>NC_069413.1:28576295-28631295 GCF_026875155.1 Cherax quadricarinatus
CCAATTGTCCACGGGCCCTCGTACCCACGCTACCTTTTCGGCACTAAACCCGTTCAACATAAAACACAAAAACATTTTGGGGGTGTGTGTATGTGTGGTGTTGTGTGTTGGTGTAGTGTGTGTTGTGTGTGTGTGTTTTGTGTGTGTGTGGTGTGTGTTGTATGTGTGTGTGTTGTGTGGTGTTGTGGTGGTGGTGTGTGTGTGTGGTTATGAGTGTGTTGGGGGTGGTTGTTATGTGGTGTGTGTGTGTGTGTGTGTGTATGTGTGTTGTGTGTGTGTGTGTGGTTGTGGGTGTTTGTGTGTGTGTGTGTGTGTGTGTGTGGTGTGTTGTTGTTGTGTGTGTGTGTGGTGTGTATGGGGGTGTTTTGGGGTGGTGTGTGTGGTATGTGTGTGTGTGTTTATGTGTTGGTGGGGTGGTGTGGTATGTTTGTGTGTGTGTTTGTGTGTGGTATGGTGGTGGTGTTGGGGGTTTTGGTGTGTGTGGGTGTGTGTGTGTGTAGTGTGTGTGTTGGGGGGGTGTGTGTATTTTGTGTGTGTGTGTGTGTGGTTTTGTTGTGTGTTTTTTTGTTTGGGTGTTTGTTTTGTGGTGTGTGTGTGTTTTGTTGTGTGTGGTGTGTGTGTGGTGTGTGTATGTGTGTGTGTTGGTGTGTGTGTAGTGATGTGTGTGGTATGTGTTGTGTGTGTGTGGTTTTATGTTGTGTGTGTGTATTGTGTGGTGTGTGTTTTGTGTGTGTTGTGTGTGGGTTGTGGGGGTGTTGTGTGTGTGTGTGTGTGTGTGTGTGTGTGTGTGTGTGTGTGTGTGTATGGGGTGGGGTGTTTTGTGGTGTGTGAGTGTGTGTGGGGTGTGTATGTGTGTGTGTGTGGTGTGTTTGGGGTGTGTGTGTGGTGTTGTGTGTGTGGTGTGGTGTGTGTGTGTGTGTGTGTTTTTGTGTGTTTGTTGTTGGGGTGTGTGTGTGTGGGGTGTGTGTGTTGTGTGGGGGGTTGGTGTGTTGGGTGTGTATGTGTGTGTGGGTGTGTGTAGTGTGTGTGTGGTGTTTTGTGTGTGTGTGTGTGTGGTGTGTGTGGTGTGTGTGTGAAGTGTGTGTGTGTGTGTGTGTGTGTTTTGTGTATGTGTTGTGTATGTGTGGGTGTGTGTGTTATGTGGTGTGTGTGTGTGTGTGTGTGTGTGTGTGGTGTGTGTGGTGTGTGGGTGTTGTGTGTGTGTGGTGTGTGTTGGTATGTGGTTTGTGTGTGTGTGTGTGGTGTGTGTGTGTGTGGTGGTATGGGTGGTGTGTGTGTGAGTGGGGTGTGTGATGGTGTGGTGTGTGTGTGGTGTGTGTTGTGTGTGTGTGTGTGTGTGTGTGTGTGTGTGTGGGTGTGTGTGTGTATGTGTGTGGTTAGGGTATGTGTTTTGGGTGGGGTGGTATGTTTTGTGTGTGGTGTGTGTGTGGGGTGTATGTGTGTGTGTGTGTTTGTGTGTGTGGGGTTTTGTGTGTGTGTGGTGGTGTGTGGGTTGTGTGTGTGGGGGGGGTTTGTGTGTTTTGGGGTGTGTGTTGGGGGTTTTGTGGGTGTGTGTATGTATGTTTTGGGGTGTGACTTTTTTGTTCAACATGGGATTGGGGTTATAACCGGGGAGAAAAAATCCCTGCCGTTTTGGAAACCCCGCCCGCGCTTACTCACCACATTTGAACTCTTTTTTTTTTGTACTTCATGGTGGTAGGGGTTTTTCCCTTACAATTTTCATTTTGCAAACATTTTTTTCCCTTTATTTAACCTTTTTAAGGGATTGCTCGAGGTGCATCCCCTGATTTTTTTGGGCCAACAAAAAGAAAGGGGGAATGTTTTTCAATAGAAAAAAAGGGCTAAAAGTTTTAAAGGAAAATTTCACGTTTTTTGTTAAATTTGGTTTTACTTGAAGTCAATTTTATAAAAAACCTGTCGACGAGGGTTAAATGAGGATTTTACTTTACTGTGGTAGGAGCAATATCGTGGCGGGAACAGTCCCTTTGGCTAAAAAACATAATCGTTGGGGAATAATTCCATGAGGGGAAATAAATTTCCCCATGCGGGGAACGGGGGTCGTACAGGAACAATCCCGGAAGCAATCCCATGATTGGAGCAAGCCGCGGTTTTTAGAAAAACCCTTTTCCCTAGAAAAATTTCCCTGCACCAAAACAATACCAGGAAGAAAATGATCCCGTAACGGGAAGAATACCATATTGGAACAATACTGTGCTTGAACAGTTTTTGGGCCAGAAAAAATGCTGGGCGGAAAAAAAAAAATTTGAAAACAAACCTTTGGGCCGAATAATAACATCCTCGAAACATTATTGAAAAACGGAACAATACCCATGTTTAGAATTAAGAACTAAGAAAGGGGGAACACTGCGGAGGCCCTCTGGCCCATACTGGGGCAGGTCCTTTAAAAATTCATTCCCACTAAAAAAACATTTACCCAACCCCAATTTTCAATGCAAACCCAAGAAAAAGCTCTGATGTAAAAAGTCCCTCAAAACCCAAAAACCCTTCCCACTCATGTCCCTTATCCAACCTGGGTTTTGAAAACTCCCCAAAAAGCCCCTACCCCCAAAAAAAACCCAAAACAGGTAGACTTTTTTCCACTCTTCAACCCCCCTTTTTCCAAAACCCCTTAAACTTTCCTATGCCCCTTTTTAAATCAAAACTTTTTAAAATTTAAATCCATTTGCGGGTTCTCTTTTGGAAAACTCCTAAAAAGACCTTTTTTTAATACCCCCTTTTATTAATCCCTTTTCTTCCACTTTTTACATTTTCGACAGGTCTCCCCTCATTTTCTCTAAAAAGGGTGAAGTAACTTAAATTTTTAATCTTTCTTCTAAGGAAGTTTTTTGATGCAATGTTTTAAATTTGGGTCTCCTACGCTGAATGTTTTCAAACAAATTTTATGTCCTTTTTGTAATAGGGAGACCAAAATGTTCTGCAAAACCCTGGGTGGGGCCTTACTAATAATGTATAAAGCGCGGGATGCCCTTTTGGATTTTCTTTTGCTTAAAACCCTTCTTGATAAAAACCCCAGAAATTTCTTTTTGGGCCTTATTAGTACGCTTAAGCATTGCTTTTTGGGTTTTAAGGTTGCCTGCTCACCATAACCCCCAAGCCCCTTTTTTCCGCAATCTGTATGGCTAAGTTCTAAAATCATTTTTTTTTTAAAAGGGAATAGGGTTATGGGCACTCCCAAGCTTTCAAAACCTTGCCTTATCTACATTGAACGGGCATCTGCCACTTTTCTGACCAAGATAGAGTTTTTTAAAATTCCCTGAATTTCCCCCTAACATCTACGTTTAAATAAAATTACCTACCTATCTTTGTGTCATGGGCAAAATTTCCCTCATTTTTCACTGGGTAATTCCCTATCAAGACATTGATATAAAAATTATAAACAAAAAGGGGCCCCAAAGACTGATCCCTGGGGAAAGGGCCACTTGTTACAGATCCCCATTTCGGTTTTAAAACCCCATTTATGGAAAACCCCTTTTGCCCTGTCGGTGAGCCATGACCAATCCACGAGAGCATTTTTCCCCCCAAATCCCATGACCCTTCCCCTTTTTTTTAACAGTCTTTGGTGGGGGAACTCGTCAAAAGCCTTACAAAAAATTTCTAAGTAAATAATTTTAAAATTCCCTTTATTGTGGCCCAACACCTCAAAAGTTTTTTACGAAGAAAGTTAAAAAATTTATTTAGAAAAGGGCCCGGCCTCTTGGAACCATGCGAGTACATTTAAAAGCAATGCTTACGGGGATGGTTTCTTATAATCTCATAAAATTTAAAAACCTCTAGTAATTTGCCTACAATTGAGGTCGGGCTTATTGGGGGGGAAAAATTTGACGGTAACGACTTGCCCTGTTTTAAAAATAGGGGGTTACTTTAGCCATCTTCCACTATCAGACATACACCTGTTTGAAGAGAAAAAATTAAAAAATATTATTTAAGGGGTTCACAGAGTTCCATTTTGCATTCCTTAAAAACCCCTTAAAAAAACCCATCGGGCCCCCGGCGACTTTTTTTGTTCGTCTGTCTATCGGGCCTTTTCACAACCATCTCATAATGACTGGATTTTACAAAATTTTTATCTTCTTCTAGCCCACTTTTAAAAATTAATTTACGGGAAATATTTTTAAGTGTTTTTCCTGTGTAAAAATGAGAGAAAAAAATTTTTTAAAAATCAAGCACATTTCTTTTCTCATTGCCCCAGTAAGGTCCCCATAGTTATTTTTGGGGGGGACCAAATCTTATCCTAACTTTTTTTTCTATGGGCCGGAAAAAATTTTTGGGGTTTTATTTTTTAGAATCCCTAGCAATTTTTTAATTTCATAGTCCCTTTTAGCTTTTTTTACCCCCTTTTTTAATGTCCCTCTTAAGTCAATATACTGTTTCAAAAGATGACCCTCACCCTTTTGATACGCCTAAAAATTTCCCCTTTTTTATCCCCCAAATTGATTTTTGAGCCATTTTTCATCCTTTTGGGGGTAAATTTCTATTTGTCTAATTTCTTTATAGGGAAAAGGGCTTTTTGGGTGCAGCATGTATAGTGTTCAAAAAAATGTCTTTATTGATAGCTCTTTTCTTACCCCGGGAAACAATGTTTGGGGGTTCTCTAACCCCAATAAAAATTTGCTAACGAAAATCTGGGACTTACTGAGTTATCGAAAAATTTTTATGTATTTTCCAAATTCCCAATCCTAAATGTAATTGTTTTGTGGTCGCTAGCACCCGGGTTCCTCGAAATTTTAAATTTTTAACGGGGGATTCATTTTTTTGCCATAACAAAGGGTCAACCCGGTTATTCCCCTTTTTGGTTTTCTGTAAACAAACTGCTTCAAAAAAACAATCCTAAAATACTTCTAAAAAAGTCGTCCCGTTTCTAAATTTCCCCCAGCCCAAAAAATTCCAAAAACATGATTTAAAGTTAAAGTCTCCTAGAATTACTACATTATCGTGCCTTGGGGCCCTTTTCCCTTTTTCCCCTTCCCAAAAGTATTTTTCCCCTTGGCCTATTAAGTTGGGGGGGACGGTAAAATCACCCCAAAAAATCATTTTTTAAAGCCCCTCTAAAAATTCTACCCCAAACCCGATCTGTGGGTTTACTTCAGATTTAAATTTACCCGTTTTTAGCAACATTTCAATCGAACTGGGGACATCCCAATGCCCCCCCCACCCCCCCCCCCAATACTTCTATCTTCTTGGAACAATTTAAAAACCCTGAATTTTACTTTTCCGCAGGTTTGGTCCCGATTTTTTTGAATTAAAACCAGGGCCCTTTTTTAAAGGAAAATTACACCCAAGGGTTACCTAAAACTAGCAACAAAACTAAAACTGGGTTCCATTTTTTCCTGGCACTACGGCAATTAGCATAATAAACATTAAAAAGGACTCCCCTTTTCCCTTTTCCCCTTTCCCTGCTATTTCTATTTTTTTTACTAAACCTATTCCCGCCTTATCCCCCAAAGGCCCCGGGGTTTCATATCTATTGGGTTTTTTTAAATTAAATAGTTCCCCTAGAACTCGTAATTTTCCCTACACGGGGATTTCACGGGTTTTTCCTGCCAAAACCCCATACCACTAACTATTCCTAGTTTAAACCCCTAACTGCCCCCTCCCCTGCAGTTCCCAGTGTTTTCCCCCCCCCACACCGGATAAGTGAACCCCACCCCTTTAGCATACATGTCTTTTCCCCGCCATAGAAGGGTCCCAGTTGTCAATAAATGTTACCGCTTTTTTTTTTTTTCCTTACAGTTTTTTTCCCAGCCGCAATTGACACCAATTCCCCCCCTGGAAAAACCATTCATTTTCCCTCCCCTCCTTGGCAAAAAACCACATATTGGGAGGGTTCCCACCCTTTTACTTTTTTTAATTATTTCTTTTGCTGCCTTCCCTGTTTAATCAGGTCCCTAAATCCTACGTCTCCCAACACGTTGCCTCCAGCCTGAGACTTTTTAATGGGAAAGGGGTCCCCATTACCTCTCATGATGTCAACCAAACGGCTAAAAATATCCTCCATCCCAGCCCCGGGAAAGAAAAACTCCTGTCTCCTACTCCTGCCCCTTCAACCCAAAAACGCCCTACCAATATCCCTAACGGGGGCCCTTCCCCAAAAAACAACAAACCCTTACCTTCCTTTTTGCCCTTTCGTCGTGTCGTTCCCGGTAGTAAACTCACTTTGTCGGGTAGCCACAGGAAAATTTGTTTTTGGATGTTTCCAAAAAACATTTTTCCCAGGGCCCGTCTTTTCCCTTTTTCATCGTTTCTCCCTTTCCATTGTCTTTTTGATCTCAACTTTTTTCCCTGCTTTTCCAGCCCCCTAAACCTTTTTTTTCCCTTCTTGCCTGGGGAAACTAAAAAAACGGGAGGACTACTACGAATCTTCTTGTTCTCCTCGGTCAATCGCCAAATTTCCCAAAATTCCCCCAACCCTTTAATTTTTCCCTTTAAAAGGGCTTTTGGTAAAGTTGCTCGGGTTTGGGGGGCAATTTGCTTCAATTCTAGAGAGCGGGGCCCCAAAATTCCCTTTACAGAGCCAAGTCCCTCAACACTGCGCAAATGCCAAAATCAATCAGGAGTACTGGACACGTCCGCACGGCCCAATTTGCGGGTGCTATTGCTATTAGGGCCCCCACAGAAGTGGCCCCCTGAGTGGGATTTCCCCGGAGGCCCAAAAATATATCCACCCACATATTGCGTCTCTGGGTCCATCAAACTATATAAGTTTGGGGCAAAAGAGGAAAACATGGCTCATTGTGGGCCTGAGGGTGAGTCGACCGACACAAAAGAAAGTACATGACCGGTGGGGAAGGGGGTTTTTTTTAAAATTTAAACCGAGGATCCAAAAAATAGTGTTTTGATTTTTTTTTTTAAATTTGCCCGTACCTTTCCGGCCCCCCGGGGCCCTTTTTAAGTCACTCACATACGATGAGCGCTCCCCCCATGTAAACCAAAGAGAAGTAATGGACGTCCTGTAATGACAAACCCCAAACACCAGTCATCTAATTTCTGGGGTAAAGACCCCGACACTTAAGTCATCTTTTTTTGTTTTTGTTAAGGGACATTGTAAACCACGTCTCTTTCAAAGTAGGGAAAAACTTTAATACTTTTTAGTTGGAAAAAAGGGCGTTGAGTGGGGGGTCAGTCCCAGAGGTGCCATGTGGGCACACACCCTTGTAGCATCCTCGTTTACTCTACGCTCCTTTGGCAAAGACCGAAAGTGTTGGGTCATTCTGGGAAAGGGGAAAGTTACCAGTAAAGGTTTTCATCAAAGGGCATTTGAATGTAAGTAGTCAAAAGGTTCCCGTATATTGTTTCTTTGGAGGAAAATGATCACCATTTGTATTAGAATCTATGGGGGATTGATGGTGGTTATGGATGAACCAGCTGGTTTTAAATTAAAAAGAAGCAGACAAGTACACCTCACAAAAAATTTTCCACCAAAATTTCCTTTCTTGGGGTATTACTGTGGGCACAAAATTGTTGTGGGCTACAACATTTTTTTACTGCAACATTACTGTGACTTTCAGCCTTAATGTTTAATGAAACCCTTAATATGACGGGATATGCCCTAGAATATTTTCATATATAGATACACCCCTTAAGGGATACACACTTCAGAAAATTTTTCTCCTGTATCTCATTAAAAAAGTAGCAAGTAATTTTATGGCATTTTAACTAATTTTTTTTCGAAAAGAATTTCTTTGTTTTTTTAAATTTTTGAATTAAAATTATTTCCCCTTTAAAAATAAAACAAAAAGCACAAAAAATTCCAAAAAAAGAAAACCCCTTTTTCCCCAAAATTTTAGTGAAATTAAGCTCAGGGAAGATTTTTTTTACACCCCGCAACATAAAAAATCGTCTTGAGAGGGTGACTTAAAAGATCGTACATTAAGAATAAGAAAACTACTTTTTGGGAAAAACATTTCCTGGGTTTAAACCCCCAGTTTGTCTGTTTTGCCGGTTTGTCTTTCCTGATTGTGTTCCCTTTTAAAAACTGTGAAACATCTCGGGAATTTTTTATTTTTAGTGTAAATTTTTTGAATCTTTCCCCGGGGGTTCGTCCCCGGTTTTTGGGGGGGGGGAAAAAAAAAAAAAAATTTTTTTCTAAAGGAAAAAAACCCAAACTCCCAAATTGCTTACCCTTTTCTAAAATTTTTTTAATAAATTTTACCTTTTAAAGTTATCAAAAGGGGCGCTGTTGGGGGTTTTTAAAGAGGGGTGCCGGGGAAATTTTTTTTGCTTGAATAAAATTTCCCTACTTGGGGTTTCGGTACCGAGAAACCAGATTCCCGGAAAAATTTTTATAATCAGAAAAAGAGCCCTAAAAAAAATTGAAAATTTTAAAAGAAAATGGGTGTAAAAAAACGGGGGTTACTATTTAAACCGGGTTTTTGTGGCCAACAAACCTATAAAGTTTGCAGGTACGTAAATTTTTAACGAGTAGAGAAAAAGCTCTGGGGAAACGAGAAAGTTTCCCTTTTAAAAAACAGAAGGGGGGTAAATTAAGTGTGAGCTGTAGTGAAAAATATGAGGAAAATAATAGTGAAGTAGAGTTTTTAAACCCAAAACCCAAAATCACCACCCCGCCCAAACCCCCCGGGGTGATTTTGCAAAAAAAGACCCGACAGGGCTCCTTTTACACGACGTTAAATCACTTTGCTTTTTTTTAAACTTTAATATCACTTTCCTTCCTAGGGGATATTTTCAAGTTTTCCCGATTTAAAGTTATTTTGGGGGGAAACAGAATGGCCCGTACCAGGCCCCCAATTTACCCCGTACTGCAAGGGCCCCCCAAAGGAAAAGGGCGTAAGTTCTATTTATCAAAAAAAAAAAAAAAAAAAAACCGTGAGTGTCGGGAATTTTTTCCCACCCCCCCCAAACCCGATAAGGGGGGGAGGGGAAATGTAACCCGTTGTAACCTACTTTAATAAAAATATCATTCTTTTATAAACCTTTAAAACACTCTTTTGTCTATATTTGTTACCAATATGGCAAACCCCTTTCCCGTGCCAGCCGGGGAAATTCAATTTAAAAGAAGGGAGGGAGGCGGGATCCTTCAATTTCCAAACCATCATTTGAGGACGGGCCCAAGAGCGCTCTTTTTTTTTAAATTGCGTGGATGTATTGTGGCTATCCCAAATATTTAAACCCATTTCCGATGGGGCCCTGAAGATTAAGTGAATAGGGAATCCTAAAAAATTTTTATTCCCCACTAAAAGGGAAGTGGAAATAACAATTCCTCGGGATTACACAAGCCCCGCTTGCGTTTTTGATTCCCTCGAGAAAGACCCAGAAGCCCTTTTGCCGCCTTGTTCAGGGATTTTACATAATCTTGGATTTAGTTCACGGTTTTTGCACTAAAATAGGCCATGACATTCAGTTCAGATAACCCGGGGGGCTCGTAACCAAGGTTTTGGTCACGGGGGTCAGTACCCCGGACACCCCGTCACTCCCCAACTAGGGTACTGGGAAAAATAATGCCTTTTTATCTTGGGAAACCCGGAGCTAGGGGGTCAACAAGGGAAACCACAAAGGGAGTACCCCAGAAGTTTTTTTTTTCTTTGTGGGAACGCCTCACAAAGGGGTTTATACACATGGGAGGGGCCCGGGACAGCTGGATTCGTGGACTTGGGTTCACCTACCAATTTAAAAAAGTGTCGGAAAAATTTAAAAAAAACCCAATTTAAACCCAAAAAGTAAAATCTTTCGTTTTTTACGTTTGCCCCGCATAGGGGCTTTCCCACCTTGATCTATTTTTTAGACGGTACCAAGCGACGTTTGATCTTCGTTTTTGGACAGTTTTTAAAGGGGTTTAAAAACCAAATTTAAAAGCAGCTCTGTGGGGAAACAACAGTGTGTATTCACCTAGCTGTACTCATCTATTTGGGGGGGCAGGGGGCGAGTTGCGCTCCTGGCCCGCCTTTTCACTAAATCGCTACTAGGGCACTTTTCCACTCCATGAGTTTTATCTAACCTTCTTTTAAATTTTTGTTTGGTTTCTTTCCTCCAATACATCCTTTCCAGGCTATTCTGCTTCCGGAAATTCTATGACTGAAGAATTACTTCCCCTAATATCCCCGTTTCTAATCCAGTCTTCAACTTCCCAAATGTGACCCTTGTTTTCTGTGTTCCAAACTATGGAACATTCTGTCTCTGTCCACCTTGTCAATTCCTCTCAGTATTTTATATGTAGTTATCATATCCCCCCTTTCCCTCCTGTTCAGTGTCGTCAGATCTATTTTCTTTAACCTCTCCTCGTAGGACATGCCCCTTAGCTCCGAGACTAGTTTTGCTGCAAACCTTTGCACCTTCTGTAATTTCCTGACGTGCTTAGCCAGGTGTGCAATCCAAAACGTTGTTGATACTCCAGTATGGTCCTGACGTATGTAGTGTGCAGAGTCTTGAAGGATTCCTTACTGAGGCGTCGGAATGATGTTCTTACTTTTTGCTAGGGGCACATATGATGCAGCAGTTATTTGCTTGATGTGCACCTCAGATGTGCTTGGCATGATGCACATCATACATCAAGGACAAGGATCTTCGGGTTGGCATCATACCAAGCACATCTGAGGTGCACATCAAGCAAATAACTGCTGCATCACACACATATATATTTTATATATTATATATATATATATATATATATATATATTATATATATATATATATATATATATATATATATATATATATATATATATATATATATATATATATATATATATTTATGCAGTGTTTTCTAACCAGATCAGTTAACATGATACAGTGTCCCTTAACAGACCATTTAACATGATACAGTGTCCCTTAACAGATCAGTTAACATGATAGAGTTTTTCTTAACAGATCAGTTGACATGATACAGTATCCTTTAACAGATCAGTTAACATGACAGAGTGTCCCTTAACAGATCAGTTAACATAATACAGTGTTTCTCAATAGATCAGTTAACATGATACAGTGTCCCTTTAAAACAGATCAGTTAACATGATACAGTGTCCCTTAACAGATCAGTTAACATGATACAGTGTTTCTTAACAGATAAATTAACTGATGCAGTGTCCCATGATACAGAGTTTCTTAACAGATCAGTTGACATAATACAGTGTTTCTTAACAGATCAGTTAACGTGATACAGTGTCCTTTAACAAATCAGTTAACATGATACGGTGTCCCTTAACAGATCAGTTAACATGATAGTGTGTTTCTTAACAGATCAGTTGAAATGATACAGTATTTCTTAAGAGATCAGTTAAAATGATAGTGTTTCTTAGCAGATCAGTTAACATGATACAGTGTTTTTTTAACAGATCAGTTAACATGATACAGTGTTTTATAACAGATCAGTTAACATGATACAGTGTTTTTATAACAGATCAGTTAACATGATACAGTGTTTTATAACAGATCAGTTAACATGATACAGTGTTTTATAACAGATCAGTTAACATGATACAGTGTTTTATAACAGATCAGTTAACATGATACAGTGTTTTATAACAGATCAGTTAACATGATAGTGTTTCTAAACAGATCACTTAACATGATAGTGTTTCTTAATAAGATCAATTTCTCGCCCATGCATTAATTTCTCTTTAATCATGTACATACTTATTTCTTCGTATATGGATCATTTTTAAAAAATTGATCCAACCTCCGGAAAATTCAAGAATGGGAAGACTGAACTTAAACCATAACAAAGAAATCTTCAACGAACTGTTAACACATTTCCATGGTAGGAACAGATGACCTGTCAGCGAAGTTAATTGCAGGAGCAGCCTTATGGTCTAGAATTTTAAGGTGAGCAAATTGCCGTGCCATCGTGAAGTTTGCCAAGCATCAATCACGTTTGTTCCTGCAGTATGAGAGCCATTATTAAATTTGTAATGTGTGGCAGTCTCTCTCTTCATTATCAATATTTTGTCTATACAGTGATTTCATTGTTAACATTCCACAACTGATCCACTAATTTGTAATGGTAAACTGGATACCATTGCAGTCACGGGTCTTAATAATCGTTCTGGACGAACCGAAATGTTGCCTTCTTTCCAGTTTCTTCTTGTAGGTTATATGAGAATTATTCCAGTATCTGCATCACCATTTTTATTCCTCATTCACACATGCATGGCTTAATTTTCTTACTATACAACATAAAGAAAATTTTTCTGGTTAGAAATTCAGAGTGAGATCTTTGAGATTCAAAGAGTAATTTAGGCGTTAACTGAGTCGAACATTTATTCAAATGATTATTTCTACCACACACACACACACACACACACACACACACACACACACACACACACCACACACAACACACACACACACACACACCCACACACACACCCCAACACATATATATATATATATATATATATATATATATATTATATATATATATATATATATATATATATATGCAGGACAAGCCACGGGGGAGGGGAAATCTTTAGCTCAAGTACTTTCACACTTCTCAGTGCGTCATCAGGAGCTGTGCAATGTTGCAAGGGAGCAACCAAAGCAGGGAGAGAGGTCTCAGAGCAGCGTAGGTGTCACTGGCCACGGTTACCCTTAGACTGGGTTAGTGGTCGGTGCCAACCCCACCCTACCATCATCCTCCCACTACCCATATGGGGTAGGAGGGTTTCTGAGATGTCAAGTAGGAAATTATAAGATATAAAAAACCAGCCTCAAGCTTTTCCTAATTGTTTATAACAGGTCATATGTTATGAGAAAATAAGTTTCTCGTTAGATACTGTAGACATGGATAGCTATTATTCTGTGTGACCCTTTCAAATAATGAGAGAAAGGAATACAAAGTGCTCTTTGTCCGTTTAAATGTCCTGCTCTGAGGTACTCGAATGTTCTACCCATGTACTCAGAAGTATCTCTTCCTACATATTGTCTACTATTTTCTCAGTGGCTCATAATTATTATGCCATACATGGGGACTTCGAAACCTATTAAATAATATTTCTATAAAGTAAATTCCACTAAGACCTTGTGTCAGCGTGTCAGCGTGCCTCGTTGTGCTCCCGGTTTTCTGGTGTTTTCACGGTCGCTCTTACGTGCTAGAACTTTAATTTGTGTCATCAATCCTATACGATACATCCCTCTAGCGCCTGGAACCAATCTTGGGCGGAAAACATTATATACTGAGTCAAAAAAGGAGAATTAGTGTGCACTGCGTAGCAGAGTTTACTGCCAGAGGGGAATCATAGGCCCGTGTGGAAAAAAATAATAATAATTGAACTTTTCATGTCAGAGGAAAGAAAGTCTCCCTGATAACATTGAGTATACATAGTGTATAGTGTATACTACAGTGGCTCCCTAGTATATTGATGATAAAGGCTAAAGTGTCATTTGAAAACAGGTGAATTTGTAAATGAAGTGATAAGCCTATAGAGGAAGGTGCCAGAAGTCGCCAGAAACTTACCACAGGTCAGCTGTTTTTAATAATCTTCCTGGCCTGCTAGTGTACTCGCATATAATCTAGTGATACCAGTGAATAGCAGAATACAGTGTTGTAGTAGCAACTAACCAGTATTATAATGGTACTTAGTGGAGTGGAGTGACTTTCATTGTTTCTTTTCTTGAAATACGAGACGTTACTGTGAATTTCATATAACCTGTAGTTACCAGCGGTCGCAATATACACAACGAGAAGCAATTATTACTACAGAAAAAGCGTCCTTCCTCCAAAATTTGCACCAGTCAACTATAGTGATAATATAGCATTTATTGTGGTGGAGACGGAAAAAAAAAAAATAGAAAAGCCAGATACAGCGATTGATAAACAAGGAGGTGACCGTTCGTCATTGTAGGAGCTGCCAGATATCACCGGCTCTTCAACACGCAAGTTATACTTTTGTATCAGTCAAATCACATATTACTCGGGTAGATAATTTCCAGTAGATCCTTCATGTGTTAGCTCAAATCACAGACCAGTATGTTTTAAATAAGTGACCCACTGATCAGAGCAGATCGACTGGTCCGGACCCTTGACTGGTCCGAACCGTTGACTGGTCCGAACCCGGGACTGGTTTCAAACAGTTTCGTTGGACAATAAAGCAGACTGTAAACGGATTGGGTTGTAGGCGCCCTTATAAACACAAACATTAAAAATCAGGAACGTGACGGTAAGCTGTCCAATATACAAAAAGAGTTAGAAACAGAAATACAAATAGCTAGAGCTTCATTTAAGGTTATTAATATAATATTCAAGAGGTTGCTAGTAGAATTGCAGTAAATCAACCATTCAAATCATTATGAAGCTGTGTGTAGTCTGTGGTCAGTCAAACAAACGGGCTTCCACATGGATAAATTGTCATTTTTGTGGAAATTGGTGTCATGCCCCTTGTGCAGATATCCCAGAACTAGCTACAAGCAGTATTAAAACAGAGAAGTGTTTCCGGTATGCCCAAATGAGGAAAATCTGTGGACTAAAATCACAAGGGTATTAAAAGAGGACAACATCAAAGCTGCTTTCATAGAAAACCTGGAAGCTTTCTACAACAGATGGGAACATAAAAAGTCTGGGCTGAATGGTACTGCCCTTGATACTGGCCATGTAGTCACAAACTGTAAGGCTGGAGGTGATGTCCTGGGAGACAGTAATAGTAAAGCTGGAGGTGCTGTCCTGGGAGACAGTAATGGTGAAGCTGGAGGTGCTGTCCTGGGAGACAGAAATGGTGAAGCTGGAGATTACTGTCCTGGGAGACAGTAATGGTGAAGCTGGAGATTTTGTCCAGGTAGTCGGAATTATACGCAGGAAGGAATACATATAAATGACCTCATAGGGGACAGGAGCCATAGTAGGGAAACAAGTGTAGTCAAAGATAAGATAAAACCAATATTGCAAACTAGAAATACCGCAGGAAATAGCAAACAAGAGGACTCCAATAGCAATAGTGAGGATAAATTACCAAAAACAACTGGTGGGAGCTCCATTGTTGGTGCTAGGGAGGATAGAAGTAAGACAGGGAAAACATGCACCAACAGGGAATACAGTCACAGAAACCCAAGGCAAGCGGAAACCAAGCCTGTGCACATACTATGCACTTGGTATCTGCTGGCATGGGAAATCTGGAAAAACAGATGGGACGTGCAACTATGACCACCCTATGAAAATGCCATGCCCATATGACAACAGGAAAATGCAAACTCCCTTCCTGTAAGCTTTTTCACCCTGAAATGTGTACCTCTTCAGTACAGGAAAGACTGTGCTATAACTTAAATTGCCAGGCATACCATCTAAAGGGGACAAAAAGATACAAAACATCCAGGCCATGGGAAAACCTGGGTAGCCACAGCCACTCAAGAGGGAGAGGTTTTTTAGTGCCAGGAAGGAAAAAAAAACTGGCAGGAAATGGCAGAAATCGTACACCAAATCCAGTCATTCCTGGAGTGGAACCACAGTCGATGGCCTCCACTCCAAACCAACAGATACAGATACTAATGCCGGAAAAAAAATCCCCCCCCAGTACCAACAATACCACCAGTCCGATAACATTCTTCTTTGCAAATATACAGGGTCTAAAGCCAGCAACAAACAACAAAATACCTTTCATCCGTGGACTGCTTGCAGAGGCAAAGGCAATGTTCGCGGCTTTCACTGAGACCCACATAAAGGATCACTTGGACAATGAAATATGGATCCCAGGTTACAACCTATACAGATGTGACAGAGTGAACAGGCAAAAGGGGGGGGGGGTTGGCCTGTACATTGCAGAGTCACTTGTTTGCACAGAACTGCTTAATGCCTCAAATGACGTAGTGGAAGTTTTAGCAGTAAAGGTCGAGAACCAAAACCTAGTCATTGTGGTAGTCTACAAGCCTCCGGATGCAACATCCCAGCAATTCCAGGAACAGCTGTTAAAAATTGACCACTGTCTGGAAAATCTTCCAGCTCCTGCACCCAACATCTTGCTCCTGGGGGATTTCAACTTAAGGCACCTAAAATGGAGGAATATAGCAAATAATATTGTTGCAGTAATAACACCAGGAGGCAGCTCTGATGAAAACTCACACTCACACGAGCTTTTAAATCTCTGCACAAAATTCAATTTAAACCAGCAAATAATAGAGCCTACTAGACTGGAGAATACACTAGACCTCATATTCACTAACAATGATGATCTGATAAGAAATGTCACCATATCAAAAACAATATACTCAGATCACAACATAATTGAGGTTCAGACATGTATGCGAGGAGCCCCAGACCGACAAAATGAGACTAGTCACGAGGGAGCATTCACCAAATTCAACTTCAATAACAAAAACATAAAGTGGGACCAAGTAAACCAAGTCCTAACCGATATAAGCTGGGAAGATATACTAAGCAACACAGACCCAAACTTATGCCTAGAACAGATTAACTCGGTGGCACTCGATGTATGCACAAGGCTTATTCCTCTAAGAAAAAGGAGGAGTAGATGTAAAATAGAAAGAGACAGGCTCTCCCTTTACAGGCGACGGAAAAGAATAACAGAGCGGCTAAAAGAGGTCAATATATCTGAAATGCGCAGGGAGACACTGGTCAGAGAAATAGCAAGCATCGAACTTAAGCTAAAAGAATCCTTTAGGAGTCAGGAATCGCGGGAAGAACTAAAAGCTATAAATGAAATCGAAAGAAACCCAAAGTATTTCTTCTCCTATGCCAAATCAAAATCGAGAACAACGCCCAGTATTGGGCCCCTACTTAAACAAGATGGGTCCTACACAGATGACAGCAAGGAAATGAGTGAGCTACTCAAGTCCCAATATGACTCAGTTTTTTAGCAAGCCGCTAACCAGACTGAGAGTCGAAGATCAAAATGAATTTTTTATGAGAGAGCCACAAAATTTGATTAACACAAGCCTATGCGATGTTATCCTGACGCCAAATGACTTCGAACAGGCGATAAATGACATGCCCATGCACTCTGCCCCAGGGCCAGACTCATGGAACTCTGTGTTCATCAAGAACTGCAAGAAGCCCCTATCACGAGCCTTTTCCATCCTATGGAGAGGGAGCATGGACACGGGGGTCGTCCCTCAGTTACTAAAAACAACAGACATAGCCCCACTCCACAAAGGGGGCAGTAAAGCAACAGCAAAGAACTACAGACCAATAGCACTAACATCCCATATCATAAAAATCTTTGAAAGGGTCCTAAGAAGCAAGATCACCACCCATCTAGAAACCCATCAGTTACACAACCCAGGGCAACATGGGTTTAGAACAGGTCGCTCCTGTCTGTCTCAACTACTGGATCACTATGACAAGGTCCTAAATGCACTAGAAGACAAAAAGAATGCAGATGTAATATATACAGACTTTGCAAAAGCCTTCGACAAGTGTGACCATGGCGTAATAGCGCACAAAATGCGCGCTAAAGGAATAACAGGAAAAGTCGGTCGATGGATCTATAATTTCCTCACTAACAGAACACAGAGAGTAGTCGTCAACAGAGTAAAGTCCGAGGCAGCTACGGTGAAAAGCTCTGTTCCACAAGGCACAGTACTAGCTCCCATCTTGTTCCTCATCCTCATATCCGACATAGACAAGGATGTCAGCCACAGCACCGTGTCTTCCTTTGCAGATGACACCCGAATCTGCATGACAGTGTCTTCCATTGCAGACACTGCAAGGCTCCAGGCGGACATCAACCAAATCTTTCAGTGGGCTGCAGAAAACAATATGAAGTTCAACGATGAGAAATTTCAATTACTCAGATATGGTAAACATGAGGAAATTAAATCTTCATCAGAGTACAAAACAAATTCTGGCCACAAAATAGAGCGAAACACCAACGTCAAAGACCTGGGAGTGATTATGTCGGAGGATCTCACCTTCAAGGACCATAACATTGTATCAATCACATCTGCTAGAAAAATGACAGGATGGATAATGAGAACCTTCAAAACTAGGGAGGCCAAGCCCATGATGACACTCTTCAGGTCACTTGTTCTATCTAGGCTGGAATATTGCTGCACTCTAACAGCACCTTTCAAGGCAGGTGAAATTGCCGACCTAGAAAATGTACAGAGAACTTTCACGGCGCGCATAACGGAGATAAAACACCTCAATTACTGGGAGCGCTTGAGGTTTCTAAACCTGTATTCCCTGGAACGCAGGAGGGAGAGATACATGATTATATACTCCTGGAAAATCCTAGAGGGACTAGTACCGAACTTGCACACGAAAATCACTCACTACGAAAGCAAAAGACTTGGCAGACGATGCACCATCCCCCCAATGAAAAGCAGGGGTGTCACTAGCACGTTAAGAGACCATACAATAAGTGTCAGGGGCCCGAGACTGTTCAACTGCCTCCCAGCACATATAAGGGGGATTACCAACAGACCCCTGGCAGTCTTCAAGCTGGCACTGGACAAGCACCTAAAATCAGTTCCTGATCAGCCGGGCTGTGGCTCGTACGTTGGTTTGCGTGCAGCCAGCAGCAACAGCCTGGTTGATCAGGCGCTGATCCACCAGGAGGCCTGGTCACAGACCGGGCCGCGGGGGCGTTGACCCCCGAAACTCTCTCCAGGTAAACTCCAGGTAATACCCTTTAACCTTTCCTAACGTTATCTTGTGTGTTTGTGTCACTGTATGGTACATGAATGGCTACAGGTGTTATATAACCTTCAAAACAGACGTGGTGTGAAGTTTTGGTGCGTAGACACTGGACGGGCGTCACTAATCCATCAACCCACCTGGCATAATGACACAAGCACACAAGATAACGTTAGGAAAGGTTAAAGGGTTTTAATAGAATTTACTTTATAGAAATATTATCGGATAGGCTTAGAAGGTCACACAGAATAATAGCTATCCATGTCTACAGTATCTAACGAGAAACTTATTTTCTCAAAACATATGACCTGTTGTAAACGATTAGGAAAAGCTTGGGGTTGGCTTTTTATGGAAAACTAAAAACTGGAAAACTGGAGGAGATAATAACTAGAACAGGGTATACTACAGACTCTGGCCATACAATAGAGCGGAAAAATAATGTAAGGGACCTGGGAGTAGTGCCACGATCGCACGTGCAAAGAAAATGATAGAATGGACAATGAGAACGTTCAAAACGAGAGATGCCAAGCCATTGATGATCCTTTTCAAATCACTTGTTCTCTCTAGGCTGGAATACTGCTGTACATTAACATCTCCATTCAAAGCAGGAGAAATCGCAGATCTAGAGAGTGTACAGAGATCCTTTACTGCACGTATAAGTTCTGTCAAGCACCTTAACTACTGGGAAAGTTTGGAAGCACTTGACTTGCACTCGTTGGAACGCAGGAGTGAGAGATATATCATAATCTACACTTGGAAGATCCTGGAAGGAATGGTCCCAAATCTGCACACAGAAATCACTCCCTACGAAAGTAAAAGACTGGGCAGGCTATGCAAAATGCCCCCAATTAAAAGTAGGGGCGCCATTGGTACACTAAGGGAAAACACCATAAGTGTCCGGGGCCCAAGACTGTTCAACAGCCTCCCATCAAGCATTAGGGAAATTGCCAATAAACCCCTGGCTGCTATCAAGAGAGAGCTGAACAGATACCTATAGTCAGTGCCGGACCAGCCGTGCTGTGGCTCGTACGTTGGACTGCGTGCGGCCAGCAGTAACAGCATGGTTGATCAGGTCCTGATCCATCGGGAGGCCTGGTCATGGACCGGGCCGCGGGGGCGTTCATCCCCGGAATAACCTCCAGGTAACCTCCAAGTAACATCTCAGAAACCCTCCTACCCCATATGGGTAGTGAGAGGATGATGGTAGCTAAAGATTTCCACCGCCTGTGGCTTATCCTGCATAGTTAAGATCGCCCGTCTGCGATTGTTTGCTATATATAAATTATATATATATATATATATATATATATATATATATATATATATTTATATATATATATATATATATATATAGGTAGTAGGTTGGTGGACAGCAACCGCCCGGGGAGGTACTACCATCCTGCCAAGTGAGTGTAAAACGAAAGCCTGTAAATGTTTTACATGATGGTAGGACTGCTGGTGTCCTTTTTTTCTGTCTCATAAACATGCAAGATTTCAGGTACGTCTTGCTACTTCTACTTACACTTAGGTCACACTACACATGCATGTACAAGCATATATATGTATATATACACATCCCTCTGGGTTTTCTTCTATTTTCTTTCTAGTTCTGTTGTTGTTTATTTCCTCTTATCTCCATGGGGAAGTGGAACAGAATTCTTCCTCCGTAAGCCATGCGTGTTGTAAGAGGCGACTAAAATGCCAGGAGCAAGGGGCTAGTAACCCTTCTCCCGTATAAATTACTAAATTTAAAAAGAGAAACTTTCGTTTTTCTTTTTGGGCCACCCTGCCTTCGTGGGATACGGCCGGTTTGTTAAAAAAAAAAAAAAAAAAAAATATATATATATATATATATGTATATATATATATATATATATTATATATATATGATGGGGTCCACCTCTGGTGTAAATTGTGGGACCCATAGCCTCGGAGAAGTGGATAAAAAGGCTTCAAGGAAGAATATTTGGATTTCTTCCTGAAGCCATTTGAATATTCCACTTCTTCTACCACCCCATCTTTTAAACTATTTTTTTTTTACCAATAGGAATATTTTATTACATAATATGCACAGAAGATTTAAGAGATACATTGTTGATATAAAGTGGCATATACGGTACATGTTGTTACGTGTGTATCACCGATTATAAGGCGAAAATCTCATCCAGCTCCTCAGAGCTGGGGAGTGTGCCCAAAATGCAGCATGCATTACCCCTCTGAACAGCCGCACTGAGCCGCTGGAACAGAAACTAGCCGCCCTGGGATCCCTAGTTACCCTGATGAGTCTTTTTCCCAGCTCCTTAAGGAAATTAATGCACTCTTTCCCCATGAGCCAAGGGTCTCTGAGCCTATGGGAACAAACATATAATGATGGGCTATATATATAATATATATATATATATATATATATATATATATATAATGTCGTGCCAAATATGTAAAACTGGTCAATTAGCAAGAACTCATTTAAAATTAAGTCCTTTCTCAATTTTCTCTAATACGTTTAAAGATACATTTTTTTCATTAATGTTAATGTAAAAATTTTTAATTTTGCACAAAAGAATCTTAAAAAAACTTACCTAACCTTATATAACAAGACAATTTATTTTAGCCTAACCCAACTAAATATTTTATATTGTTTACAAAATTTAATACTAAACAACACAGTGAAATATATTTTTATCGTTAGGTTCAAATGATTTTGGCGAAATTATTGCATACACAAATTTTCACTTAGTCCTATATGGCAAAGATGAGCGTTGCTATTTAAGCCAAGATCGCAAATTCTGCCTATTCGGCACGACATATATACATATATATAATATATATAATATATATATATATATATTTTATATATATATATTATATATATATATATATATATATATATATATACATATTTATATTATATATATAATATATATATATATATATATATAATTTTTATATATTATATATATATATATTATATATATATATATATATATATATATATATATATATATATATTATATATATATATATATATTTATATATATATATATATATATATTATATAATATATATATATATATTATATATATATATATATATATATATATGCAATATCATGTTAACAGGTGATATGCCCATATACAAAATAGCCACTGTGAAAAAATAGGGAATTCCCAAGCATTTTGACGAATTCTCACATTATCAAGGATCTGTGAAAAGAGGAAGACAGC
Source organism: Cherax quadricarinatus (assembly GCF_026875155.1). NCBI lineage: Eukaryota > Metazoa > Arthropoda > Malacostraca > Decapoda > Parastacidae > Cherax > Cherax quadricarinatus. The sequence goes on from NC_069413.1 coordinate 28,598,076, forward strand.
AGAAGGCTTATAAAACTGAGATAGCACGTCACCTATGACCTTACACGTCACCCAGGACGTGCTGGGTGAGGTGAAAGTCATTGATCTCAGTGAAGCCCTTCAGGTGATACCGGAAGAGTAATTAGGACACTAAAAGGTTTCCTTAAGGAAGCTTGCAACAGTAATTAAGGTGAAGGAGATGTCAGGGCGACTTCTTAAATAACGTAAGGATTTTGCACATTGGTGATTCAAGATACTGTTTCTTTTAATTCCTTCACTTATTCATATTAATGCAGTAATAATTTTTCTTTTTCTTGATGAGAATGTTCAGCTTCTATATCAGACACCATATTCTTTTTCACTTCTTTTTCAATTTTAAGAAGTAACTGCAGTGAAATCTTAGGTTTTAACTCTTTACTTTGGTTGCAAACATTCACCTTGTTAGAAGCTGGTCAATGTTTCTTGGGCGTTCTTCCAGGGTCACCTGTGTTCCATTCTTCCAGGGTCGTCTGTGTTCCATTCTTCCAGGGTCGTCTGTGATCCATTCTTCCAGGGTCGTCTGTGTTCCATTCTTCCAGGGTCGTCTGTGTTCCATTCTTCCAGGGTCGCCTGTGTTCCATTCTTCCAGGGTCGTCTGTGTTCCTTTCTTCCAGGGTCGACTGTATTCCATTCTTCCAGGGTTGACTGTGTTCCATTCTTCCAGGGTCGCCTGTGTTCCATTCTTCCAGGGTCGTCTGTGTCCCATTCTTCCAGGGTCGTCTGTGTTCCATTCTTCCAGGGTCGCCTGTCTTCCATTCTTCCAGGGCCGTCTGTCTTCCATTCTTCCAGGATCGCCTGTGTTCCATTCTTCCAGGGTCGCCTGTGTTTCATTCTTCCAGGGACGCCTGTGATCCATTCTTCCAGGGTCCCCAGTGTTCCATTCTTCCAGGGTCGCCTGTATTCCATTCTTCCAGGGTCGACTGTGTTTCATTCTTCCAGGGACGCCTGTGTTTCATTCTTCCAGGGTCGTCTGTGATCCATTCTTCCAGGGTCCCCTGTGTTCCATTCTTCCAGGGTCGCCTGTGTTCCATTCTTCCAGGGTCCCCTGTGTTCCATTCTTCCAGGGTCGCCTGTATTCCATTCTTCCAGGGTCGACTGTGTTCCATTCTTCCAGGGACGCCTGTGTTCCATTCTTCCAGGGTCGCCTGTGTTCCATTCTTCCACGGTCGTCTGTGTTCCATTCTTTCAGGGTCGCCTGTGTTCCATTCTTCCAGGGTCGCCTGTGTTCCATTCTTCCAGGGTCAACTGTGTTCCATTCTTCCAGGGTCGCCTGTGTTTCATTCTTCCAGGGTCGTCTGTGTTCCATTCTTCCAGGGTCGCCTGTATTTCATTCTTCCAGGGTCGCCTGTGTTCCATTCTTCCAGGGCCGCCTGTGTTCCATTCTTCCAGGGTCGCCTGTGTTCCATTCTACCAGGGACGCCTGTGTTCCATTCTTCCAGGGTCGCCTGTGTTCCATTCTTCCAGGGTGGCCTGTGTTCCATTATTCCAGGGTCGCTTGTGTTCTTTTCTTCCAGGTTCGCCTGTGTTTCATTCTTCCAGGGTCGCCTGTGTTCCATTCTTCCAGGGTTGCCTGCGTTCCATTCTTCGGGGTCGTCTGTGTTTCATTCTTCCAGGGACGCCTGTGATCCATTCTTCCAGGGTCCCCAGTGTTCCATTCTTCCAGGGTCGCCTGTATTCCATTCTTCCAGGGTCGACTGTGTTTCATTCTTTCAGGGACGCCTGTGTTTCATTCTTCCAGGGTCCCCTGTGTTCCATTCTTCCAGGGTCGCCTGTGTTCCATTCTTCCAGGGTCCCCTGTGTTCCATTCTTCCAGGGTCGCCTGTATTCCATTCTTCCAGGGTCGACTGTGTTCTATTCTTCCAGGGACGCCTGTGTTCCATTCTTCCAGAGTCGCCTGTGTTATATTCTCCAGGGACGCATGTGTTTCCTTCTTCCAGGGTCCCCTGTGTTCCATTCTTCCAGGGTCGCCTGTGTTCCATTCTTCCAGGGTCCCCTGTGTTCCATTCTTCCAGGGTCGCCTGTATTCCATTCTTCCAGGGTCGACTGTGTTCTATTCTTCCAGGGACGCCTGTGTTCCATTCTTCCAGGGTCGCCTGTGTTATATTCTTCCAGGGTCCCCTCTGTTCCATTCTTCCAGGGTCGCCTGTGTTCCATTCTTCCAGGGTCGCCTGTGTTATATTCTTCCAGGGTCGTCTGTGTTCCATTCTTTCAGGGTCGCCTGTGTTCCATTCTTCCAGGGTCCCCTGTGTTCCATTCTTCCAGGGTCGCCTGTGTTCCATTCTTCCAGGGTTACCTTAGCTCCATTCTTCCAGGGTCGCCTGTGTTCCATTATTCCAGGGTCGCTTGTGTTCTTTTCTTCCAGGTTCTCCTGTGTTTCATTCTTCCAGGGTCGCCTGTGTTCCATTCTTCCAGGGTTGAAGATTGAGACACTTATGCAGCATATGGGAATCTTTATTCAGGAAACGTTTCGCCACACAGTGGCTTCATCAGTCTTCATCTTCCAGGGTTGCCTGTGTTCCATTCTTCCGGGGTCGCCTGTGTTCCATTCTTTCAGGGTCTCATGTGTTCCATTTTTCCAGGGTCGCCTGTATTCCATTCTTCCAGGGTCATCTGTGTTCCATTCTTCAAGGGTCATCTGTGTTCCATTCTTCCAGGGTCATCTGTGTTCCATTCTTTCAGGGTCGACTATGTTACGTTAATACGACCACTTCAGTGATTTCAGTTACATTTATACTTTAAATATGAAAATAAGAGACACAAGTCAAGTTATTGACTTTCTGGGCAACGTTCCTCACTGTGACCAGGAGCCTTTACTCAAGCCGTTCACCAAACATTACATGGACATACAGAGGGAATTTACTATGATGTACAGTGAGTGGAATGCTACGTGGCACAGTGTTTACGAGTGGACATTAAGTTAGTACTAATGCTATTACAACAGTGCACATGTTACAGTGATGGCACACTGCTTACAGTGAGTCCACACTGCTACATGATATACACTCTTTCTATGATTGTTGTAACGCTTATGAGTGGCACAGCTTACAGGAGCACAGTTAATGTGGCCACATTTTACATGATGCACAGTTACGTGTGGCCCACACTGTGTCGTGTGGCCACTGCTTACATAGTCGGCCACATGCTACAAGTGAGTGGCCAATAGCTTTACAATGAGGGCCACATGCTTACAAGATAGTAGCACACTGCTTTACTGAGTGGCCAACTGCTTACAGTGAGTTCCACATGCTACATGAGTGGCCAACTGTTACATGAGTGGCCACAACTGCATTACAGTGAGTGGCCACACTGTTACAGTGAGTGGCCACACTGCTTACATGGTGGCCAACTGCTTACAATGAGTGGCCACCACTGCTTACAGTGATGGCCACACTGTTACAGTGAGTGGCCACACTGCTTACATGATGCCACACTGCTTACATGAGTGGCCACACTGTTCAGTGAGTGGTACGTTACAGTGAGTGGCCAATGTTACATATTGGCTACACTGTTACATGAGTGCACACTGTCTGAGTTGGCAATGTTACAATGATGTGGTCCACATGCTTACAGTGAGTGGCCACATGCTTACATGAGTGAGCCAACTGCTTCAGTGAGGGTCAACGGTGCCACATGTTACAGTGAGTGGCACAGCCTAGCTTAGTGCAAGTGTGCCACTGCTTACAGGATGGCTCACCTTACATGAGTGGCCACATGCACAGTGGTGCCACACTGCTTACAATGATGGCACATGCTATACATGAGTGGCACAAGTAACAGTATGGCCACACTGCTTACAGTGGTGGCCACATGCTACATGAGTGGCCACCTGCTTACAGTGTTGCCACACGCTTACAGTGATGGCCACACATGGCACAAGAGTTGGCCACATGCTTACAGTGAGTGGCCACATGCTTACATGAGTGTCGACACCATCTACTAGTGGCCACTGCTTACAGTGAGTGGCACACATGCTTACAGTGAGTGGCCACACTGCTTACAGTGAGTGGCCACAGCTACAGTGAGTGGCACACAGCTTACAGTGAGTGTACATGCTTACAGTGAGTGGCCACAACTGCTTACAGTGAGTGGCACACAGCTTACAGTGAGTGACACAGCTTACAGTGAGTGGCACACATGCTTGCAGTGAGTGGCCACACTGCTTACAGTGAGTGGGCCACAATGCTTACAGTGAGTGGCCACACTGCTTACAGTGAGTGGCACACTGCTTACAGTGAGTGGGCCACAAGCTTACAGTGAGTGGCGACACAGCTTACAGTGAGTGGCGACACAGCTTACAGTGAGTGGCGACACAGCTTACAGTGAGTGGCGACACTGCTTACAGTGAGTGGCCACACTGCTTACAGTGATGATACTGGCACAATGCTTACAGTGAGTGGCCACACTGCTTACAGTGAGTGGCCACACTGCTTACAGTGAGTGGCCACACTGCTTACAGTGAGTGGCCACACTGCTTACAGTGAGTGGCCACACTGCTTACAGTGAGTGGCCACACTGCTTACAGTGAGTGGCCACATGCTTACAGTGAGTGGCCACACTGCTTACAGTGAGTGGCCACATGCTTACAGTGAGTGGCCACACTGCTTACAGTGAGTGGCCACACTGCTTACAGTGAGTGGCCACAATGCTTACAGTGAGTGGCCACACTGCTTACAGTGAGTGGCCACACATGCTTACAGTGAGTGTGCGACCACATGCTTACAGTGAGTGGCCACACTGCTTACAGTGAGTGGCCACAGCTTACAGTGAGTGGCACACAGCTTACAGTGAGTGGCCACATGCTTACAGTGAGTGGCCACAGCTTACAGTGAGTGGCGACACAGCTTACAGTGAGTGGCGCACAGCTTACAGTGAGTGGCCACACATAGCCACAGTGAGTGGCGACACAGCTTACAGTGAGTGGCGACACAGCTTACAGTGAGTGGCGACACAGCTTACAGTGAGTGTCGACACAGCTTACAGTGAGTGGCGACACAGCTTACAGTGAGTGGCGACACAGCTTACAGTGAGTGGCGACACAGCTTACAGTGAGTGGTGACACAGCTTACAGTGAGTGGTGACACAGCTTACAGTGAGTGGCGACACAGCTTACAGTGAGTGGTGACACAGCTTACAGTGAGTGTGACACACGCTTACAGTGAGTGGTGACACAGCTTACAGTGAGTGGCGACACAGCTTACAGTGAGTGGCGACACAGCTTACAGTGAGTGGCGACACAGCTTACAGTGAGTGGCGACACAGCTTACAGTGAGTGGTGACACAGCTTACAGTGAGTGGTGACACAGCTTACAGTGAGTGGCGACACAGCTTACAGTGAGTGGTGACACAGCTTACAGTGAGTGGCGACACAGCTTACAGTGAGTGGTGACACAGCTTACAGTGAGTGTCGACACAGCTTACAGTGAGTGGCGACACAGCTTACAGTGAGTGGTGACACAGCTTACAGTGAGTGGTGACACAGCTTACAGTGAGTGGCCACAGTGCTTACAGTGAGTGGCGACACAGCTTACAGTGAGTGGTGACACAGCTTACAGTGAGTGGCTACACGACTTACAGTGAGTGGCGACACAGCTTACAGTGAGTGGTGACACAGCTTACAGTGAGTGGCTACACGACTTACAGTGAGTGGCGACACAGCTTACAGTGAGTGGTGACACAGCTTACAGTGAGTGCAGTGACATGGGACAAGCTTACAGTGAGTGGCTACACGACTTACAGTGAGTGGCGACACAGCTTACAGTGAGTGGTGACACAGCTTACAGTGAGTGGCTTACTGAGCGACAGCTTACAGTGAGTGGCGACACAGCTTACAGTGAGTGGTGACACAGCTTACAGTGAGTGGCTACACGACTTACAGTGAGTGGCGACACAGCTTACAGTGAGTGGCGACACAGCTTACAGTGAGTGGCGACACAGCTTACAGTGAGTGGGACACAGCTTACAGTGAGTGGCTGACACAGCTTACAGTGAGTGGCGACACAGGCTTACAGTGAGTGGTGCACACAGCTTACAGTGAGTGGCGACAGCTACAGTGATGGTACACGTAAGTGAGTGGCGACACAGCTTACAGTGAGTGGGACACAGCTTACAGTGAGTGGCGACACAGCTTACAGTGAGTGGCGACACAGCTTACAGTGAGTGGCGACACAGCTTACAGTGAGTGGCGACACAGCTTACAGTGAGTGGCGACACAGCTTACAGTGAGTGGCGACACAGCTTACAGTGAGTGGCGACACAGCTTACAGTGAGTGGTGACACAGCTTACAGTGAGTGGCTACACGACTTACAGTGAGTGGCGACACAGCTTACAGTGAGTGGTGACACAGCTTACAGTGAGTGGTGACACAGCTTACAGTGAGTGGCGACACGCTTACAGTGAGTGGCGACACAGCTTACAGTGAGTGGTGACACAGCTTACAGTGAGTGGCTACACGACTTACAGTGAGTGGCGACACAACTTACAGTGAGTGGCGACACAACTTACAGTGAGTGACGACACAACTTACAGTGAGTGGCTACACAACTTACAGTGAGTGGTGACACAGCTTACAGTGAGTGGCGACACAGCTTACAGTGAGTGGCGACACAGCTTACAGTGAGTGGTGACACAGCTTACAGTGAGTGGCTACACGACTTACAGTGAGTGGCGACACAACTTACAGTGAGTGGCTACACGACTTACAGTGAGTGGCGACACAACTTACAGTGAGTGGCGACACAACTTACAGTGAGTGACGACACAACTTACAGTGAGTGGCTACACAACTTACAGTGAGTGACGACACAGCTTACAGTGAGTGGTGACACAGCTTACAGTGAGTGGCTACACGACTTACAGTGAGTGGCGACACAGCTTACAGTGAGTGGTGACACAGCTTACAGTGAGTGGTGACACAGCTTACAGTGAGTGGCTACACGACTTACAGTGAGTGGCGACACAACTTACAGTGAGTGGCGACACAACTTACAGTGAGTGACGACACAACTTACAGTGAGTGGCTACACGACTTACAGTGAGTGGCGACACAACTTACAGTGAGTGGCGACACAACTTACAGTGAGTGACGACACAACTTACAGTGAGTGGCTACACAACTTACAGTGAGTGGCGACACAACTTACAGTGAGTGGCGACACAACTTACAGTGAGTGGACGAACAACTTACAGTGAGTGGCTACACGACTTACAGTGAGTGACGACACAACTTACAGTGAGTGGCTACACAACTTACAGTGAGTGACGACACAACTTACAGTGAGTGGCTACACAACTTACAGTGAGTGACGACACAACTTACAGTGAGTGGCTACACAACTTACAGTGAGTGGCTACACAACTTACAGTGAGTGACGACACAACTTACAGTGAGTGGCTACACAACTTACAGTGAGTGACGACACAACTTACAGTGAGTGGCTACACAACTTACAGTGAGTGGCCACAGTGCTTACAGTGAGTCTCACTGCAATACGACAACAGTAGGAAGTGATATTTAGCAAATCTGTAAATATATTGTTTTGACTTTTAGATTTTTTGTTTGTTACGGAAACATTCCATCATTGTTTTGCATTTCTCTGTCAATAATTTCGGGAATCCATCAACTTTTTAATGAAAAATCGAAAATAACCGATGACATGTAATATCGTAGTGAAGATAATTTAGTTACTGTGTTTGTTAACTAATATTGTCTTGACTGTTGAAATAATTCCAACAACGTAATTTTGAAGCTTGACACATATTATAGATAATTATTTTTGTGCGTTCCATGGAACATTCAGTACATATACGTCACACCACTGGAATGTACGTCACACCATTGAAATATACTTCACACCCCTGGAATATACGTCACGCCACTGGAATATACGTCACGCCACTGGAATATACGTCACACCAATGGAATATACTTCAAACAACTGGAATATACGTCACACCACTGCAATATATGTCAAACCACTGGAATATACGTTACACCACTGGAATATACTTTACACCACTGGAATATACGTAACACCACTGGAATATACATCACACCACTGGAATATACAGTAAAAAACTTATAGATTAAGGGTTATTACAAGGGCTTAACTGGAAATATATTATACCAATCCAATAATGGATCTCAGTTGCAGACTAAAGTTAATACTGATGGATGGATTGCAGGTATTACTGAAGGATAGACTGCAGGTAGTACTGAAGGATAGACTGCAGGTAGTACTGAAGGATAGACTGCAGGTAGTACTGAAGGATAGACTGCAGGTAGTACTGAAGGATAGACTGCAGGTAGTACTGAAGGATAAACTGCAGGTAGTACTGAAGGATAAACTGCAGGTAGTACTGAAGGATAGACTGCAGGTAGTAATGAAGGATAGACTGCAGGTAGTACTGAAGGATAGACTGCAGGTAGTACTGAAGGATGGACTGCAGGTAGTAATGAAGGATGGGTTTTTTTCAGAAAACGTTTGAGTCAACGTTTCAGTCTGTGGAACTGGGAACACTGGTATTTATCAAGTGTATGGGAATGAGCAAAACCTCCGACTTTCAAGGCAGGTCACACATGAGGTCATCGAGAAAGGCAGGTCACATTTCAAGTCATTAAGAAAGAGGTCGGTTATGAGGCCATGAAACTGGGAAAACAACTCTAGGTTAAAGATGATCTTTATAGGAATCATTGGCTATGTGGGTGATAGGTATACCTGGAGGCAGTTTCGGGGGTCAACTCCCTGATTCACCCGGTCCGTGACCACGCCTCGTTGTGAATCAGGGCCTGATCAACCAGGCTGTTACTGATGGCCTCACGTAAAGCGACGTACAGGTCACATCCCGGCTGGTCAGGTACTGACTTTAGGTGTCTGTCCAGCGCCTTCAAGACAGCCAGGGGTCTACTGGTAATTCCCCTTATGTATGCTAGTAGGCAGTTGAACATTCTTGGGCCCCTGAGGTGTGGCCAACCTGTACATTCCACTATATGGATGATAGGTGTGGCCAACATGTTTATTATGCTATGCTGGTTATGGGTGTGGCCAACCTGTACATTCTACTGTTTGGCCCAGTGGCTTCGGTTAGATGGATCAATGTTGCTCCCAGAATCCTGAGTCTGGTCCAGTCGTTCTTGTAGTGTAAGAGTTGGGCTCTTCCATTGTCCAGTATCTGGGAATGAAGATTGCGATGGAATACTCATGCCTCTACTTTTCATCCCTACTTTAGGCATATTTATGTTCCTGAAGACGTGTCTCGTGGTCTCTGTGAATCTCCCTGACAAGGAATAAATCTTATCGACTACAAGGTGTGTTGTATACCCGTGCTGGACGATGTTGATGGTAGTCTGTTTAGTGGAGAGTGCTGGTAGTCTGTTTAGTGGGGAGTGCTGGTAGTCTGTTTAGTTGGGAGTGCTGGTAGTCAGTTTAGTGGGGAGTGCTGGTAGTCAGTTTAGTGGGAAGTGCTGGTAGTCAGTTTAGTGGGGAGTGTTGGTACCCAGTTTAGTGGGGAGTGCTGGTAATCAGTTTAGTGGGGAGTGCTGGTAGTCAGTTTAGTTGGGAGTGCTGGTAGTCAGTTTAGTGGGGAGTGATGGTAGTCAGTATAGTGGGGAGTGCTGGTAGTCAGTTTAGTGGGGAGTGCTGGTAGTCAGTTTAGTGGGGAGTGCTGGTAGTCAGTTTAGTGGGGAGTGCTGGTAGTCAGTTTAGTGGGGAGTGCTGGTAGTCAGTTTAGTGGGGAGTGCTGGTAGTCAGTATAGTGGGGAGTGCTGGTAGTCAGTTTAGTGGGGAGTACTGGTAGTCAGTTTAGTGGGGAGTGCTGGTAGTCAGTTTAGTGGGGAGTGCTGGTAGTCAGTTTAGTGGGATGTGGTATCAGTAGTGTGCTGGTAGTCAGTATAGTGGGGAGTGCTGGTAGTCAGTTTAGTGGGGAGTGCTGGTAGTCAGTTTAGTGGGGAGTGCTGGTAGTCAGTTTAGTGGGGAGTGCTGGTAGTCAGTTTAGTGGGGAGTGCTGGTAGTCAGTTTAGTGGGGAGTGCTGGTAGTCAGTTTAGTGGGGAGTGCTGGTAGTCAGTTTAGTGGGGAGTGCTGGTAGTCAGTTTAGTGGGGAGTACTGGTAGTCTGAAAGTTTGATGTTGACCAGACGAGGCGTTCTCAAGTTACTCAATAGGGTACAATGAGCTCAAGTTATTTGAGGAATTATATATGAATACACAGAAAGATGACTGGGGGCTTGAACTGTGGTCCTGGGATTGACAGGTTCAATACTTTACAGCTGAGATACAAAACTGGAAGATTCAGAAGCATTACTTCTGTACATTATTTCCGTCAGAGGCACCAAATGTAACACATTCTTTTTTTAAACTTGCAACCCACACTTATGGGATACAATTTTTCTTAATAAAGGCGTCAGTGTAGATGGTCTACGGCGGATCAGACGGGACTTCAGACACATTACTGTAATAGAATTGGCGGATTGAAGATTATGCAGTCCAGAAACAACGATCACCTTTTCAGGAAAGAAAATACAAATCACTGAAATCAAACCGTTTTGATTTCAGTGATTCCAAGTTGTTTAACTGTGTTATTCAACAAGTAAATTTGCACCAACATACACTAAGGGTCAAGGATAACATCTTCCTCATGAGTTATATCAGTTGTTAACATTCCAAGTCATTCCAAGAATGCAAAATACATGAGAAAAATACAAAATCTTATAAAAATTATAAAAAAAAAAAACCTACGATTCAAATAGAACCACCTGGGTTTAAATTCTGAACCTGATGAAAAGCGTTTTTTTTTTTTTGTCTCAAAAAAACTACGTTTGTAGATGGACTATGTTACACTGATCATAGGGCCAGGAGCTGTAAATCGACACCTGCAGCCGTCCCCTTTACCGAGAATTACCATAAAGCTTTCCCGCATAATACACAATAGTTTGAATTAAGAAAAAGAAATCAGGTATACATATTTAGAATTTTGTAAAGAAACGCTATAATACGCTCGATAATTCAAGAGAAATTATGAACATTTCCCATCCAGCTGGGATTAGTTATGTGTCTCATCTGCTGACACTTGATGCGTTCTCACAGTTTACATGAATATTTCCTGCACATTCTGCTCATGACATCAGTATTTCTGAATAGGAATTATGAATGTAATTCATTGTGAAGTGTGCGAAAGCCGACGATCTTGCTTTTTCTCCTGTTCACTTCTCCCACTCAGTGTTCTCACAGTGTTCTCACACTCAGTGTTCTCACACTGTGTTCTCACACTCAGTGTTCTCACAGTGTTCTCACACTCAGTGTTCTCACACTCAGTGTTCTCACACTCAGTGTTCTCATACTCAGTGTTCTCACACTCAGTGTTTTCACACTCAGTGCTCTCACACTCAGTGTTCTCCAACTCAGTGTTCTCCCACTCAGTGTTCTCCCACTCAGTGTTCTCCCACTCAGTTTGGGCTGGAGAGGTGAGCCGGAGAAAACTTTATACTGGACAAGTTTATTTTACTAAGTTAAAGTTCAGATGTGAGATAATTTACATCGGTACTGTTTAGCACTTCAGTGTTCAGACAGTGTTTTACATCAGCTGTATTTGTTTAGCTGTGACGGAACAGCTTCTACCAACACTATTTTATAAGCAGTTTCTCACTTGCAGGTGCAGCCTTAGTTTGAGTTTCAGAGTACATACTTAGTTTTGCCTCTCGACTACACCCTTCATGCTTATCTGCAGAGTACATCCTTGGCCTCAGTTCCCGAGTACAACCCAATCCCCACTTGGAGAGTACATTTGCCTCACCTGCAAAGTACATATTTGGTCTCCCCTGCCTAGTAAATGTTCGACCTCAGCTTTGGAGTACAACATTGACCATATATATACACAGAACAATCTTCTCACCAGTAGAGTACAACCTTGGTCACATCTGCAGAGTACAACATTGGCTTTGCTTGCTTCGTACGACTTTAGCCTCATATATGAATACAGCCTTGACCTCACCTGCAGAGTACAACGTTTTTGTCCAACTGAAGAGTACCACCATCTCTGTACCTTACCTACAGAGTACAGCCGGGACCGAAGAAAGCGAAAATAAACACTTTTAGCTTTTATTTCAGTGAAACACGCTCACTAATATCAGGTATGCACCGAGATAACTCTCTTAACTCTGGTGATAATAGTACTGAGCTTCTCGCCCCACGAACTCCACACATGGGCTACCATGCTACTTTAATATTTACAAACCTTACAATAAATATTTGGCGCTTATTTCTCGCTATCTGTCTACTAGTATCATAACAATTTCCATTCAGTATATAATTAAAAAAAAAAAAAAAAACTAACATATAATCAATAATAATAATAATAATAATAACATTATATAATAATAATAAAAATAATAATAAAATAATAATAATAACAATAATAATAAATAATAATATAATAATAATAATAATAATAATAATAAATAAATAATAATAAAATAAAATAATAATAATAATAATAATAATAATAATAATAATAATAATAATAATAATAATAATAATAATAATAATAATAATAATAATAATAATAATAATAATATTAGTACAGTAGAACCTTTGTATTCGGATGCACCTGTCTTCGTAAAATTCAGTATTAGAAAAAAAATCTAGGGGAAAAAAGTATCGATATTAGCAAATGTTTCTGTATTCGGAACGACGCTGCTTGAGCTCTTGTGATTTAGTTGTTATTTTTCGCATAACTTTGTGCTATCTTTATTTTACTGTTGAAAATAAGTGATCATGGCCCCGAATAAGAATGGAAAGCTGTAAGAACCATCATTAAACTAATTTCAAAAACATGAAAGTGGAATAGGTCTTGTTGACAAAGTTAACGAACATTGTCTATTGGTAATCCTCCTTATTTATGCTGGGAGGCAGTTGATCAGTCTTGGGCCCCTGACACTTATTGTGTTGTCTCTTAGTATACTAGTGGCGTCCCTGCTTTTCAGTGTGGGATTGTTGCTTCTCCTGCTGAGTATTTTACTCTCATAGAGAGTGATTATCTTGTGCAAATTTGGGACTAATCCCTCTAGGATTTTCCAAATGTATATTATCATGCGTCTTTCTCGCCTGCATTCCAGGGAATACAAATCAAGAGACTTCAACCGTTCCCAGTAATTTAGGTGTTTTTTCGTACTTATGCGTGCCGTGAAGGTTCTTTGTACATTCTCCAGGCCACCAATTTCGCCTGCCTTGAAAGGGGCCGTTTGTGTATAGCAATATTCCAGCCTAGAGAGAACAAGGGATTTGAAGAGAATCATCATGGGCTTGGAATCACTAGTTTTGAAGGTTCACATTAGCCATCCTATCATTTTTCTAGCAGACGTGGTAGATATATTGTTGTTAGCTTTGAACGTGAGATCCTCTGACATTATCACTCCCTGGTTCCTCACATTAGTTTTTCGCTCCATTATTTGATTAGAATTTGTTTTATACTCTGACAGTTTTAATTTCATCAAGTTGTCCATATCGGAGTAATTTAAATTTTTCTTCATTGAACTTCATATTGTTTTCTGTGACCCATGTAAAGATTTGGTTGAAGTCCGCTTGGAGTCTTGCAGTGCCTTCGGGTATCATCCTCAAAGGTACGCACGGTACTGTAGATTACATCTCTGCTTATGTCAGATATGAGGATGACAAACAGGATGGGAGCGAGTACTGTGCCTTGAGGAACAGAGGTTTTCACTGTAGTCGCCATGACTTTGCTAGGTTTACTATTACTCTTTGCATTCTGTTTGTTAGGAAGTTATAGATACATCTACATACTTTTCCAGTTATTCCTTAATCACGCATTCTGTGCGCTATTACACTATTACGCTTGTCGACGGCTTTCGGAAAGTCTGTGTATATTTCAACTGCATTTTGTTTATCCTCTAGCACATCTAGGACCTTGTCATAGTGATCCAGTTCCTGGGACAGGCAGGAGCGGCCTGCTCTAAATCCATGTTGTCCTGGGTTGTGAAATTGATGGGTATCTAGGTGATTGGTGATCTGGTTTCTTAGAACCCTTTCAAAGATTTTTATGGTATGGGACGTTAGAATTGTCGGTCTGTAGTTCTTTGTAATTGCTTTACTGCCATCTTTGTAGAGTAGGGCTATGTCTGTTGTTTTTAGTGGATGTGGGATGACCCCTGTGACCATGATCCCTCTCCATGGAATGCTGAAGGCACGTGACAGGGGCTTCTTGTGGTTCTTGATGAACACGGAGTTCCACGAGTCTGGGCCTGGGGCAGAGTGCATGTGCATGTTACTTATTGCCTTTTCAAAGTCTTGTGGCGTTAGGATAATATCAGAGATTCTTGAATTGATCTAATTTTGAGATTCAGTCAAAAAAATTATATACATTGTCAACCCTTAGTCTGGTTAACGGCTCGCTGAACATTGAGTCATACTGGTGTTTTAGTATCTCACTCATTTCTTGGCTGTAATCTGTGTATGTCCCATCTCGTCTAAGCAGGGGTCCAATACTGAATGTTGTTTTCACTTTAGGTTTGGCGTAAGAAAAGAAGTATTTTAGTTTCTTTCAATTTTATTTATGACTTTAAGTTATTCCTGAGATTCTTGTCTTCTTGAAATTCTTGTGCCACAGAGTTAATCTTTCTAGGCAAAGGTTCCGATCTGTGTTGTTTAGGATACCTTCCCAGCTTGTTTCATTTAGGACATGGTTGACTTGTTCCTACCGTATGTTTTTGTTTCTGAAATTGAATTTGGTTAAGACACCTTCATAACTGATAACATTTTGCTGGTCAGGAGCCCTGAGCATATATGTCTGTACCTCTTTTATGGTGTAATCTGAGTGTATTGCCTTTGATACGGATATATTCCATATCAGATCATGATTGTTAGTGAAGACTAAATCTTGTCTATTTTCTAGTCTATTTGGCTATTATTTGCTGATTAAGGTGAATTTGGTACAGAGATTTAATAGCTCATGTATGTGTGAATTTTCATCCGCCCTGCCTCCCGGGGTAATCTCTGCTAAAACATTATTTGCTACATTCCTCCATTTTATGTGTCTCAAGTAAAAATCCCCCAGTAGCAAGATGTTTGGGGCAGGATTTGGAAGATTTTTCAGACATTGGTCAATTTTATAAAGCTGTTCCTTGAATTGCTGGGAAGTTGCATCCGGAGGCTTGTATACCACCAAAATGACAAGGTTTTTCCCGGTTTTACTGCCAAAACTTCAACTACATCATATGAGGTGTTAGTAGTTCTGAGCAAATGAGCGACTCTGTGATGTATAGGCCAACCTTACTCCTTCTTGTTGTCAGTTTGGTATGTCGAGTCTGAATATGTTATAACCTGGGATCCATATTTCC
Source organism: Cherax quadricarinatus (assembly GCF_026875155.1). NCBI lineage: Eukaryota > Metazoa > Arthropoda > Malacostraca > Decapoda > Parastacidae > Cherax > Cherax quadricarinatus. The sequence goes on from NC_069413.1 coordinate 28,613,438, forward strand.
TTGTCAAAATGATCCTTCATCTGGGTTTCTGTGAAAGCTGCAAACATTGCCTTTGACTCTGTGAGCAGTCCACTGATGAAAGGTATTTTGTTGTTTGTTCTTGGCTTAAACCCTGTATGTTTCCAAAGATAAATATTATCATACTGATGGAATGTAGGGGAGCTTTGCTTGTTTGCATTATCTGTCATCTTCCCTTGTTCCTCCTGGCTTGAAAGGAATATTTTAGAATCAGCAATTATTAAGCACGACAGGCAGTCATTATACAATATCAGTGGCAGGTTGTTCAAATTAGATGCGTTTTTAGTTGAGGCAATAGTACACAGTCTAAAACTAAAACTGAATGCACCAGATTGTCTTAAATGTAGTGCCATACCGAGGAATCAGGGCCAATTTTTCCTGCAGTTTCTGAAGGTTGAACCAGAGTTTTCCTCAGAATTATATGGGTTAATTATGTTGGATTAGGCTAAATTAAATTGCGCTTGTTATGATAAGGTTATGTATGTTTTCTAAGGTTCTTTTGGTACAAAATTATTAATTATCACATTAACATAAATAAAAAAATATATCTTTAAATGTATAAGAGAAAATTTTTGAAAAAAAATAATTTTCAATGAGTTCTTGCTAAATGACCAATTTTTACCTATTGTGTGTGTGTGTGTACTCACCTATTTGTACTCACCTATTTGTGGTTGCAGGGGTTGAGTCACAGCTCCTGGCCCCGCCTCTTCGCTGATTGCTACTAGGTCCTCTCTCTCCCTGCCCCATGAGCTCTATCATACCTCGCCTTAAAACTATGTATGGTTCCTGCCTCCACCACATCACTTTCTAGGCTATTCCACGGCCTGACTACTCTATGACTGAAGAAATACTTCCTAACATCCCTTTGATTCATCTGAGTCTTCAACTTCCAATTGTGACCTCTTGTGTCTGTGTCCCATCTCTGGAACATCCCGTCCTTGTCCACCTCGTCTATTCCGCGCAGAATTTTATATGTCGTTATCATGTCTCCCCTGACCCTCCTGGCCTCCAGTGTCGTCAGGCCGATTTCCCTCAACCTTTCTTCATAGGACAATCCCCGTAGCTCTGGGACTAGTCTTGTTGCAAACCTTTGCACTTTCTCTAATTTCTTGACGTGCTTGACTAGGTGTGGATTCCAAACTGGTGCTGCATACTCCAGTATGGGCCTGACGTAGATGGTATACAGAGTCTTAAACGAATCCTTACTGAGGTATCGGAACGCTATCCGTAGGTTTGCCAGGCGCCCGTATGCTGCAGCAGTTATCTGATTGATGTGCGCCTCAGGAGATGTGCTCGGTGTTATACTCACCCCCAGATCTTTTTCCTTGAGTGAGGTTTGCAGTCTTTGGCCATCTAAACTATATTGTGTCTGCGGTCTTCTTTGCCCTTCCCCAATCTTCATGACTTTGCATTTGGCAGGGTTAAATTCAAGGAGCCAGTTGCTGGACCAGGCTTGTAGCCTGTCCAGGTCTCTTTGTAGTCCTGCCTGATCCTCGTCCGATTTGATTCTTCTCATTAACTTCACATCATCTGCAAACAAGGACACTTCTGAGTCTATCCCCTTTCCCTTATGTCGTTCACGTATACCAAGAACAGCACAGGTCCTAGGACTGACCCTGTGGAACCCCGCTGTCACAGCGCCCACTCTGACACCTCGTCGCGTACCATGACTCGTTGTTGCCTCCCTGTCAGATATTCTCTGATCCATTGCAGTGCCTTTCCTGTTATGTGTGCCTGGTCCTCTAGCTTTTGCAGTAACCTCTTGTGAGGAACTGTGTCGAAGGCCTTCTTGCAGTCCAAAAATACGCAGTCGATCCACCCCTCTCTCTCTTGTCTTACTTCTGTCACCTTGTCATAAAAACTTAGTAGGTTTGTGACACAGGATTTTCCTTCCCTGAAACCGGCTGGTTGTCAATTATACACTTGTTTCTTTCCAGGTGCCCCACCCTCTCCTCCTGATGATCTTCTCCATGACCTTGCATACTATACACGTTAGTGATACAGGTCTGTAGTTTAGTGCCTCATGTCTGTCTCCCTTTTTAAAAATTGGGACTACATTTGCCATTTTCCATACCTCAGGGAGTTGCCCAGTTTCAAATGATGTGTTGAAGATCTTTGTTAATGGCTCACACAATATCTCTGCTCCCTCTTTAAGGACCCATGGAGAGATGTTGTCTGTCCCACCGCCTTTGAGGTGTCAAGTTCGCATAGCAGCTTCTTCACCTCCTCCTTGGTTAAAATGTACCTCATCCAGCACTTGCTGGTGTGCCCCCCTGTTCTGATTTCTTGGAGTCCTACTGGTTTCCACTGTAAATACCTCTTTAAATCTTGTGTTGAGCTCCTGACATACCTCTCGGTCGTTTCTTGTGAATTCCCCATTACCCTTCCTCAGTCTGATTACCTGGTCCTTGACTGTTGTTTTCCTCCTGATGTGGCTGTACAACAGCTTCGGGTCAGTCTTTACTTTTGATGCTATGTCATTTTCATATTGTCTCTGACCTCCCTTCTTATCTGTGCATATTCGTTTTCTGGCTCTTCGGCTGATTTCTTTATTTTCCTGAGTTCTCTGTCTTCTGTACCTTTTCCATTCTCTAGTACACCTAGTTTTTGCCTCCCTACACCTTTGAGTGAACCAAGGACTCGTTCTGTTCTTCCCATTATTTCTGTTTCCCTTAGGAACAAACCTCTCCTCTGCCTCCTTGCATTTTGTTGCTACATAGTCCATCATTTCTTGTACTGGTTTTCCTGTCAGTTCCCTCTCCCACTGTGTCTTGAAGGAAGTTCCTCATGCCTGAGTAGTTCCCCCTTTTGTAGTTTGGTTTTTCCCAGCCTATTCCTGCTACTCTCTCCACTTGGAGCTCAACTATGTAGTCGAACCACAGAACCACATGATCACTAGCTCCCAGGGGCATTTCATACATGATACCCTCGATGTCCGAACTACTCATGGTGAATACAAGGTCCAACCTTGCTGGTTCATCCTCTCCTCTCTCTCTGGTAGTGTCTCTAACATGTTGATGCATGAGGTTCTCCAGTACCACATCCATCATCTTGGCTCTCCATGTTTCGGGACCCCCATGGGGCTCCAGGTTTTCCCAGTCAATCTCCTTGTGATTGAAATCACCCATAACTAGTAACTTTGCTCCCCCCATGTGTGCTCTCCTGGCCACCTCGGCTAGTGTGTCGATCATTGCTCTGTTGCTCTCATCGTATTCTTCTCTTGGCCTCCTGCAGTTCTGTGGTGGGTTGTACATTACTGCAATTATCACCTTATGTCCCTCAGACTGGATTGTTCCTACTAAGTAGTCCCTTTCGCCCATGCCATCCATTCCTTCCATTTTCTCAAAACCCCACTGGTTTTTAATGAGCAGTGCAACTCCTCCTCCCCCTCTCCTCCCTCTGTCTTTCCTGAGGATTTGATATCCGGATGGAAAGATTGAATCTGTTATTATTCTGGTGAGTTTTGTTTCTGTGAGTGCTATTATGTCTGGGGATGTCTCTTTGATTCTTTCGTGCCACTCCTCATACTTGTTTGTTATTCCATCTGCATTTGTATACCACACCTTCAACTTCTTTTCTAAGACTGTGGTCTGGGAAGTATATTGGGGTTGGGGAAGTGGAAGACCTGGTAAGGAACTATGGGTTGCTGCTGTGGGGGTGAAGTTTGTAATGTAGTGGGTGGGGGCATTGGATGTGGCATGGGTGTTTTGATTTAGAGTGTTTGGTTGCACTGGGGTTGACCTGATTGGGAGTGTGTGTGTGTGTGTGTGTGTGTGTGTGTGTGTGTGTGTGTGTGTGTGTGTGTGTGTGTGTGTGTGTGTGTGTGTGTATGTGTGTGTGTGTGTGTGTGTGTACTCACCTAGTTGAGGTTGCAGGGGTCGAGTCCTAGTTTCTGGCCCCGCCTCTTCACTGGTCGCTACTAGGTCACTCTCCCTGAACCGTGAGCTTTATCATAAATCTGCTTAAAACTATGTATGGATCCTGCCTCCACTACATCGCTTCCCAAACTATTCCACTTCTTGACTACTCTGTGACTGAAGAAATACTTCCTAACATCCCTGTGATTCATCCGTGTCTTCAATTTCCAACTGTGTCCCACTGTTGCTGTATCTGTGTGTGTGTGTATGTGTGTGTGTGTGTGTGTGTGTGTGTGTGTGTGTGTGTGTGTGTGTGTGTGTGTGTGTGTGTGTGTGTGTGTGTGTGTGTGTGTGTGTGTGTGTGTGTGTGTGTGTGTGTGTGTGTGTGTGTTCTTTTGTTACTGCTTCTCAGATGTCGTTGCACTTTCACGTGGAGATCAGTACCACATTAGCAGCTAGTTTCAAGACGGACGACACTGCCAATACTGGAACCAGTAACAACATGGAGGACAGTACCAATATTGGAACCAGTAGCAACATGGAAGACAGTACTAATACTGGAACCAGTAGCAACATGGAAGACAGTACCAATATTGGAACCAGTAACAACCATGAGGAAGGTACCAGTACTAGCACCAGTAACATAAAAGACAGTACTAATATTGGAATCAGTAAAATAAAAGAAAGTACCAATATTGGAACCAGTAACATGAAAGAAAGTGCCAGTATTGGATCCAGTAACAACATGGAAGAAAGTACCAACATTGGGTCCAGTAACAACACAGAGGAAAGTGTCATTATCAAGGCCAGAGCCAACATGCCTGCACTAAATCAGTGCCAAAATATCACCTAAAACAACAATTCCAGAGCTTCGCTGAAATATTTCATCCTTGTCGACGTGCAGGAAGGCAACATTTGTGTAGCGTTAATTATGTCAACATAACCTACAAGTATTATGAATATCTGTGTGTGTGTGTGTGTGTGTATGTGTGTGTGTGTGTGTGTGTGTGTGTGTGTGTGTGTGTGTGTGTGTGTGTGTGTACTCACCTATATGTGGTTGCAGGGGTCGAGTCATAGCTCCTAGCCCCGCCTTTTCACTGGTCGATACTAATTCACTCTCTCACTGCTCCATGATATTTGTCATACCTCTTCTTAAAGCTATTTATGGAACTTGCTTCCACTACTTCACTCTCCAGATTATTCCAGTTCCTGACAACTCTAAGACTAAAGAAATACTTCCTAACATCCCTATGACTCATCTGGGTTTTCAGTTTCCAATTGTGTCCCCGTGTTTCTGTATCCTATCTCTGAAACATTCGATCCTTGTCCACGTTGGCAATGCCTCTTAGTATTTTATACGTTGTTATCATGTCCCTTCTATCCCTCCTATCCTCTAGTGTCATCAGGTTGAGTTCCCTTAACCTCTCCTCATAAGACATACCCCTCAGTTCCGGGACAAATCGTGTTGCAAATTTTGGCACTTTCTCCAATTTCTTGACGTGTTTGACTAAGTGAGGGTTGTTCCATACTGGTGCTGCATATTCCAGTATAGGCCTTACGTACACTGTGTACAATGTCGTGAATGACTCCTTACTCAGATATCTAAACGCCAATCTCAGGTTTGCCAATCTCCCATATGCTGCAGCAGTTATTTGATTGATGTGTGCCTCAGGGGACATTCGTTATAATGCTTACCCCAAGATCCTTTTCTTTAACTGACGTTTGCAGCTGTTGGTTTCCTAACCTGTACTCCATCTGCGGTCTTCTGTGTCCTTCCCCAATCTTCATGACCTTACACTTACTGGGGTTAAACTCCAGGAGCCATTTGTCGGACCATACTTGTAGTTTGTCCAGATCCCCTTGTAATCTTAACTGATCCTCTCCCACTTGTATTCTCCTCATCAGTTTCACATCATCAGCGAACTGTGAGACACTTCTGAAACTATTCCTTCCACCATGTCATTAACGTATACAAGAAACAGCACCGGGCCTAGGACTGAACCTTGTGGAACCCCACTCGACACATTCGTCCACTCCGACACTTCAGCACGTACCAACACACGTTGTTTCCTTCCTGTCAGGTATTCCTGATCCATTGCAGTACTTTCCCCTTTATTCCTGCCTGCTCCTCTAATTTTTGCACCAGTCTCTTGTGTGGTACTGTGTCAAAAGCCTTCTTGCAATCTAGAAAGATGCAATCTACCCATCCCTCTCTCTCTTACTTCTATTACCTTATCGTAGAACTCAAGTAAATTTGTGACACAGGATTTCCCATCTCTGAAGCCATGCTGACTGTTATGTATGAGCCAAATCTTTTCAATTTGTTCCACTACTTTTCTCCTGATAATCTTTTCCATGACTTTACATACTATACAAGTCAGTGACACTGGTCTGTAGTTTAATGCTGCCTGTCTGTCCCCTTTCTTAAAAATTTGAACTACATGTGCCGTCTTTCACGCCTCAGGCAACTGCCCTGTTTCGATAGATTTACTGAAGATTGCTGCTAATGGCACACACAGTTCCTCTGCTCCCTCTCTTAGTATCCATGGAGATATGTTATCTGGGCCCACTGCCTTTGAGGTATCGAATTCATCTAGCAGTTTCTTTACCTCTATCCTGGTTATGTGTATTGTGTCCAGCGCCTGCTGGTGCACCCTACCTCCACAGTTTGCTGGAAGCATTCCTGACTCTATTGTGAATACTTCTCTAAATCTTTTGTTTAGTTCATTACATACTTCTTGGTCACTCTTCGTCAGCTCCCTTCCTTCTTTCCTCAGTCTGATTACCTGGTCCTTGACTGTTGTTTTTCTCCTAATGTGACTGTATAACAACTTTGGTTCAGATTTGGCTTTTGATGCTATGTCGTTCTCGTATTGCCTCTGGGCCTCTCTCCTTATCCTTGCATATTCGTTTCTGGTTCTTCTGCTCAGCTCCTTGTTTTCTTGAGTCCTTTGCCTTCTATACCTTTTCCATGCTCTCGCACACTTGGCTTTGGCCTCTTTACACCTCCAGTTAAACCATGGGCTCACTCTGGTCTTACCATTTTTTCTGTTGCCTTTTGGTATGAACCTTTCCTCTGCCTCCCTGCACTTAGTGGTTACTATTTCCATCATTTCATTTACTGTCTTTCCATCTAGTGTGTGTGTGTGTGTGTGTGTGTGTGTGTGTGTGTGTGTGTGTGTACTCACATAGTTGTACTCACCTAGTTGTGATTTCAGGGGTTGAGTCATAGCTCCTGGCCCCGCCTCTTCACTGTTTACTACTGGGTCACGCTTTGTGTGTGTGTGTGTGTGTGTTTTTTTTTGTGTGTGTATCTGTGTAAGCGTATATTTTTTTTTGTCTGTGTACTCACCTGTATGTGGCTACAGGGGTAGATTCATATTTCTTGGCCCCGTCTTTCAAACTGCTGATTACAAAAGTTACTCCTATCGTCGTGGGCCCTATCGTATTTACTCCTAAAACAGTACACGGGGCCTGTCCCCATCACTTCTTTGTCGAAGCCATTCCATGACTACCCTGAGACTTAAAAAGAATTACCACAAATCCATGTGCTCATATGTGAATAACTCCAAGCATTGCCCTTGAATACCTGTTTCTCGACTCGCAAACAGCCTGTCTTTGTCTGCCATTTAAATTCTAAATATTTTATATGCTTTTTTTTTATTCTTCTAACTTCTGCACCTTCTCCAGCTACTTAGCATGTTCTTCTGGTGTGAGTTCCATGCTGGTAATGCAGCATGGAATAACACTGAGATTACCATAGGATTCTCTTGGTTTTGCCAGACGAGCATTCATTGAGAAGATTCGGTCGATGTTAGCTTTAGACATTATACCAAGAATTAAACTCTTACCTGACGGTTGCTTGCATCCTCTGACTCCAAAGTCTTTACTCCCAGACCGGCCTTCATAGTCCTGTCTCAATCTTCATAAACTTGCGTTTGCTATGGTTGAATTCAATCAACTATATATTTGACCAGTTTTGCATTTTCTCCAGACTCAACTGTAGCCTTTTCTTGTCCTCGTCAGTTTAATTCTCCTCATTAGTTTTTCATCAGTAACTTTCGATCACTGGTCGAAGGTTACGTGACTAACACATTCATTCAAGTAGCAAAAGATTGTCACCAGCAGAAACACCAAAAACAAACATGAGTGGTTTGAAAGGTTTGAGTTCGTAATGAGAATTGCATCACATCAGCATGCAGTAAAGTAGTTGAACATGCAAGCTGGAGTGAACTTTGATAGGAAGTGGTAAACGAAGCTGGCGGGAGTCTTGCAGGTGGCAAGTGAACACTGACACGACTCACAGAATTACTCAGGTACCCACACACACACAATACTGCGAGTCAGTATTCTTTAACAGTGCTCCCAGTATTTAGCATTCTAGTTGCAGTCCTTGCATATTGTCAGCGGTCATTGTGCTCCATAGATTCAGTGAACATACCTACAAGAGTATAGCAAAAAGGTTGATTGAAATAATGCAGCTCTCTTTCCCCCAGATTAAATTGGTCACATGTGGTGTATAAATATTTAGTGAGAAACTTCTGCCCATTACCTCTGTAACTGTTACCATCTTCAGAATATATACACGTGTGTGTGTGTGTGTGTGTGTGTGTGTGTGTCGTGCGGAATAGGTAATACTGGTCAATTAGCAAGAACTCTTTTAAAATTCATTCCTTTCCAAAATTTTCTCATACGTTAAAAGATATATATTTTTTTTCATTTATATTAATGTAAAAATTAATAATTTTGTACCAAGAAAACATTAGAGAACTTACTTAACCTTATTATAACAGGCACAATTAATTTAACCTAATCTAAATAAATACATTTTAGGGAAGTTTACAATAATTTAGTAATAAACCAACACAACTATATTAACAAACTGTCTGCGACAGTTTGTTAATAAATCTACAAGACTGAGCCAGATATTACAGTATGTATTATGAGGTCTGGAACCTCATGATACATACTGCAATATCAGTGTATTGAGATCAGAGGCATGTGAATATTAGTCTCGTGTTACATGTTGTAATATCAGTATATGAGGGATCTGAGGCTTGTGAATATTGGGCTCATAATTCATATAATTGATTATCAATAATCCCTAACATCTATCTTGTTTGTTTGCCAACTCTAATTTCCTTGATTCCAACTGTAACTGTTCTTTATGTTTCCTCTGAATTGCTAAATCTTCTGGTTCATTAAACTTAACTAAGTGTTCTCGTTCTGCATCTTTTTCTTCCAGAGCCAGTTTATCATTTTCATTCTCCAGTCTCTCCTTTTCTCTCTTTTCTTCACCCTCTAACTTAGCTCTTTCTTTCTTCTCTTCATAATATAATCTCTCTCTTTTCTTTTGCTCTTCACACCAACTTTTCCCATTTTCCTTCTTTTGAAGCTCTAACTTCTCCCTTTGAGAGTATTTACCTCAACAGCTATTAAAACAGTTATTTCCTGTAAATCTTTGTTCTTTCCTCGTTGTCTCCAAAACACAAAAGAGTAAACCTCCAAACTGACGATGGAGGGAATAAACAAATAATTACAAAAGAAACATTCAACGAGTACGATCAGTTTTTCTTCGCCGCAGCGTTGGTTAAAAATCCCCACGCCAAAAAGGGAAGTCAGAGAAATCAATCTAATCACAGCTAGAGAACTAAAACTCAAGGGACAAGATTGAACACCAGGAGACTTAGGAGAGCTATCTCCAGCACACTTACGAAAACAAAATATAAAGAAGGGATCTCAGTCCGCACATCTTTAATGTCCAGTACAACAAGAGAGACATCTATAATACCCAGTTCAACAAGAGAGACATCTATAATATCCAGCACAACAAGAGAGACATCTGTAATATCTAGTACAACAAGAGAGTCATCTATAATATCCAGTACAACAAGAAGGACATCTATAATATCCAGTACAACAAGAGAGACATCTGTAACATCTAGTACAACAAGAGAGGTATCTGTAATATCCAGTACAACAAGAAAGACATCTATATTATCCAGTTCAACATAAGAGACATCTGTCCGCACCTTGTATATTTACCAACAAAGATGGAACTCCAAGTCCACCAATCTACAAGTATATTAAATATTATAGGGAAACTCACTTGTTAAGGACAGACAGCCATCGCCTCACCACAAATGTCTGACAGCAGTAGCAGTGAGAGCACTAGTGGTTAGCACTTATCCTTAACTGTGTAAACTGCCAAAGCTCAATATGACTAAATTATGCTGGAGGAGTTCTTGGTCCACAAAAACGAGCTTCAACAAACAGATTACTGAAGAAAGACTTTATGAGACCTCTAAACAAAATTAATCGCCAGTTTCCTGGGAAAATATTGAAGGAAAAATAAAGTTGAAACCTTAATAAAGCAAAAAAAAAAAAAAAAAAAAAAAACAGAAGGGTAAAGTAAAATTTATTTTGATTTTAACATAACCTGGACGAAAAACAAATACACTAAGCAAAACTAAAAAATAATAATAATAAAGAGAGAAATCAGAATATAATGCCAGAATATTTGAGATTCTTCAGTGTGATGAATCTCTGGACTATACACGTAGGTCGAGTGCCAAGCGTGCCACGAGGTCACAGGTAATTCACAAACAGGTCTGTGATAAGTTAAGTGAATGGTGACTAGGAGGTGGTGATATAGAAAGGTCGTTCAGACGCCTCCGTGTCGCAGATGATGGTAAGTGAAAGGAAGTTTAGACACCTTCGTAGAGGTCGGCCCAAATCACACCGATACCTGATCAGATCACACAAACTTCTTGTATGATCAGCCACGCATAGACATAATAATATTTCCTAAAGAATGATATTCTGTTCCCTTCCATCTCTTTATCTCTCTCAACGGAAGAGTAAGATGTAAACTGAGGACTGGGAGAAAACAAAATATTACAAAAATCAAAAACATAAAGTTTATGGCCAAGGCTTCAGACTATACTTAAATGTTAAGAAGGCTACTTGAAGCCTTCAGAGCACAAATAAATCCCAAAACCAAAGGAACACTAATGCTTACGTGGACTGCTGAACGGGATTAGGTGACGTGAGGAGATAAAAGTCACCTCACCTGAGGAAAAAAAACGAGAACAGCAGGAAAAAACCTCATGATGATTTAGACACATGCATAAGGGTATATTTACTTGCAGGGTTTAGCCATCCAGTGGCTTTATCAATACAATAAACGAAAGTAACAGAAATATATACAGCAAATAGTGGAAGATGAGATAAACAGTCCCTCAGCCTAGGAACATATGATGAGCACAACAGTCCTGAAAAATCTGAAACACAGGCAGGAAAATTGGTTCTTATATACTGTATTCTGAGGAGTAGACGAAAACATAGTCAGTGGTAATCTTGGTACAGAGAACATCACCACAACCTACTTGCTAACTCCTGTCCCAAGTCTTGGGTATGACCTACTTCTACTGGGAACTCCCGCCTACCTGTGACAGTGCCTTCGTCTGCCGTTGTTGTTACTAATTTACATTAATGATCTTGACGAGAGAATGACAAATGATATGAGCAAATTCGCTGACGACACAAAAATAGGCAGAATAATGAATTTAGAGGAAGATAATACTGAGGTTCAGGAGGATACATATGACCCGCACATAGACGAGAGGAGCTTACGACGACGTTTCGGTACAAGTTGGACCGAAACGTCGTCGTAGCTCCTCACACCAGGCATAAGGGGAATCACCAATAGGCCCCTGGCTGCCTTCAAGAGGGAGCTGGACAGATATTTAAAGTTTGTGCCGGATCAGCCGGGTTGTGGTTCGTACGTTGGACTACGTGCGGCCAGCAGTAACAGACTTGTTGATCAGGTCCTGATCCACCGGGAGGCCTGGTCGTGAACCGGGCCGCGGGGGCGTTGATCCCTGAAATACCACGCAGGTAGACTCCATATAGACTAAACATTTAACAAGTAAAATGAAAGAATCCTATATTTCATCTAGTTAAATGTGTAGTTGTCATTGTAGCTTGACATGCAATACGGTGAGTCAGTAACTATGAAGTCAGGTGCAGAATCTCAGGTGGGAATCTCATTGCCTGATAAGCAGTGAGATTCCAAACATAATTTCCTCCAGTGTTGAATCATATAATAACATTACTCTTACTGGCAGTCATGATGATTCCTAATCAGGCAGTTATAACTTTCTCTTCCAGGACCAGTAAACACACTCTCTACCTCCTCTTATCATAACTGTTACAGATACATGACCCTTGTCTGTTTAACGCTTTATTTGATTATAATAATATCTATTACAAAAAAGTTCATCAATATATCTAAACTAACAGTTAAGTACATCAGGAATTTTCTCATTACAATCACAAGAGACATTATTTATTCTCTGTTCATAAATGATTGATTCACATTCGTCTTGCAAATAATGAGAAAGAATTTGCTGTCTCCGAATATTCAATTCTTATTATCTATTTTACCCTTAATTAATGTCGACATTATCTTTTTTCTCGCCATAAAGGAAAGGATAAAATATCTTATGGTCTCTCATAAACTGTTTATATTTCCTATAGCTTCTTTCAGCTGTAACGTCTCCTAATGGTAAAGATATTACAACTTATACATGACACCATTGTTTACAATCCACTGAGTTCTCATTAAACACCTGTTCACAGGATTCAGTGCACTTGCTAGTGTTCCCAACAAGTTCAGCCACAGCTACGGTTTCGGCAGTTCAGTTGAACTTGTCAGAAAACTTTAGAGTGTTTGGGAAATAAAGTGGATAGATAAACTAATTCGCACTCCACTGGCTTTTCACCTCACCGCTACTCACTAAATATTTATTTGTTTACCCTCTCTTACCAGGTTTATCGGTTTATGGTTTTCTAAACCCAACTGCGGGGAGGAAACGTCGCAAATCAAGTCGATATTATATTCCTTTCTATATAAGCTGGAAACATGATTAAAAACATTGTACCATAATTTTAACTAAGAAAAGATAATAGTCGAATATTTGGAAAATTGCAGATAACCATGGTCGAGTGCTTCTTGAGTGCAACTTGAGATCTACTTCAAACAGTGCTACTTTAAACAATGCTACTTTAAACAGTGCTACTTTAAACAGTGCTACTTCAACCAGTGCTACTTCTCACAGTGCTACTTTAAACAATGCTACTTTAAACATTGCTACTTTAAACAGTGCTACTTCAACCAGTGCTACTTCTCACAGTGCTACTGCTCACAGTGCTACCTCATACAGTGCTACTTCAAACAGTGCTACCTCATACAGTGCTACTTCAAACAGTGCTACCTCATACAGTGCTACTTCAAACAGTGCTACCTCATACAGTGCTACTTCAAACAGTGTTACCTCATACAGTGCTACTTCAAACAGTGCTACCTCATACAGTGCTACTTCAGTGCTACTTCAAGCAGTGCTACTTCAAACAGTGCTACTTCTCACAGTGCTACTTCTCACAGTGCTACTTCTCACAGTGCTACTTCTCACAGTGCTACTTCTCACAGTGCTACTTCTCACAGTGCTACTTTTCACAGTGCTACTTTTCACAGTGCTACCTCATACACTGCTACTTCAGTGCTACTTTAAACAGTGCTACTTCAAACAGTGCTACTTTAAACAGTGCTACATTAAACACTGCTACTTTAAACAGTGCTACTTTAAACAGTGCTACTTCAAACAGTGCTACTTTAAACAGTGCTACTTCAAACAGTGTTACTTTAAACAGTGCTACTTTAAACAGTGCTACTTTAAACAGTGCTAATTCAAACAGTGCTACTTTAAACAGTGCTACTTTAAACAGTGCTACTTTAAACAGTGCTACTTTAAACAGTGCTACTTTAAGCAGTGCTACTTTAAACAGTGTTACTCTAAACAGTGCTACTTTAAACAGTGCTACTTTAAACAGTGCTACTTCAAACAGTGCTACTTTAAACAGTGCTACTTTAAACAGTGCTACTTCAAACAGTGCTACTTTAAACAGTGCTACTTTAAACAGTGCTACTTCAAACAGTGCTACTTTAAACAGTGCTACTTTAAACAGTGCTACTTCAAACACTGCTACTTTAAACAGTGCTACTTTAAACAGTGCTACTTTAAACAGTGCTACTTCAAACAGTGCTACCTCATACAGTGCTACTTCAGTGCTACTTCAAACAGAGCTACTTTAAACAGTGCTACTTCAAACAGTGCTACCTCATACAGTGCTACTTCAAACAGTGCTACCTCATACAGTGCTACTTCAGTGCTACTTCAAACAGTGCTACTTTAAACAGTGCTACTTCAAACAGTGCTACCTCATACAGTGCTACTTCAGTGCTACTTCAAACAGTGCTACTTTAAACAGTGCTACTTCAAACAGTGCTACCTCATACAGTGCTACTTCAGTGCTACTTCAAGCAGTGCTACTTTAAACAGAGAAAGAATCATCAGGGAGTAAAATAAAGTGAAATTTCTAGATAAGAGAAAAATATAATTCTTATATAATTGAAGAGATAATTCCTGGGTAAGAGAAGTAATAACCTCTCAGTAAGACAGCTAATAATTCCTCGAAAATATAAAATATAATTACTTAGTGTCAGGATATATAATTCTCGGTAACAAAAGATTTAATTTCTGGAACATATAAGTTAAAACACCTTAATAAGAGAAGACGTAACTTCTCAATACAGTTCTTCATACAACTTAAGTTCTACATTAATGGCGAGTTATTCAATTACTTGAGCCTCGTTCCATTAATCTTAACTTAAACAACAGTCCAAACAAACGTGAGAGTATTAATAATTAATTACGAGGCCATTTGAACGTCCCCGTAGTGTTTAATAATGGCAATACTGGAGGGAAGGGAGGGAAGAGGATGGAAGTAGGAAGCGGCAAAAAATGAAGGGAAGGAAGAAAGAAGAAGGAGGAGTGCAACGAAGACAAGAATGATGAAGGAAGTGAGAGACAAAGTCGCGTGTCTCATGTGTTCTGTCTATCCTAATTTTGTTATTACTGTTAAAAATTTAGTATCTTTCTTGGTTAATGCATTTTGTGATATCTTCGTCATCGAAGAAAATTCTCTTTAAGTATTTACTAAATGCAACACGATAATAAATTTTCTTGGATAGTGGTAACAACAATTATATTTCTCGCTTCAAACAGGACAAGTGTTCCCTTCATTAATTAGTTTTTATTTTTATTGAAATATTAGTTTGATTAGATTAAAATTGACTTACATGTGATGATCTATATATCACATGATACAATATTCGTGATGTTATGATTTTCAAGAGTTAATGTTATATAAAAGTAGATTTTTGTTATGCATTAATTATAGTCTGTAAGAGATATCAATGGAAATAAAGTGACTGACTTTTGAAAGTTATCCTACGTAATTAACATGTGTGTTATTATGTATGATAATTGTAATCACCTAAATATGTGTAATTGTACTTATGTGTACCTGTACCTAAATAAACTCACTAGTCGTCTCTCAAGGATGCAACGTTAACCTGGTCTATGATAGAGGGAAGTACGCAATTGCTGGGGCGTATATTACTGTGCACTAAAGCCGGGAAGATCTAGTGCTATCTTCTCTCACATGGTACAATACATAAAGTCAGGGTTCTCACTATGTCCAAATTAGTTAATATTATTTTTTTATGTTAACACACGAATATTCGTAAACGGTTCCGGAGTGTTTATTGTATATTTCCTTTGTCAACAGTGTAAGACAGGAGACCTCACTTGTCTGGAACTATAATGTGATTTAAGGCCCCATTCCCCAGATATAGACCTTTCTTGCAACACCACATTGCTAAACTTCATTATATGTAATTCTTTATTACCAGTTTGTATAACAGGGACAAGACATGTGGGATTATGTGCAAAGGAAACACCAGAACAAAGATAGCTTAACCTCTTAGTCTACACTGGTGCTCGTGCTGGTTAGGCAAAGCTCTCGCTTCACACGCTAAAGTGTCAGGGATTCGTCCACAAGGGTGGAAACATTGGTGTGTTTCCTTACACTTATTGTCTCTGTTCACCCATCAGTATAATGGTGTAATAACTATGGTGATAATACAAGAGGAAGGTAGTAAGGTAAACAGTTTTGTTTCAACTATTGTTCTTCAACCTGATATGAAATGTATAATAAATAATTGGTAAATAAAAATAAGAAAATAGTAGTAAATATGAATTTAATGAATGATAATAATAATAAAAAATCCTTAATAAATTAATAATAATAATACTAATATTAATAATAATAATAATAATAATAATAATAATAATAATAATAATAATAATAATAATAATAATAATAATAATATTAATAATAATAATAATAATAATAAAATAATAATATAATATAATAAATAAATAATAATAATAATAATAATAATAATAATAATAATAATAATAATAATAATAATAATAATAATAATAATAGGCAGGTAAGCAGCAACGACCCAGGTAGATACTACCGTCTTATCAAAATAGGTTGAAGAGAAAACCTATACATAATTGTTTTACACACTGGTAGGATTGCTAGTGTCTTCTCTTTCTTATAAACATGCAAGATAAAAGTTACATCTTGTTACTTTTACTTGCACTTAGTTCGTACCACACACTGAATGTATATGAATGTGAATAAGATATGATTTCGTTCGGATTTTTAACCCTGGAGAGTTAGCCACCCATAATAACCCAAGAAAGTCAGCGCATCATCGAGGACTGTCTGTCTTATTTCCATTGTGATCCTTTAATCTTGTCCCCCAGGATGCGAACCACACCACTGTTTCTACTCCGCCGGGAATCGAACCCGGACCCTCCGTGTGTGAAGCGATCTTCTCTTTTCTTAAAGTTCTACTTATTTTTTTTTCCTTTTGTCTTCATAGGGAGGTGAAGAAGAGCATTCCATACTATATTAAAATGTCGCGAGCAAGACGCTAGTAACTACGTCTCCTCTATAAATCACTGAATTCAAAAAGACTAACATTTTAATGTTGGGATATCTGAATGTGCGTGGATGCAGTACAGAAGATAAGGAAGAGTTGATTGTGAATGCTGTGAATGATAAGCTGAATTAAGATAAAACAAAGCTGAAGGTGGTAGGAGAATTTCAGCTGGGAGAAATAAATGAGATTACGTCAATATTTCTGAGAGAGTTAGAGCTAAGGAAGGAGAAGCAGTAACGTTTAGTGACCAGTGGAAGGAAAAAAGTTAAAATAAATGTGTAGGTTCAAGGATTATGTGGAATCAAATAAGGGTGGGATGTGAAAGGTGGGTTATAATAAGTACTTATGCTCTTAGGGAAGAGAGGAGTGTAGAGGAGAGAGAGAGAGAGAGAGAGAGAGAGAGAGAGAGAAGTGTGCTGGGTCCACTGTTATGGAATGTCTACTTCAACGACCTTCTTCATCTCATCCCAGAATCACATGCATATGCAGACGACTGTACACTGACATTCACTTATCCAAGAGAAGAAATGCCAGCTGCTCTAAGCTACATCAATCACCAGCTGAGAGCTATATCAGCTTGGGGAAATAGATGGCAAGTAACATTTGCACCTGAGAAAACGCAAATGATGATCGTCTCTAGGCACCATGATGGTAATGCTGGTGCAGTAGTAAGGATGAATGGGAGGATGTTGGCACCTGGAGAAGAAGTTGATATCCTTGGGGTGAAATTTGACTCCAAACTAACCATGAAGAACCATGTTGTAAATCTTGCAAACAAGGCAGCCAGGAAGCTTACAGCACTTCGCCGTATCTCGCATCTGCTTGACAGTAGGGGTTGCAAGATACTGTACGAGGCACAAGTACGCTCACACCTTGAGTATGCTCCACTTTCTTGGTTTGCCTGTCCCCCCTCTCATCTGCGACTGCTTGACAGAGTAGAGAACAGAGCAAGACGTCTCATCTCTCGCCTGGACCCATCCTGGATGGATCTGTCATTTCAGCAGAGCCTTCAACATAGGAGGGATGTGGGTGGCCTTACTGTTATGTACAAGGCCAAT
>NC_069413.1:28633795-28686295 GCF_026875155.1 Cherax quadricarinatus
GTATAACATCTCTTAGGAGTGAGGAAAAATCAGATGTGATTATGGGGAGGTGCGTGAGACTGTGGGTAAAATGAGAGAGAGTAAAGCAGCTGGAATTGATGGAAGCAGCTGGGGTTATAGTTTTGGAGTGGTTAGTACTTTCAATTAATGAATGTTTGAAAGAGGGGAAGGAACCTAGAGATTGGCAGAAATAATGCAAATATTTTTTTTGTAAAGGAGATAAAAGAATTTCATGCCTATGTATTGTTTTCTGATTTGCTTTAATAAAATATAATCTTCAACCTTGTAACTGTCCTACCCTAGCTGTTTCCATATTAATATTAATGCGCATTTTAGCTGGTATAGCCAATAAGCTTTTTCTCCCAAAATCCTTCCTTTCTGTTTCCTTTCAGCGTAAAAATATCACTGATCATTCACTATTTTCAATACTTAAGTAATTTCCTGTCTTTTAAGTCTAAATCTGACAAATACACAAAGCATTCCAAAATTATATTCCCACCTGCTCTTAGCATCTAAGTATTGATCTCATCTGCCACAGATGTTTTATCCTCTTTCCTAACTCGGTTTCTTCATTTATTCATCGACTCCCACCTCTTTCTCCTACTTAATCTTACCAGATCTTATTCCACCCAGAGTGATGAATGATTTCATTACCTCCCTTTCATCATCAAAATTTAATTGCTACTCAAAATATTCTCTCCATCGTTCCAGTATCTCCCCATTGATCATCTCATCTCTTTCCTCCTTAACTGCTAAATAAATCTCCTTCATATTTTTCTCTCAGTATTTTTTGTTATTATTCTCGACAATTTTTTTTGTTAAAAAGAAAATATTAATTTTATCATTTCACTAACCACTAGCTTTATCTCTCTCATTTTCTCTTCCTATTCTTCCGCACGTCAATTTTACATTACAACGTTATCTTTCCTTTCATCGTCTTTACCTCACATTTCTCACAGGATTCACATCTTCCTTCCTTCCGCTCAGCACCCTAGCACTGCCTTCTTAAATCTTTGCCACGTATTTAAGATTTTTGCCTCACCTGTTCCTTTGCAAGCCCACCTTTCAATAGTTGTTTATACCTCTTACTAACCTTCAACTGCTTTACAGCATTCACTTTCACTGCTCTCTAACTGACACAATTCTCCTTCTACTCTATCTATCCTTTAATCTTTCTGTAGCTACAGCCAAATATTAATCTAACGCATCAGCCGTTCCTCTAAAAACTTTGAGCTTCCAGAAATTTTCTCTTTATCTACTAATCCATGCCCAGCAAACTACTGTCATTGCACATTTCATCAGGTCTTGTTTACATATTTATCCCCTTTTTGTCTAAAATGGGAATTTGCTATTGTCAAGTCTCTGTATATACATTCACTTCAATTAGAGGCCCATTATATACTCTTTACACTAAAAATTTGTTTATTATTTCCTCTATAATTGTCTCTTCATCTTCAGCATTATCGTCTCTCACAAGTTACTCTCTTAGCTTAAAACTTAGTTTGAACAAAAAGGCAACAGGTTTTCAAAAAAGAATTCTTTTTCTGTTTTAGTTATTGATACAGAGGAAGGGATAACTAGCCACAGAATATAGTGACCATCTACGACAAGTATAGTTTCAAGAGGAAGGATTCCGACCAACTTCTCCATTGACATGAAATGCAACAAGAAGTATTAGGAAATAGAGATGAAACCTCAGATAAGTGTGTATACATACATATGAACTGTTACATACACGTAGTGTATAACGGTTGTATGTAGCAGTTGCAGCATATACCTATCATTTTGCATACATGTGAGAGAGAAATAATAATGCAACAGTCACACCAGAGTGAACAACGTTAATCAAGTTTAGGCAACTGCTTCATAATCAAGGGGCGGTAAAAAAAAGAACAACAAAAACTACAACAACAACTTCAACAACAACAACAGCAACAAACAACAACAAACACATTATTCGGAATTTATATGATAGATGTAGAATATATCAGGGAAAATAAAGACAGAGGAAAATATTTTTTCAAGTAACAGGGAAACTTATCTTCTCCTTCACTTAACTCAATCTCTGTCAGGGAGATAGATCTAATCAAAGCATTCTGTCTGCTTTCTTTTTTAATGATCGGAACACTGTTGCTGTCTTTTAAAAGTGAGAAAAGTCTTTTACTTGCATGTATTATTGTTTATTAATGGAAGAGTTCACTCCAGACATTCATGTTTTGGTATATATTGTGGCATCATATCAGGAGAAATTGCCTGCCCAATGTTAGACCTGATAACTTGCTCCATTACTACCTCCCTGTGTGTTAAACTTGTTAACCTGCTCCAGTACTACCTCCCTGTGTGTGTTAAACTTGTTAACTTGCTCCAGTACTACCTCCCTGTGTGTTAAACTTGTTAACTTGCTCCAGTACTACCTCCCTGTGTGTTAAACTTGTTAACCTGCTCCAGTACTACCTCCCTGTGGGTTAAACTTGTTACCCTGCTCCAGTACTACCTCCCTGTGTGTTAAACTTGTTAACTTGCTCCAGTACTACCTCCCTGTGTGTTAAACTTGTTAACTTGCTCCAGTACTACCTCCCTGTGTGTTAAACTTGTTAACCTGCTCCAGTACTACCTCCCTGTGTGTTAAACTTGTTAACTTGCTCCAGTACTACCTCCCTGTGTGTTAAACTTGTTAACTTGCTCCAGTACTACCTCCCTGTGTGTTAAACTTGTTACCTTGCTCCAGTACTACCTCCCTGTGTGTTAAACTTGTTAACTTGCTCCAGTACTACCTCCCTGTGTGTTAAACTTGTTAACCTGCTTCAGTACTACCTCCCTGTGTGTTAAACTTGTTAACTTGCTCCAGTACTACCTCCCTGTGTGTTAAACTTGTTAACCTGCTTCAGTACTACCTCCCTGTGTGTTAAACTTGTTAACCTGCTTCAGTACTACCTCCCTGTGTGTTAAGCTTGTTAACCTGCTTCAGTACTACTTCCCTGTGTGTTAAACTAGTTAACCTGCTTCAGTACTACCTCCCTGTGTGTTAAACTTGTTAACCTGCTTCAGTACTACCTCCCTGTGTGTTAAGCTTGTTAACCTGCTTCAGTACTACCTCCCTGTGTGTTAAACTTGTTAACCTGCTTCAGTACTACCTCCCTGTGTTTTAAGCTTGTTAACCTGCTTCAGTACTACCTCCCTGTGTGTTAAACTTGTTAACCTGCTTCAGTACTACCTCCCTGTGTGTTAAACTTGTTAACCTGCTTCAGTACTACCTCTCTGTGTGTTAAACTTGTTAACCTGCTCCAGTACCTCCTTCCTTTGTGAAAAATAAAAAATGCAGTAATGATGATGATGATGATAATAATAATAATAATAATAATAATAATAATAATAATAATAATGATAATAATAATAATAATAATAATAATAATAATAATAATAATAATAATAATAATAATAGTCTTTATTTCGACAAGTACATGTACAAGATACACAGGCCTAGCTGACATCAATGACATACAACTACATAGAAAGCCGCTTGTTATGCTTAGCATTTCGTTCACATTAGGTCAGTTTTGTCCCAGGATGCGACTCACACCAGTCACCCAACACCCAGGTACCCATTTTATTGGTTGGTGAACATTGAGAAGCAGTATCGTAAGGAAACACGTCCTAATGTTTCCATCTATACCAGGGATCGACCCCCAGACCACAGTGTGTGAGCTGAGTATGCTGGTAAACCTTTGTTTTTATGGTTCCTTGAAAATGTCAGATATCACGAAAGGCTTTAAAGTTCACTATTCTTTTTCAGCTAGCCGGGGATCGAACCCGTGTTCAAGGCTGCATTAATATGTGGATTTCTTGTGAAGGCTCATATTTCAAAACAGGAGTAGAACGAAATTAGCTGTGAGCTTACCACAGCCACGGATGATAACCCTATCAATGCGTTTTTTCCATAACTTCCTTGATGTAGCGCTCCACAATCACCAGCATTGTTGGCTCTCTTCAACAGATGACTTCGCTAGGCTCAAATTTTCGGCAAACTGTCGGATACTCAAATCATCATATTTTCTAAGAGCTACACTACTTGTACGCTTCCTAGGTGTAACATCCATCATGAATTTCAGCAGTAATCATGAAATGAAGGGGAGGATGTGGCGAAACCACATTGACTCAAGGAGAACGCTTGCAGGAATAGCCTAACAGAACAACAACTGTTGTAGCACTGACGAGAGTCACTGAATGGTTGCCAGAAGTCGGTAGCAAGCTCTTCCCAAAAAGAAAAGAATCCAAACTACATTAATTAAGCCGGAGATTAAAACATATTATGAGATATTCATAAAATTTACTCATGTCCCAATTAATTTGCACACTACATAGTCTTCAATGGCGCTGACCGGCTGGGAAAGTGCAAACTACTTTGGCTAAGAGGGAAAAGGAGAGGTGATAGATGGAAGCTGAATATTCAGTTTAGGCTTAGAAAGCAAATTATACATTAGTAAAATAAAATGTAATTAACTGAGAGACTATAATCAACTTCAGCAGCTGACTTAAATGTTAGAAGGTGGGACCAAGAACTCGAAGTCAACTTCAAAACAAAACTTTCAGTAAGAAAACACAAAAACTTGAAGGAAAATTGTCTATGAATATAAATATAAAGTTTTAAATATTGGAAGAGATCATGTAAGGGAGGAGAACAAGCATGCAAGAGAGTGGTCGTATCTTAATGGAAAGTCATGTTGATGCTGATGTACAGTGTTGCAGCAACTCAAAAATGGAGAGACATGATATATTACATCAAATGTAAGATAAGGCAGTGTGGGAAGACGGGGGAGACGGGAGGTGAGTATGATAACGAGGGAGAGAGAGAGAGAGAGAGAGAGAGAGAAGAGAAGAGAGAGAGAGAGAGACAGACAGACAGACAGAGAGATAGACAGACAGACAGACAGACAGACAGGCAGACAGAGACAGAGAGAGATAAAGGGAGAGAGTTTGAGCAAGACTACTCCAGTATATGAAACAAATCCTCATTATCCTAGATATTCATGAAATATAAGTACTAATGAGGTGGAGAGACAAAAGAAGAGAGATACGGTAATGAGGGAGCAAAGCCAGAGCGAGATAAGAGAAGCAACCTCACACAAAGACTGAGATTATACATTCAGAATGTTACATGAACTGATAATACAGAAGCGGAAGACAGAGAATGGCATGATAATTAGCTCAAAACAGTGTAAAACTAGGACAAGGAGAATTCATTGGAAAGTCTGAAAAATGGAGTGAAAGAGAGAGAGAGAGTCGAACGATTATTAAATATTACAGGTGCTCCTTTTAATAATATTCGGTATATGGAATCTGTGAGAGGATAGAGTTACTAGAGGTGGTAGTAGTGAAGAGTTGAGGTGTGATGTGGAGGACATGTCAGCAGTGAAGAAGCATGTTATGAATGTGCTCCCTGGTGCAGACATGACGTTGATGGCTGCTGTCATCTAATGGCAGTCTCCAGGTTAAGCACAAAGTGTTTTGCTAAGACTTCGGAAATATTATAGAAACTGGATTTTTGTGAGATGGTTATAGTTATTGTTATACTAGCAGCCTCCTATTTAGCGACAGCGGAAGTGATTTTCAAGTATAATTAATTTAGCCTCTACGAATATCAAGAGGTGGCCCGGATGGTCCTGGTGGTCCTGGTGGCCCTTGTGTTCCTGCTTGCTTCTGTGCTGGACACAAACATTTACCTGGGCGTAGCAGATGTACGCATTTTCGTGCATTTTTACTTGCAGGTATCTTGGTGTTTCTCCCACATGCTTCTCATCACACCTTCCACAACGTATGATTGGTGGCTCTGTTGTTAGTTGGTCCGTTTCTTATTAAATTCTGACAGTGGTTGAAGAGTTTGTTGCTATTTAAACTGGCTGCCTCTCATGGTCAGGGATATGTTTGAACCTACGTTGCTAACTTGTTAAACCATATACTTAGTTAGTGTTTCCTAGGTAGTGTCAACGTTCCTCCTGTTGAGAATGTGTACTGGATGTCTTCTACAGTCTGTGATGTAATGGAGAGGATAATGTTGCAGTCTGAAAGGTTGTACACTGAATATTACTCTTGGTGGAACTGTGAGTTGTATATCCTGTTACGCTCTTAGAAAGAATGCCATCACGATGTCCCGTTTAGTTCTATTATCGTGATGGGAGTAAAAATGACGCGAGCTGTTCTTGTAAGTAGGTTTTCTATGTTCTTTGAACATAAGTCAATGTAGAGGAACGCGTTTAAGAATGGCATGTGGTTATCTTTTTCTTTTTCAAGTGTGAATGATATGGATGGTTCCAAGATGTTGATGGTGTTCAGGATGCTCTGCACGTTGAGGCTCTTAGAAAGATGGCCAAAATATCATCTTGACGTAGCTCAACCAGGTGACCGAGTCTGGGATGGCTGGCAGTATGCTATTAATTTCAAGATTCTCCATAAACAAATTAGCACTTTATGGGTGAATCATGGCAGTATCAAACTGTTGCTTATACTTAAATCCCTTTTTTTTACATGGTATGGGTAGGTTCATATTATGTGTGACTTTGTGGCACAGGAGTTCTATGGCATTTCTGTGTGAGAAGAAGGAGACGAGTTCGTATTTGTGTGTCCTGTCTATAAAGGTGTGCGTGGATGACTTGTTATTCTTCCTTCTGGGAAAAGAACGCGATGAGAGTGAGGAGGAGGAGGAGGATGACTGGGTGGCGCCGAAGGTAACGGATGCAGGTTGAAGGAATGTAGATGAGAATGGGGTGGTGGGTGTTTGCTGCACATCGGTTGTGAGTGAAATGGGGATGTTGATTGATGGGTTTAAGCAAGCTGCCATCTACAGGAGTGGATGGAAGGAAGAAGTCTGAAGGAAAGTCGATGGTAAGCAGTTTGTTGGCTAAGAGGAAGAGAATTGAGAAAAGTTTGTGGTAAGAGTGGTCGAGTAACCAAATGAGGTGATTACACAGGCTATCTGTGAAATGAGAGGCGAGGGGAGAGAGAGGTAGAGACTGGGCTTAAGAAATGGCAGTTGGATGCGTGGAATGGGGATGGATGAGGTACAAGTAAAGAGTGGGAGTAGAGAAGTGGAGGTGGAGAAGAGTAGGGGTAGATTACTAGCAGAGAGAGAGGAGAAGGAAAGTGTACCGATGACAAGGCTGGGTAGGGTCTAGGACTCTCGGTATTGTTCTAATGCCAAACAAGGAAATGTTTCTTGGAGATTTGAGCATTTTTATACATAAGATGGTAAAGACCGCTGCATTTAGGATATTTAGAAGTGACTGTACATTTTATTCAATACTGATTAGATGCTGAGCATTTAGATCAGATCAGTGGAAGTGTGCTGGAAGATTTTTATTGCCTAAATTAGTGCCATTTGAAACACTGAAAGAGGGAAGTGTACTTGGCTAGGAAAAGAGAGGTGGTAGGGATGAAGATTGATTTGGCAAGAGTACTGTGTTGCAGGAGGTGATCAGCATCAGCTAGTGTGAAGAATGGTCTGAAAAAGTCTTTGACTGTAACGTAGTTGCGGTTTGAAATGTTGTTAAAGAGGTTAGAGGTGTAGGAAGCCAGGAGGGTAGAATTGACATGATAAGGAATAACTCGGCTCCTGACATTCTGGTCAGGACTTCAGATTATCGAGAAGCCGGCTGGGAAGAGCTTGGAGCGGGATCCCTTGTTAGTACAGAAAGCGTAGGATTAAAAAAAAAACATTTATCTAATGGGCTTGGATTAATAGGAATTGAAGGTATGAGTGCAGGATTAGGGTCTTAACTGGTTTAGAGCATGTTAGGAGAGTCTAGGTAGTGGAGTGGGGTCTGGGTAAGGAGGGTTCAGAATAGGTTAGGAGAGTCTAGGTAGTGGAGTGGGGTCTGGATAAGCAGACATATGACAAACAGTAAAAGAGATCGTTACAAGCTCAAAAATAAATGGATGGAGGTGACACAGAAAGTAAAACCTGGTTAAATCTCAGTATACTCGACAGGACAAGTATGTGGGAATCACCCATTTGCCTGGTGCTACCCGAAAGCTGTCTGTAAAGAAGTCTGTGAGAGCGTCGGTATACATCAGGCCCACTATAAAAATTAATTCCTGGGATATCGTTAGTATCTTGTGTGAAAGTCGAAAGGAAATAATTACTAAAAACTAAGCCCATTTCAAGCTCCTTGTTAGTAAGCTGCCCAAAGTTAGTTGTAAGAGGACCTAAGTTTCTGTAGCCTTTGTCGATGTACCTCGAGAAAGCCTTCCTCTGTGGCCAGAGGGATACCACGTGACGTGGTCAGAGGTGGTAGCGTCATTAACATTTTTGAGACGGTGCGAGAGCGGCGCCCTGATCCAGAGGACGTGTAAAGTACGTCCTCAGAGGCGTGGGAGAGGTGAAAGAGGGAGGCACTTATGAGAGCCTTCCTCACTGCTGTATTGAGGCTTGCATGGCCAGTGCAGCAGCGCAAACTGATCACAGCTGAGGAAAGCTACCATGGTAGGTCACACCTTGACGCCTGTAGAAGTGCTAGTTACCACGGCTAAGACGGTCGTTAAAAGTCCTCTCTCGGGGAAGAAGATCGCAAGATGAGTCGGTAGAGAGAGAGAGAGAGAGAGAGAGAGAGAGAGAGCGACAGAGTGAGAGAGAGACCCTTTCTACCTATTCAGAACGAGGTTGCAATACAGGTAAAAATTTAATGATGTATGAGAGACTGACAGGCAGGTGAGTTGTATCAAATGAAGAATAGAAGTGATTTATATATCTTCTTTTATTACTCTTTTCATTCATTTATCTCGACTCCAGATCTTAAGATTTTCATATTTAGATATTCTTAGGATAATCATATTCTTATGGATTTATTAACTTTATTTTAATTGTAATAAAGCTGGTAGAATTATCGACAGTATGTAAAGTAAAAGGAAACAAGTGCAACTAATGTGGCATATTTATTGTGGCAACGTTTCGCTCTCCAGGAGCTTTGTCAAGCCGTAACGGCTTCTACTTAAGATAGACTTAAAGCTAAGAAAGTCGCACAAGTAATTTAAGGCGATATGATGTACTGAGACGTAGCTACATGTAGTTTTATCCGTTATAGGTAAGCCAGGAAAGGTAGAGGTAAGTGTAAGCCAGGAGAGGTAGACGTAGTTGTAAGCCAGGAGAGGTAGACGTAAATGTAAGCCAGAAGTAGACGTAGTTGTAAGCCAGGAGAGGTAGACGTAAATGTAAGCCAGGAGAGGTAAACGTAGTTGTAAGCCAGGAGAGGTAGACGTAAATGTAAGCCAGGAGAGGTAGACGTAGTTGTAAGCCAGGAGAGGTAGACGTAAATGTAAGCCAGGAGAGGTA
Source organism: Cherax quadricarinatus (assembly GCF_026875155.1). Taxonomy (NCBI): domain Eukaryota; kingdom Metazoa; phylum Arthropoda; class Malacostraca; order Decapoda; family Parastacidae; genus Cherax; species Cherax quadricarinatus. The sequence goes on from NC_069413.1 coordinate 28,643,118, forward strand.
GACGTAGTTGTAAGCCAGGAGAGGTAGACGTAGTTGTAAGCCAGGAGAGGTAGACGTAGTTGTAAGCCAGGAGAGGTAGACGTAGTTGTAATCCAGGAGAGGTAGACGTAGTTGTGAGCAAGGAGAGGTAGACGTAAATGTAAGCCAGGAGAGGTAGACGTAGTTGTAAGCCAGGAGAGGTAGACGTAAATGTAAGCCAGGAGAGGTAGACGTAGTTGTAAGCCAGGAGAGGTAGACGTAGTTGTAAGCCAGAAGAGGTAGACGTAGTTGTAAGCCAAGAAGGTAGACGTATTGTGTAAGCCAGGAGAGGTAGACGTAGTTGTAATCCAGGAGAGGTAGACGTAGTTGTGAGCAAGGAGAGGTAGACGTAGTTGTAAGCCAAGAGAGGTAGACGTAGTTGTAAGCCAGGAGAGGTAGACGTAGTTGTAAGCCAGGAGAGGTAGACGTAGTTGTAAGCCAGGAGAGGTAGACGTAGTTGTAAGCCAGGAGAGGTAGACGTAGTTGTAAGCCAGGAGAGGTAGACGTAGTTGTAAGCCAGGAGAGGTAGACGTAGTTGTAAGCCAGGAGAGGTAGACGTAGTTGTAAGCCAGGAGAGGTAGACGTAGTTGTAAGCCAGGAGACGTAGACGTAATTGTAAGCCAAGAGAGGTAGACGTAGTTGTAAGCCAGGAGAGGTAGACGTAGTTATAAGCCAGGAGAGGTAGACGTAGTTGTAAGCCAGGAGAGGTAGACGTAGTTGTAAGCCAGGAGAGGTAGACGTAGTTGTAAGCCAGAAGAGGTAGACGTAGTTGTAAGCCAGGAGAGGTAGACGTAGTTGTAAGCCAGGAGAGGTAGACGTAGTTGTAAGCCAGTAGAGGTAGACGTAGTTGTAAGCCAGGAGAGGTAGACGTAGTTGTAAGCCAGGAGAGGTAGACGTAGTTGTAAGCCAGGAGAGGTAGACGTAGTTGTAAGCCAGGAGAGGTAGACGTAAATGTAAGCCAGGAGAGGTAGACGTAGTTGTAAGCCAGGAGAGGTAGACGTAGTTGTAAGCCAGGAGAGGTAGACGTAGTTGTAAGCCAGGAGAGGTAGACGTAGTTGTAAGCCAGGAGACGTAGACGTAATTGTAAGCCAAGAGAGGTAGACGTAGTTGTAAGCCAGGAGAGGTAGACGTAGTTATAAGCCAGGAGAGGCACGTAGTTGTAAGCCAGGAGAGGTAGACGTAGTTGTAAGCCAGGAGAGGTAGACGTAGTTGTAAGCCAGGAGAGGTAGACGTAGTTGTAAGCCAGGAGAGGTAGACGTAGTTGTAAGCCAGGAGAGGTAGACGTAGTTGTAAGTCAGGAGAGGTAGACGTAGTTGTAAGCCAGGAGAGGTAGACGTACTTGTAAGCCAGGAGAGGTGGACGTAGTTGTAAGCCAGGAGAGGTGGACGTAGTTGTAAGCCAGGAGAGGTAGATGTAGTTGTAAGCCAGGAGAGGTAGACGATGTTGTAAGCCAGGAGAGGTAGACGTAGTTGTAAGCCAGGAGAGGTAGACGTAGTTGTAAGCCAGGAGAGGTGGACGTAGTTGTAAGCCAGGAGAGGTAGACGTAATTGTAAGCCAGGAGAGGTAGACGTAGTTGTAAGCGAGGAGAGGTAGACGATGTTGTAAGCCAGAAGAGGTAGACGTAGTTGTAAGCCAGGAGAGGTAGACGTAGTTGTAAGCCAGGAGAGGTAGACGTAGTTGTAAGCGAGGAGAGGTAGACGATGTTGTAAGCCAGGAGAGGTAGACGTAGTTGTAAGCCAGGAGAGGTAGACGTAGTTGTAAGCGAGGAGAGGTAGACGTAGTTGTCAGCCAGGAGAGGTAGACGTAGTTGTAAGTCAATAATAAAGATAAAAACAAAAAGGTAACAAGTAAAAATACTCACTTCCTTCCTTTAATTCCTTCACTGGTAAATATTACAGGACATTGTACACAACAATGGTACACAACAATGGTACACAACAATGGTACACAACAATGGTACACAACAATGGTACACAACAATGGTACACAGCAATGGTATGCAACAATGGTACACAACAATGGTACACAACAATGGTACACAACAATGGTACGCAACATGGTACATAACAATGGTACACAACATGGTATACAACAATGACGAAAGATGACGTGTGGGGCTCCGGTCCAAACAGTAATCACTAGACTCACAGCTCCCAGCACTACTCTTGGATGACAGAGAGGGTCACCTGCCAATCAACGAGTAGAACTGATGGAGATGGACTAACGTCCTGAGACTTCCCCTTTTTGGATTTAATTACATGTGTACCTGTATGAAATTGCAGGACGTAACCCCTCATCATTACAGCGGTAAAGAACCTGCTTTCCTGTCATCGGGATAGAATACTCAAGGCTATACTGTGAATAACTAGCCAGTGGGTTGTAACCAACACCTGCGACCCCCCCCCCTCCCATCATCGGCAAGGGCTACGATTTCAACAAGCAGTGTCACCAACACCAGACACCCAAGTTTTATATTAGCGTTGAATTCAGTCATCATTTATATTTTTCATTTTTCATTTTCTTTAATGTAGGATTAATATTTCATATTTAAGTGTTTTATATTTTATATTTTCTATATAATAAAGTGTTTATGTTTGTCTGTTATTATTTCTTTTTCTATTCATTAATATTCCTGAGGAGGAGCCAGCCTTGGTAATACTGTCTGAAGTTATTACAGGGCAACAATGGTACACAACAATGGTACACAACAATGGTACACAACATTGTACACAACAATGGTACACAACAATGGTACACACAATGGTACACAACAATGGTACACAACAATGATACACAACAATGGTACACAACAATGGTACACAACATGGTACACAACATAGTGCACAAGAATGGTACACAACAATGGTACACAACAATGGTACACAACATGATACACAACATGGTACACAGCAATGGTACACAACAATGGTACACAACAATGGTACACAACAATGGTACACAACATGGTACACACAATGTCAAAAGCAATGGTACACAACAATGGTACACAACAATGGTACACAAAAATGGTGCACAACAATGGTACACAACAATGGTACACAACAATGGTACACAACAATGGTACACAACATGGTACACAACAATGGTACACAACATGGCACACAACAGTGGTACACAACATGGTGCACAACAATGGTACACAACATGGTACACAACAATGGTACACAACATGATACACAACAATGGTATACAACAATGGTACACAACAATGGTACACAACAATGGTACACAACATGGTACACAACAATGGTACACAACATGGTGCACAACAATGGTACACAACATGGTACACAACAATGGTACACAACATGGTACACAACAATGGTATACAACAATAGTACTCAACAATGGTACACAACAATAGTACACAACAATGGCACGCAACACTGGTACACAACAATGGTATACAACAATGGTACACAACAATGGTACACAACATGGTACACAACAATGGTACACAACATGATACACAACAATGGTATACAACAATGGTACACAACAATGGTACACAACAATGGTACACAACAATGGTACACAACAATGGTACACAACAATGGTACGCAACACTGGTGCACAACAATGCACCTTAATTAAACCAACACACTAATGTCGGTTTACAATTTATATTTAGCTTAAGCATTACAAATGCTAACATTTTCTAAATAAAGCTTTACAAAGGTACGCATTTACGATGTCAAAAATTTCAAAGGCAAGAATTTAAAAGGTAATCTTCACAAAGCCTAAGATTTTTTTCCATGATGGTGGGCATTTTACTTTGAAGGTCTTATAAGGGCGCTCTCAGAACCTCAAAGTGTATTTGAAAGGCCTTCCTCCTTATGAAAAATAATACAAAAATGTTAGAAAAAGTATGCAAAAAATAGTTTATTGAAAATCAAATTTTCCTAAGTGAAGCAAACCATGACTGGTAACATCATATGATTTCATGAAACTAAGCTTATGTTTCTGTACACAGATAAATACGGGATCGGGAAAGATTGTAATCGTGTGTGTAGGTGGAAAGTCGCAGGTAGTTAGCAGGACTCACTCTTATCAACAGTCATCCCTTCTCACTGGAGAGACTAAGAACACAGACACCAAGTTGTATGTGATGTTTCAGTGTTAGTAGACACAGGGTAATTCCAGTGTAATACTCTGATAATAATAATAATAATAATAATAATAATAATAATAATAATAATAATAATAATAATAATAATAATAATAATAATAATAATAATAATAATAATAATTAAATGAAGACATCTGAGGGTAACTCTTCCGAGTTTCTACAACATTCTGATGTGGCATCCAGAAAATAGTTGATAAATGTCTTAGAAGTGGTCATAGATTCAGAGCTTAGATCTGGCTGCCCCTCTTGTCTCACATGCGTTGGATGAGCCAAGCCGAGTCACAAGGCTAAAAGATATAATGAACAAAACCGTTTAAAACCCGAACCAGCAGGCACTCACATGCTAGGCGGAAAGGCCTTGAAAATGAACTGGTGAGGACTTAAAAATATACGTTATTCAACATAAATAAAGTCAGGTCAAGTTACATTAACATAAAAACCCAACACCTGGAATATAACAAGATACAGAAGTGGAACTCCATATTTACAGACTTGGTGGGAGCAGGAAATTCTTTCCATGTCAACTCCCACCGGGTGGGATAAGGTTGGGTAGAGAGGTAACGATACCTGACCTTTACTCAACAAGTTTTCACCCATTTATACTACCACCACCACCACCATTCATTCATGCGTCCATTCTTATCTAACAAACTTTTACCTCAAGACAGGTGAGGACAACACAGATGAGGGAATGCACAGGTGAAGGCAACATTGGAGAGGAAAACACAGGTAAGGGGAACACACGTGAGGAGAACACAGGTGAGGTCAACACCGGAGATATCAACACAGGTGAGGGCAACAGAGGTGAGGGCACCAGCGGTGAGGGCAGTACAGGTAAGGGGAACACAGGTGAGGGCATCACAGGTGAGGGCAACACAGGTGAGGTCAACACCGGAGATATCAACACAGGTGAGGGCAACAGAGGTGAGGGCACCAGCGGTGAGGGCAGTACAGGTAAGGGGAACACAGGTGAGGGCATCACAGGTGAGGGCAACACAGGTGAGGTCAACACCGGAGATATCAACACAGGTGAGGGCAACACAGGTTGGGGCAGCACAGATGAGGGCAACACAGGTGAGGGCAACGCAGGTGAGGGCAACACAGGCGTGGACAACACAGATGAAGGCAGCACAGGTGAGGGCTACACAGGTGAGGGCAGCACAGGTGAGGGCAACACAGGTGAGGGCAGCTCAGGTGAGGGCAGCACAGGTGGGGGCAGCGCAAGTGAAGGCAGCTCAGCAGTAGTCAGTTAGTGATGGTGCTGACAGTAAGGTGCTGGAGCTCAGGAGAGTGTCAGCAGTCAGTTGAGCTGTTCATCTGGAAATTGATAGTAGATTCATGGTTGAGGATGCTTTCTGGAGTTTTTGTAAGCCTTCTTTGTTATAGGTCTGAGGGGATGTAGCTCTCGTTGATGTGTCTTGGTTCACTGAGACATAGCCAGAACCTCAGGCGAATTTTACTCTACTGTTGTATAGCCTTGATCGTAGTTCCTTCCAGCACATGGTGCTACTGTATGAGGGTGTGATGTAGAAGCAGAGATTTTCCTAGTCAGTGCTGGGGACACGGTCGTCAACTTTCATGCCCTCTAAGCTAGCCATGACGGGAGCTTTGACTCCTTTTACTCGTGAGAAACTAATATCATTGGTTTCAGCAACTTCTCTGAAAGAGAGGGTGGCTTGAGTTTCTGGGACTGAGGTGTCATTATTGGGTGCAGGGGTGGTGGCAGACTTTGCGTTGGTGTATTCCTGGGAATGAAAGGTCAGTTGTGAGTGGGAAAATGACAGGAGGGGCAGTTGGGAGATGGCAGGAATGGCAGTGTGATTGGTTGAAACAGATATGTGTACCTTGGTGTCCAGAAGCGCGGATTATTCTGGGATATGTACACCGGTGGGGTCCTGGTTGATTATCCTGAGTGTTCTTGTAGAGTTAACTTCAGAGAACCTTATGTCTGGGAGGTTATTAAGCTTAAAGATAGAATTAGCGACTTCAATGAATATTCTTGGGTTGAAGGCGTTTACCAGTGGAAAAATACGAGGCAGGTGAGGATTTTCTTGGGGTATTTCATTATGAAAGAGGGACGATGGAACCATAGCATTAGACAGGGAAGATGAGCTGTTGAGCTACTTGAAGAATTGTCTGGGAGTCTGGGTGGAGACGTATGATAGCATCGCTTCTTAATTAGTCTTCTGCTTTAGCTATCTGGCAACAAGGTGGCCGTGGTCGCCTTTGCAATTGAGACACCTAGGCTGCTCAATCTTGAGACATTAAAACCTGTGTGGCCATCAGCACTGCACGTGGAATAGTTTCAAATTCTTCACTGGGTAATCCTTCGTGAAGTAGGTCCGCCATGAAGTGATCCGATGGAATTAGGTTCGATGTTCCGAGGATTGATATGGTAGTGGGAGATCCGTATTCCATTGCTTACAGCAGTAGTATTCATGAGATGTTCGTGAATCTGTGTTTCAGAGTTGTAGAAACAGTAGGAATCTTGGCGATTTCTTTGAGTTTAGCCAAGGAATTTAATTCCTCTAATGATTTGCGAAAATCAAGTCTCTTTACTTCTTGGGCAGATGAGAGGGAGATGAAATGCCATGAAAGTTCTTTCTCGTGAGAGTCTGGATGATGGTGACAGTCACTAGTTTGTCTGCAACTTCATCGTTGAAGCACTCAACGATGAAGACGAATTTGGTCGTGATCAAATTACTGAGACGGACACCAAGGATGTCCCTTAGCAGAGCAGACATTTCTTCCTTCGTGTGGACAGAAATGTCTCAATGAAGTTAACGAATGCGCACATAGTCCGGCTGCATCCTGGGGAAAGTACAGTGTTTCCAGTACAAGAAGTGTGTGAATGTGTGTCCGTCAGCAGAGAAGTGTGGCCAAACCTTAGATATTAGAGTAGAGGTGATACTAACAAAATGCAGTTGTCACAGATGAGCGTGGCCTACAAGTAGAACTATATTTAGCTAAACACTTGCCTAGGAAAGGAGTCGCAAAAGACTTTCCCAAAATAGTATGATGCTCCTGTGTCAGAAATGTGTCATATTGAAGGTATTCAATAGACACATTTGTAACACTTGGATATCTTTACTACCGAAAAGTTTCACCTGTACAACAAGCATTTTTAGTCGGATACAGATGATTACAGCACTGAAAACAGTAGAAGTATTATTGACGGGATCAGTGCGTCAGCCTTGGTGGGAGGTGGTGAGGCCCTCAAACCAAAACATATCAGTCACGACACATGTTTGTAGCGATATATTGTGAAAAGATTAGTTAGGGGTTCGTTAAATTCTGTCTTGCGATCTTTCAAAAACCTTAAAAAAGATCGTAGAATTTATTTTGCTTCAAAAGGTTAACATGCTCAATAGCACAATCTTACAAGCTGAAGCTTGTAAGATTGTTACTACGTGCATTCCTCAGTGCTGAAGCTCGTATGACTGTTACCACGTGTATTCCTCAGTGTTGAAGCTTGTAAGATTTTTACTGCATGCATCTCTCAGTGCTGAAGCTTGTAAGATTGTTACTATGTGCATTTCTCAGTCCTGAAGCTTGTAAGATTGTTACTACGTGCATCCCTCAGTGCTGAAGCTTGTAAGATTGTTACTAAGTGCATTTCTCAGTGCTGAAGCTTGTAAGATTGTTACTGGTTTAGAAAGACACGTAAGCAAACACTATAACATATTTATTAGAAAACGTTTCGGTCCTGGGACCTTGATCAAGTGATCAAGGTCCCAGGACCGAAACGTTTTCTAATAAATATGTTATAGTGTTTACTTACGTGTCTTTCTAAACCAACTTGTCGGTATTTATTACCAAGGTTTATACCAAGATTGTTACTACGTGCATCCCTCAGTGCTGAAGCTTGTAAGATCGTAATTATGGGCATCCCTCAACCATCACCAGTGCAGCTTCTTCACACAATCTTAGCAAAGAATTATATCTATGACTCATATCTATCAGATATATCCTATCACCCCATCATCTTACTGAATAAATAATCCCAGAAAATACAGTGATCTTAAGACCCAGATAATACAGTGATCTTAAGATCACTTCTTTTTAAATAATAAAGAACATTTCTTCATGACTTCAACTCCAGATCCAGATGACTATTTAAAACGGAAAAAAATGTCATGAGTTTACATTCAGGAAGTCTGCCTGAAAAGTTTCATGTCTTGAAACTCTCAAGTATTTGAAAATTAGTGTGTCTCCTAAGTCACGAATTTTTTCCTTACAGGAGCATTATAAATCCAGTTTATCTGTACAAAGCTCATATTGTTTACTATCTTATTAGATATACTTCAAATTTCAACCTGAAATATATTTTTATATTTTATTTGTTCACTTATGATTCAAAATGTTGTTAAGATGATAAGGCATATTTATATGCATTTTATATATATACATGTATATATATATATATATATATATATATATATATATATATATATATATATATATATATATATATATATATATATATACATATATACGTATATATATAAAATGCATGTAGAGAGAATGGAGCGAAACAGAATGACTTCAAGAGTGTATCAGTCTGTAGTGGAAGGAAGGCGGGGTAGGGGTCGGCCTAGGAAAGGTTGGAGAGAGGGGGTAAAGGAGGTTTTGTGTGAGAGGGGCTTGGACTTCCAGCAGGTATGCATGAGCGTGTTTGATAGGAGTGAATGGAGACAAATGGTTTTTAATACTTGACGTGCTGTTGGAGTGTGAGCAAAGTAACATTTATGAAGGGGTTCAGGGAAACCGGCAGGCCGGACTTGAGTCCTGGAGATGGGAAGTAAAGTGCCTGCACTCTGAAGGAGGGGTGTTAATGTTGCAGTTTAAAAACTGTAGTGTAAAGCACCCTTCTGGCAAGACAGTGATGGAGTGAATGATGGGGAAAGTTTTTCTTTTTCGGGCCACCCTGCCTTGGTGGGAATCGGCCAGTGTGATAATAAAAAATAAATATATATATGTATGTATGTATGTATATATCCTTCAGACGTATAACAGATTATTTTATGCTAATTCTTAAGAGAAATATTAATAGAGAAAAAGACATTAAGGGAGACTGTGTGTGTGTGAGAGAGAGAGAGAGAGAGAGAGAGAGTCTGCATATTAACGAGAAAGGAAGGAACAGCTATGATCTTAACATCATCTGCTTGAGAATTATTCAGATCTGATTATTAGTAAAATGTCATTAGTATGGAAATCAGATAGGGAAACTCAAGGGCAAGATACTCCCCTACCAGTACACCATTAATGGGAAAATAATTATGATTTTGGGAGAACGAGAAAAACTCGTATGGTAATAATGGGGGACGCAGCGAGAAGCAGATAATGTTGATTCGTACATACAAACTGTTGGGAAATGACCTTGACCTCCTTTGTTGAAGCGGCTCAATCAGTCACTTATGACAAGAGTATTGGAATAACTCTTCCAGCTGATAAAAATGATTTATATTGAGCAACAGAGAGTAAATAAATATCATAGATAAAAAAATATCCAAAAGGCTTTGTCGCTCCAGTGTCCATTATTTCTCTCTATATAAACTGAAATGTCCCACTGTTGCAACCTGCAACAGAACTTCAGTTTCAATGAGCTACATTCACGGTAAAGTTAATATTGCACATTATGTACATATTGCACACCCATGTTTCATCTCCCCACAAACATCTCCGATTTTAACTAAGATTTGGTTTCTTATTTCGTGTTGATAAAGTTATCCAACTTTGCTTCTTTAATAAACATTACAATTAGTGCTTATTTTAGCTCCACAGTCAGATTCAGAAATACTCTTATGTCCCAGGTAGGCAGAGGTGTCATGTGCTTTGATGCTCTCACTACTCCTCTATAATGAAGGAAAAAATAAAAATGTAATCTTCATAACCACATATAACGAATACCCACACCGAGATTTATACCACACTGAGCGATGGTGTTAGTATTAGTGATGAGAGCCAATTTTGAACTGCACCTATGATATAAATGTACTGCTCGTGGAGGCTAGTACACCAAACCGGGAGTGGAAATTTAAACACTTAAGCAATATAATGCGATCCTTTATTGACAATGTTTCGCACACCAGTTGGCTTTATCAAGTCACAAACAGATCTACCTGGGTAAAAGGTACATGAGTATTTATGGGATGGAGTCAAGTGGAGAATGCTGGGTCAGGTGGAGAACTTTGCATGTGAAAATCTTCCGAGTAGGGTGAGAGTCTAGAACCTTGGGTAGCTTTAAAAAGAGATTGGATAAGTATATGAGTAGACCTTCTGCAGTGTTCCTCCATTCATATGTTCTTAGGTGGGATAGCGATGAAGAAGTTTCTTGGCGAGGGGTTCAGCTATCTTAAATAAGCGTTATTCTGGTTGAAGTTGTTGGATATACAGACAAGTGATTATTCCAGGATTCTTCGGTATTGAGTGTTGTCTTCTCTGGTGATAAGTCTTGCGTTTCTGTAGTTGATTAAATCTGCCTGCGTACTTGTGTTCTGAAATACGTGTTTGGAGGTCTCTGGATGTTTCTCCGACGTATATTTTGCTGTAGTCATAACAAGGGATTGTATACCCCTGCAGAGGATTTAAGCTTGTCCTGTGTATTACTAGTAATGTAATTCATGGTGGTGGATGTGGAGGTAGATACTTTGAATGAGGAATTGGGAAAGATGTTGGAAACATGTTTGGCAAAGGAGTTGGTGGGGAGGACTATGTATCTCTTCTCGGCAGTGTCTTCTCTGGGTGTGTTAAAGATGTTTAATGCCCGTCATCTGCAGTCTCTGATGAAGTGACGAGGATAATGAAGTTTAGAAAATACTTGTTCAATAAAAGAGCATTCTTCCTCAAGGAACTCATTGCTGCAGATTCTGAGTGCACGCAGGAAAAAGCCTATAATTACACCATGTTTAGTTTTGGTGTCGTGGTGAGAGTAGAGGTGGAGAAGATCGAGTTGGTTGGTAGGTTTTCGATAGACTTTAAAACGAAGTTCATAGTCAGCTTTGCAGAGAAGAGCATCAAGAAAAGGAAGAGTGTTGTCGATTTCTTCTTCTAGTGAACTGTATTGAGGACTCGACCTGGTTGAGCGTGTAATGGAGAGCTTGAACGTTGAAGCGTCTAGGAGTTATGATGAGAATGTTGTGTACCATTGTTGTGTACCATGATGTGAACTATTGTTATGTACCATTGTTGTGTACCATGTTGTGTACCATTGTTGTGTACGATTGTTGTGTACCATTGTTGTGTACCATGTTGTGTACCATTGTTGTGTACCATTGTTGTGTACCATTGTTATGTTGTTAGGTAAGACACATATGCAACAGTTAGGTATCTTTATTTCGAAACGTTTCGCCTACACAGTAGGCTTTTTCAGTCGAGTACAGAAAAGTTGATAGAAGCAGAAGATACTTGAAGACGATATAATCAGTCCATCACCCTTGAAGTTTTGAGGTGGTCAGTCCCTCCGTCTGGAGAAGAGTATTGTTCCATAGTCTGAAACAATATGGAGTTAAAGTGACAGGATGGAGTCTGTATATAGTCTCCATCCTGTCACTTCAACTCCATATTGTCTCAGACTATGGAACAATACTCTTCTCCAGACTGAGGGACTGACCACCTCAAAACTTCAAGGGTGATGGACTGATTACATCGTCTTCAAATATCTTCTGCTTCTATCAACTTTTCTGTACTCGACTGAAAAAGCCTACTGTGTAGGCGAAACGTTTCGAAATAAAGATACCTAACTGTTGCATATGTTTCTTACCTAACAACCTGTCGGTATTTTATACCATTTCAATGTTCACCATTGTTATGTACCATTGTTGTGTACCGTTGTTGTGTACCGTTGTTGTGTACCATTGCTGTGTACCATGCTGTGTACTATTGTTGTGTACCATTGCTGTGTACCACTGCTGTGTATCACTGTTGTGTACCATTGGTGTGTACCACTGTTATGTACCATTGTTGTGTACCGTTGTTGTGTACCATTGTTGTGTACCATGTTGTGTACCATTGTTGTGTACCATTGTTGTGCACCATTGTTCTGTACCATTGTTGTGCACCATTGTTCTGTACCATTGTTGTGTACCGTTGTTGGGTACCGTTGTTGTGTATCATTGTTGTGTACCATGTTGTGTACTATTGTTGTGTATCACTGCTGTGTACCATTGTTGTGTACCATTGTTGTGTACCATGTTGTGTACCATTGTTGTGTACCATTGTTGTGCACCATTGTTCTGTACCATTGTTGTGTACCGTTGTTGTGTACTGTTGTTGTGTACTGTTGTTGTGTACCAGTGTTGTGTACCATTGTTGTGTACCATGTTGTGAACCATTGTTGTGTACCACTGTTGTGTGCCAGTGTTGTGTACCATTGCTGTGTAACATGTTGTGAACTATTGTTGTGTACCATTGTTGTGTACCATTGTTGTGTACCATTGTTGTGTACCATTGTTGTGTACCATTGTTGTGTACCATTGTTGTGTACCGTTATTGTGTACCATTGTTGTGTACCATGTTTGTACCATTGTTGTGTACCATTGTTGTGTACCATCTGTGTAGTGTACCATTGTTGTGTACCATTGTTTGTACCATTGTTGTATTTGTACCATTGTTGTTGTGTACCATTGTTGTGTACCATGTTGTGTACCATTGTTGTGTACCATTGTGACCATTGTTTGTACCATTGTTTTGGTACCATTGTTGTGTACCGTTGTTGTGTACCATTGTTGTTGTACCATGTTTGTACTTGTTGTGTACCAGTGTTGTGTATCCATTGGTTGTGTACCATTGTTGTGTACCATTGTTGTGTACCATTGTTGTGTACCATTGTTGTGTACCATTGTTGTGTACCATTGTTGATGTACCATTGTGTGCCGTTGTGTACCATTGTTGTGTACCATTGTTGTGTACCATGTTTGTACCTTGTTGTGTACCGTTGTTGTGTGTACCATTGTTGTGTACCATGTTGTGTACCATTGTTGTGTACCATGTTGTGTACATTGTTGTGTACCATTGTTGTGTACCATTGTTGTGTACCATTGTTGTACCATGTTGTACCATTGTTGTGTACCATTGTTGTGTACCGTTTTGTGTTGTACCATTGTTTGTGTACCATGTTGTGTACATGTTTACCATTGTTGTGTACCATTGTGTGTACCTGTTACTTGTGTACCATTGTTGTGTACCATTGTTGTGTACCATTGTTTGTGTAACCATTGTTGTGTACCATTGTTGTGTACCATTGTTGTGTACCATTGTTGTGTTACCCTTGTTGTACATGTTGTGTACCATGTGTGTACTGTGTACCATTGTTGTGTACCTGTTTGTGTACCATTGTTGTGTACCATTGTGTGTACCATTGTTGTGTACCATTGTTGTGTACCATGTTTGTTACCATTGTTGTGTACCGTTGTTGTGTACCATTGTTTGTTGTACCATTGTTGTGTACCATTGTTGTACCTTGATGTACCATTGTTGTGTACCGTTGTTGTGTACCATTGTTGTGTACCATTGTTGTGTACCAGTTGTTCATGTACCATTGTTGTGTACCATTGTTGTTGTACCTGTTGATGTACCATTGTTGTGTACCATTGTTGTGTACCATTGTTGTGTACCATTGTTGTGTACCATGTTGTGTACCATTGTTGTGTACCATTGTTGTGTACCATTGTTGTGTACCATTGTTGTGTACCATGTTGTGTACCATTGTTGTGTACCATTGTTGTGTACCATTGTTTGTATGTTACCTTGTGTGTACCTTGTTATTACCATTGTTGTGTACCATTGTTTGTACCATTGTTGTGTACCATTGTTGTGTACCGTTGTTGTGTACCATTGTTGTGTACCATTGTTGATGTACATTGTTGTGTACCATGTTGTGACCATTGTTGTGCTTACCTTGTTGTGTACCATGTGTGTTGTACCATTGTTGTGTACCATTGTTGATACCTTATGTACGTTTGTACCATTGTTGTGTACCGTTGTTGTACCTAATTGATGAGTACCATTGTTATGTTACATTACTTAGTGTACATTGCTTGTGTACCATTGTTTGTACCATGTTGGTACCATGTTGTGTACTACATTTGACCATGTTCCTTGTGTACCGATTATTATGCACATGTATTGTAACTTGTATTACCATTGATGTATTTACCATTCGTTTATGTACCATTTATACTCCATGGTGTAGTCTATTGTGTATCCATGGCTGTACCTGTTAGTCTACTCATCTGAGTTACCTATTGTTACATGCATCTTACCATGGTTACCATTTACAGTCTAATGTCCCTGGTTACATCTATGTTATTCTGCTTACCTATGTACATGGTATGTTGGTACAATTTGTCTACCTGGTTATAACGTCACCTAGTGTTGTTAACTTACTGTGCGTCCTTGTTAACTTTCTCAACTCTATATAATCTTAAGTTGAGTACCATTATAAAGTTAATTGAAACTTGGTACGTAATTTATTCTCTTGTAATTGTCGTCATATGTACCATGTTGTACATTATGATAACCAAGACTGGTACCTTGTAAAGGTCAGTGAGAATATGGCCGACTGTGTCATCTCAATAAATAAAGAAGATAAATGAATGAAAAGAGAAATAAAAGAAGAGATATAAATCTGAAAGACGGAGTGAGGGTCAGTCGGTGGGTGGGTTATTTCCCTAGGGTGGTGAGGGGTCACCTGGAGGGTTGGAGAGAGGCACCAGGGGAAAAGGAGAGTTACCCTGGGAGTGAACAGTCACCTGGGAGATAGAGGGAGTTACCCAGGGAGTGGAAAGAGTCACCTGTGGAGTAGAGAGAGTTAATCGGGGGGCTGACAGATTCACCCGAGGGGTTGAGAGGGTCACCTACGGGGTGAAGTCACCCGGGAGTGGTGAGAGTCACTTGGGGGGTATCTTTGGAGTATACAAGGAGGGTGTTTTTAGGGTCAACGCCCCCATAACCAGGTCCATGTCCATGATGAGGCCCTGATAAACCAGGCTGTTACTGCTGGCAGCATGTAAAGAGACGTACGAACCACAGCCCGGCTGGTCAGGTTCTGACTTTAGGTACCTGTCCAACTCCCTCTTGAAGACAGCTAGGGATCTATTGGTAATCTTCCATATTTATTCTGGGAGGCAGTTGAACGGTCTTGGGCCCCTGACATTTATTTTGTTGTCTCTTAGTGTACTTATGGCACCCCTGCTTTTCTTGTGGGGATGTTGCACCACTTGCCGAGTCTTTTGCTTTGGTAGGGAGTGATTTTTTTAGGATTTTCCAAGTGTATATTATGATGTATCTCTCTCGCCTGCATTCCAAGTAGAGGTCAAGAGACTTTATTCGTTCCTTGTTACTGAGGTCTTATATTGTACATATACATGCAGTGAAAGATATCCGTATATCCTCCATGCCTGCAGCTTTGCCTGCCTTGAAAAGGACCATTAGTGTACAGCAGTACGTCAGTCGTGAGATAACAAGCGATTTAATAAGAATCATCACTGGCTTGTCATCCTAGTTTTGAATGTTCTCATTATTCATCATATCATTTTTCTAGCAGATGTGGTAGAGACATTGTTGTGAGCTTTGAAAGTGAACATCTTTGACATTATCACTCCCAGGTCCTTCAAATTTATTTTTCGCTTTATTGTGTGGTTGGAATTTGTTTCATACTCCGATCCAGCTTTTATTTCTTCGAGCTTTCCATAGCTGAGCAATTGAAATTTGTCCTCACTGAATTTCATATTGTTTTCTGAGGCCCATTTAATTAAAGACCTGGTTATTGTCCGCTTGGAGATTTGTTATGTGGTTAAACCCAGCCAGGTTAAGCCATCCTCTACAAGACAACCTAAGCCAGCTCTATATACGTATGTCTTGCCCTCAAAACTTCTGTGCGCACCTTTTTCCTAATCGCTGTCACCTACAACATTGAACGTAATACTGGAAGCTACAGTATTTCTAAAACATGATACTCAAACAGGCAAAGCAACACCTACCTAACATCACAGGAGTCACATGAACTAGGGATGCCAAGACAATGATGATTCTCTTCAAATCTCTTGTTTTCTCTAGCCGGAATATTGCTGTATACTAACTACCCCTTTCAAGGCAGGCGAAATTGCAGATCTGAAGAATATACAGAGAAATTTCACTGCACGTATAAGTAAAACAGAAACACCTAAATTACTGGGGACGGTTGAATTCTCTTGAGCTGTATTCCTTGGAACGAAAGCGAAAAGATACATGATTATATACTCTCGGAGAATCTTAAAGGGACTGGTCCTAAATCTTCAAACGGAAATCATTCCCTATGAAAGCAAAAGACTCGTCAGGCGGTGCAGCATCCACCTGATGAAAAGCAAGGGTGCTATAAGTATGCTAAGAGATACACAATAAGTGTCAGGGCTCAAGACTATTCAACTGCCTCTCATCATACATAAGGGGATTACCAATTGACCCCAAGCTGTCTTCAAGAGAGAGCGGGACAGGCACCTGGACAGGCCTAGCTGACATCAGAGACATACTACTATGTAGAAAGCCCCTTGTTATGCAGAGCATTTCGGAAAATTAAGACAAATTAAGTCAATTTTGTCCCAGGATGCGACCCACACCAGTCGACTAGCACCCAGGTAACCATTTTTACTTATGGGTGAACATGGACAGCCGGTGTAAGGAAACACGCCCAATGTTTTCAGCCTTTGAGGGAATCGAACCCGAACCCTCACCATGTGAAGCGAGAGTCATTGCCACCAAGCCACGGCCACCGTGCTAACTACAGTGTTTAAGTAACTCGCTTGCTGTACAAGTGTCCCTCATGATCACTGATAGACTTGCTCATGTAAGTTACTTAATGCGACATTGTTCGAGCAGCGCAGAGACTGTTAGACTTATGTGTTATCATTTATATAATGTACTGTATCTGTGTGATTAATATTCACTATTGTCTTTCAATTACGACTCACTTGACATTCCCATTTATGTTCTGACTTTATTTTAACTTCAGCATTTTGAGGGAAATATTGCTAACTCTTTTAACATAGGTTAACCTGTTGATAAATTAAGTCATCTACATACGTCATACGTTGCATATATCCCGTTTATTATGTAATTAAATTAATTTTTTAAGTAGGTAAGGGAGAAAAAGTAAGGGAGAAAAAGTTAGCATATGAGAGGTTTTTACAAAGTAGAAGTGATGCAAGGAGGGAGGAGTATATGGAGAGAAAAAGAAAGGTTAAGAGAGTGGTGAAGCAATGTAAAAAGAGCAAATGAGAGAGTGGGTGAGATGTTATCAACAAATTTTGTTGAAAATAAGAAAAAGTTTGGGAGTGAGATTAATAAGTTGAGGAAGACAAGGGTAAGAATTGTTTTGATAGTTAAAAACAGGAAAGGAGAGTTATTAAATAGAGAGTTAGAGGTATCGGGAAGACGGAGGGAATATTTTGAGGAAATGTTAAATGCTGATGAAGACAGGAAACTGTGATTTCGTGTATAGGACAAGGAGGAATAACATCTTGTAGCAGTGAACAAGAGCCGGTATGAGTGTCGGGGAAGTTCGTGAGGGAGCCGGTATGAGTGTCGGGGAAGTTCGTGAGGGAGCCGGTATGAGTGTCGGGGAAGTTCGTGAGGCAGTGGGTAGAATGAAAGAGGGTAAGACAGCAGGGATTGATGGGATAAAATAGTTTTGGAGTGGTTGGTGCTTTTATTTAATAAATGTATCGAAGAAGGTACCTAGGTATTGGCAGAGAGCATGCAAAGGGGACATAGGAGAGTGCAAAAATTATACGGGAGTAAGTCTGTTGAGTATACCTGGTAAAGTGTATGGCAGAGTTATTATTGGAAGAATTAAGAGTAAGACGGAGAGTAGGACAGCAGATGAACAAGGAGGCTTTAGGAAAGGTAGGGGGTGTGTAGACCAAGTGTTTGCAGTGAAACATATAGGTGAACAGCAGTTAGATAAGGCTAAGGAGGTTTTAGTGGCATTTATGGATATGGAAAAGGTGTATGACATGGTGGATAGGGGGGCAATGTGGCAGATGTTGCAAATGTAAGTAATAGGAGGTAGGTTATTGAAAGCAATGAAAAGTTTTTACGAGGATAGCGAGGCTCAGGTTAAAGTAGAGGAGAGAGGGAGATCATTTCCCAGTATGTGTGATGTCACCATGGTTGTTCAATAGATGGAGTTGTAAGAGAAGTGACTTCTTGGGTGTTGGCAAGAGGTTTATCTGGAGTTTATCTGGAGAGAGTTCCGGGGGTCAACGCCCCCGCGGCCCGGTCTGTGACCAGGCCGCGGGTGTGGGGTGGGGGGTTAAAAGATAAAGAATCTAACATAAAGCGGGAGTTGTCACAGTTGCTCTTTGCTGATGACACTGTGCTTTTGGGAAATTCTGAAGAGAATTTGCAGAGGTTGGTAGATGAATTTGATAGGGTATGTAAAAGAAGGAAATTGAAAGTGAATATAGGAAAAAGTAAGGTGATGAGGATAACAAAAAAAATTAGGTGACGAAAGATTGGATATCAAATTGGAGGGAGAGAGTATGGAGGAGGTGAATGCATTCAAATATTTAAGAGTGGACGTGTCAGCAGATGGGTTTATTAAAGATGAGGTGAATCATAGAATTGATGAGGGGAAAAAGGTGAGTGGTGCATTTAGGATTCCGTGGAGACAAATAACTTTGTCTATGGAAACAATGAAGAGAATGTATGAGAGTATAGTTATACCAAATATTTCATATGGGCGTGAGACATGGGTGGTGAATGTTGCAACAAGGAGAAGGTTGGAGGCAGTGGAGATGACATGTGGTGTGGATAGAATGCAGAGAATTCGTAGTTTGGATATTAGGAGGAGATGCAGGATTACGAAAATTATTATCCAGAGGGCTGAGGAGGGGTTGTTGAGAGGGTTCGGACATGCAGAGAGGATGTAACAAAACAGAATGAGTTAGAGAGCGTATAAATCTGTAGCTGAGGGAAGGCAAGGTAGGGGTCGGCCTAGGAAAAGTTGGAGGGAGGTGGTAAAGGAGATTTTGCGTGCGAGGGACTTGGACTTCCAGCAAGCATGCGTGAGCCTGTTAGACAGGAGCGAATGGAAACAAATGGTTTTAAAGACTTGACGTGCTGTTGGAGTGTGAGCAAGGTAACATTTATGAAGGGATTCAGGGAAACCAGCAGGCCGGACTTGAGTCCTGGAGATGGGAAGTACAGTGTCTGCACTCTGAAGGAGGGGTGTTAATGTTGAAGTTTTATAACTGTAGTGTAAGCGTGCCTGTGACAAGATAGTGATGGAGTGGATGAAGATACAAGTTTTTTTTTTTCGGGCCACCCTGCCTTAGTGGGAGAAAGCTGATGTGTTAATAAAAATAAATATAAAACAACTTTATTTTTCTATTTTTTTCCCCTAAAAACGTTAACGCTACAGTACCTGCTCTGTGTGTTACGGAACCTGTTGCGCTGACACTAAATCATTGTCATACGTCTGACAATTACAACAGATACCTCTTATGTCTGATCTCCTTCCGTAAGTTATTGTCGGGTCTACTCAGTCGTATATGTCTATCGAAATCAATAACATTTTTCCTAATAGAATTGTTGATGGTTCACAACTCTGGTCTTGTCTGATGTGTGATGGAGAGGTATGAGGACACATCTATCTTCCTCACTCACTCCTTCCCACATCCTGAACACCTCTCCACCACCTTCACAGTCCCACCAACAATACTACCCAGAGTCATTTCATATGCGAAATGCCAAAAATTTCTTCCCCGACATTTTCACTATTCTTTCTTTTAGTTTTTTCCGTCTCCTCGCGCAATCACACTAGCGAGGGAAAGAAATTGAGACACTTTTCATCCTTTCAGAAGTAGTGAATACAGATTGCCTTCTTTAGTCTGAGCTTGAATTTCTTTCTTATTGTTGTTTTCTGCGTAGAATTTTTTCTCCCATGAAATAAAAGGAGGTAGAAGGTGGTTCATTAGCTGGGGGAGGGAAATGGGGAAAGATATAAGTAGACAGTGTAATAAGAGATAACAGCAGCAGGAAAACAGAGGGGAAAATGGTAAACCAAGTGAAAAGGGATGACCCTGTCCAGAAAAAAAGAAAGATATTGCAGTAAACGCTACAACAGCGTATCAGTTTCACTTGGATTCATATTTCTTATCGTCAAGATCATACTGGAGAGCAAGCAGCATCCTTGAAATATACACACGTGGTCAAGACTACACTGCTGGCAGAGAATCATTGAAAAATGCAAAGAGTCTTCAAGACAACAATGACGGGAGAGCACCACTGAAATACACGGATCTAGTCGTCAAGATATTACTGGTGGACACAGAATTTGTCATCATGATAACAGAAGGAAGTCATTATCACTGAGATAGACAGATCTAGTCATCATAAGTATACTGGTGAGTTAAAATCACTGAAATACTCTGACCTGATCGCCAGCATCATTAAACGCCATGACCGCGCTGGCATGCTAACAGTTCTTAGGTTCCCAGACCTGTGCTACCCATTTATTGTTTTGTGCAAGCCTAGCATATTGCTAGAGTCTTTGTAGCAGACATAGTGAAGCCCTGTGCTGATGTAATGAGGCTTCCCTTGGAATTTCAAGTTCGGATGTTGAGTGCCTTCTTGGATTGAAACCTATATGCATCTGTCGTTAGGTAGTATGAGTTCCTTCACTCCACTTCGTTAGTATCAGCAGTAGAGATAAAGATACTGGTAGCAGAGGATCATTTTAACAATGTTTCGCCCAAGTACAGAGGAATGAGCAAATACACCGATAAAGCCCAGCCTTATGAAAAACGTTGCACTACAACGATCCTCTGTTACCAGTGTCTTTATCTCCACCTGTCGACTCTTGCCATTGTCTGTCAGTACCTGAAGTATAGTATGTCTCTGTAGGTAGTTGTTGTGAACCCTTAGCACTAGACTACAGTTATAACCGAGGCTTATTTCTTAAAGTATGTTTCAGAATTCAAGATGTAAATCAAAAGGTCAGATAGCAAGGTTGGTATTGGCTCTGTAGCAATATTAATCATCCAAAGTTTCATTGACCAATATGAAGTAAGGTGCAAATAAAGGTTACATATTTGTTACGAAAAGGTGATATCTATAAAGTATAAACATCTCCAGAGAATACTTGAAAGTCTCCCCTCCAGCATACAGTCTGTTTGTGGTTTTTGTAACAAGTTGCCAGAACAAGATCAGGTCTAGTTATCCCTTGACTTGAGTGAAATATTAATAGAGTTTTTTGGATTACAACTAGGTGATAACAATCCAACGAAATAAAATTTGAGATCTTTAATACAAAAAGTGTCTAGGTGGATAATAAGTATTACATTGTTTAGGATTCAAGTTCCTTCATATCTCTTGTAGAGCAATATTGAATTTTACATATGGTAATACAGTGCTGAGGGAACTTTTCGTACAGCACAAATCTTGAGCACTTTTCTATAAGATATACTCTTGAGTATGAATAATACAAATATATACAAGTGTATGAATGTGTATGTGTGTTCAAAGTGCTCGTAATGTCTCAGTAAGACTTGACTCGAAATAGACTTAAATAGTGACTGACAATAAGTCCTCAAATAATCTATCGACCATCAAGGTAATCAAAACAGTTAGCTTGTAGAAAATGACGAAACATTCGCCAAACAACAATAATGTACCAAGCAGCCGCACAGCGTCAGGAACAAGGAGACAAAATAACGACCGTAACTGAGGACCATGAGCAGATCCTCCATATAAGGCATAAAACTCCCTTAATACTGAATCTAGGTTCAGTATAACCAAATCCCCGACTACGACAGTGTGTAGATGCCACACAAAGTAGGTCAGAAGCTTCAGCTTGGGACCAGGATTGAAGAGTGTCTCCACACGACACACAACTTCTGCAAAATGTCAAAACCGCTGAGTCTGAACGAGAGGTACGTTTCGAACTCACCAGCAA
This sequence comes from Cherax quadricarinatus, assembly GCF_026875155.1. NCBI lineage: Eukaryota > Metazoa > Arthropoda > Malacostraca > Decapoda > Parastacidae > Cherax > Cherax quadricarinatus. Next base: position 28,665,221 of record NC_069413.1, read on the forward strand.
AACCATACTCTACCAAAACAGAGTCTAAATAACGAATACACAACCAGAGATGAGACAGATGCCTACAGAGATGTTTCTCGTAGAAGTCGCTCGAGAGATGCTTCCAGGACTAGAAGCAGACGGAGAGAGGTCATGGAGTGGAAGCCTCACATCATGTGACATCATGTGACTCGCCAGTGTTACTCCAGCGACGGTTCGAGGTACCGCCTGACACAAACAAGCGAGCGGTAGTTAGCAAGGCAGTTTGTGAGGGTGGACAGCCAATCACAACTCTTCAACAGCGAGCACAGTGAAAAGTGTAATATGTTACATCCTACCTACATAATAACATAATAAGTCAAATATTAATATGAAGCAAGATATTTAAAGTTTTGCTATTAATGAAAATATCGGCAATATAAAATTACATGAAAAGGTAAATATATACATACAATATACACTATAAACATTGGGCCCCATTCAGGAGGCGAAATATATTACACTGAATACACAAATTAAATATAGTGCTGTTCTAGGCCGATAATAATAAAGTTCACACAAATGAAATGCAACTGAACTTGGGTTCCTCAGTATCTCATAGACAAACAGATATAAATGATGTCACAGGCCAGTACGTTAACCGAGTGGTTAACGTACTGGCCTGTGAGTTTTGAGACTCACTTGCCATGGGTTCAACCCCCACCCGTTCCCTGATTTGTGTGCAATCGTGTTATTACGATTTCGTGAGTCACATGTCTTGTGATCTCAAGAATTTGCAGCCACTTATCCTAATATTACCTATTTCAAAACCACACGATGATCTCCAAAGTAAACATTCACTCATGACTCTGGAGAACTAATTTAAGTGTTGGTGATAGCTATATAATCATACCGCTTATTGGCTCATGAGTCACATACTGAGTGTCAGTGGTTCGATCTCCAGCACGGGTGGAAACGTTGGGCATGTTTCCTTACACCTGCTGCCCCTTTTCACCTAGCAGTAAGTAGGTACTTGGGTGTTAGTCGACTGTTGTGAATGGCATCCTGGGGGTGGTAGTATACCTCAGATAGGGCTCGGGTTGTGGTAGTATACCTCAGATAGGGCTCGGGTTGTGGTAGTATACCTCAGATAGGGCTCGGGTTGTGGTAGTATACCTCAGATAGGGCTCGGGTTGTGGTAGTATACCTCAGATAGGGCTCGGGTTGTGGTAGTATACCTCAGATAGGGCTCGGGTTTGCAATGATCCGAGGTAGAATAACAGCTCTTAGGCTGTAAAATTGATCTGTGTAAAAAATATCGGGTTATTTTAGGAAAGAGCTGTGAAAAGTATATTATATGATCTTCCTGTTTTACAAGTATCTGGAGTTTACCTGGAGAGAGTTCCGGGGGTCAACGCCCCCGCGGCCCGGTCTGTGACCAGGCCTCCTGGTGGATCAGAGCCTGATCAACCAGGCTGTTGCTGCTGGCTGCACGCAAACCAACGTACGAGCCACAGCCCGGCTGGTCAGGAACCGACTTTAGGTGCTTGTCCAGTGCCAGCTTGAAGACTGCCAGGGGTCTGTTGGTAATCTAATGAAGAATAAAATACAGAATCCTCATTAATCACTGATTTAAAACACCTAACTTGTAATTAGGAAACATAATGTTTAGTAAATCACTTTGAATATGACCTAAACGTTTACATTGGTCGACGAATTCATTGTGGCTAAAAACAGTCCTAATGTGGCTAACAACAGTCCTAATGTGGCTAACAACAGTCCTAATGTGGCTAACAACAGTCCTAATGTGGCTAACAACAGTCCTAATGTGGCAACAACATCCTAAGTGCCACACAGTCCTAATGTGGCTAACAACAGTCCTAATGTGGCTAACAACAGTCCCTAATGTGGCTAACAACAGTCCTAATGTGGCTAACAACAGTCCTAATGTGGCTTAACAACAGTCCTAATGTGGCTAACAACAGTCCTAATGTGGCTAACAACAGTCCTAATGTGGCTAACAACAGTCCTAATGTGGCTAACAACAGTCCTAATGTGGCTAACAACAGTCCTAATGTGGCTAACAACAGTCCTAATGTGGCTAACAACAGTCCTAATGTGGCTAACAACAGTCCTAATGTGGCTAACAACAGTCCTAATGTGGCTAACAACAGTCCTAATGTGGCTAACAACAGTCCTAATGTGGCTAACAACAGTCCTAATGTGGCTAACAACAGTCCTAATGTGGCTAACAACAGTCCTAATGTGGCTAAACAACAGTCCTAATGTGGCTAACAACAGTCCTAATGTGGCTAACAACAGTCCTAATGTGGCTAACAACAGTCCTAATGTGGCTAACAACAGTCCTAATGTGGCTAACAACAGTCCTAATGTGGCTAACAACAGTCCTAATGTGGCTAACAATAGTCCTAATTGTGGCTAACAACAGTCCTAATGTGGCTAACAACAGTCCTAATGTGGCTAACAACAGTCCTAATGTGGCTAACAACAGTCCTAATGTGGCTAACAACAGTCCTAATGTGGCTAACAACAGTCCTAATGTGGCTAACAACAGTCCTAATTGTAATAGTCTTCTCAGTATTTTTGCCTTATGCAATATTTTTTTTATATATGTTAACTTTCATATTTAAATTAGAGAGAATTCGTTTGAATTAATGAATTAATATGTATAAATGTTCATTTGTGTCATAATAATTACTTTATGTCATAATAATTACTTTATAAAAGTGGAACTTACATCCCACTTAACTAGAGATTATTTCTGTATGCAGTATCGATTTATAGTTTAAAAAACAATGGTGAGTTGATTCTTCCTTGTCTTGTAGTCTTGTTAATAATAATATTATCATTCCATACAGTTCCTCTCTTCTGATTTATTAAATAATAAAATAATAAAAGCAGTGTTAGGAAGAATTCTTGTGCCAGTAAGCAAGTCCTCTAGAAAAAAAGTGGCCGACCTTATCAGACTCATAACCATAATTTTTAAAGTGGTCGACTAGTTAGCCAGCTGAAGGCCTCAGTCAGATGACCAAGTGTTTCCTGACCAGCGTCAGCAAACACTTGTCTTGTTTCCTGACAAACTTTACCTAACCTGACCTCCTAGGATAGCACACACTAGTAGGTAGCGACCTAACCCCCCCCCCGGGTCACCTACCTCTTGATCTAGAAACCTGTTTCTTGCAACACAAAACATTAGTCAGTACTAAATAATTCTTTAATGAATCAAAATTCTCTAAAGTCAATAATAATATAAACAACAAATGAATCTCAGAATGTTTCGGTTGACATGTTATCATTATAAAGCTACAATTCAATGACTCAGTAGAGTTATCTTTCGTGTCTAGTGTGTAGGTCATACCTTGATCATGACTTATCATGTTTACCTGTGTTGTCCTGAAGACTCACACACCACATGTTTACCTTGTGTTATCCTGATGACTCACACACCACATGTTTACCTGTGTTATCCTGAAGACTCACACACCACATGTTTACCTTGTGTTATCCTGAAGACTCACACACCACATGTTTACCTTGTGTTATCCTGAAGACTCACACACCACATGTTTACCTTGTGTTATCCTGAAGACTCACACACCACATGTTTACCTTGTGTTATCCTGATGACTCACACACCACATGTTTACCTTGTGTTATCCTGAAGACTCACACCACATGTTTACCTTGTGTTACCCTGATGACTCACACACCACATGTTTACCTTGTGTTATCCTGAAGACTCACACACCACATGTTTACCTTGTGTTATCCTGATGACTCACACACCACATGTTTACCTAGTGTTACCCTGATGACTCACACACCACATGTTTACCTTGTGTTACCCTGATGACTCACACACCACATGTTTACCTTGTGTTATCCTGATGACTCACACACCACATGTTTACCTTGTGTTATCCTGATGACTCACACACCACATGTTTACCTTGTGTTATCCTGATGACTCACACACCACATGTTTACCTTGTGTTACCATGATGACTCACACACCACATGTTTACCTTGTGTTATCCTGATGACTCACACACCACATGTTTACCTTGTGTTACCCTGATGACTCACACACCACATGTTTACCTTGTGTTATCCTGGTGACTCACACACCACATGTTTACCTTGTGTTATCCTGATGACTCACACACCACATGTTTACCTTGTGTTATCCTGAAGACTCACACACCACATGTTTACCTTGTGTTATCCTGAAGACTCACACCACATGTTTACCTTGTGTTATCCTGAAGACTCACACCACATGTTTACCTAGTGTTACCCTGATGACTCACACACCACATGTTTACCTTGTGTTACCCTGATGACTCACACACCACATGTTTACCTTGTGTTATCCTGATGACTCACACACCACATGTTTACCTTGTGTTATCCTGATGACTCACACACCACATGTTTACCTTGTGTTACCCTGATGACTCACACACCACATGTTTACCTTGTGTTACCCTGATGACTCACACACCACATGTTTACCTTGTGTTATCCTGAAGACTCACACACCACATGTTTACCTTGTGTTATCCTGAAGACTCACACACAACATGTTTACCTTGTGTTACCCTGATGACTCACACACCACATGTTTACCTTGTGTTATCCTGATGACTCACACACCACATGTTTACCTTGTGTTATCCTGATGACTCACACACCACATGTTTACCTTGTGTTATGCTGAAGACTCACACACCACATGTTTACCTTGTGTTACCCTGATGACTCACACACCACATGTTTACCTTGTGTTATGCTGAAGACTCACACACCACATGTTTACCTTGTGTTATCCTGATTTTGGCAAACTTTTCAGAAATAACGCTTATAGAGGAAACTTTAGACTGCGCATTTGTTCGTCTTGAACCATTAATAAGTTACAACTAAAAGAGGAAAAATGAAGATATTCAGATGACAGGTCGTGGAGTAAGAGGAACAACGAAGTAGTTGTAGTAGTAGTAGTAGTAGTAGTAGTAGTAGAAGTAAAAGTAGTAGTAGTCGTAGTATTAGAAGTAGTAGTAGTAGTAGTAATAGTAGCAGAAGTAGTAGTAGTAGAAGTAATAGTAGTAGTAGTCGTAATAATAGAAGTAGTAGTAGTAGAAGAAGAAGTAATAGTAGTAGTAGTCGTAGTAACAGAAGTAGTAGTAGTAGTAGTAAAAGTAGTAGTAGTAGTAATAATAGTAGTAGTAGCAGTTGTAGAAGTAGTAGGAGTAGCAGTAGTCAATCAATCTTTATATACTTTAATTCACATTAATAATAATCATGATAATAATATAATTATTATTAGTAATAGTAGTATTAATTATAATAACAATAATAATGAGAGTCGTAACTAATAGCAGTAGTAGAAGCAATGGTAGTTATAGAAGTAGTAGTAATGTAAGTATTAGCAGCAGAAGAAGCTTTAGTAATAGTGGTAGTATTGTTAGTTAAAAAAGTATAGTAGTAGTAGTGGCAGTGTTAGAACTAACAGTAATGTAGTATTGTTAGAACCAACAGTAGTAGCAGTAGCAGTGTTAAAACTAACAAGAGTAGTAGTAATAATAGTGTTAGAACAGTAGTAGTAGCAGTGTTAGAACTAGCAGTAGTAGTAACAACAGCCGCAGCAGTAGTAGTAGTAATTATAGTAGTAGTAAATATGAACGTTCTCAAGGACTGTGACTTTGAAGTGGATGCTTCACCTGTTTTGTGGGGTCAAGAAATCAATGTTCGAAAAAAGTTTGATCGCGACTCATTGAAGATCAAAATGACTGGAGCCACCGTGGAGGCCATTACAAAATTTTTAAAGTCACCTTCACTGAAATCTTCATGGCATCTCATGCCCTCAGTGAAGATCTACGCATCTCATATTACCACGTTAATCCCATGAACATGGAACCAGAGCGATTCTACCACATCAGCCAATGGTGGAACTGCTATGCATATACCCACCTCGCCAAGCACTGCCATTTAAAGGAAAAGAAACAACGCTCCAACTGAAGTAAATGATACACTTATAAGGAGTGTACGTCTATCTCTCACTTGTAATGTCTCAACTACAAGAGTGATGATCGCACTCTAGCAGCCAAGTGCCCATTCAGGTTTTACTCATGCTAATTTGTAAATTGAAATAAAACAATTATTCACCAGAACAGTTAATTACTTTTTAAATGTTCATTAGACTCAGCCAAAAGAACAATAACACCTGCATATAAAATGATAATTACTTTAAGAAAGTGCAACCTACGTCGCACCTCCCTAGATACTATCCCGTTAATCACGTCATTAACACATAATTTAAATAATAATGGCGAGAGTTAACCACCTTGTCTTACGGCCAGGGTTTGTACCCATGGTAAGGGAATCTTAAAACTCCTTTACCACGCGTTCAAACTCCCCCATCCCCCTGCCCGTTCTCTGATTTGTTAGCAATAGCGTTATTACGTCCTCTGTCAATAAGCATAACTCCTATAATAAATTGGTTTACCGTATCACATACCTTAGGTCCATGAAAACAGTAAATGGCCTTCTTTTCTTCTTCACGTAGGCCTAACAGTTTCAACACCACGCCTACGTCTAAAATCAAAATGTAAGATTTCTACTAAAATATCCAACAAATAAACTTCAAATAATTTCAGTAAACAGGCTTATCTAACAGGTCTACAGTTAGATAAGTCTGTAGAGTTACATTTGCAGTTTTAAGTGGATAATTTATGTATTTGAGGCAAAAAAAAAATATCATTTAAAATGTCTCTTCAGTATTGTTCTTACCATCAATAACATTTGAATTCTTGATTTTATTCCCTTTCTGTTTTATAAATTTCCTGAATGAACGCATATCTTTGTTTCTATTTTTTCTTGAATAGTAAATTACCATTCAATAATTTCGTTATTTCTACACAAAGCCAAAGCCGCTTTGAACGCCATTTTACTCTGAGTCGTCTCCCTCAAGAGTGGAAAATCTCTGCTCCTACCAGTCTTCAACCAGTTAATATATATGCTTCTCTAGCTCTAACATAAAAATATTTAATATTTCTACTCCATCCTGGTAAAGCTTTAAACTTATTTCGTGTATTAAAGGCTTTATTGAAATTAAAAGAGCAACATGAAACAGAAGCAGTAATATTATCGTAAATCATTTAATTTGTGACAGAGTCTCATGAGAGAGACATCTTAATGAGTAACATTTACTGCATCACTCGGGGGTAAAATCTTGCAAAGTTTCCCAGTAACTTCCTTATTTATCTCATCCATTAAATTTCCAAGGAAGATAATTATCAGTCCTAGCAATCACATCACTGTAAACTTTCCCCTTTATAGAAATATTTACATCAATAATATTATTTCCTGACATGGATAGATAACCTGAGTCTATCAGATCATTTAATACAGACATTGACAATACTAATACCAGTTCTTTTTCAACCTATCACATGATCAAGCCATTTAATACAAGAATTGTTATAAGGAACGAATGGGATATCATCAGAGTTCGTTAAATTAATATCTGAACATTGTAAGTTATTCCCATGACAGAGATTATCCAAGTGACACAAAGCCTCACCAAGAAAAGTACCTGCATTAAAATCATCCAGAAAACACATAACATCCTATTTATAATTATGTAAGAGATATTCTAAAATCAACAGAGATTTAGCATAATTCATGGAAATTTCATTTTCCCAGGTGACTCTCCCGATAGAGACATTTGCTAGAATGATAATGGAATTAACTTTGCTCAAATTTAAAATCAAAATACCGTCTTCCATTATCAGCACAATAACATCAAATGATGTATGTTTTCTTCATAAACAAACTCAGCCACCTTTAGATTTACCTTCATTGGTAACAAGTGTTATATCAGAATAATAATAATTTTAATAATAATAATCTTTATTCCTACAAGTACATAATGCAACTTTTACAGACCTAGCTGACATCACTAGCATAATGCTACATACAAAATCGCTGGTTATGCAGAGCATCTATGGCAACTTGGGTTAATCTTGTCCAGAGTGCCACTCAAAACAGTCGGCTAACACCTAGGTACTTACTAACTACTTAGTGAACGGGGCAGCATGTGTAACAACACTTGCCCAACGTTCCACCCGCGTGGGGATCGATCCCCGGACCCTCAATGTGTGAGCTGAGGACAGTATTAAGGAAGCCACCAGCACAGGCTAGTAAGTAGCATCCACACCAACACATTCATAATTTTCATTCATAAAACTGGTGACAAATAATTTCTCATCTGAGAAGAATGTCTCAAGCAAGAATATATCATATTTACTCACTATTAAAGTAGTAGTAATAGTAGTAGTAGTAATGATAGTGGTGGTGGTGGTGGTAGTAGTAGAAGTAGTACAAATAAATTCAATTTCCAGCGGAAGAGGCCAGGGGATCCCAACTACAACACTCGCTCCTGAGGAGCAACAATGAAACAAAGGTAAAGCAGGAGCAGTAGCACTGTACTAGGCCTACTGGCCCATTTGAGGAAAGTAAAACGTTAGTAAGGGGAAAATCACAAGACAGAATTGACGAAGAAAAAACATAAGATAAATTAAGAGAGAAAATCGAAAACCTCCGCTAGTACATGCGAGTTCTTAGTGAATTATTACAGCCACGGTGTTGTAACATCTGCTCTTCGTCGAAAGAGAAAATAACAAAAGTCGCAATTCTGTGGCCGGATGAATTCACAAATAATCTTCAAATACGACATACTTATGGAGTTAGGTGTACATAACACCAGTTAATTATTATGAGGGCGGGGCCCAGGAGCTGAAATTTGAACCCCACGTACATTAGCAGGTGAATACGAGCAGGTGAGTAAAATGTTTTGACGTGGGATAGAACAGAGTGAAGGTAAACAGATGGGAACTAGGAACTCACATGATCCAGAATGACAATATTAAGTCAATCCGAGGGGAGGAAGAGTTGTAGATAAGGTTAATATTAACATGACTTCAAGACTAAACTTGACCAATAAAGAAATATGATTAACCTCATAAGATTATCACTTATCGTTAGCAGAAACTCAAGACGAAGATCAGCCTCCATAGACACATCGAAGTGTGTGTGTGTGGGAACCGAATTTGAGTTGTGGATCTCAGGTCAGCAAATCCCTTCAAGAGAAAGGAACCTTGAATCTGATAATGGGGTCTTGATCAAAAGAACTTCAAATACTTTCCCTTGGATCGAATCTGAGCGCTTCTAATTTCCTTAGAGGTGTATTACACCTATGGCTTTAGCGTTTCTTCGTGAACGCAATAACAAATGTGCAAATATATTATTTATTTTCGTTAGTTTTAGAACAATTGCGTACCTAACCAAAATTAAAGACACATGTCATAAACACTCTCTCTGACACAGAGTTTACTGAGTCGAGCACAAAATTACTCACTGGTAGAGAAGCAATCAAACTTGGCCCGCCCTAGGCCATACACTCACAGAAAAATACAAGTTGTAAGAAAAATATTAATTCTGCTTTTAGGCTTGTTTAAAAGTTTACTAAGTGTAACATTCAGCACCATTACCCCGGGCACAAGACCGCTGCTCCAAAGAGTAATTAATGTTCTAAGATGAATAAGGAAATTTTCTTTGGCGAGAGAGTTGAGATGGAAGAGAAAGAAAGAAAGATGTTCTTTGAGAAACGAAATACTGCGAATGTTTATAACATGTTCAACAACTTGTGTGTGTGTATGTGTGTGTACTCACCTATTTGTACTCACCTATTTGTGGTTGCAGGGGTCGATTCATAGCTCCTGGCCCCGCCTCTTCACTGATTGCTACTAGGTCCTCTCTCTCCCTGCTCCATGAGCTTTATCATACCTCGCCTTAAAACTATGTATGGTTCCCGCCTCCACTAAGTCACTTTCTAGGCTATTCCACGGCCTGACTACTCTATGACTGAAGAAATACTTTCTAACATCCCTTTGATTCATCTGAGTCTTCAACTTCCAATTGTGACCTCTTGTGTCTGTGTCCCATCTCTGGAACATCCCGTCTTTGTCCACCTCGTCTATTCCGCGCAGTATTTTATATGTCGTTATCATGTCTCCCCTGACCCTCCTGGCCTCCAGTGTCGTCAGGCCGATTTCCCTCAACCTTTCTTCGTAGGACAATCCCCGTAGCTCTGGGACTAGTCTTGTTGTAAACCTTTGCACTTTCTCTAATTTCTTGATGTGCTTGATTCCAAACTGTGTGGATTCCAAACTGGTGCTGCATACTCCAGTATGGGCCTGACGTAAATGGTATACAGAGTCTTGAACGAATCCTTACTGAGGTATCGGAACGCTATCCGTAGATTTGCCAGGCGCCCGTATGCTGCAGCAGTTATCTGATTGATGTGCGCCTCAGGAGATATGCTCGGTGTTATACTCACCCCCAGATCTTTTTCCTTGAGTGAGGTTTGTGTGTGTGTGTTTGTTGTGGTGTGTGTGTGTTTTGTGTGTGTGTGTTGTGTGTGTGTGTGTGTGTGTGTGTGTGGTTGTGTGTGTGTGTCTGTGCGTGTCTATGTGTGTCTGCGTGTGTCTGTGTTTGTGTGTCTGTGTGTGTGTCTGTGTGTGTGTCTGTGTGTGTGTCTGTGTTTCTGTGTGTCTGTGTGCCTGTGTGTCTGTGTGTCTGTGTGTGTCTGTGTGTGTCTGTGTGTCTGTGTGTCTGTGTGTCTGTGTCTGTATTACAACCCTGGACTCCCAACGGCCTGTTATCCTGGGTATAAAGGGAGCAAAATAAACACAGCAGAAAACTTTTGACTTATATTATCCTTCACCAATTTAGAACAGAAGTATGTACACTATATACACTATGTACAACAATAGGTATTAGTGCACTCCACGGTAAGCAAGGCAGAATAGAAGGCACTAGAGAGCAGACCGTGCTTCAACCAGCTCTAGAATGGGAATGACAAGGGCAGACAGGAGAGTGGTACCCACATAACCTCTGCGATTGCCAAAACCATCTTCTCACTGGCCGGAACCTGGGTACTGGTTGAACGACGGGGCCCCATCGCCAACCCTTAGTTCCCTGGTTCGCTCGTTGGGGGAGATAGCCTGAAAATGAGGGTGTGCACATGCGCCGAATAAAGGTTACGTACTCTTTGCATGCCACAGTCTGTGCGTCTGTGTATCTGTGTGTGTGTCTGTGTCTGTGTCTGTGTACTCACCTAATTGTACTCACCTAATTGTGGTTGCAGGGGTCGAGACTCACTCTTCTCCTGATAATCTTCTCCATGACTTTGCATGCTATACATGTCAGTGACACTGGTCTGCAGTTTAATGCTTCGTGTCTGTCTCCTATTTCAAAAATTCTGACTGCGTCTGCTGTCTTCCGTACCTCAGGTATTCGCCCTGTTTCGATAGATATGTTGAAGATTGTTGTTAGTGGTACACATAGTGCCTCTGCTCAATCAATCAGGATTCATGGAGAGATGTTATCCGGCCCCATTGCCATTGAGGTATCTACGTCACTTAGCAGCCTCTTCACTTTTTCGTCGGTTGTATGTGTCGTGTATCAACTCATTCCTTTCCAGATGCTCCACCACTATTCTCCTGATAATCTTCTCCATGACTTTGCATAATATCTACGTCAGTGACACTTGTCTGTAGTTTAATGCTGTCTGTCTTCTTTCTTAAAAATTGGCACTACATTTGCTGTCTTTCACACCTCAGGTAGTCGCTCTGTTTTGATAGATGTGATGAAGATTAATATTAGTGGCATAGACAGTGCCTCTGCTCCCTCTTTCAGGACCCATGGAGAGATGTTGTTCGCTCCCACCGCCTTTGAGGTATCTGGCTCACTTAGCAGCCTTTTCACGTAATCTTCGTTTGTGTGTAGTGTGTCCAGCACTTGTTGGTGTACACCCACCATTCCGGCTTTCTGGAGTCCTTATGTCTCCACTGAAAATATTTCCTTAAATCTCGTGCTGAGCTCTTCACATGTTTCGCGGTCATTTCTTGTGATCTCCCCTCCTTCCTTCCACAGCCTTTTTACTTGGTCATTGACTGTTGTTTTCCCCTTGATGTAGTTGTACAACAGCTTCGGGTCAGATTTAGCTTTAGATGCTATATGATTTTCGTATTGCCGCTGGGACTCCCTCCTTGTCTGTGTATATTCGTTTCTGGTTCCCGGGTTCTTTTTCTTCTATAATTTTTCCATTCTCTAGTGCACTTAGTTTTGGCCTTTCTACACCTCTGAGCGAACCAATTGCTCGTTCTGGTCTTCCCATTATTTTTGTTGCCCTTGGGAACAAACCTCTACTGTGCATCCTTGCATTATGTTGTCATTATGTTATTTCATACATTGATTTTTCTCACCAGTTCTCTTTCCCACTGAACCTCATGCAGGAAATTTCTCATGGCTCTGTAGTCCCCTCTTTCGTAGTTTGACTTCTGTCCTAATCTTCCTGCTTCCCTCTCTACTTGTAACTCTACTATGTATTCAAATCTCAGGACCACATGATCACTAGCTCTGAAGGGTTTTTCATATGTCATATCCTCAATGTCTGAACTACTCAAGGTGAATATGATGTCAAGTATTCTGTTTCATCCTCTCATCTCTCTCTGGGGTGTCCCTAACATGTTGATGTAGGAGGTTTTCTAGTACCACCTTCATCATTTTAACCGTCAAAGTTTTTGGCCCCCATGTGGCTCCAGGTTTTCCCATTCAATCTCATTGTAATTGAAATCACCCACAACTAGTAACTTTGCCCGGCCCATGTGAGTCCTTCTGGCCACCTCAGCTAGTGGATTAACCATTACTCAGTTGCTCTCTTCATATTATTGTCTTTGCCTCCTTCTATTCTGTGGTGGGTTGTGCACCACTACAATCACCACCTTGGGACCCCCAGTCCGAAATGTTCCTACTATGCATTCCATTGCTTCCCCTTTGTCTCTTCTTTCCAACTCCTCACAACTCCACTGGTTTTTGATGAGCAGTGTAACTCCTCCACTCCTTTGTTCCCTCTATCTTTCCTCAGGATGTGATATCCAGTTGGTAAGAATACGTTTGTTATCATTCCCGTGAGCTAGGTTTCCGTGAGAGTTATAATATCTGGTGATGCCTCCGTGAATCTTTTGTGCCACTCATCACACTTGGTTTTTAGCGTCGGCGTATGTGTACCATACCTTTAACTTCTTTTTCGAAAACTGTAATATGGGGGGTTTGTGGGGGCTGGGAAAGTGGAAAACCTGGCAGAGTGTTATGGGAAGCTGCTGTGTAGGTTAGGTTTGTGCTGGGGTTGTGAGTGTGGAGTGTGGTTTGTTTTGGGATATTTTGTTCGGTTGCATGGTTTTGTGTGTGTGTGTGTGTGTGTGTGTGTGTGTGAAGATCTTGAATAACATCTTTCATTAATTCGTCTCTCTTTTCTTCTCTCTCTCTCTCTCTCTCCTTCTCTCTCTCTCTCTCTCTCTCTCTCTCTCTCTCTCTCTCTCTCTCTCTCTCTCTCTCCTCTCTCTCTCTCTCTCTCTCTCTCTTCTCTCTCTCTCTCTCTCTTCTCTCCTCTCTCTCTCCTCTTCTCTTCTCTCTCTCTCTCTCTCTTTTTTTTTTTTTTTTTTTTTTTTTTTTTTTTTTTTTTATACACAGGGTTTGACAAGGTTAAGGATCCCTAGCTTTATTGACAGCTATTTACAGGTTAAGGATTCCTAACTTTATTGGCAAGCTAAGAGCTGTTACCTACATCAGCTCATTTGAAAGCATTTTTATTGTTATGAGACATACAAGTAGGGAACAGGATGAAGTTGGAGCCATCTGTGGGCCAGCATTTTCATTTGATCAACTGACGTTATCTCGTTGACATCATTATGCTGTACGAATGTGTTCCATACTCGAGTCATCCTGGGTATGTATGATCTCAGATGGAGTGATGTTCTGGAGAAGGGTACAGCCAGAGTGAAGTTGCTGCTTTCTGCCCGTCTTGTGGCATAAAAGCTTGTTTCACGCTGTTCACGCTGTCTCTCTCTCTCTCTCTCTCTCTCTCTCTCTCTCTCTTCTCTCTCTCTCTCTCTTTCTCTCTCTCTCTCTCTCTCTCTCTCTCCTCTCTCTCTCTCTCTCTCCTCTCTCTCTCTCTCTCTCTCTCTCTCTCTCTCTCTCTCCTCTCTCTCTCTCTCTCTCTCTCTCTCTCCTCTCTCCTCTCTCTCCTCTTCCTCTTCTCTCTCTCTCTTCTCTCTCTCTCTGCTCTCTCTCTCTTCTCTCCGTCTCTCTCTCTCTCTCTCACTCTCTCCTCCTCTCTCTCTCTCTTTTCCTCCTCTCCCTCTTCTCTCTCTCTCTCCACCTCTCTCCTCTCTCTCTCCTCTCTCTCCTCTCCTCCTCCTTCTCTCTCCTCTCTCTCTCTCTCCTCTCTCTCTCTCTCTCTCCCTCTCCCGATGACCATAAGAAGTTCTAGATGGTGTACTAGGAAGGGAAGACCCATGAACTCCCTCCTGACAGCAGGTCATCATTGGTTGTACCGAGGGGAAACACTGCCAGCCTCAGGAGAGATTTTTTTTTTACGAATTCATGGATTTTAAATGTCAAGAAATATTGAATTTATATTAATAGTAAGAATTTAATGAAGCATTAATTTTTTTAATTTCTGTTATATATGCAATTATTCTAATTGCATTTAGGAAAAATAATCTTGTCTGAATAAGTTATTGTATTACATTTATTGTATTCGTTGTATTACAAGATACTACATGTATTAGCTTCTACATTAATGCATTAATAACACCATGCAATTATTAACACATTGAGAGTGAATTATTATTTATGTTTCATAGGTCTGCTAATTAAGTAACAGCCGTTGATTTCTAGATTTAGTAAATCGTTTAACAACACTGTCAACCTTGACAAAACTGTCATAGTGAATAAGAAACATTGTCTGTTGTGACATGCAAAGAGTACGTAACCTTTATTCGGCGCATGTACACACCCTCATTTTCAGGCTATCTCCCCCAACCAGCGAACCAGGGAACTAAGGGTTGGCGATGGGGCCCCGCCGTTCAACCAGTACCCAGGTTCCGGCCAGTGAGAAGATGGTTTCGGAAATCGCAGAGGTTATGTGGGTACCACTCTCCTGTCTGCCCTTGTCATTCCCATTCTAGAGCTGGTTGAAGCGCGGTCTGCTCTCTAGTGGTTTCTATTCTGCCTTGCTTACGTGGAGTCACTATACCTTTGTTGTCATTTGTATATAGTGTACAACCCTTCTGTTCTAAATTGGTGAAGGATAATTAGTCAAAAAATTTTTCCCGCTGTGTTTATTTTGCTCCCTTTTTTACCCAGATACAGCCACAATTTTTTGCAGGCCCCGGGCCCAGTTTTAACCTCGGGCAGCAGGGGGTTTACATTCAAACTTGCAAATTTACAGTTAAAGTAATTAAAAATTTACTACAAGATGTAATGCCCTTATTATATTATTTTATGCTTTCGTTTAATTTTCTTAAGGGGAATTTTGGAAAATCCTGAATTTAAAAACCATTTTAATTTAAAATTTTAAAAAATTTTTTCCCCCAAGGGAAAAAAAATTTTGAAAAAATAAAAATTTTAAAAATTTAGGGCAAAAACCCCCTTTTTTTCTTTCCCCCCCCCCCTTTTTTTTTTAAAGCCCCCCTTTTTAAAGATTTGGAAAATCCAATTTAGGCCCCCAACTTTCCCAAAATTAAAAAAGTTTTTTTTCCCCCAAAATTTTACATTTTCCCCCCGGGGGCCCACCCCCTTTTTTCCCTTTTTTTTTTAAACACCCAAAAAAAAAAACCCCCCCCCCCTTTTAAGGGGGGGGGGGGGGGGGGGGGGGGGGGGGGGGGGGGGGGGGGGGGGGGGGGGGGGGGGGGGGGTTTTAAAATTTTTTTGGGTTCCCCAAAAATTTTTGGCTTTCTCCCCTTTTTTTTCCCCCAATTCCCCAATTTTTTTAAAACCCCCTTTTTTTTAAAAAAACCCCACCCCCCCCAAATTTTTTGTGTGGGCCCCCCAAATTCCCCCCCCAAAAATTTCCGCCCCACCCAAAACCCAAAAAACCCCCCAAAAGGGGCCCCCCCCCAAAACCTTTTCCCCCAATTTCCCCCCCCAAAAGGGGGGGCCCCCCCTTGACTTTTGGGGTTAAAAAATTTACCCCCCCCCCAAAAGGGAAAAACCCAAAAAAAATTTCCCACCCCCCCAAAACCATTTAAATTTTTTCCCCCCCCCCCGCCCCCCCCCCCTTTTTTTTTTCGTTTTCCCTTCTTGGAAACCCCCCTCCCCCAAAATCCGGAAAGAAAAAAGGGGGAACCCCCAAAATAACCCCGGCCAGGTCCTTTTTTCAAAAAAAAAGTTTTTTCCCCATAAAATTCCCCCCATTTTCCCCCCCCCCCCCAAAATTTTCCCACCCCAAAGAAATTCTCCCAAAAAATTTAAAACAAAATTTTAAAACCCCAATTTTTTTCCCCCAAAAAAAGGGCCCCCCCCCGGGGGCCCCCCCCCGGGGGGCCCGGGGCCCCCCCCGGGCCCCAAAGTTTTTCCCCAAAAAAAAAACCCCCCCCCCAAAAAAACCCAATTTGGGGGAAAAAAAACCCCAAGGGGGTTTTCTGGGCTCCTGTTAGGGAAGGGCCGTCGTTTTTAAAACCCCCCCCCTTTTTTTGGGGGAACCCCCCCCCAAAATTTTTCCCCTTCCCCCCCCAAAAGGGAAAGCCCCCCCCCCAAAAGGGGCCCCCCCCCCAACCCCCCCCCCTTTTAAAAAAATAAACCCCCCCCCCCCCCCAATTTCCCTTTTTTCCCCCCAAAGGGGCCCCCCCCCGGGAGACAACCCCCCCCCCCAAAAAAAATTTTTCCTTTTACAAAAAAAAACCCCCCCCTTTTTTAAAAACCCCAAAAAAGGCCAAAACCCCCATTTGGAAACCCCCCCCCCCCAAAACCCCCCCTTTTTTTAAAAAAACCCCCATTTTCGAAAACCCCCTTTAAAAAAAAACCCCCCCCTTTATGAACCCCCCCCCCAAAAAACCCCCCTCCCCCCCCAAAATTTCCAAAAGGCCCCTTTGGCAAAAAAAGGCCCTTTGGCCCCTTTTAAAAACCCCCCCGGGCCCCCCCCCTTTTCCTTTCAACCCGGGGTAAACCCCCTTTAAACCCCCGGGGAAACCCCCCCGGTGGGTTTCCCTTTCCCCCCCCGGCGGGCCCCTAAACCCCCGGGGTGCCGGGCCCCCTTTCCCTCCTTTTCCCCAAGGGGGGTTTTAAAAACCCCCCCCCCCAAAAGGTTTACAAAACCCTTTTTTCCCCCATTTTCCAAAAATTTTTGGGTTAAAAAAAAAACCCCCAAATTTTTAAACCCTTTTTAACCCCCCTTTTTTTTCCCCCCCCCCCAAAACCCGGGTTGGGGGAAATCCCGAAAAAACCCTTTTAAAAAGGGGGGGGGCCCAACTTTTAAAGGGGCGTTTTTAAACCCCCAAAATTTTTTTCCCCCCCCCCTTTTCCCCAAGGGTTTCCCCTTTTCCCTAAAATTTTTTCCCGCCCCTTTCCCCCCAAAACCCCCCAACCCCCCCCTTTGGGCCCCGATTTTTCTTTCCCCCCCCTTCCCCCCCCCTCCCCCCCCCCCCCCCCCCCCCCCCCCAAACCCCTTTTTTCCCCCCCCCAAAAAACAAAAAAAGGAAAAAATTTTAAAAAAAACCAAAAAAATTTAAAAACCCCCCTTAAAAACCCCGGCCCCTGTTTGAAAAAATAAAAAAAAAAAAAAACTGAAAAACAAAAAAAAAATTAAAAAAAAAACCCCCGGGGAATAAAAAAAAATTTTGGGGCCCCAAAAACTTTTAAAAAAAAACCCCGCCACAAGGGGGGGGCCCGGGCCCAAAACCCTCCCCCCAGGGCCACCCCAAAAAAACCCCATGGGGCCCCCCAAAAAAAAAATAACACCCAAACTACCCACCTAGACATTCAAACCCCACCCCCTTAAAAAGGTCCCTAATTCTTCAGGGGCATTGGTTTTTTTACTCTTAAAAATTTTTTTTAAAAAATGTTTTCCTAAACCCTTAAAACCTTTTTTTTTTTTTTAATTTTTGGGTTTTTGGTTAAATTTTAACCCAATTTTATTTTTTTTTTTTCCTTTTTAAAATTAAAAACCTTTTTTCCCCCGTTAAAATTATCCCTTTTCCAGAAAGGGTTTTTCCTATTTTCCCCCTTTAAAACAACTTTTCTGAAAAAATTTTTCCGTTTGTTTTCCCCTTGCCCCTTTCAGTAAAATGAACTTAAAAAAATGGGTTTTAAAAAATGTTACAAAAGGAATTTTGGTTTTAAAATTTAAAATTTGGAAAATTCCGACATATTTGGTAAAAGGACAAATGCAACTAACTTTTTTTTTGGGGGAACGTTCGCTCTCCAAGGATTTTTTAAGGAAAAAACTAAAACAAGGTATATATGGGTTAGGTGGGGAAATTAAATTTAAGAAAAGCTGTAATATTTGTGTATGGTAGTACAATTGCAATAGTAGTAGTATTTGTGATACTTGTGGTGGTAAGAGTAGTAGTAGAAAATAGGAGCAGCTCGTTTTGGGGGATTCTTTGGGGAATTTTTCAAATTTTAAAAATTTGGTTTTTTTTTTAATTTTTTGAAATGGATTAAGTTTTAAAGGGGAAAAAAGGGACTTAGCACTAGTCAGGAGTCGTAAATTTTATAAATTTGGCGGAATCCGGTTTTAACGTGTGCGTTTTTTAAGTTATCGTTCTTTCATGCATTTAATATGCTCACTGAGACGGGTTTTGAGGTTTCTTGCGTTCAGGAAGTAATTTTTGTCACAACCCCACTAGGATAGTATAAACCCCTGTAATTTATTGTTTTAAAAGATCTTCAATTTCGCCTGTCAATCTCTTGGAAAAAAGTGGTTGTGAAAAGACCTAGGTTAGTTTTCCGAACATTTAAGACTTCATGCAACCCGGGTGTAGGGAAAAATTTTACTTGCAGGAGGTGTTATTCTGGAGAACTGATACTGAAGGGCTATTTTTTTGCAGTCTTTTTAAAAAAGGAAAGAAATGCAGACGGGGAAGGTTTAGTGTATGTAGTACACCCCCGTAACATGTCATTTAAATTTCCCCGGCTGGGCACAAGGGCATCACCTTTCCTCTCTACTCGTCGGAAAACGTCTTCCCACTGATTTTGGGGAGTTAATAATTTTCGGAGAGTATTTCCAATTTTAACCGTAACCTACATGTAGCACGGCATTATGCCGGGGAGCGCCCCGGGAAAAAGGAACGAAAATACCATACAGGGGGGTCTTTTTTCGTCATTGCATTATTCGGGTACAGCTGTTTAGCATTACGTCCGGCCTACCACCACACTCCCATGACTCCTCATGCCACGTGGCTGCCCTGGAGAGAGGAAATGTTGCACTTTTTTCTCTCACTGCCCCATCTTTTTTCCGGTGTTCCCTTTGGTTTTGGGGAAACAGACTGATTATGGTAAAAGGAAGCTTAAAACCCCGCAACTATACCAAATCATAGGGCTCCAAAAGCTGGCACCAGTCGAAAGAAATAGTGGAGAATGTTGGTGGTTTGAGCATTTAGTGAGGGAAATAGTGCATCTTTCAAGGGTGGTGGCGGCGTCGAGTTACCCCTGCCCAACCCGGGCCCGGCCCCTCGAAAAACACTGTTTTTACCTTACTGCTTAAAGAAACATTAGAGAGTACCCAAAAGCTGCTAAGAATTGAAAGAAAATAACCCCCCATCTCTCAGAGGTGTCTAAAAATAACGTTAAAAAGACTGTTCAGAAATGGCTACAGTAGTCACCGCCAGGTTTAAAAAACCGACTTTTTCCAAGCCACAGAAGAAACGAGGCGAAACATGCACAGAAATATTTCACTGAATCCTCAACAGTGGTCTGCTACTTTGAGTGATGAAGCAACCTTCACATACCTTAACCGGGGAACATTGTACCCACCCAGGTAGTGATCCGCTAGACCCACCTTAACCATTTTACCACCAACACCCAACTCGCTCAGGTTTAGGGGGTTTTTGTGCCCAGAGGTTTTGGGAACTCACGTGCTTCCCAAAAAACCCGTAAGAACCAGTATAACATCAAATGGAACAATACGACAGGAGTTTTTTGTGTGACAATTTTACCTAAAGCGTTTGACAAAATGAGGGGGTACGGTTTTTTATGCGGGGGGTGCACCGTGTCATACCGCCAAATCTGTATTTGTGGCTAAGGACTTGAAGTGAGGGTTCTTTAATGACTGGGGCAATTCCCCCGACCTAAACCCCATTGAGAACCTCTGGCAATAGTGAAAAGAAGTTTACTGGGTAAGGGGTTCATTCCACCCCCTGGCTGGAGGCTTTTCTACATAAGACATGGAATAATATCTTCCACAAACCCGAAAATTTGTTTAAGGGGCTTCCTACATCTGAAGGGCTGATTAAAAGTAAAGGGCGCAGCAGCAAGATTAAAAAAACCCAGTAAAGGTGCAAATATATATAATATTATAACTTTTATGTATGGTTTTTTGTTATGTACGTGAGTGGGGGGAGTGCATAATGCCTGATTTAAAACTGTACAACAGATACGTACAACTCTGTTCACAAGCCTTTTTTGAAATTAGTAATTTAGACATTTTCTAGCTGTGTGATGTAGACGCTCACTAGCTTCAGTTCCGAGTTTAATCTAAACCCACTTATCCTGACTACACTCCGCACTACTTTGCGAGGTTTTAAAGTTGATAAAAGAACAGAGTAATTTTTTGAATTTTTGTCTTTATGGAGAAACATGTGGGTTGCCCCCAGAAGGGTCGTTTTTTTTCTCCATGGACCCTTTTTTCTGATGCTAGTTTTTTTTTTGTGTCATCTCATCAGAGGTACCCAGTTTTTTCCCTTCCCCTTATACCCTTCTCAAGTTTGTACTCAGCAGTAGCGCCATCGGCAACGAAAACCAAACCAAAAAAGATTTGAAGTCTTCGTCAAAATGCCATGATGATTGGGATTGTCGAGTTTAGGAATCAGTAAAAACATTCACTTGGTAAAGAACCCCACCATGGAGAAAGTCTTTCAATGAATGGCAAGCTCCCGACACAAGGCTGGTCATTTCCTTTTCCCAAACCCAATTTTACTTTTGATTTTTCCTTCGTTCCGGGATTTTTAGTGTCAAAAAGGGGCCTTGTGATAA
>NC_069413.1:28693795-28739822 GCF_026875155.1 Cherax quadricarinatus
CCAACTATGGATCCTGCCTCCACTACATCACTTCCCAGACTATTGCACTTCCTGACAACTGTGACTGAAAAAATACTTCATAACATCCCTGTGATTCATCTGAGTCTTCAACTTCCAACTGTGACCCCTTGTTGCTGTGTCCCATCTCTGGAACATCCTGTCTCTGTCCACCTTGCCGATTTATCTCAGTATTTTTTATGTCGTTATCATATTCCCCCATCTCTCCTGTTCTCCAGTGTCGTCAGGTCGATTTCCATTAGCATCTCCTCGTAGGACATGCCTCTTAGCTCTTGTTGCAAACCTTTGCACTTTCTCTAATTTCCATAGGTGCTTAGTTAGGAGTAGATTCCAAACTGGTGCTGCATACTCCAATATAGGCCTAAAATACACGGTGTACAGGTTCCCGAACGATTCCTTGCTAGGCGCCCATATGCTACAGCAGTTATTTGGTTGATGTGCCCCTCAAGAGATATTCCCAGTGCTATACTCACCCTAAGATCCTTTTCCTTGAGTGAGGTTTGTAGTCTCTGGCCTCCTAGACTGTACTACGTCTGCAGTCTTCTTTGCCCTTCCCCAATCTTCATGACTTTGCACTTGGTGGGGTTGAACTTCACTAGCCAGTTTCTGGACCAGGTGTGCAGCCTGTCCAGATCCTTTCGTACTTCTGCCTGGTCCTCGTTCAATTGAATTCTTCTCACCAACTTCACATCATCTGCAAACGGGGACACTTCTGAGTCTATTCATTCATTCATGTTGTTCACATATACCAGAAACAGCACCGATCCCAGGACTGACCCCTGTAGAAACTTGCTCGTCACAGGCGCCCACTCTGACACCTCGCTATTTACCATGGCTCGCTGTTGTCTTCCAGACAGGTATTCCCTGATCCATTACAGTGCCTTCCCTGTTATACCTGCCTGGTCCTTCAGCTTTTGCACTAATCTCTTGAGTGGAACTGTGTCAAACGCCTTCTTACAGTCTAAGAAAACGCAATCTACCCACCCCTTTCTCTCTTGCCTTTTTGCTGTCACCCTGTCATTGAACTTCAGTAGGTTTGTGACACAGGATTTCCCGTCCCTGAAACCGTGTTGGTTGTCGTTGATAAGCTCATTCCTTTCTAAGTGCTCCACCACTTTTCGCCTGATAATCTTCTCCTTGACTTTACATACTATACATGTCTGTGATATTGGTCTGTCTCCTTGTTTAAAATCTGGGACTACATTTGCTGTCTTCCATACTTCAGGTAGTCACTCTGTTTCGATAGATGTGTTGAAGATTGTTGTTAATGGTATACATAGCGCCTCTTCTCCCTGTCTCAGTACCCATGGAGAGATGTTATCCAACCCTATCGCCTTTGAGGTATCTAGCTCGATTAGCAGCCTCTTCACTTCTTTTTCGGTTGAATGTATTGAGTGCAACACTTGATGGTGTACCTCACCTCTCCGTCTTTCTGGAGTCCCTTCTGTCACCTCTGTGAACACTTCTTTGAATCTTATGTTGAGTGCTTCACATACTTCTTGGTCATTTCTTGTGATCTTACCTCCTGCCTTACTCAGCCTGATTACCTGGTAATTGACTGTTGTTTTCCTCCTAATGTGGCTGTACAACAGCTTCAGGTAACATTTGCCTTCTATACTTCTTCCATTCTCTAGCACACTTGGTTTTGGCTTCTCTACACCTATGGATGAATCATGGGCTCATCCTGGCATTCTTGTTATTTCTGCTACCCTTAAGTACAAACCACTCCTCAGCTTCCTTGCAAATTGCTGTCGCATATTCCATTTACTGACATCCCTGCCAGTGCTCTGTCCTACGGAACCCCATCCAGAAAAATCTGTGTAGTCCCCTCTCTTGTAGTATGACTTCATTCATCCTGCCCTTCCTGCTCCCCTCTCCACTTCTAACTCTACAGTGTATTCGAACCACATGGTCTCTGACCCTGAATGGTCTTTCATATGTGGCTTCCTCAATATCCTGGTTCATCCTCTCCTTTCTCTTTGGTATTGTCCCTTGCGTGTTGGTAAATGAGATTTTCCAGTACCACCTCCATCCTTTTAGCCCTCCACGTTTCTGGGCCCCCATTTGGCTCCAGGTTCTCCAAGTCAATTTCCTTGTGAATGAAGTCACCCACAATCAGCAGCTTTGCCCTGCTCGCATGAGCCCTTCCGGCTACTTCAGCCAGTGTGTCAACCAACGCTCATTTACTCTCATCATACTCTTGCCTTAACCTTCTGCTGTTCTGTGGTGGGTTATACATCACTGCAATTACCACCTTGGAACCTCCAGACTGAAGTGTTCCTATTAATGTAGTCTCTTGTTTCTCCTCTGTCTCCTCTCTCCTGCTCATCAAAATCCCATTGGTTTTTTGATGAGCAGTGCCACTCCTCTGTCCCTTCTGTTCCCTATGTCTTTTCTCAGGATCTGATATCCCGTTGGAAAGATGGCATCTGTTATCATTCCTGTGAACTTGGTTTCTGTGAAAGCTATGATGTCCGGTTGTGCCTCTTTGATTATCTCATGCCACTCCTCCACTTATTCGTTATTTCATCAGCATTGGTGTACCATACCTTCAGCTTCCTCTCCAACACTGTTCTGGGGGGGGGGGGGTCTGTGGGGATGGGGGACCTGGCAGTGTGCTTTGGGATTCTACAGCATAGTGTGGGGTGGGGGTTGTAAGTGTGGATTGGGGGTTTTTGTTGGAATAGCATGTTTAGCTGTGGGGTTCTGAGGTTGTTTGCGCTTGTTGCTCTGCCCTGCTCTGGTTGTCCTCTGCTGACGCTGTCCTTGTCTCTCTTCGTAGCCCCCTTTCGTTTCTGTATCCTCTCTTTCAGCTGCTGTAATTCTGTTCCTTGTTTTGTTGCACTTAAGAACACTCTCTTGTATGTTAATTTCTTCAGCCGTGGTTCGCTTGCAGGAACCTGTTTCACACACAATTTCTCTCTTGAAAATCAGTTTGACCAGCCAATTTCTCCCCTTCAAGTGCCCCCCAATTCTCTGAAAATTTACTATCTCAGTAGTGTGTGTGTGTGTGTGTGTGTGTGTGTGTGTGTGTGTGTGTGTGTGTGTGTGTGTGTGTTCTCACCAAGTTGTTTTTGCAGATGTAGAGCCATAGTTCCTGGCGCCGCATCTTCACTGGACACTACTGGATCCACTATCTCTCTGCTCCATGAGCTTTATCAGACCTTTTCTTAAATCATTATATGGATAATGCCTCCAATACATCACCCTCCAGGCTGTTCCATTTCATGACAACTCTAGGGCTGAAGAAATACTTTCTAACATCTCTGTGACTCATCTAAATTTTCCACTTTCAGTTGTGACACCTTGATGTTGTCACTTCTCTGAAACATTCTGTCCCTATCCACCCTGTCGATTCCTCTCAGTATTTTATGTTTTTATCATGTCCCCCCCCCCTATCCCTTCTGTCTTCCAGCGTTGTCAGGTTGGGTTCCCTTATCGTCTCCTCATAGGACACACTCAGTTCCAGGGCTAGTCTTATGTCAAACTTTTACTTTTTCTCTAATTTCTTGACGTGTTTGACCATGTATGGGTTCCATACTGGCGCTGCATACTCTAATATGGGCCTGACCTACACGGTGTACTGTGTCTTGAATGACTCCTTACTTAGATGTCGAAACACCTTTCTAATGTTCGCCAGGCGCCCGTATCCTGCAGCAGTTATTTGGTTAATGTGCGCCTCAGGAGATGTGCTTTGTATGACGCTTACCCCAAGATCCTTTTCCATGAGTGAGTTTTGCAGCCTTTGACCTCTTAGGCTGTACTCTGTCTGCAATCTTTGTCCTTCCCCAATCTTCACAACTTTGCACTTGCTGGGGATAAACTCCAGGAGCCATTTGTCAGATCAGGCTTGCAATCATTCCAGATCCCCTTGTAGGATCACCTTATCCTCTGTCGATCGTATTCTCCTCAATTAGTTTCTCATTCATCTACAAACAGGAACACCTCTGACTCTGTTCCTTCCATAATATCTTTCACATATACAAAAAAACCGCATCAGACCTAGGACTGACCCTTGTGGAACCCCACTCGACACATTCACCCACTCTAATACCTCGTCTCGGAAAGACGCACATTGTTTCTTTCCTGTCAGATTTCCCTGATCCATTGCAGTACTTTCCCTCCTATTCGTGCCTGCTCCATTAATTTTTCAATGAGTCTCTTGTGTGGAACTGTGTCGAAAGCCTTATTGCAGTCCAAGACGATGCAGTCTACCCATCCCTCTCTCTCCTGTCTTACTTCTCTTACCTTGTCATCGAACTCCAATAGGTTCATGATGCAGGATTATCCTTCCCTGAAGCAATGTTGGCTGTCATGTATAAGTCAAATCCGTTCTAGGTTTTCCACGACTCTTTACATATAATACATGTCAGCGACATTGGTTTGTAGTTTAGTGCAGCCTGTCTGTCTCCTTCTTAAAAACTGGGACTACATTTGCTGTCTTCTACACTTCAGAGAGTTGCCCTGTCTTAACAGATTTACTGAAGATTGTTGTTAGTGGCACACACAATGCATCTGCTCCATCTCTCAGGACCCAAGGACCCCTAACAGTTTCTTCACCTAATCCTCGGTTCTGTGCAGTGTGTCCAGCACTTGCTGGTGCACCCTACCACTTCGATTTTCTGGGTGCCTCTCTGTCTCCGCTATGAATACCTTGCTGAATCTTGAGCTGAGCTCTTCACATACTTCCTGACCGTTCCCTGTGAGCTACCCCCCCTCCATCCTTCCTCAACCTGATTACCTGATCCTTGACTCTTGGTTTCCTCCTGGTGTGGCTGTATAACAAGTTTGGGTCAGATTTAGCTTTTGATGTTATGTCATTCTCGTATTGACGCTGGGCTTCTCTCCCTATCAATGCATATTTATTTCTGGCACTTCGACTCAGCTCCCTGTTTTCCTGGGTCCTTTCCATTCTATACTTTTTTCCATACTCTAGCACACTTGGCCTTTTCTCCTTTCCACACCCTTGGTAAACCTTTGGTACGATCTTCTCTAATGCCTTCCTGAAATTTAAGGTCACGTGTTCCAACATTCCGTTTACTGTCTTTCCCTCAAGCTCGCCTACCCACTGAACCTCATGTAGGAATTGTCTATTACTTGTAGAGTCCCCTTTTTGGAAGTATGGCTTCTCCCATCCTTTTCGTGTTACTTCACTCTCCATTATTAATTCCACTATGTATTCGACACTCAAGACCACATATTCAGTAGCGCCTAGGGGCCTTTCATGTGAGATATCTTTTATGTTTGAACCGTTGCAGGTGAATACAAGGTTTAGCCTTGCTGGTTCGTCGCTTCCTCTCTCTCTCTCTCTGATTGTGTCCTTAACATGTTAATACATGAAATTTTCTAGTACTGCCTCCAGCATCTTGGCTCTCCATGTCTCTGGTCCCCCATGTGATCTAGATTTCTCCCAATCTCCTTATGGTTGAAGTCGTCCATGATGAGTAACTTTGTCAAGCTCACTTAAGCCCTTCTGGCAATGTTGGCTAGTGTGTCCATCATCACTCTGTTGCTCTCGTCATATTCCTGTCTTCGCCACCTGCTGTTAAGTGGCGGGATGTACATCACTGCTACATTACTTTTGGGTCATCCTACTAGTCTCCCCTCTGACTAGTCTTCCCATCTCCTCAAAAGTCCATTGGTTCTTGATGAGCAGTGCAACTCATCTTCCCCCTATGCCCCCCTTCTCTGTCTTTCCTCAGGATCTGACAACCAGACGGGAAGATCGTATCTGTTATTACCTCCATGAGCTTTTTCTCTGTGACTGCTATAATGTCCGGGATGCCTCAGTTTGCGTGTGTGTGAATGTGTGTGTGTGTGTGTGTGTGTGTGTGTGTGTGTGTGTGTGTGTGTGTGTGTGTGTGTGTGTGTGTGTGTGTGTGTGTGTGTGTGTGTGTGTGTGTGTGTGTGTGTGTGTGTGTGTGTGTGTACTCACCTAATTGTTGTTGCAGGGGTCGAGACTCCTGGTCGAGCTCCTGGCCCCGCCTCTTCACTGATTGCTACTAGGTTTTCTTTCTCTCTGCTCCCTGAGCTTTGTCATACCTCGTCTTAAAACTATATATGGCTCCTGCCTCACTACATCACTTTCTAGATTATTCCACTTCCTGACAACACTATGACTGAAGAAATACTTCCTAACATTCCTGTGACTCATCTGAGTCTAAAGTGTGTGTGTGTGTGTGTGTGTGTGTGTGTGTGTGTGTGTGTGTGTGTGTGTGTGTGTGTGTGTGTGTGTGTGTGTGTGTGTGTGTGTGTGTGTGTGTGTGTGTGTATGTGTGTGTGTGTTTGTGTGTGTGTGTGTGCGTGTGCTTGTGCGTGCAAACGACAGTTAACTGTTACACATAAAGCTCTCGCTGTCAGTGATGTCAGAGGTCTTCCAGGTACTATAATGATGCCCCTGCAGCTGAGCTGATCATGAGACGTGCCTGCTAATAAAATCCCAGGACAACAATAATACCTAGCAGTCACCTCGAGGTCCTCAGAACTTCACTTTATTAAGTTTGTAACGTCGCTGGAGCCAAGTATATGCTCTCATAGACGCGACGATGTGACACTGTGGGTCTCCTAGGTTATTTTAGGTTATCATCTCTCACCATCTCATCGGTGCCTTCCTCCTTGTGTATCGTGTGATAGCTGTATGTACCCCATCTTCAGTGCTAAGTCTGGAAAGAAGTGTGTGATCGTGCTGTGTTACCTACCTCTCTAAGCTACAAAGCCAGAGTGTTCCTCACATGGGAACAAGGAGCCCAAGATTTGGTTTGCATCATTAATTCGTCTCTTTCTCACTCTTCGAGCCACTGAGGCAGAGTGGAGTAGATTCGTGCTAAGCCAAGCCAGCCCCAGATAACCAAGACCTCAGTCACCGGTTCGGCCGTTTCCAGCCGCTTGTCTGTCTTCACGATACAATTATCCATAAGAGCTTCTTGAACTCCATGTGAGTAATCTTGGAAAATGTTGATTTAGTGACTGCATCCAGGCGAGCAATGCAGTTAGTTGTTGACTCAGCGGGCCAGCTCTACCACCCACAGCCCATCCACCCAGTCAACCTCCACCTTTACTGTGGCTCTCAGCAGTATTTATCTTATTACCACCACCACAACTACCTCTCTGCCAACAAAGAATCACTAATTAATAATCTTGAGGTTAATGATGAGCTAGGGGAAAGTGATCGCAAATCACTTATTTTCAATACATCATGGAATTACCCAGATACCTGCAATCAAATCTCTGCCCCAGACTTTTTCTTGGCCGATTTCATGGGACTGAAAAAATTAACTGGGTGGGCTAAAATGGGATGACCTTACTATGGGTCATGTAGGTGATCTTGGTTGCCAATATGAAAGTTTTTCAGAGCATAGTTCTAGCTGCCCAGACAACTTTTGTTCAGAGTAGGGAAATTAGATCTAACAAAACTGATCCCAAATCGATGAACAATAGATTGGGAAAAATCTCATTGGTCAAAAGAGAGGCATATATAGGCGTATCAAAAGAGGGGATGGCAGTTAAGAAATCAATATATTCAGTTAAGGAGAGAACTAAAAAAAAAGGAATGAGAAAAGCAAAAAGGAATTATGAGGTCGCAAGTGGAACAAGATAGGCCCACTTAAGAGTAACTCTGCTCAGATCACTGACAGTGATAAGGATATGTGTGGGAAAATTTTCAATACTTACTTTCTCTCAGTTTTTACCCATGAAAATACTAGCGAAATTCCAGAAATAATAGATTATGTAGAATAGGACGATAATAAACTATGCACAGTTGCGTTAACTAGTGATATGGTTCTCAGACAAATAGAGAAATTAAAACCTAACAAATCCCCAGGCCCTGATGAACTGTTTGCAAGGGTGTTAAAGGAATGTAAAGAGAACCTTAGCATACCTTTGGCTAATCTTTCCAACATATCACTACAAACTAGCATAGTGCCTGATAAATGGAAAATGGCAAATATAATACCTATTTACAAGGCGAGTGACAGGTCCTTAGCTTCGAACTATGGACCAATAAGCCTTACCTCCATAGTGGGAAAATTTATGGAATCAATAATTGCCGAAGCAATCCGTAGCCATCTCGAAAGGCATAAATTGATTAATGAATCTCAACACGGTTTTACAAAGGAGCGTTCCTGTCTTATGAATTTACTACCTTTCTTCACTAAGGTATTTGAGGAGGTAGATCATGGTATTGAATATGATATTGCGTATATGGACTTCAGTAAGGCTATTGAGAAAACTGAAGGCACACGGAATAGGAGGAGAATTTTTTTTCCTGGGTAGAGGCATGGTTGACAAATAGGCATAAATGGGGAGAAATCAGAATGGGGGCACGTCACAAACGGTGTTCCACAGGGGTCAGTGTTGGGCCCCTTGTTGTTCACACTCTATATAAACGACATAGATGAGGGAATAAATAGCGACATAAGCAAATTTGCTGATGATACCAAAATAGGCCATCCAATTCATTCCAATGAGGACATTAGAGCACTCCAGGATGATTTGAATAGACTGATGCAGTGGTCGGAGAAGTGGCAGATGCAGTTTAATATAGACAAATGCAAAGTTCTAAATGTTGGACAGGACAATAACCATGCCACATATAAACTAATTAATGTTGATCTTAATATTACGGATTGCGAAAAAGTTTTAGGAGTTCTGGTTAGCAGTAATCTGAAACCAAGACAACAGTGCATAAGTGTTTGCAATGAAGCTAACAGAATTCTTGGCTTCATATCAAGAAGCATAAATAATAGGAGTCCCCAGGTTGTTCTTCAACTTTATATATCATTGGTTAGACCTCATTTACATTATGCTGCACAGTTTTGGTCACCGTATTACAGAATGGATATAAATGCTCTGGAAAACGTACAGAGGAGGATGGCAAAATTGATCCCATATATCAGAA
Source organism: Cherax quadricarinatus (assembly GCF_026875155.1). Lineage (NCBI taxonomy): Eukaryota > Metazoa > Arthropoda > Malacostraca > Decapoda > Parastacidae > Cherax > Cherax quadricarinatus. Next base: position 28,702,713 of record NC_069413.1, read on the forward strand.
ACCTTCCCAATGAGGATAGACTGAGTGCCCTGAATCTGCACTCTCTAGAAAGGCGAAGAATTAAGGTGGATATAATAGAGGTGTATAAATGGAAGACAGGAATAAATAAAGGGGATGTAAATAGCGTGCTGAAAATATCTAGCCTAGACAGGACTCGCAGCAATGGTTTTAAGTTGGAAAAATTCAGATTCATGAAGGATATAGGAAAGCACTGGTTTGGTAACAGAGTTGTGGATGAGTGGAACAAACTCGCAAGTACAGTTATAGAGGCTTAAGCGTTGTGTAGTTTTAAAAATTGGTTAGATAAATATATGAGTGGGTGTGGGTGGGTCTGAGTTGGACCTAATTAGCTTGTGCTACTAGGTCAGTTGCCATGTTCTTCCTTAAGTGAACGTGACCTGACCTGACTAGGTTGGGTGCATTGGCTTAAGCCGTTAGGAGACTTGGACTTGCCTCACGTGGGCCAGTAGGCCTGCTGCAGTGTTCCTTCTTTCTTATGTTCTTATGTAATATACTTCTTTAATATACTGCTTTAATAGTATACTGCTCTAATATACTGCTCTAATATACTTCTGTTCTATAGTGCTCTAATATACTGCTCTGTTATACTACACTAATATACTGGTGTAATATACTGCTGTAGTATACTGCTGTGTTCTGTGGTGAGAATCTTTCCTTTATGGAAATATTTTTGGATAGTTTTGCTTGTTTTATTTTTCATGACGTACTTGCAGTAGTGGGTCCAGTTCACCTGAAGTACTTAGGTGGTGACATGTACTTAGCTCTGTGAAGACCTGTTTGTGTGCTCTCTGTGAATCTGAACCAGGATGCCCTCTCTTGAGCAACTTTACCAGCAGCTGAGAGAAGAGCTCAGAGTTGCTAAGATGGAGATACGGCGATTAACGGAGGAGAACAAGAGGATTCGTAGTAATCCTCCTGTTGTGAGTCCCCAGGTTAAGAGGGGAGCTTGGTCAGTGGCCGGGCAACATGGAACCAAGCTGAAGATCAAGAAAACGGTTGGAAAGGCAGAAACAACGAGAAACCAGAAGACTACCGTGGAAACTTCCAACCCATTCTCGGTGCTACCTCACGAATGTGAGTGTTCTACTGGGAATGCCACAACGAGCACCAAAGAAGCATTGGCAGACGTGAGTGAGACATCCCTAGAAACCCCAACGAAGACCATCGAGAACGTCTTGACGAATTCTACAAGTGGTGTAATGCTACCTGGAGAATGTGAGTCGACTACTTGGAGCATCACGACGGACGACGCCAAGGAAGGTAAAAGCATTGTTGTTGTTGGGGATAGCCAGATTAGGTACATGGATAGGGCATTCTGCTTGAAGATAGGAGTAAGGAGGCAGAGAGTGTGTTTTCCTGGGGCTGGGATGAAGGATATTGTTAGCCGTCTGGATGACATCATGAGAGGTAATGGGAGCAATCCTATTATCTGTCTCAGTGCTGGAGGCAACGATGTTGGCAGACGTAGGAGTGAGGACCTGATTAGCAGGTATAGGTCAGCAATAGAGATAATTAGGAGGAAGGGTGGGAAACCTGTCATATGTGGCATTTTGCCAACGAGAGGAGTTGGAAATGAATGGTTGTCCAGAGCAATTGGTGTCAATTGCTGGCTGGACAAATACTGTAAGGAAAATGCGGTAACATTCATTGACAACTGGGACGTCTTCTATGGCAGAAATGACATGTATGCCAGGGATGGGGTTCACTTATCTAGGTGTGGGGTGGGAGCACTGGCCAACGCAGTGGAGGGAGCTGTTAGGTCTTTAAACTAGGAATAGTTAGTGGTATGGGTTTTTGCGGGAAAACTGTGAAGTCTCAGGGTAGTAATATGAGTACTAGGAGAACTAGTAATAGGCAAAATAAGGTGGATATTGGAAAGCCAGTGGCACTAATTGACAAGGACAGTAATAGGTTTAGTGGAATAACAGAAAGGAGCAGGAAGGGTAAAGAGAGAGGAGGGTCTTAAAGTATTTATTACACAAATAGTCACAGTGCTAGGAATAAGATGGACGAGTTGAGACTAGTTGCTAGTGCAGGTAACATAGATGTATTTGCCATTACTGAGACGTGGTTTAATTCAAAAAGTCGGGACATGCCTGCAGAATGTCACAATCAGGGTTTTAAATTGTTCCAAGTAGATAGAAGTATCGGGAAGGGGGGTGGGGTGGCACTGTATGTCCGAGATCGCTTGAACTGTTGCATAAAAACGGGTATTAAGTCTGAAGTAACACATACAGAGTCTGTTTGGATAGAATTTTCAGAGGGGCATGAAAAGTTAATTTTAGGTGTGATATACCGTCCCCCAAATTTAGATAGGGACCAGGGGAGACTACTATGGGAGAAAATTGTTAGGGCCACAAGGCACGATAATGTAGTAATTCTAGGAGACTTTAACTTTAGTCATATTGATTGGAATTTCTTGACTGGGAATTTAGAATCATACGACTTCTTAGAAGTAGTTCAGGATTGTTTTTTGAAGCAGTTTGTGACAGAACCTACAAGGGTAATAACCTGCTTGACTTAGTTTCTGGCAAACAATGAATCCCTTGTTAATAATTTAGAAGTTTCAAAGGAACTGGGTGCTAGCAACCACAAATCAATTACATTTAGAATTGAATGGAAGTATGATAGTAGGGATAACTCAGTAACAGTCCCAGATTTTCGCTTAGCAGATTACGATGGGCTTAGAGAACACTTATCATCTGTTGACTGGGGTAACGAAGAGAGCTATCAATATGACAGTTTTCTGAACACAAATACATGCTGCTCAAAGAACGTTTTATCCCTTATAAAGAAATTAGATAAAATAGAAATGACCCAAAATGGATGAATAATAGGCTGAAATATCTACTAGGGCATAAGAAAGGAATTTATAGGCGTATCAAAAGAGGCGAGGGTCATCTTATGAATCAGTATATTGACATTAAAAGGGGACATTAAAAAGGGGAAAGAAAAGCAAAAGGGACTATGAAATTAAAGTTGCTAGGGATTCTAAAACTAACCCAAAAAGTTTTTTCCAGGTATATAGAACAAAAGTCAGAGATAAGATAGGTCCCCTTAAAAAAATAACTATGGGCATCTTACTGACAAAGAGAATAAAATGTGCTCGATTTTAAATAATTATTTTCTCTCGGTTTTTAACACAGGAAGACACTAATAATATTCCGGAAATTTAAATTTTTTATAGGGGGCCAAAAGAAATAAATTATGTAACATCACAGTCACTAGTGAAATGGTTGTAAAAGCAGATAGACCGACTGAAGAAAAATAAGTCACCGGGTCCTGATGAGGTTTTCAAGGGTTCTAAAGGAATGCAAAATGGAAGTCTGTGAACCATTAACTAATTTTTTTTAATTTATCTTTTCAAACAGGTGTAGTGTCTTATATGTGGAAGATGGCTAATGTAACTCCTATTTTAAAACAGGGACAAGTCGTTACCGTCAAATTAAACCGCCCAATACCCTGACCTCAATTGTAGGCAAATTACTAGAGTCAATTATAGCTGAGATTATAAGAAGCCATCTCGATAAGCACAGCTTGATTAATGATACTCAGCATGGATTCACAAGAGGGCCGGTCTTGTCTAACAAAATTTATTAACTTTCTTCAGTAAAGCTTTTGAGGCTGTTGACCACGATAAAGAATTTTGATATTGTTTACTTAGATTTTAGTAAGGCATTTGATAGAGTTCCACACCAAAGACTGCTGAAGAAAGTAGCAGCTCAGGGCATTGGGGGAAGGGTGCTCTCGTGGATCGAAATCATGGCTCCCCGACAGGAAGCAGAGAGTGTCCATAAATGGGGTTTAAATCCGAGTGGGGATCAGTAACAAGTGGCGTTCCCAGGGATCAGTCTTGGGCCCGTTGTTGTTTATAATATATATCAAGATCTTGATGAAGGAATTAAACTAGTAAATATGAGCAAATTCGCCGATGACACGAAGATAGTAAAATAATTGATCAAACGTAGATGTTAGGGAACTTCAGGAGGATTTAGACAAACTCAAACTCTGGTCAGAAAATTTGGCAGATGCAGTTCAATGTAGATAAATGAAAGGGTTCTGAAGCTTGGGAGTGTCCATAACCCTAGCACTTATAAGTAAATAATGAAAGAACTTAGCCATACAGATTGCGAAAAGGACTTGGGGGTTATGGTAAGCACAACCTTAAACCAAGACAGCAATGCCTAAGCGTACGAATAAGGCAAATAGATTACTGGATTTATATCAAGAAGTGTAAGCAACAGAAGTCCAGAGGTCATACTGCACTTATACATCATTAGTAAGGCCTCACCTAGATTATGCAGCTCAATTCTGGTCTCCAATTACAGAATGGACAAAAATTTTCGTTAGAAAACATTCAGCATAGGATGACTAAATTAATACATAGCATAAGAAATCTTCCCTTATGAAGAAAGATTGAAGACTCTTAAGTACATTCACTTGTTAGACGAAGAATGAGGGGAGACCTGATCGAAGTGTATAAGTGGAAGATAGGTATTAATAAAGGGGAATTAACAAGGTCTTGAGGATATCTCTCCTAAGAGAAACCGCAGTAATGGATTTAAATTAGATAAGTTTAGATTTAGAAAGGACATAGGAAAGTATTGGTTTGGAAATAGGGTAGTTGATGAATGGAACAGTCTACCTAGCTGGGTTATTGAGGCTAGGACTTTGGGTAGTTTCAAATTTAGGTTGGATAAGTACATGAGTGGGAGGGGTTGGATTTGAGAGGGACTTGCACATCGGAGCTTGTTTCTTGGGTGGCATTGAAAATTGGGTTGGTCAAATGTTTGTTAGTGGGATGAATTGTAAAGGACCTGCCTAGTATGGGCCAACAGGCCTGCTGCAGTGTTCCTCCTTTCTTATGTTCTTATGTTCTTATGTACTTGCAGTAGTGGGTCCAGTTCACCTAACGTACTTGCAGTAGTTGGTCCAATTCACCTGATGTACTTGCAGTAGTTGATCCAGTTCACCTGACGTACTTGCAGTAGTGGGTCCAGTTCACCTGACGTACTTGCAGTAGTGGGTCCAGTTCACCTGACGTACTTGCAGTAGTGGGGCCAGTTCACCTGACGTACTTGCAGTAGTGGGTCCAGTTCACCTGACGTACTTGCAGTAGTGGGTCCAGTTCACCTGACGTACTTGCAGTAGTGGGTCCATTTTCACCTGACGTACTTGCAGTAGTGGGTCCAGTTCACCTGACGTACTTGCAGTAGTGGGTCCAGTTCACCTGACGTACTTGCAGTAGTTGGTCCAGTTCACCTGACGTACTTGCAGTAGTGGGTCCAGTTCACCTGACGTACTTGCAGTAGTGGGTCCAGTTCACCTGACGTATTTTGCAGTAGTGGGTTCAGTTCACCTGACGTACTTGCAGTAGTGGGTCCAGTTCACCTGACGTACTTGCAGTAGTGGGTCCAGTTCACCTGACGTACTTGCAGTAGTGGGTCCAGTTCACCTGACGTACTTGCAGTAGTTGGTCCAGTTCACCTGACGTACTTGCAGTAGTGGGTCCAGTTCACCTGACGTACTTGCAGTATGGGTCCAGTTCACCTGACGTACTTGCAGTAGGGGTCCATTTTCACCTGACGTACTTGCAGTAGTGGGTCCAGTTCACCTGACGTACTTGCAGTAGTGGGTCCAGTTCACCTGACGTACTTGCAGTAGTGGGTCCAGTTCACCTGACGTACTTGCAGTAGTGGGTCCAGTTTACCTCACGTACTTGCAGTAGTGGGTCCGGTTCACCTTACTGTCTGGCGAACACTTCTGCTTCAGGGTAAGAGACTGATCTTGCATTTAAGGTGATGAATTGATGACATCATACTACCTCTCCGCTTCATCTTCCACCAACGTTGATGTTTCCAGGAGTGTGATTCATCTCTGGTAAATCTTGCAACGCTGGAGAAACGTTTTATCAGTTAAGACATGTATTGCTGCTCATTTCATTTACTTATAAAGATGCCAGTATTATACACCATTTATTATATAATATCTGTCAAAAGCCTCTCTGAAATCCAAATAAAAATATTATATTCTTTATCCTAGTCCAGGATATTCCCTTTAAGATCAGTTTGTGTGCGGGGAAATTTGTCAATGTAGTTAATTAATTCATTAAACTTGAAATCGTTTGAATAGATGCAATAACTGGTGAATCCCTCTTCTAATTGGCTTCAAGTGTTCAGTCTTTGTGTCTCCCAGACATCAGGCATCGTGTTGTTATTATACTGTATAAGTCCCAATTTCCTAATTTTATTGAATAAATAGTGACAATGATTTCCATTCAATAAGTAGAGAATATCTCTGCTGAATATTACCGCTTACCAATAGGCTTTGAATTTTCAGTGTTGCTGGGCTTCTCTTAAAGTATAGCCTTTTATAACCCCTTCTGTAATTTATTTGCAGTTAATACAATTTTGTGACTCACGGCGGCTGGGCTTTCACTTTGAGCAATCTAAATTTTAAATTATTCATTTCATTAAATAAATCGGTTTCCAAGTATTAACTAGCCGATTTAAACACAAAGCACTGGATTATTTTAATTATAAATATTATTTATAACGCATTTGAGATATGTTCTAATTTGTCAATTTAATAAAAAAAAAATTCGCATTGAACTTTCTTTTAAAATAAAAAAGAATGTTTTCTTAGAAGAAAGTAGAGAATATTAAACAGAAGTGCAAAAAAATGAGGTATACTACAACACGCATTTTTATGGCCTTTTTAAGTTTCAGGAGTTTAGTGAAACTTTAAACACTGTTCCACTTAATTACAGAACAGATACAGTCTTAGGTACAGTGTTCTTGTCATCCACTAACAGTCTTAGGTACACTGTTCTTGTCATCCACTAACAGTCTTAGGTACACTGTTCTTGTCATCCACTAACAGTCTTAGGTACAGTGTTCTTGTCATCCATTAACAGTCTTAGGTACAGTGTTCTTGCCATCCACTAACACAGTCTTAGGTACAGTGTTCTTGTCATCCACTAACACAGTCTTAGGTACAGTGTTCTTGTCATCCATTAACAGTCTTAGGTACAGTGTTCTTGTCATCCACTAACATAGTCTTAGGTACAGTGTTCTTGTCATCCACTAACACAGTCTTAGGTACAGTGGTGACGTGTACTCAGTGGTGACGTGTACTTAGCTCTGTGAAGACCTGTTTGTGTGCTCTCTGTGAATCTGAACCAGGATGCCCTCTCTTGAGCAGCTTTACCAGCAGCTGAGAGAAGAGCTCAGAGTTGCTAAGCTGGAGATACGGCGATTAACGGAGGAGAACAAGAGGATTCGTAGTAATCCTCCTGTTGTGAGTCCCCAGGTTAAGAGGGGAGCTTGGTCAGTGGCCGGGCAACATGGAACCAAGCTGAAGATCAAGAAAACTATTGGAGAGGCAGAAACAACGAGAAACCAGAAGACTACCGTGGGAACTTCCAACTCATTCTCGGTGCTACCTGAAAGAATGTGAGTGTTCTACTGGGAATGCCACAACGAGCACAAAGGAAGCATTGGCAGTAGTGAGTGAGACATCCCTAGAAACACCAACGAAGACCATCGAGAACTCTTGACAATTCAAAAAAAAAAATGGTGTAATGCTACCTGGCGAATGTGAGTCGACTACTCGGAGCCACGACGGACGACGCCAAGGAAGGTAAAAACATTGTTGTTGTTGGGGAAAGCCAGATTAGGTACATGGATAGGGCATTTCTGCTTGAAGGATAGGAGTAGGAGGCAGAGAGTGTGTTTTCCTGGGGCTGGGATGAAAAGGGTAAATTTTTAGCCGTCTGGATGACATCATGAGAGGTAATGGGAGCGATCCTATTTTCTGTCCCATGCTGGAGGCAACGATGTTGGCAGACGTAGGAGTGAGGGACCTGATTAGCAGGTATAGGACAGCAATAGAGATAATTAGGGGGAAGGGTGGGAAACCTGTAATATGTGGCATTTTGCCAAGGAGAGGAGTTGGAAATGAATGGTTGTCCAGAGCAATTGGTGTCAATTGCTGGCTGGACAAATACTGTAAGGAAAATGCGGTAACATTCATTGACAGCTGGACCTCTTCTATGGCAGAAATGACATGTATGCCAGGGATGGGGTTCACTTAATCTAGGTGTGGGGGTGGGAGCACTGGCCAACGCAGTGGAGGGAGCTGTTAGGTCTTTAAACTAGGAATAGTTAGTGGTTTTGGGTTTTGGTGGGAAAACGTTAAGTCGCAGGGTAGTAACATGAGTACTAGAACAAGTAATAGGCAAAATGAGGTGGATATTGGAAAGACAGTGGCACTAATTGACAAGGACAGTAATAGGTTTTAGTGGGAAAAATAGAAAGGAGCAGGAAGGGTAAAGAGAGAGGAGGGTCATTAAAAATTTATTACACAAATAGTCGCAGTGCTAGAAATAAGATGGACGAGTTGAGACTAGTTGCTAGTGCAGGTAACATAGATGTATTTGCCATTACTGAGACGTGGTTTAATTCAAAAAGTCGGGACATGCCTGCAGAATGTCACAATCAGGGTTTTAAATTGTTCCAAGTAGATAGAAGTATCGGGAAGGGGGGTGGGGTGGCATTGTATGTCCGAGATCGCTTGAACTGTTGCATAAAAACGGGTATTAAGTCTGAAGTAACACACAGAGAGTCTGTTTGGATAGAATTTTCAGAGGGGCATGAAAAATTAATTTTAGGTGTGATATACCGTCCCCCAAATTTAGATAGGGACCAAGGGAGACTACTATGGGAGGAAATTGTTAGGGCCACAAGGCACGATAATGTAGTAATTCTAGGAGACTTTAACTTTAGTCATATTGATTGGAATTTCTTGACTGGGAATTTAGAATCATACGATTTCTTAGAAGTAGTTCAGGATTGTTTTTTGAAGCAGTTTGTGACAGAACCTACAAGGGGAAATAACCTGCTTGACTTAGTTCTGGCAAACAATGAATCCCTTGTTAATAATTTAGAAGTTTCAGAGGAACTGGGTGCTAGCGACCACAAATCAATTACATTTAGAATTGAATGGAAGTATGATAGTAGGGATAACTCAGTAACAGTCCCAGATTTTCGCTTAGCAGATTACGATGGGCTTAGAGAACACTTATCATCTGTTGACTGGGGTAACGAAGAGAGCTATCAATATGACAGTTTTCTGAACACAATACATGCTGCTCAAAGAACGTTTATCCCTTATAAGGAAATTAGATCAAATAGAAATGACCCTAAATGGTTTGGAAATAGGGTAGTTGATGAGTGGAACAGTCTACCTAGTTGGGTTATCGAGGCTAGGACTTTGGGTAGTTTCAAATTTAGGTTGGATAAGTACATGAGTGGGAGGGGTTGGATTTGAGTGGGACTTGCACATCGGAGCTTGTTTCTTGGGTGGCACTGAAAATTGGGTTGGGCAAATGTTTTGTTAGTGGGATGAATTGTAAAGGACCTGCCTAGTATGGGCCAACAGGCCTACTGCAGTGTTCCTCCTTTCTTATGTTCTTATGTTCTTATGTTCTCTGTATGCTCTCTAATGAGTCTATATCCATCCTGTAGTAAGGAGACCAAAACTGAGCAGCATAATCTAAATGAGGCCTCACTAGTGATGTATAGAGCTGCAATATAACTTTTGGACTTCTGTTACTTATACTTCTTGAGATAAATCCAAGTAATCTGTTGGCCTTGTTGCGCACACTAAGGCACTGCTGTCTTGGCTTTAGATTTCTGCTTACCATGACTCCCAAGTCTTTTTCACATTCTGTATGATCAAGCTCTACTTCACCTAGATTATAGCTTCGAGGGTTATTTTCATTACCAAGGGCAAGTACCTTACACTTATCCACATTGAACTTCATCTGCCATTTTTCAGACCAAGACATTAATTTGTCCAAATCGTCCTGGAGTTCATTGATATCCTCCTCAGAGTGAATTATACGGCCTATCTTTGTATCATCAGCAAATTTACTCATGTCACTCGTAATCCCTTCATCAAGGTCATTAATGTAAATTATGAACAAGAGAGGGCCTAAAACTGATCCTTGTGGAACGCCACTAGTGACTAATCCCCATTCAGATTTCACTCCATTAATGGTAACTCTCTGCTTTCTATTGGTTAGCCATGCCTCAATCCATGCTAGAACTTTACCTCCTATACCATGAGCTGCCACTTTTCTTAAGAGTCTCTTGTGAGGTACTCTATCGAAGCTTACTAAAATCCAAATAAACAATATCATATTCCTTATCGCTGTCAACTGCCTCAAATGTTCTATTGAAGAACGTCAGTAAGTTTGTCAGGCAGGAACGACCTCTCGTGAATCCATGCTGAGATTCATTTATCAAGTTATGTTCTTAAAGGTGACTTCTGATAATGTCAGCTATAATTGATTCTAATAACTTGCCCACTATAGATGTCAGGCTTATTTGGACGGTAATTTGAAGGAGTGGACTTATCCCCTGATTTGAATATAGGAACCACATTAGCCATCTTCCACAACTCTGGCACAACACTGGTAAGGATGGACGCATTGAATACACTCGTTAATGGCTGACTAAGCTCCATCTTGCATTCCTTAAGTACCCTGGAAAACAGCTCATCGGGTCCCGGGGACTTATTTTGCTTCAGTTTGTCTATCTGCTTAATAACCTCGTGACAGTAATATTAGTTAACTTAAATTCATCAGGAACTAAGTAATCATTGATTACTGGAATCTCATTTACATCTTCCTGTGTAAAAACTGACAAAAAATAGTCATTAAATAAGGAGCACATTTCCAGTTTCGTTATCCGTCAGCTGTCCATTCCCAATTTTCAGAGGTCCTACTTTTTCCTTCACTATCGTCCTATACACTTGAAAGAATCCCTTTGGATTAGTCTTTGATTCATTAGCAACTCTAATTTCATAGTCACGTTTAGCCTTTCTAATCGCCTTTTTTACTTCTGATAAATTAGACTGAACATATTGGTCAGTAAGGTTAACCTCTCCTCTTCTGATGCGCCTATAAATTCCCCTTTTCTCCCCTAATAGATGCTTTAGCCTCCTGTTAACCCATTTGGGATCGTTATTATTAGACCTAATTTCTCTCTGGGGAATGTATATACTCTGGGCACGGTGTACATTATTAAGAAAACAATCATAAAAGCAGATCCCTTCATAATCATAAGTATGATCATCGTCAATAAAATCATTAGCTAGATAACTCCAATCAAGATTAGACAGGTGTTCCCTAAGTCCATTATAATCAGCAGAACGAAAATCAGGGATTTTTACTGTATTATCATTATTCTTGCATTCCCAGTTAATGCTAAAAGTGATGGATTTGTGATCACTTGCGCCAAGCTCTTCAGCGATCTCCAGATTATTCACGAGTGTTTCCTTATTTGACAAGACTAGGTCTAGCAAATTATTACCCCTAGTAGGCTCAGTTACGCTCTGTTTCAGAAAACAGTCCTGAACTGTTTCCATAAAGTCACTGGATTCTAGATTACCTGTCAAAGAATTCCAGTCAATTTGACTAAAGTTAAAGTCCCCTACTATGACTATGTTACTGTGTCCAGAAGCCCTAACAATTTCGTCCCAAAGAAGTCTCCCTCTATCGTGATCCAAGCCTGGAGGTCGGTATATTACACCTAGAATTAGTTTTTCTTGACCCTCCACGAACTCTACCCAAACAGACTCTGTTACTGCTCCATCTATTTTTATACCTGTTTTTATGCAACAATTAATATTTTCTCGAACATACAATGCAACTCCTCCCCCCTTCCCATTACATCTATCCACATTGAATAACTTAAATCCCTGAATATTACACTCAGCAGTCATATCCCGACTCTTTAAATCATACCACGTTTCAGTTAATGCAATGATATCAAAGTTCCCAGCACATGCTACCAAACGTAGTTCATTAATTTTATTTCTTGCACTTCGACTGTTAGCATAAAAATACCATCATATGTTTTTTCTCTGCACATTTTTCCTATTCATCTTTGTTTTTTACACAATTTCTGAAATTATCATTACCCAGAGTTACTCCATGACAGTTACTATTAAGATTCTTAATATCAGAGCATAAGTCAATATATCCATACTCATTATTAATCATTTCTAAACCCATACCTCTAACTAATCCTAGTTTAAAGTCCTAACAACCCCCTCAACTGAGTTAGCAAGAAAACCCACACCTGCCCTGGATAAGTGAACCCCATCCCTGGCATACATGTCATTTCGGCCATAGAAGTTGTCCCAGTTGTCAATGAATGGTACTGCATTATCCTTACAGTGTTTATCCAGCCAACAATTAATACCAATTGCTCTGGACAACCATTCATTACCAACACCTCTTCTTGGCAAAATGCCACATATAACAGGCGCCCCCCCTTCTTCCTAATCATGTCTATAGCTGTCCTGAACTTTCTAACTAAATCCTCACTTCTACGCTTGCCTACATCATTGCCTCCAGCACTGAGGCAAATAATAGGATTGATCCCATTACCGTTCATGATGTTGTCAAGCCGGCTAACAATTGTCCTCCATCCCAGCCCCAGGAAAGCATACCCTTTGTCTCCTACTCCTGTCCTTCAAGCAGAATGCCCTATCCATGTATCTAACCTGGCTATCCCACAACAACAACATATTCTTACCTTCCTTGTTGTCGTTCGTCGTGACGATCCCAGTAGTAGACTCACATTCGTCGGGTAGCTCCGAGAATGCGTTGGAGGTTTCCACGGGAGTTTCCACAGCAGTCTCTTTCTTCTTCATCGTTTCTGGCTTTCCATTCGTCTTCTTGATCGTCAACTTCGTCGTCCCCTGCTGTCCAGCCACTGACCACGATCCCTTCTTGACCTGAGGACTCGAAACAGGAGGACTACTACGAATCCTCTTGTTTTCCTCGGTCAATCGCCGTATCTCCATCTTCGCTGCCCTCAATTCTTCCTTAAAAGTTGCTGGTAAAGTTGCTCGATGGAGGGCATCTTGGTTCAGTCCACGGGAGCAAACAAGACACTTCTTCACAGAGCTAAGTACACGGCACCACTATTCCGTGTGCCTTAATTTTCCTAAACAGCCTCTGATGTGGAACTCTGTCTAAAGCCTTACTGAAGTCCATATACACAAAATCACATTCATTACCATGATCTACCTCCTCAAATACTTTGGTGAAAAAGTTAGTAAATTCGTACGGCAGGAACGCCCCTTTGTAAAACCATGCTGAGATTCATTAATCAATTTATGCCTTTCAAGATGGCTATGATTTGCTTCGGCAATTATTGATTCCATAAATTTTCCCACTATGGAAGTAAGACTTATTGGTCTATAGTTAGAAGCTAAGAACCTGTCTCCTGCTTTGTAAATAGGTATTACATTTGCCATTTTCCACTTGTCTGGCACAATGCCAGTTTGCATTGATATGCTGAAAAGACTAGCCAAAAGTTTGCTAAGCTCCTCTTTACATTCCTTTAAAACCCTTGCAAACAGTTCATCAGGGCCTGGGGATTTATTTATTCGGTTTTAATTTCTTTATTTGTCTGAGGACTATGTCACTAGTTACCCTAATCGTGCATAGTTTATTATTGTCCTATTCTAAATAATTTATTATTTCTGAAATGTCACTAGTATCTTCCTACGTAAAAACTGAGAGGAAATACGAGTTAAAATTTTCACACATTTCCTTATCACTGTCAGTGATCTGACCTGTGTTATTTTTGAGTTAGCCTATCTTGTTCCTGATTATTACAACCCAGGATTCCAAGTGGCCTGTTATCCCGGATGTAATTGGAGCAAAATAAACACAGCAGAAAAGTTTAGATTACATTATCCTCACCAATTTAAAAACAGCAATATGTACACTATGTTTCAGTGATAGTATAGTGCACTCCACGGTAAGCAAGGCAGAAATAGAAGCCACAAGATAGCAGACCGTGCTTCAACCAGCTCTAGAATTTGGGGAAAGACAAGGGCAGACAGGAGAGCGGTACCCACCAACCCCTGCGATTGCCAAAAAACCCTCTTCTTATTGGCTAGACCTGGTCATAGTTGAACGACGGGGCCCCATCATCAACTCTTAGCAACCTGGTTCGCTGGTTGGGGAAGATAGCCTGTAAATGAGGGTGTGTACATGCGCCGAATAAAGGTTACGTACTCTTTGCATGCCACACCCCCACCCCGAGAAGGCTCAGGATTAGGCTGCCACCTCCCAGTGGTAACCGTGCCGCCATGGCACAAAATAATGGGACTGCCTTTCCTTTCCACCATCCAACTCTTAGATAGAGCTCAGCTTTTCTCGTGACAAAAGCCAAACCCTAAACTTAGAGTGGACAGCAGTCAGACAGGCTAGCATAGGTCCAAGATACAGGCGGACGGTAGCCCGCATCCTCACTAAAAAAAAACCCACACCAGGGGATAAAAAAAAAGAGCGTGAAAAGGGGTTACCACAAATAACATCCTAACCTAAATAAATAAAAATATTGACTCTGGATAAAGAGTTGCCAACATATTTTCTTTGCCGGAAATTATTTAATGGAAATATTATAGGGCTGCAGCCTTAGCGTCCAGCGCATGAGCCTTGTGTTGTGGTTCTTCATGGCTTGGAGATATACTAAAGGATTGTGATCACTGTAGACTGTGCCCACCTGCGATGTCGGGGCCCACATAAACATCGAAATGCTCCAAGCCAGTACCAGCGGGGAGGGCTTCTTTTTCAATGGTTAGAGTAAGCCCTCTGATGTGGCTGGAACTTGGCTGAAAAGTATGCAAACAGGCTGCAACTCCTTTTTCCCCGATTTGTAATAGTACTGCCCAACCCCAGACTCACAAGCATCAACCCGTAATGAAAAAGGTTTTGGGGAAGTCTGGAGACAAGAGAATGGGTGCAGTACACAATAATCTTTTTGCTTTATTAAAAGCAGTGTTACAGTTGAGGTCCAATTAAAAGGGGACTTTGTGACTGGTAAGATAGGTAAGAGGGGCTACAATATTGAGAAATTCTTACAGAATCTTCTGTAAAATCCTATCATGCCTAGGAAAAGTTGAAGAGATTTCCTATCATGAGGAACTGGATAATCTTTAAAAGCAAAACTTTAGCAAGTTTAGGTGCAACTTTACCACTACCTACTTCATGGCCTAGAAAAGTTGACAGTGGCCCTGGCAAAAGGAAGATTTAGATAAATAACTGTTAAATGGAATCTCGAAAGGTCTCAAAAAGAGCCTTAATCTATGTAGGTGTTGATCCCAAGTATCAGAGCACCACAACAATATCTCTAGTACTTAGTGATACTGGTCCTGTGGGGGAGCAGCAGCAAGGATGATACGCACCACCTCTAGGGGCCCTTAACAACAACAACAAGTTTTGGCGGGCGTCATGGGCACCAACATAGGTGTGGGATTCGCTCCTACTTATCCATTTACACCGATGCAGAATTACATGGTGAGTTTAAATATTGGCCTGTAGTTAAAACGTTTCTCTTGACTATGCAAGACATCACCATCCATGAGAAGGCCATTATAAGAATGGACTAGTCATATATATTTTGTTTTGCAGAAGTACTATGAAGAGTCTATGTTCAATAAAGCCTAAGATAAGGCCTGTGTTTTCTATCACAACAATTTATTGAACATAGAATCCTGGGCACCTGGTGGTGATCCTCGCTAGACAACATCACAACATGGAGCGTTTACAGAAACTGATAGGCTAGACGTGACCCCAGATTATCAACGCTGCTCAGAAATGGAAGCACTGGTTTAAGACTTTCGAAAACTTCTTGGAGCCCATCCTAAAGAATATCAAGCTAAACTAAGTCTGCTCATACAATTTGTGCACCTAAGATATATGAGGCTATTTCTGATGAATACCTAAGAAGATGCTTTCAAAACCCCCTCAAGTCTCATAATTAAACCTACAAATGAAATCTTTGCACGCTAACGCCTTGCACCTCGCGCCCAGCAATTGATGAGTCCTTTAGAGAATACTTTCAAGCACTGAAAATTTTTAGGTAAGGACTGTCACTTCCAAGCAGTGACAGCTGCTCTGTATTGTGAAAGTCCATCAGGGATAGCTTATTTATCAGTGGCCTGCAATCACCAGTAATAAGGCAGCGTGTATGGAGAAGAAAACCTCTCGACGTAGCCCTGCCTTTGACCAGGCAAGAGCTCAAGATTCAGACCCAGAAAGAATTCTGAAGTATACAGTAACCACTCAGCCTTCTCGATGTAAGGGCTGCTGCAATACCTGACCAAGACTCGGCAAGGAAGGTTACTGGTGGGAACCTGCCTCAGTGACAGCAGCAGCAGGTACGGGTGTGTTTCTTGTGGTTTTTCAAGACATCCACGTCCCAAAGTGTCCCTGCTCAGAAGCCATGTGCCATAAATGCCACAAGAAAAGGTCACTTTGCTAAGTATGGCGTGCTAATGCATCAACAAGACTAGTGCCTCCACACATTCCATTGGATCATGCGACTCTAGCAACAGTGACTTTCTGCCGGTTACTCCAAAGCACTGTCAAGGCAGTTTGTGAAGTATTCTCAAAGGAACAGAAGTAGATGGACTTATTGATAGTGGCAGCTCAGAGATTTTCTTCACCTTGACTTAGTTAAAAACGGCTCTCCTTGCCTACCATCACTCATCAGGGACCGTTTCCATGGCATCAACATCTCTATCTATTCGACCGTAGGGTTTTGTAAAGGTAAATCTCAGAGTTAATGGAAAGGATTATCAAGATGTACATTTAGCAATTCTGCCACAACTGTTTGCTCTGAGGTTATCCTTGGTCAGGACGTTCAGAGCTGCATGGTAGTGTCACCCTTATCATTTGGAGGTGAACTCCTCCTCTTGTTGCTGTGACCCTTACCACTTTAAGGGTAGACCACCAAAGCAGTTTTGCAAATCTTACCGCGGATCGCCATCCTATATCAGCTAAGTCACCCGCGATTCGTATGAGGATCGGATGGGGTTCATTGAGAAAGAACCCAGAGGCTGCTGAAGGTAGGGTATTATAGAACCGAGTGATTCCCCTTGGCGTGCACAGGTTTGTTGTGTAAAGATGTGTATAGGAAACGGAGACTGTCTATCGATTACTCGAGAGAAGCAACAAATTTACACTTCTTGATGGGTACCCCTTGAAGGTACCCTCTACCTCGAATTGACGATACAATGACAAAAATGGCGTCAGTACTACGTGTTTTACACAATTGATCTGCAGAGTGCCTTTCATCAAGTCCCTAGAAGGAATGAAGAAAACCATACACAGCGTTTCAGGCTAGTGATGGCCTGTATCCAGGTTAGCCAGAGTCCCTTTTGGAGGGTCACCAAATGGGGGCCTAGCCTGCTTCGCTAACGATTATGATGCACTCCCATTCGGAAGAGCAACTCATGGGAACTTACGCGTATTTAGATAATGTTACCATTTGGTGGCAAGAACCCCAGGAGGAACATATGAAACCTTGATAAATTTTTGGAAGCCGCCAAGCAAGAAAAATATCAGTTACAATGAGGAAAATGCACTTTTTCAACTAAAAGGATTAGCACCTTGGTTATGTAGTGGAAGGAGGTTCAATATTCCCCAGACCTGAACGACTACGCCTCTACGGAACTTCCAATGCCTCAAGACAAAAAGTCACTCCCGAAGAACTCTTGGTCCTCTTGCTTATGATCACAAAGGATCTACAACATTCAAGTAAAGTCCGCCATTGAGTGCTACTACCACATGTCTGTTGACAAAGGAACAGACGGCCGCTTCCATAATCCACTCTCCAAACAGGCCAATTGAAAACTCAGTAGTTCAAAGCCATTGAATGAGTCCCTACCATTCGAGTGAAACGGATGCATCTGACATTGCCATTGCTGCAGTCTTTCTCAGGCAGGAAACCAGTACCTTCTTTTCGAGAACTTTTCAAGGATCAGAGAATTTGTTATGCTGCTTAAAAAGGAAGCCCAGGCCATCATAGAAGCTGTTCGCCACGAGCATTATTTAACTGGTAGACATTGCTCCATAAGGACTGGACCAACGGTCCGTGCTGTATATGTTCGACAAGAGGCACAAAAGTAATAAAGAATGTCAAATATGATCGCTGGAGATGGGAACTATCGTGTTATGACTTTGATATTCTGTACCGACCGGGTCAAGAAACATCTCACCTGATTGCATTCTCTAGGTCCCACTGTGGAGGCAGCAATGTCATGATTTGCAACACCTCACTCTCCACACGCTTTGTGTCACCCAGGAGTTACACGCCTGGTACCATTTTGTCAAATCAAAGAACATGCCCTACTCAGTGGAAGATTTCGACAAGTGATCAGAGCATGCAGAGTATGTGAAGAGTGCAAGCCAAACTTTCATCTGCCAGAGAAACTCATCTCATAAAATCCCCCCTGCCTTTCGAAAGATTGAATATAGATTTCAAAGGACCTCCTACAAAGCACAAAATCAGAATAGAGTATTTTCCTTAACATAGTAGAGAATATTCGAGGTTTCCCCTTGTATTCCCCTGTGCAATAATGGCTGCTTCAACTGTATTAGTTGCTTTCACAGTTGTTTCTCTATTTTGGTATGCCAGCTTATATCCAATCAGACAGGGGATCCTCGTCATGAGTAAACGACTTCAGAGTTTTGGCTAAGCAAAGGTATTGCCTGCAGCAGAACAGCAAGCTACAACCCTCAAGGCATGGTAAGTGGAGCGGTTTTCAATGGTTACTATATGGAAGGCTGTTACAATGACATTAAAGTCGCGCAATCTACCTGTTCAACACTGGCAAACTGTCCTACCTGATGCTCTTCACTCTAGTAGATCACTGCTGTGCACAGCTCTAAGCCAAACCCTCATGAAAGGGCCTCCTCCAACTAGTCACTCGTTTCTCTACGGAGCCTCCGGCCCCACTTTGTTCTGTCATCCTGGACCCGTGCTCCTGAAGAAGTCCACCGTAGGATGAACAAGACGGATCCTTTAGTGGAAGCATGTAGAGCTCCGGAAGCCAAGCCACATTACGTACGCCCACATTCCCTACCAAACTGGTGAAGAGACTACTAGTATCTACAAGACATTTAGCCCCCAGTTTGAAATCCCTATTAGGGTGGAAGCTCAAGAACCCCAAATAGATGTGAAAGATGCTTTCGTTTTCCCTTCCTGGAAAGCCCCTTGAGACTACCAACCCCTATGAAATAGAGGATTCTGCTCCAGCAGTTAATCAACCTCCGCTGAAAATACGAACCTGGGGAAGAGGCTCAAGGCTACGAAGGTCGGGACGTGGTACATCGCCGCACCTAACAGTTTGGGAGATTACTGTCTCTGTATATTTTAGAAGGGGGAGATTGTAAAAGTGATACTGGTCCTGTGGGGGCAGCAGCAGGATAAACTGGCACCCCCCTCTAGGGGCCCTTTAACAACAACAACAGTTTGGCGTGCGTCATGTGGGACAACAACATATGGGTGTGGATTCTCTCCTACTTTTATCCATTAATCCACCTATGCAGATTACATGGTGAGTTTTAAATTGTGGCCTTAGTTATCACTTTTCTCTTGACATATGCTAGACATCACCATCCCTGTAGATGCCGTATTAGATGTACTAGTCATTATATTTTGTTGTTGCAGAAGTACGATGAGATTCGTAATGTTCAATAAAGCCTAGAGATAAGGCCTGTGTTTCTATCACAACAGTAAGCTGCCATCCTCAAGTTCTTTAAATACCTGAGGATAAGTATGGTCTCAGGAAGGAAAGAGGGGGAATTTATTCATTCCGAAGGAGGGTAACTGTACGATATTGACATCCTGGAATTACGAAGGCAGAGATTTCCTCGACTTATCCGTAAAGACCCTGGAAAGTAACCTTTAAGGAGATCTAGACTTTGACACAAAAAGTAGCCCTAACCCACAAGTCAATTACGTCATTCAGACCGATGAAGAGGGTAAGCATCTGTAAATGGACCTCATTCACCTTACGGTAGCGTACTCATACGAAACTTTCCCATCACCTCTTCAACAAGATCACGGTGAAGCCCATGGACTAATGACTCTTCCACTAAACTCCTGCTTTAACTAATATTCTAACTTCCTGCGAAGTAACCTTTGGCTTTCAGATTAAGCTCTGTAGGGGGAGAGTTTAATTGGTTTAGAGTTTCCCCACTCTACACATGATACCGAACGTACATTTTTTCGGCACATCCGAAAATATAGGATATGACTGTAGAGCTCAGTTAAATTTGTTGCTTGCGTTTCAGATAGTCCCTACCACCAGTAAAGGGCTAGGTTCCTTGAGGAGGACAGAATTTGAAGTTTAATATTAATTTCAGAGAGTGCAAAGAATCAGAGTCGTCCTGCAGAGGTAGAGGACAGAGTCATTTACTGGACTTTATCTGGTGTATTGAAAGATTTTAATTGATTGATGTGGTAAATTGTAGTTTGAGGTTCTTATCAATGGGAGCTACCACATAATTTACATCAGATAATCTACTTAAAATCTGCAGAGTCCCGTAAAATCTAGCTTTCAAGGTGTGGCCAAGTATAGGTTTTTCCTTTCCTGCACCAACACCTTGTCTCCTGGATGGGAAGGAGCAGAATTTTGCACTTCTGTCATACCTCTGTTTCATTCTTTACTTTGAGCAGTCTTTAGTTAGCCTGGGCTAACTGACTGCCACCCTGCAACCTTGAAGACGTTTGTAGAGTGTGGACTAACGTCTTCCTCCATCCATCCTTCTTTGAGCACCCGAAAAGACCTCGTACATTGTGCCAAAGATCAGCTCAAACGGACTATACCCTGTAGACTCTTGCAACCGTCTCTCGTACTGAGAACAGCAACAAAGGTAGTGATTCATCCCAGTCTGTAGGAAAGTGCATGCAAAAAGTTCTCATCATAGTTTTTAAAGTCTGATGGAATCTTTCCAAGGCGCCTTGGGACTGAGGATGATAGGCAGTGGATAAGTTGTGGATTATCCTTAATCTAGTTAATACTTCCCTAAATGCTTTGGCACTGAATTGTTTTAGGAATGCCAAAACAAGAAATGAATTTGGTTATAGCTTTGAAAATAGCTATAGTATTAATACTGCGCATGGGAATTACTTCAGGGTATCTGGTTACTTTATCCATAATCGTAAATAAATATTGATTTCCAGACATTGACCTAGGTAGTGGACCTACCCAATCTATAATTAAATCTGCAAAAGGTTCTCCATCAGCAGGTATAGGTTGGAGAGGTGCAGGTTTAATGGAATGTCCAGGTTTCCCTACTTGCTGACATTCTCGGGAACACCTAATATGATTCTTCACATCTTTCTTTAATTTTGGCCAATAAAATTCTTTTGTGATTCTATACAAGGTTTTTGTAATTCCTAAAATGACCTCCTAATGAAGTATTATGAGCTATATGTAATATTTGAGGTCTAAACTTGGTTGGAACCACTAACCTGTCATACAATTGCCGGCCCTCTATCTCCTTACCAGTCTCAGTGCAGATCAAATAATCGTTTTTAACTTCATACTTGACTGGATGACCCAAAGAGGATTTACCCATGGCTGCCTGAAAAGCGAATTTTAAAGAAGGGTCCTTTCGCTGTTCCTCCCGGAAGGACAGTCCCTCGGGCATGGAAACAGACATCTGGCAATCCTGCAACCTGGGAATAGGAAGGCTTGATCGGGGTCTGTTCACTTTATTTACGAGGCTCCGGCCGGTGTGCCTCATAAAACAACGTGGCTATTCCGAGATCAGAGTCGTCCAAGGATAGGTCAACATTCTTTCCAGACAACCCTTGGGATGTTGCCCGAGTTATGGCCAACACCGGAGAAGAATTACTCATTATAGGTTCAGGACATGCACTAACAGTAGTAATGTTATTACCCAGTAATAACATGGCATCTTTCATGGGGA
The DNA here is from genome assembly GCF_026875155.1 of Cherax quadricarinatus. Taxonomy (NCBI): domain Eukaryota; kingdom Metazoa; phylum Arthropoda; class Malacostraca; order Decapoda; family Parastacidae; genus Cherax; species Cherax quadricarinatus. The sequence goes on from NC_069413.1 coordinate 28,724,551, forward strand.
ATCCTTTTGAGACACCTACAAGTCAAGTACCCAGTGTAATATTTGCACTGTACATAAATTTTATGCAAAGGGACAGAATATATAGCTCCTCCAAATGCTTCTAATAAAACAGGAATTCAAGGAAGTGTTCTCTGAAAGGGGTAATATTCCTTCTCTTACAAGTGAGCAATATGCTCCAGTATCTCTAAAGGTCTTTACTTCAGTTGTTTCTGAGTTTTCCTGAAGGGAAATAAGACTCTTGCAATAATAAGGGGCCATACCTTTTTCTACTTCTCTAGGGGACATGTTACTAGGGATATTAGAGTTTTTCCCCAATGGGTTGGGGTTTGTGGGGGCAGCTGGGACGGATATGACCTAATTTGTTACAGAGGAAGCAGACGACAGGCTTGCCCTTTACTCCCTGCGGACGTTGCAACTGGTGTCACTCTGGCTGGTGTCTCTCTGGATACTGTTGTCGAGATGCACCATGTTGAGTAGTTTGTCTCTCAGCACGTAGACCATAAGTTGAGAAGCGTGGCTCACCAGGTGACTTAGTTGGCTGACGTAGACATTCTCCCTCCGGCTGGCATTTCATTCTCCAAGGTTGACGATCTCTGCTCATGCCAGGCTGTTGAAAAGAGAGACGGGACCGCTCGGACAAGGATCGGTTAGTTTTGAAGGTATCAGCCACCCTGGCTGCCTCCAATACAGTGGTTAAGTCACGATCCTGCAGAAAGACTCGAACCTCTGGTCCCACAGACTCCAGCAGGTTATCAATCAGAATAAGCTGTACCAGCTCCTCAAAGGTAGAGACACCACTTGCTTTATACCAGTTGGTAAAAGCTTTGGTTTGCAGTCTCACAAAGTCCACTAGGGATTGACCAAGCTGTCGTCTGCCCAGCTTAAATTTTTTTTTATATTTGGCTGGGATACATGTATATGCTCCCAACACTGTGGTCGTCACTACTTGATAACCAGAAAATTCAGCGTCATTTAATACTGACGTAAATTCCTGTGCCTTACCCAATAATGCTGTATGAACCAACGATGCCCAGTGCTGTTCTGGCCACCTCAAGGCTCGAGCCTGATTTTCGAAGCTTTCGAAAAATTGTTCTGGTTCGGCCTCATTGAAGCAGGGAACAAACTGTACTGCTTTTTTTAAACTAAAATCATTTACAGAATGCGAAAACTGCTCCTCTCTCTCTTCCCTATCAAATTCTTTCCCTTGCGAATGCTCTCTGTTCCCTAGTTTGCTCAGATTGATTTTTGCCAGCTCAAGTGCCAACGACGCTGATTCACCTTGAGACAACCCAGCTGTACTATACTGACCATTTTGCTCCGTAGGTGTATCATCTTCCTCCTGCAGAACATAGTAGTATTTGCCCTAGCTCCCGTGAGGGAGGAGTCTGATGTGCCATCCTCTAGCATTCGCTGCCTGGATGAGGTAGAGTGCGACGTGCTTTGCACCCCTCTACTGTTTCCCAGACGAGCTAATCAGTCAACGACATGGCGCCAGGTGTGCGCAGGAGAGTGAATACTGTGGGCATTGAACTTATTAGTGGGGCTTTAACACCTACGTCAGTCGATGTGTTATTGCCCAAAATTATACGAGAGACATATGGCATCAGAGACGAGGATTTATGGAGTGGCACTGAACGGTGTTATAGAATTTTCGTGAAAGTGCTAACTGCTCAGTATACGAGGCTTTGGTTGATCGTTACCAAGATGTCAGCATTACTGTAACACCGGCAGTGAGGTCAAGTTGATTGATGTATCACGACATTATTCGTGGTTAAGCTCCGCAACGTGCTTTTGAGGCGATGAGGTAGATATTCGAAATGTTTTCGAACGTTATGGAACTGTACATCTGCCCAACCTGGCAAATGGGTTAAAGGTGCTTACACAGATTTCCTGAGGTTCTTTTAATCTCAAGATGACGCTTAGGCATCCTATACCCTCGTATGTATATCTCGAAGAGTTTAGAACCCAGGTAATGGTAGCGTATGCGGGGCAGAGACGTACGTGGCGACTGTGTGGCGAATTGACCATATGGCGGCAGACTGTGGCAAGCGGAGTAGGCTCCTGGGCCGGCAAGGGCGGAGCACCTGCGCATGAGCACCCGATGCCAAGGAAGAACGGGCAAGGAGAGGGCGTGGTCGCATGTGGAGTGAAGAGGTAGTGGCTCCTCCAGTGGAATCGGAAGAAGTGGTGATCCATGAATCACCTGGCCCCATCAACAGTGGCTCCTGGCCGGCAAGGGCGGCACCCTGCGCGTGAGCACCCGATGCCTAAAGAAGAACGGGTGCAAGAGGAGGGCGTTGTCGCATGTGGGTGAAGTGTGGTGGCTCCTCCTGGGGAATCGGAGAAGTGGTGATCCATGAATCACCTGGCCCATCAACAGTACAGTTGTCAAGTGAGGAGGTACAGGAGGCGCAGCAGTGAAGGCTATTGAGGAGGAGTTGGAGACGGTGATACAGGCTATGTTACAGTCTACGGAGGTGAGAGTTACAGCGAACAAGACCCTGGATCAGGCAAGAGGAGGTGTGTGGGAAGGGGAGGATCAGGTGGCACCTGTGGTGACAGTGCGATGCCAGGGAGGGGCATGGAGGCGGATTAAGGTTGGTAGAGGTGGAAGTCCATTGTGCTGGCTCCCAGGACTCAGATATGGAAACTGAGGGAGCTACAAGGAAAAGGGCAGCAGCGTCAGATTTCGGGACGATGTTCTGACACCGGCGCAAAGGCCGGGGAGAAAAGACATGGGGTTATGGTACCCAGAGTGACTCTGCGAGAGGCCACAACAGAAGGGGGGGGATGGGTTGCGAAGGAGGGGGAATCTGTGGCAAAGGCACAGTCCAGGGGAATGGTCTGAAAGGGAAGAATCTTGACATGAGGCGGGGAAGGAAACCTTAAACTGGCCTCAGGTGTTAACAATAAATAATTAATGGTCCTGTGTGATGGGTGTTAAACGGGAGTGCTTCAGGATGTTTTTGAATAGGTATAAGGTTGACGTAGCTTTTGTGCAGGAGCACAATTTTAAGCTTGGTCGTGAATTAGTGGTGCCTGGGTATCAGGCTTATGTGTTCCGTCTGAGCGTTTAAAGGAGGAGTGGGTGTGTTGATCAGGGAGGCAGGCCCGTTTGTATTGCATAGGAAAGAGGGGGGGGGAGAGTATATACGTGTGGAAGGATGGTGATGGGAGAGAGATGGCGTTTGTGTGTGTGTATGCCCCAGGAGAAAGTGACGTGAAAGTTGAAGATTGGATTTTGTCGGAGGGCTCGTGTATTACCTACGCACGTTTACCGTCTGTCGCGATTGTGGGGGGGGATTGGAATTGTGTAATTAAGAAGACAGACGTGGAACCCAGAGGACGGGATATTTTTCCTCAGTCTTGGGGGGCCTGCTTAGAGATCTTCAGTTACGTGATGCTTTCGGGGGAGGTCTGTGGGAGGTGGAACATACGTTTATAAGAAGGGATATGCGCTCGTTTGGACAGGTTTATATTTATCTCAGAGGGTTTTGGTAGAGTCTTTTAAAACTATAGAGATGGTGTCTTCCGATCATAGGGCGGTATTAGTGGAGGTGGGATGGATGCTTTGGCTCGTAGGCAGGGAAGTTATTGGAAACTGAACACGATGGTTTTGGGGTATAGGAGGGAGTGGAACGTTTGCAATATTTTAGGAACAGCTCTGTGCCGACAGAAGAACTGAGGAAACGTGGTAGGAGGTGGGATAGTGTGGCTAAGTTACGAATACGTCATTTTTATGTGGAGGGAGGGCAAACGCATTAATCAATTGCGGTATGGTTTGTCAAATTACTTAGAATCTAGATTACGGAATTGTTACGAGGGGGGGCGGGGGCCGGGTGTACCCGGTGGAGGATAACACATGTTGAAGGACAGAATACGGGATTTGCAAGAAGAACGTTTGCAGCTGTACGGGTTACAGTGGGGGTTAGACGAAGTACTCTGGGTGCACGAAGCCATCAGCTTGTGTGACGCAGAGGACAGAAGGTTACGACAGCGAACGACTACAATACCGGGTTTGCAAGTCATATCTTCTGTGGGGGTTTTTAGAGAGGGTCAGGTATTAAGGGACACCAAGGGGATGAGTGCATATGCAGATAGATGGTTTGAGGAATACGGGAAAAGTAGTGGGTGGATGGTGAGGTTCTTGGGAAGGTATGTGAGTATGTGCCGTGCAAACTGGGGAGGAGTGACGGAGGCACTGGTGGGGTCATTGAGGAGGGGAAATATGGAGAGCCCTTATGGACATGAGGAAGGGTAAGGCACCCGGGATCGTGGTTTACCTAGCGAATTTTATGTACAGCACTGGGGTCTGCTTAGGGGTTTCCTAGTAAGGTTAATGAATGCCATGAAAGACGGAGGTAAGATAGGAGAATCTCAGGCAACGGCGGTGGTGGTGTTGGTCCCAAAGGGTAAACAGCAGAGTACCCTTCGGGATTATCGAGCCATTTCATTGCTTTGTGCTGATTATAAATTATTTGCGAAAATTCTTGGGAATCGGCTTAAATGTGTTGTGGGGAGGGTCGTGTTTGAGTCTCAGTTTGGTTTACCTGGTAGATCAATGAGCGTGGGCCACGGGATTATCAAGGGGTTCCTGGAGGACATGGAAAGGGAAAGAGAGCGTTGGTGGCGTTGGATTGGCAAGGGGCTTATGATAGGGTGGAAAGAAAGGCTTTGAGGGATATTCCCTACGACAGGGGTTTGGCGAAGAAATAGTGGGGTGGGTGGATACGTTGTACTCAAACGCGAAGGTAAGGGTGCAAATCAATGGGTGTGTGGGGGGGGAGTCACATGGAGCGGGGTCTTCAGCAGGGATGTCCTTTATCACAAATATTGTTTGCATGTGTTCAGGATCCCTTTTATAGGATGGTGGAGGATCGTCTAAGGACGGGGGGGAGGGATGTGAGCTGAAGCCGTGGCCTGGTTTGGTGGGCTATGTTGATGATACCACTATTTTGGCAAGTGAGGAGACACGGTTAGGACTTTTGGGGGAAGTTGTACACACTTTTGGGAGAGCTACTGGATGAAGGTAAATCTGGAAAAGTCAATGATCATGGGGCTGGGAGAGTGGACAGAGAGATTAGATTGGGGATGTGATGTTGTGCAGCGGAGGACCGGGAGTCTGAAAATCTGCGGTGTCATGTATGAGGCTGACCTGAGTGCTGCAAGGGTTAGCAATTCGAATAGGATGTGGAACAGGTGCAGCCGACGGTTGGGAATGCTGCGACCTCACCATTTAACCCTTAGGCAACGTGTAATTGTCATCAATGTATTACTATATAGTAAAGTCTGGTTTGTTTCGGCTGCTGATGCCGTTAACAGGAACGGCGATCACGAGTATTCTTAGAATGGTGTTCAAATTTTTGTGGGGTTCAGGGTGCAACTGGTTGCGAAGGGAGGTAGTGACATTGCCGGTATGTAGGGGAGGGTTGGGTTTGTTGGACTTGAGAAGCGCGTGAAATGTGTGTTTATTAAGAGGGAAGTGATGAGTGCAGGTGGATGGAGGGAGGGTCAGCTAGATAAGTACATGCTCACCTGAGGAAATGGTATGGAGGGGCGGAAATGAAGGAATGCGAGACAGTGTTACACGCCTTAATGTTAGCCAGGGAACCAGGAAAAGTAAAGGTGGGAACTTTGTGTAAATTGTTAGAGAGACATGTAGTGGCGCGGTTGAAGGGATCTACCCATGTATGCATGGGATGTAATATGGCGAAGATTAGTAAATTAAGGATACGACCTAGGGCGCGTGAGGTTATGTACCGTTTCCTGCATGGGATTTTGCCAACGGGAGCGATGCTCCGAGATAGAGGTTATTGAGGGTGGGGGGTGTGGCAGATGCAGTGGGGAAGAGACTGCGTATCATGTCGTCTATTTTTGTGAAGGTTTGGAGTGCATCAGGGTATGGATGCGTAAGGTAGTGGTGAGGGTGGGGGGTCAAGGTGTGGCGGTATTGCGAGCGTTGAGTCTTGATATGAGTGGTGTGGAGGAGAGTGTGGTAAGAGGTTTAGCATATGTCATCGTGGACTACATATATGTTTATGGGGTATGAGGGGGAAGGTGGGTGGGGATTGCTGAGAAGGACTTTGGCGGCGACGTTTATCGAACTTGTGTCGCAACAGAGACATTTTTGGGAAAAGGTGGGAAGAGTATTTTTCTGAGGGTTATAGAGGACTAACAATAGGGAATTTATTGGCGTTATAAGGGCTTTAACTGCCGGGTGAGTGGGTTGGTAAAAGGGGGGGGGGGTTCAGGGGATTTCAACGGGCTCACCTCCTTGGGAATGCAGTGATGTGGTTGGTGTGATTGGAGGTAACTAGTGTGTTGACCAGATGAGAGGTTGTGCAAGATAAGTTTTGCTAGTTCCCTTGATGGGAAGGTGTAAGGAGCAGATTAAATATATAACATGTATTAATGTATAACCTATAAATTATATAACATGTATATTTCTTTGGTAGCGTATTATGTTCCACTTGCACTGGTATTGCAATTGAATTTGAATTTTCTTGAGAGGGTTTTCCTTTCACTATTTCCTTGAAGCACTGAGTTATTTTTGTTTTTTTTTTTGTAACGTGGTCCAGCATCAGTTTTGACGTAATTAAACCCATTATTATTGTTCTTATTTAAGGTATTGTAATTTTGGAAGTCCTGTACCATTCATGGTTGTAAATAATGTTTCCTCAAGTGACATGTGTCATAATAATCCTAAATTGAGGATTAATTAATGTCATGATTATTCAGGTTGGTGATGGGGTTAGTTTTCAATGTGTGTGTGTGAGTGGGGGGGGGGGGGGGATGATGGGTACACTGTGTTGCAGCACAGGTTTCTTAATAAGGCATATTGTAGTCTGGTGTATTTGTTGCGAGTGGTATTATGGGTGATTGTCATTAAGCTTGGAGCATTATTGTGTTGAGGTTGTAATTTTAGGAGTTTTATTAATAGCCATTTTGTGGCCTTTGTTATTATAACTTTATTCCTTCTTAAATTGTGATATGTTATAAAAACTTGTATATAGTAGACTGTCAGATGTTGCCTGGATTGTTTTGTGTTTATATATTGTTTTACTGATGTTGTCCTTGATCATTTTTTTTTATATATGTACCTATTAATATTTGTACATGAAGTTTTAAATAAAATATAAAAAAAAAAGATGTGCCATCTCTTTTTCTATAAGTTTGTCAGCAATCAGTGAACGCAGTTGCGCAGCTGTGAGAGTGCTTTTATATTTTAATGCCAATGGAACGAGCAATTGCCAAACAACGCTGTAGGGACAGTTTAGGTAGGTTATGCAAAGTATATGTCGACACCAGACGTCTGACTCGTCTAGGTGGCATAAGTTATTCGCTATGCACAGTACGATTGCAGAATACCCCAACGTAACACGTTAATTTGCAGAACACGCTTAGCTATGCACAGTACGATTGCAGAATACGCATACAAGCAGAGCCGACTGCAAAATTCTCCACACCGAACAGGCTAGTAACAACTGACACGCAAAATTTGTAAGCAATGCCAGACAGCTACACTGTTCTAGAAGATTGACCGTAGCGAAGCGAGCACACCGAACAAGCTAGTAGCGAGCTGTTGAACGATCACACAATAGCAAGGCTGACCATAACAAAGTAACTGACACGCAAGATTTGTAAAGCAATGCCAGACAGCAAGCTGCACCATGTTCCTGCTACGAGCTTCACCCTAAGCTCAACCGTTTCTCTAAGTCCAGCTCCAGCTCTCGGACAGGCTACCCATATTACAACCCAGGATTCCAAATGGCCTGTTATCCCGGGTGTAATGGGAGCAAAATAAACACAGCAGAAAAAGTTTAGACTTATATTATCCTTCACCAATTTAGAACAGCAATGTGTACACTATGTACAGTGATAAGTATAGTGCACTCCACGGTAAGCATGGCAGAAATAAAAGCCACAAGATAGCAGACCGTGCTTCAACCAGCTCTAGAATGGGAATGACAAGGGCAGACAGGAGAGTGGTACCCACATAACCTCTGCGATTGCCAAAACCATCATCTTATTGGCTAGAACCTGGTCACTAGTTGAACGACGGGGCCCCATCAACTCTTAGCAACCTGGTTCGCTGGTTGGGGGAGATAGCCTGTAATTGAGGATGTGTACATGCGCCGAATAAAGGTTATGTACTCTTTGCATGCCACAGTTGGCTGGTCTGCAACTGAACAATTAATTCTTGTAGACCTAGTCTATTTTCTCCAGACCAAAATAACCCTTGTGATATTTGTTTGAGACCCATTCAAGTGTTTTATAGTTTAATTTATTCTGTACCATGGCACTCAATAACCAGTCTGATTCCTTCAGATTATATTTAATTACTTAAAGTTTTGAGAGTGCTCTCCAGTTTAACTCTAAACTGCTGTAAACCTTTGTAAGTGTGATCTGGAGATTTTAAATTAACAATGATATTCAAGAGATCCAACCTACTTTGTTCTATATTACCATAAGTGACTTTCAACAAGTCAACTGCTTCCTTGTAAGAGTCATCTACATTGGGAAAGGCTTGTATGAGTATGTGAGCATCTCCTCTTACCTGTCCTTTTAGGTAAAATAATTTAGTTACACAGGCTAGGCCACTCCTGTCATGCACAGCTGTTTTAAAAATTGACCAAAGCTCCTCCCAGTTTTCTCCAGGATTAAATACAGGTAAACATAATTCTGGGAGTTTTGGCAAAGACATCTTATTTGTTGGAGCAGACTGATTAACCCCCTGGTTTACACATTTTAATTTATTCAAAGCCTGACTTTTACAAGAAAGAATCTTTTCTTCTAATCATAATACTGATTAATCATGAGATCTACTTCAGTCTCATCTACACAGTTTTACTAACAAATCTCCTTCATATTTGTTGTAATATAATTTGTATGAATCATATCTATTCCCTAAAGCATCTAAATACAATTTTAAATCATCAGTATTCACAGTTTCTTGATTCATTAATTCCAAACATTTATTTAATATGTGTGTGTGTCTGCCTGTGAGTGTGTCTGCCTGTGTGTGTGTCTGCCTGTGTGTGTGTTGTGTGTGTGTGTGTGTGTGTGTGTGTGTGTGTGTGTGTGTGTTGTGTGTGTGTGTGTGTGTACTCACCTAATTGTACTCACCTAATTGTGGTTACAGGGGTCGAGACTCAGCTCCTGGCCCCGCCTCTTCACTGATCGCTACTAGGTCCTCTCCCTCTCTGCTTCCTGAGCTTTGTCATACCTCGTCTTAAAACTATGTATGGCTCCTGCCTCCACTACTTCACTTGCTAGGCTATTCCACTTCCTGTCGACTCTGTGACTGAAGAAATACTTCCTAACGTCCCTGTGACTCGTCTGAGTCTTCAGCTTCCAGTTGTGACCACTTGTTTCTGTGTCCCCTCTCTGGAAACATCCTATCTCTGTCCACCTTGTCTATTCCCTGCAGTATCTTGTATATCGTTATCATGTCTCCCCTGACCCTTCTGTCCTCCAGTGTCGTCAGTCCGATTTTCCTCAACCTTTCCTCGTACGACATTCCCCAGAGCTCTGGGACTAGCCTTGTTGCAAACCTTTGTACTTTCTCTAACTTCTTAACGTGCTTGACCAGGTGTGGGTTCCAGACTGGTGCTGCATACTCCAGTATGGGCCTAACATACACAGTGTACAGTGTCTTGAACGATTCCTTATTAAGGTATCGGAACGCTATTCTCAGGTTGCCAGGCGCCCGTATGCTGCAGCAGTTATTTGGTTGATGTGTGCCTCTGGTGATGTGCTCGGTGTTATGGTCACCCCAAGGTCTTTTCTCCCTGAGTGAGGTCTGTAGTCTTTGTCCCACCTAGCCTATACTCTGTCTGCGGTCTTCTTTGCCCCCCCCCAAATCTTCATGACTTTGCATTTGGCAGGATTGAATTCGAGAAGCCAGTTTCTGGACCACATTCCACCTGTCCAAAGTTCTCTTTGCGGGTCCTGCCTCTTTCCTCATTCCATTTAATTTTTCCCTCATCAACGCCCACATCATCTGCAAATAGGGACACTTCAGAGTCTTTTCCTTCCATCATGTCGTTCGCATATATCAAAAATAGCACTGGTCCTAGAACTGACCCCTTTTGGGACCCCTCGCCCCACAGGCCCCACTGTGATAACCTCTTCACGTACCATGAACTCTTTGCTGCCTCCCTGTCAGGTATTCCCTGATCCATTGCAGTGCCCTCCCTGTTATATGCGCCTGATCCTCCAGCTTCTGCAACTAACCTCTTGTGGGAAACTGTGTCAAAGGCCTTCCTTCAGTCGAGAAAAACGCAATCACCCACCCCTCTCTCTCGTGTCTTCTGTTACCTTGTCATAAAACTCCAGGAGGTTTTATGACACAGGATTTGCCTTCCATGAACCCATGCTGGTTTTATTTATAATCTTGTTCCATTCCAGGTGTTCCACCACTCTCCTCCTGATAATCTTTTCCATGACTTTGCACACAATACATGTCAGAGACACAAGTCTTGTAGTTTAGTGCCTCATTTCTGTTTCCTTTCTTAAATATGGGGACTACATTTGCTGTCTTCCATTCCTCAGGTAGTTGCCCAGTTTCAAGGGATGTGTTGAAGATTTTGGTTAGGGGCATGCACAGCATCTCTGCTCCTTCTCTTAGGACCCATGGGAGATGTTGTCCGGTCCCATCGCCTTTGAGGTATCAAGGTCACTTAGCAGCTTCTGCACCTCCTCCTCGGTTGTTTGTATGTCATCCAACACTTGTTGGTATATTCCCTCTTGATGTCCCTTCTGTGCTGTCTTCCCAAAGCTCTTCCTGTCTCTACTGTAAAAAGTTCCTTAAATCTCCTGTTTAGCTCCTCACATACCTCCTGATCATTTCTTGTGAGTTCTCCACCTTCTGTCCTGAATCTGGTCACCTGGTCTTTGACTGCTGTCTTCCTCCTGATGTGGCTATACAACAGTTTCGGGTCAGTCTTGATTTTCGATGCTATGTCATTTTCATACTGTCGCTGGGCCTCCCTCCTTACCTATGCATACTCGTTCCTGAGTCTGCGACTGATCTCCCTATTTTCGTGTGTTCTCTGCCTTCTGTACTTTTTCCATTCTCTATTGCACTTTGTTTTTGCCTCCTTACACCGTCGGGTAAACCAGGGCTCGTTCTGGTCTTCCCATTGTTTCTGTTTCCCTTGGGAATAAACCTTTCCACTGCCTCCTTGCATTTTGTTGTTACATATTCCATCATTTCGTTTACTGGCTTTCCTGCCAGTTCTCTGTCCAACGGAACCTCCTGCAGGAAGTTCCTCAACCCTATGTAGTTCCCTCTTTTATAGTTAGGCTTTTCCCATTCAACTCCTGTTACTCTCTCCACTTGCAACTCTACTATGTATTAAAAGAAAAGAACCACGTGGTCGCTAGCTCCTAGGGGACTCTCATACGTGATGTCCTCGATGTCTGAACTGCCCAGGGTGAACACAAGGTCCAATCTTGCTGGTTCATCCTCCCCTCTCACTCTGGTAGTGTCCTTAACATGTTGGTGCATGAGGTTTTCCAGCACCACATCCAACATCTTGGCTCTCCATGTTTCGGAACCCCCATGTGGCTCCAGGTTTTCCCAGTCAATCTCCCTGAGGTTGAAATCCCCCATAACTAGTGTGTGTTTGTTTATGTTTGTGTGTGTGACCTAATTAATGTCTGCATAAAGAACTCATTACGATTGTGACCATATATAAACACGTAAATAGTTCATTACCATTGTAACTTGTTCAGTTATCAAAACTTTGCGACCCAGTCCCTGGACCCATTGTACCTATGTAATCGCTTGACTACAACCAACAGAATGGGTATGGGGTGCATAATAAAGATATTAAGCTGTTACTGCCTTCTAGATCTAGCAGATTTGTTCACCTGAATTTCTAACGTTCTCTTACCCTCATTTACCATGTAAACAGGAACCACATATGCTCTCTAGCATCCTTGACGGTAGAAAGTACCCGCTAATAAAACACTCTATTCTTGTCTGTTTTCGTCATTTAAAATATTAATCTAATGCAACATGATTAATTTTCAACTTTCAACCCAAGTTGCACAACAGTTGAAGGTGTAATGTACACCTGATACGACAGTAATAAGTGAACAACACTAGATAACTTATATAGAATAATATAGTGAAAAAGTAAGGTAAGAGTGGCCTCTGTGATGCAGTGGTCAACACTGACGACTCTGTGGTACAGTGGTCAACACTGACGACTCTGTGGTACAGTGGTCAACACTGACGGCTCTGTGGTACAGTGGTCAACACTGACGACTCTGTGGTACAGTGGTCAACACTGACGACTCTGTGGTACAGTGGTCAACACTGACGACTTTGTGGTACAGTGGTCAACACTGACGACTCTGTGGTACAGTGGTCAACACTGACGACTCTGTGGTACAGTGGTCAACACTGACGACTCTGTGATGCAGTGGTCAACACTGACGACTCTGTGGTACAGTGGTCAATACTGACGACTCTGGTACAGTGGTTAACACTGACGACTCTGTGGTACAGTGGTCAACACTGACGACTCTGTGGTACAGTGGTCAACACTGACGACTCTGTGGTACAGTGGTCAACACTGACGACTCTGTGGTACGTGGTAAACACTGACGACTCTGTGATGCAGTGGTCAACACTGACGACTCTTGGTACAGTGGTCAATACTGATGACTCTGGTACAGTGGTTAACACTGACGACTCGTGGTACATGGTCAACACTGACGACTCTGTGGTACAGTGGTCAACACTGACGACTCTGTGGTACAGTGGTCAAACACTGACGACTCTGTGGTACAGTGGTCAATACGGGACGACTCTGTGGTACAGTGGTCAACACTGACGACTCTGGTACAGTGGTTTAACACTGGCGACTCTGTGGTACAGTGGTCAACATGACGACTCTGTGGTACAGTGGTTCAACCTGACGACTCTGTGGTACAGTGGTCAACACTGACGACTCTGTGGTACAGTGGTCAATACTGACGACTCTGTGGTACAGTGGTCAACCTGACGACTCTGTGATTCAGTGGTCAACACGACGGACTCTGTGGTACAGTGGTCAACACTGACGACTCTGGTACAGTGGTCAACACTGACGACTCTGTGGTACAGTGGTCAACACTGACGACTCACTGGTACAGTGGTAAACACTGACCACTCACTGGTACAGTGGTTAACACTGACGACTTTTGGTACAGTGGTCAGCACTGACACTCACTGGTACATTGGTCAACACACACACAGACACACACACACAGACACACACAGACACACACAGACACACACAACACGCTCACAACACACACACACACATACAACACAACACCACACACACACACACACACACACACACACACACACACCCCCACACACACAACACACACACACACACACGCACACACACACACAACAAGAAATAACAGTGAAGTATGTGAGGAACTCAACAAGAGATTCAAAGAAGTGTTCACAGAGGAGACAGAAGGGGCTCCCAGAAAGACGGAGAGGTGGGGTACACCACCATGTGCTGGACACAGTCCCACACAACCGAGGAAGAAGTGAAGAGGCTTCGAGTGAGCTAGATACCTCAAAGGCAATGGGGCCAGACAACATCTCTCCATGGGTCCTGAGAGAGGGAGCAGAGGCGCTATGTGTACCCCTAACAACAATATTCAATACATCTATCGAAACAGGGAGATTGCCTGAGGCATGGAAGACAGCAAATGTGGTACCAATCTTTAAACAAGGAGACAGACATGAAGCACTAAACTACAGACCAGTGTCACTGACATGTATAGCATGCAAAATCATGGAAAAGATTGTCAGGAGAAGAATGGTGGAACATCTAGAAAGGAATGATCTCATCACCAGCAGACAACATGGTTTCAGAGACGGGAAATCCTGTGTCACAAACCTACTGGAGTTCTATGAAATGGTGACAGCAGTAAGACAGAGAGAGAGGGGGTGGGTGGATTGCATTTTCTTAGGCTGCAAGAAGGCGTTTGACACAGTACCACACAAGAGATTAGTGCAAAAACTGGAGGACCAAGCAGGAATAACAGGGAAGGCACTGCAATGGATCAGGGAATACTTGTCAGGAAGACAGCAGCGAGTAATGGTACGAGGCGAGGTGTCAGAGTGGGCACCTGTGACCAGCGGGGTCCCACAGGGGTCAGTCCTAGGACCAGTGCTGTTTCTGGTATTTGTGAACGACATGACGGAAGGAATAAACTCCGAGGTGTCACTGTTTGCAGATGACGTGAAGTTGATGAGAAGAGTTCATTCGATCGAAGACCAGGCACAAATACAAAGGGATCTGGACAGGCTGCAGACCTGGTCCAGCAACTGGCTCCTGGAGTTCAATCCCACCAAGTGCAAAGTCATGAGGATTGGGGAAGGGCAAAGAAGACCGCAGATGGAGTACAGTCTAGGGGGTCAGAGACTACAAACATCACTCAAGGAAAAAGATCTTGGGGTGAGTATAACACCAGGCACATCTCCTGAAGCGCACATCAACCAAATAACTGCTGCAGCATATGGGCGCCTGGCAAACCTCAGAACAGCATTCCGACATCTTAATAAGGAATCGTTCAGGACCCTGTACACCGTTTTACGTTAGGCCCATATTGGAGTATGCGGCACCAGTTTGGAAACCCACACCTAGCCAAGCATGTAAAGAAACTAGACAAAGTGCAAAGGTTTGCAACAAGACTAGCCCAGAGCTAAGAGGTATGTCCTATGAGGAGAGGTTAAGGGAAATCAACCTGACGACACTGGAGGACAGGGAGAGATAGGGGGACAGATAACGACTTACAAAATACTGAGAGGAATTGACAAGGTGGACAAAGACAGGATGTTCCAGAGACTGGACACAGTAACAAGGGGACACAGTTGGAAGTTGAAGACACAGATGAATCAAAGGGATGTTAGGAAGTATTTCTTCAGCCCCAGAGTAGTCAGGAAGTGGAATAGTTTGGGAAGCGATGTAGTGGAGTCAGGATCCATACAAAAGCTTTAAGCAGAGGTACGATAAAGCTCATGGGTCAGGGAGAGTGGACCTAGTAGCGACCAGTGAAGAGGCGGGGGCCCGGAGCTTGGACTCGACCCCTGCAACCTCAACTAGGTGAGTACAACTAGGTGAGTACACCCCACGCACATAAAAAACAGATGGAATTCGAGAAAATGGAAGGCACAGATGAGACGGGAGAAGAGACTACATATTAGGTACACTTCAGTCTGGGGAACACAAAGTGGTCATTGCAGTTTA
>NC_069413.1:28740322-28757282 GCF_026875155.1 Cherax quadricarinatus
TGAAGTCCTATACGCAATATCATATTCAATACCATGATCTACCTCCTCAAATACCTTAGTGAAGAAGGTAGAAAATTCAAAAGACAGGAACGCTCCTTTGTAAAACCGTGTTGAGTTTTCATTAACCCAATTTATGCCTTTCGAGATGGCTACGGATTGCTTCGGCAATTATTGATTTCCATAAATTTTCCCACTATGGAGGTAAGGCTTATTGGTCCATAGTTCGAAGCTAAGGACCTGTCACTCGCCTTGTAAATAGGTATTATATTTGCCATTTTCCATTTATCAGGCACTATGCTAGTTTGTAGTGATATGTTGGAAAGATTAGCCAAAGGTATGCTAAGGTTCTCTTTACATTCCTTTAACACCCTTGCAAACAGTTCATCAGGGCCTGGGGATTTGTTAGGTTTTAATTTCTCTATTTGTCTGAGAACCATATCACTAGTTAACGCAACTGTGCATAGTTTATTATCGTCCTATTCTACATAATCTATTATTTCTGGAATTTCGCTAGTATTTTCATGGGTAAAAACTGAGAGAAAGTAAGTATTGAAAATTTCACACATATCCTTATCACTGTCAGTGATCTGAGCAGAGTTACTCTTAAGTGGGCCTATCTTGTTCCACTTGCGACCTCATAATTCCTTTTTGCTTTTCTCATTCCTTTTTTTTTAGTTCTCTCCTTAACTGAATATATTGATTTCTTAACTGCCATCCCCTCTTTTGATACGCCTATATATGCCTCTCTTTTGACCAATGAGATGTTTCAATCTATTGTTCATCGATTTGGGATCAGTTTTGTTAGATCTAATTTCCCTACTCTGAACAAAAGTTGTCTGGGCAGCTAGAACTATGCTCTGAAAAACGTCATATTGGCAACCAAGATCACCTACATGACCCATAGTAAGGTCATCCCATTTTAGCCCACCCAGTTAATTTTTCAGTCCCATGAAATCGGCCAAGAAAAAGTCTGGGGCAGAGATTTGATTGCAGGTATCTGGGTAATTCCATGATGTATTGAAAATAAGTGATTTGCGATCACTTTCCCCTAGCTCATCATTAACCTCAAGATTATTAATTAGTGATTCTTTGTTGGCAGAGAGGTAGTTGTGGTGGTGGTAATAAGATAAATACTGCTGAGAGCCACAGTAAAGGTGGAGGTTGACTGGTGTGGATGGGCTGTGGGTGGTAGAGCTGGCCCGCTGAGTCAACAACTAACTGCATTGCTCGCCTGGATGCAGTCACTAAATCAACATTTTCCAAGATCTACTCACATGGAGTTCAAGAAGCTCTTATGGATAATTGTATCGTGAAGACAGACAAGCGGGCTGGAAACGGCCGAACCGGTGACTGAGGTCTTGGTTATCTGGGGCTGGCTTGGCTTAGCACGAATCTACTCCACTCTGCCTCAGTGGCTCGAAGAGTGAGAAAGAGACGAATTAATGATGCAAACCAAATCTTGGGCTCCTTGTTCCCATGTGAGGAACACTCTGGCTTTGTAGCTTAGAGAGGTAGGTAACACAGCACGATCACACACTTCTTTCCAGACTTAGCACTGAAGATGGGGTACATACAGCTATCACACGATACACAAGGAGGAAGGCACCGATGAGATGGTGAGAGATGATAACCTAAAATAACCTAGGAGACCCACAGTGTCACATCGTCGCGTTATAAAGGCATATATTTGGGCCCCACGACGTTACAAACTTAATAAAGGAAAGTTCGGGGACCCGAGGTGACTGTAGGTTTATTTTGCCTGGGTTTTATTAGCAGCACGTCTCATGATCAGCTCGCGCAGGGCTCTTTATAGTACCTAAAACCTCTAAAATCACGGACAGCGAGAGCTTTATTTTAACGTTAACTTTCTTTGCACCACAAGCACACGCACACACACACACACAAAACACACACACATACACACACACCCACAAACACACACACACACACACACACACACACACACACACACACACCCCACACACACCCCAAAACACACCCACCCCCCTTTTGGGGCTCAGATGAGTCCGGAAATGTTAGGAAGTATTTCTTCAGTCGGGTTTGTCGGGAAAGTGGAAAAATCTAAAAGTGATGTAGTGGGGCGGAGCCAATATAGTTTTAGACGGGGTTGACAAAGCTGGGGAGAGAGAGAAAGAAAACCTAGTAGCAATCAGGGGAAGAGGCGGGGCCAGGAAGCCGACCAGGATCTCGACCCCTGAAAAACAAATTAGGTGAAAACAAAAACCCCACACACACCACACACACACCCCACACAAAACACACACACACACACACACACACACACACACACACAAAAAAAAAACAACCCCCAAAAAAATTTCACACACACGCAAATGAGGCATCCCGGACTTTATAGCATTTAAAGAAAAATCATGGGGGTAATAAAAATCGATCTTCCCGTCGGTTGTCAGATCCGGGGGAAAACAGGAAGGGGGGGAAAGGGGGGGGAAGATGAGTTGCACTGCTCACAAAAACCCAAGGACTTTTGGGGAATGGGAAGACTAGCGGGGGGAGACTAGGGGTTCCCAAAAGAAATGTACAGGATGTACATCCCCCCATTAAACGGTGGCGAAACGGGAATATACGAGACCCAACAGAGTGATGATGGAAACTCCACTTTGCCAAAGGGCTTAAGTGAGTTTACAAAGTTATCACGGGACGCTTCCCATGGGGGTTTTGGGGAAAAAAATCTAGTCACGGGGGGCCCCAGAGCATGGAGAGCCAAATGCTGGAGGCGGACTAAAAAATTTTCCCATTATTACTTTTTTTGGGGACAAATCGAGGAAGAGAGGGGAAGCGACAAACCAGCAAGGCAAAACCTTGTATTCACCTGAAACGGTTCAAACATAAAGATACTCACATGAAAGGCCCCTGGGCGCTACTGAAATGGGGCTTGGGGTTCGAATCAAGTGGATTAATAATGGAGAGTAAAGTAACCGAAAAGGTGGGGGAAGCCATACTTCAAAAAGGGGACCACAATAAAACAATTCCTACATGAGGTTTAGTGGTGGGGACTTTAGGGAAAAACGTAAACGGAAAGTTGGAAACTGACCTTTAAAATTTTGGAAGGCATTAAAAGGAAGCGTACCAAGGTTTACCCCAAAGGGGGGGAAAGGAGAAAGGCCAAGTGTGCTGAGTATGGAAAAAAATAAGAATGGGAAAGGACCCCGGAAAACAGGGGGCTGAGTCAAGTGCCAGAAATAAATATGCATTTATAGGGGGAGAAGCCCCGCGTCAAAACGAGAATGACATAACATCAAAAGCTAAATCTGACCCAAACTTGTTATACAGCCCACCCGGGGAAACCCAAAAGTCAAGGATCAGTAATCAGGTTTAGGAAGATGGGGGGGGGTGCTCACAGGGGAAAGGGCAGGAAGTATGTGAAAGGGTCAGTCAAAATTCGCAAGGTATTCTTGCGGGACAGAGAGGCACCAAAAATCGAAGGGTAGGGGGACCAGCAAGGTGGCCCACTGCACAAACCCAGGATTAGGGGAAAAATGTTAGGGGTCCTTGGGGCCTGAGAGATGGAGCGATGCATTGTTGTGCCCTAACAACAAACTTTAGTAAATCTTTTTTAAAAGGGAACTCCTGAAGTGTAGAGCAGCAAATGTAGCCCAGTTTTTAAGAAGGAGACAGACAGGGTGCACTAAACTACAAAAAACCATGTCGCTGAAAATTTTTATATGTAAAGAGTCGGGAAAAAACCCAGAAGGATTTGACTTTACATACAGCCAAAATTTCTTCGGGAAGGAAACCTGATCATGAACCTATTTGGGTTTGATGACAAGGTAAAGAAATAAACAGGAGGAGGGGATGGGTAGATGCATGTCCTTTGGACTGCAAAAGGGTTTCGACACAGTTCCCCACAAGAACCCCATTGAAAAATTAATAGCGGCACGAAAGAGGGAAAGTACTGCAATGTCGGGAAAACTGACCAGGGAAAGGGGGGCAAAGTGGGGTCTTTCCGAGACGAGGAAATTTGAGTGGGTGAATGTGTCGAGTGGGGGTTTCCCCAAGGTTCAGTCCTAGGTCTGATCGGTTTTTTTTTATTGTGAAAGATATTTTAAGGGAAAAGAGCAAGGTTTCCGTTTGTAAAATGAGAAAAAAATTGAGGGAATACGATCGACAGAGGATAAGTGATCCTACAAGGGGGTCTAAAAAGTTGCAAGCCTGATCTGACAAATGGCTCCTGGATTTATCCCCCGCAAATGCAAAGTTTTAAATTGGGGAAGGGAAAAAATTGCAGCAGAGTACAGCCCAGAGGTAAAGGTGCAAAACTCACTCAAGGAAAAGGACTTGGGGTAAGCGTCATACAAAGCACA
Source organism: Cherax quadricarinatus (assembly GCF_026875155.1). Lineage (NCBI taxonomy): Eukaryota > Metazoa > Arthropoda > Malacostraca > Decapoda > Parastacidae > Cherax > Cherax quadricarinatus. The sequence goes on from NC_069413.1 coordinate 28,744,666, forward strand.
TCTCCTAGGGGCACATTAAAAATAACTGCTGCGGATACGGGGGGCTGGGGAAAAATTTGAAAGGGGTTTTTGACATCTAAGTAAGAGTCTTCAAGCCGTCACCGTGAGGGCAGGCCCCTATTTAAATAGCAGCGCCGTAGGGGCCCTTTCATGGAAACACTCAAGAAATTAAGAAAAAGTAAAGTTTGACATAAGACTAGCCCCGGAACTGAGGGTTTCCTATGAGGAGACGATAAGGGAACCCAACCTGACAACGCTGGAAGACAGAAGGGATAGGGGGGGGGGACATGATAAAAACATAAAATACTGAGAGGAATCGACAGGGTGGATAGGGACAGAATGTTTCAGAGAAGTGACAACATCAAGGTGTCACAACTGAAAGTGGAAAATTTAGATGAGTCACAGAGATGTTAGAAAGTATTTCTTCAGCCCTAGAGTTGTCATGAAATGGAACAGCCTGGAGGGTGATGTATTGGAGGCATTATCCATATAATGATTTAAGAAAAGGTCTGATAAAGCTCATGGAGCAGAGAGATAGTGGATCCAGTAGTGTCCAGTGAAGATGCGGCGCCAGGAACTATGGCTCTACATCTGCAAAAACAACTTGGTGAGAACACACACACACACACACACACACACACACACACACACACACACACACACACTGAGATAGTAAATTTTCAGAGAATTGGGGGGCACTTGAAGGGGAGAAATTGGCTGGTCAAACTGATTTTCAAGAGAGAAATTGTGTGAAACAGGTTCCTGCAAGCGAAACCACGGCTGAAGAAATTAACATACAAGAGAGTGTTCTTAAGTGCAACAAAACAAGAACAGAATTACAGCAGCTGAAAGAGAGGATACAGAAACGAAAGGGGGCTACGAAGAGAGACAAGGACAGCGTCAGCAGAGGACAACCAGAGCAGGGCAGAGCAACAAGCGCAAACAACCTCAGAACCCCACAGCTAAACATGCTATTCCAACACAACCCCCAATCCACACTTACAACCCCCACCCCACACTATGCTGTAGAATCCCAAAGCACACTGCCAGGTCCCCCATCCCCACAGACCCCCCCCCCCAGAACAGTGTTGGAGAGGAAGCTGAAGGTATGGTACACCAATGCTGATGAAATAACGAATAAGTGGAGGAGTGGCATGAGATAATCAAAGAGGCACAACCGGACATCATAGCTTTCACAGAAACCAAGTTCACAGGAATGATAACAGATGCCATCTTTCCAACGGGATATCAGATCCTGAGAAAAGACATAGGGAACAGAAGGGACAGAGGAGTGGAAACTGCTCATCAAAAACCAATGGGATTTTGATGAGCAGGAGAGAGGAGACAGAGGAGAAACAAGAGACTACATAATAGGAACACTTCAGTCTGGAGGTTCCAAGGTGGTAATTGCTGTGATGTATAACCCACCACAGAACAGCAGAAGGTTAAGGCAAGAGTATGATGAGAGTAAATGAGCGTTGGTTGACACACTGGCTGAAGTAGCCGGAAGGGCTCATGCGAGCAGGGCAAAGCTGCTGATTGTGGGTGACTTCATTCACAAGGAAATTGACTTGGAGAAACCTGGAGCCAAATGGGGGCCCAGAAACGTGGAGGGCTAAAAGGATGGAGGTGGTACTGGAAAATCTCATTTACCAACACGCAAGGGACAATACCAAAGAGAAAGGAGAGGATGAACCAGGATATTGAGGAAGCCACATATGAAAGACCATTCAGGGTCAGAGACCATGTGGTTCGAATACACTGTAGAGTTAGAAGTGGAGAGGGGAGCAGGAAGGGCAGGATGAATGAAGTCATACTACAGAGAGGGGACTACACAGATTTTTTCTGGATGGGGTTCCGTAGGACAGAGCACTGGCAGGGATGTCAGTAAATGGAATATGCGACAGCAATTTGCAAGGAAGCTGAGGAGTGGTTTGTACTTAAGGGTAGCAGAAATAACAAGAATGCCAGGATGAGCCATGATTCATCCATAGGGTAGAGAAGCCAAAACCAAGTGTGCTAGAGAATGGAAGAAGTATAGAAGGCAAATGTTACCTGAAGCTGTTGTACAGCCACATTAGGAGGAAAACAACAGTCAATTACCAGGTAATCAGGCTGAGTAAGGCAGGAGGTAAGATCACAAGAAATGACCAAGAAGTATGTGAAGCACTCAACATAAGATTCAAAGAAGTGTTCACAGAGGTGACAGAAGGGACTCCAGAAAGACGGAGAGGTGAGGTACACCATCAAGTGTTGCACTCAATACATTCAACCGAAAAAGAAGTGAAGAGGCTGCTAATCGAGCTAGATACCTCAAAGGCGATAGGGTTGGATAACATCTCTCCATGGGTACTGAGACAGGGAGAAGAGGCGCTATGTATACCATTAACAACAATCTTCAACACATCTATCGAAACAGAGTGACTACCTGAAGTATGGAAGACAGCAAATGTAGTCCCAGATTTTAAACAAGGAGACAGACCAATATCACAGACATGTATAGTATGTAAAGTCAAGGAGAAGATTATCAGGCGAAAAGTGGTGGAGCACTTAGAAAGGAATGAGCTTATCAACGACAACCAACACGGTTTCAGGGACGGGAAATCCTGTGTCACAAACCTACTGAAGTTCAATGACAGGGTGACAGCAAAAAGGCAAGAGAGAAAGGGGTGGGTAGATTGCGTTTTCTTAGACTGTAAGAAGGCGTTTGACACAGTTCCACTCAAGAGATTAGTGCAAAAGCTGAAGGACCAGGCAGGTATAACAGGGAAGGCACTGTAATGGATCAGGGAATACCTGTCTGGAAGACAACAGCGAGCCATGGTAAATAGCGAGGTGTCAGAGTGGGCGCCTGTGACGAGCAAGTTTCTACAGGGGTCAGTCCTGGGATCGGTGCTGTTTCTGGTATATGTTGAAACAACATGAATGAAATGAATAGACTCAGAAGTGTCCCCGTTTGCAGATGATGTGAAGGTTGGTGAGAAGAATTCAAATTGAACGGAGGACCAGGCAGACAGTACGAAATGGATCTGGACAGGCTGCACACCTGGTCCAGAAATTGGATAGTGAAGTTCAACCCACAAGTGCAAAGTCATGAAGATTGGGGAAGGGCAAAGAAGGACTGCAGACGTAGTTACAGTCTTGGAGGCACAGAGACTACAAACCTCACCAAGGAAAAGGGATATTTAGGAGGTGAAGTATAGCACGGGAATATCTCTTGAGGGGAACATCAACCAAATAACTGGCTGTAGCATATGGGAGCCTAGCAAGGAATCGTTCCGGGAACCTGTTACACCGTGTATTTTAGGCCTATATTGGTATGCAGCACCAGTTTTTGGAATCTACTCCTAACTAAGCACCTATGGAAATTAGAGAAAGTTGCAAAGGTTTGAAACAAGAAGCTAAGTGGCATGTCTACGAGGAGTTGCTAATGGTATCGACCTGACGACATGCGAGAACCAGGAGGAGATGGGGGAATAGTGATAACGACCATAAAAAAATACTGAGATAAATCGGCAAGGTGGACAGAGGACAGGATGTTCAGAGATGGGTCACAGCAACAAGGGCGTCACAGTTGGAAGTTGAAGACTCGAGAATCACAGGGATGTTATGAAGTATTTTTGTCAGTCACAGTTGTCGGAAGTGCAATTGTCTGGGAAGCGGATGTAGTGGGAGGCAGGATCCTTAGTTGGGCTATAAGAAGAGTATGTAAAAAACTCATGGAGCACGAAGAGTGACGTAGTAGCGGGCACGTGAAGGGGTGGGGCCAGGAACACACACACACACACACACACACACACACACACACCCACCCAGTGAAGAGGGCGGGGGCCAGGTAGCTTGGACTCGACCCCTGCAACCTCAATTAGGTGATGTACAACTAGGTGAGTACATACACTGAATATTTGCAACCAAGGACTAGTCCCGGAGGCTAAGGGGTAGTCCTTCGATGGAGAAGTTTAAGGGGATTCTTAACCAGATAACTCTAGGGGGTTGGAGGGATGGGGGGGACGGGGGGCGCTGATAAAGGACGTATATTAATATTGGTAAATGACAGGTGGACATTGCAAACTGTTGGAAATGGCACCACAGGAAGTAGTAGGACAAAAAACTGGGAGTTGACAAGTAAGATGGTCATAGAGATGATAGGAAGTATTTCTTTAGCCAATGATTGTCAGGATGCGGAACATGTGGAGAGTGAAATACTGGATGGGCAGGATCCATATATTGCTTTAAGATGAGGTACGATACAGATCTTGGAGCTGGGTGAGAGCGGGGGTCAGGATTGTGACTCGACCCTTCGAACTACATATAGGTGAGTACACACACCCACACACGCATTTCAACTAGCAGCAAGTCAATTTAAATGGAGCAACACGAACAGGGAAAGATGAGGTCAAAGTGGTGTGTAGGAGCGAGGGGGGTGTGAGTGAGGCCACGAGAATAACACCACCTACCAGGATCCTAAACTTCCAATAACCTGGACCCTGTCGAGTACACTCTCGCACCCGGGGACAATCCTTCCGATCTTCCTGATGTATCCTCCTGTCTTCTGCTGTATCCTTCTTGATCTTCCTGATATATCCTATTATCCTTCTGCTGTATCTCCTTCTGTTTTCCTGCTGTTACATCCTGTCTTCTTGCTATATCCTCCGTGCTTTCCTGCTATTTTCCCCCTGTCTTCCTGCTGTATCTCCTGTCTTCCTGACTTAACCTCCTCTGCCTGAGTCGCCACTTGCTTCCTCATGGCCCATCTCCCACCCCTCCCACCCACTTTCTATTTTCTCCCATATGGAAACGACACTCCAATATGGAACGACAGCCCCACCGTCCATCCGTACCACCCATCCCCATCAGCTCGCCTTTCCGTCAGTTCCCAACATAGTATGAAAGTTGCATCCTTAGCGTGAGTAAATTCTTAATGTTTTAACGTGACAGACTGGAGACCGACTCAGCTGGTGGCAGTGAAAGCTGGGGACAGACTCAGGTGGTGACAGTGACAGCTAAGTGACCAGTGTTAGCATGTGTGAATAGTGGCAGATGGATGGCAGTTACAGTGCTGACTCAGCCGGTCTGATGGCCGTGAATTCTTAAACATTGACTTCTAGTGACAATGTAGCTGCCGACATTGCCATCTGATGAAAGTGTCAGTGATATCAGCGTCAACATTGAGACAGTGGACAGTGGATGACAATAAACAGCTGGTGTCAGCAGGTGGGGACGTAGTTAGTTTAGGAGTGAAAAGTTCATTTCATCCAAATATGCATTAAAGGAGGGTAAAAAAAAAGGGAAAAAGGGCGATATAAAAAGAGAATAGAATTTTCGGAAGAAATAATTCCCTTTGAGTATTACCAAGTTAAAGTGTATGGCAGAGGTATCACTGAAAAGAATTGTGGGTGTGTAAGGACAGAGAATAAGACCGAGAGGAATGTTAATACAATACTATACGGGATATGTAAAAGACGTTTATGATTACAACAGTATATTGTATGTGAATGGCTTTAAAAAGCCGACTAGTTGATAACGAGACACTCACAGACTTGTGAAACATATGGAGGTAATCTTCATTCTTGAGATGTTTCGCCAACTAGTGGTTTCTTCAGTCCAGTACATCAAGATTTAAGGAATGTGTAGACCAAGTGTTCACACTGAAGCTTGTTAATTAACCAGTTTTAGACAAGATTAGGTAACGGCATATGATAGGGTGGTCGTGAAGCAATGTGGCAGATGTTGTAACATGTATGGAATATTTGATAGGTTACTAAAAGACGTTAAGAGTTTTTATGAGATTGTGAGGTAGAGGTTAGAGTACTGTAGGACTGAGGGAGATTTTTTTTTCAGTAAAAGTAGCTATAGACATTGACTCGTGATGTCTTCATACAGTAGTTGCTTTAAATATTCATAGATTGTGTGTGTAAAAGAAGTGATAAATCTTTGGGAAGTTGAGAAGTAAAAAAATAAAAAGACAAATTGGGATATCACATTGGAGGGTGGGGGTTATGGAGGGAGCGATGTTAATAAAGACTTTTGGAGGATATTTGTCTGCATACTGCGTCTGTGAAAGGTGTAATGCTCACCATATTTGTGGCGTGAAAATTATACAGACAATTAGTAGTTTGAACAGTTTATTGATGTGGGGTTACCAAAAGTATTATTAAGAGGAAATTAGGGTTTTCAACTTGGTTCGGACTTCTATAGAGAACAAAAAAGCATAAAATAGGATTGCTAGAGTATATAAATATGGCGATGGAGGACAAGGAAGGAAACAGAGAAGGGCCAGCCGGGCGGGGGGGGGGTGGGCCGCACCGCCCTGGCCGGGGCCGAGAAGGGGCCGCCTTTGGGACGCGGGGTGGGGAGGGGGGGGGGGGGGGGCCCAACCAACCAGGACGCACACAAGGGCTTCCCACAGAGCAGGGTAAGACAAAGGACAGGAAAGTAGACTGAAGAGGAGAGCAGATGGAGGGAAAGAAGGAAGAACTGGTCCCATCCAGCCCCAACGGCGGCCAGGGGGCCACACGGAGAAGAGAAACAGGAGATAAAAACAAACAAACAACGCTCTATTAGGAGGATCAGGGTCAAATGGAAGGAAGAGAAGCGGAAAGGGAGTTAGAGGACAACAGGGCGGCGCCACCGGCCAAAAAGGAACGGGGCGGTCCACAAGGGCCAGAGTGTGGGGGTTGGGCCAACCAGGGAAGGGCCAATTCTTGGTTCTGGCAATGGTTGTTTTTTTGGTTGGAGGATGGGAGAGAAGATAAATTGATTTTTGTGTGTGAATTGTTAGGGTTGCAATTTTGCAATAGTTCTTTTAGAATGACACCAACATAAAGTAGGTCATGTATGAAAGTTAGATATTGTTTGAGCGGAGGGAAGGAATAAGTGGTTTTTTTAGGTTTATTTTTTTGTTTTTTTTTGTTGTTGATTTGAGGAAGGAAAAAAGGAAGAAAGTAAGTGGTGTGTTTTTTTTTTTAAATGTTGTTAAGGGAAAAGTGTAAGGAAAAATGGGACAGAAAAAGGAAAAAAAATAAAGGGAGAAAAGGGGTTTTTTTTGTTTTTTGGTTTTTTATTGAATAAAAAGTGAGTGAGGGGAAGGAAAGTGGTTTTTTTTTTTATTGTCATTGTTGTTTTGTGTGAGCGAGTTGAGCCCGGGGAGGGTTGTGCGTGGGGGGGTGGTTACCACTGCTGCCTCTGGAGGGGGGGGGTAAGTGCGCGCAAGAGGTTTTTTGGGTATTTGGTTCGTGTGGGGAAGAGAAAAAGGTTCGACGGCGAGGGAGTGAGGGGGGTTGGTAACATTTTTTGAGGGCGTGAATTCTGGAGGGAATTCCTGGAAAAAAAAAAAAAAAAAATAACTAAAAAAAAAAAAAAAAATAAAAAAAAAATAAAAAAAAAAAAAAAAAAAAAAAAAAAAAAAAAAAAATAAATGGATTTTTTAGCCCAGGAGTTGAAGTTAACAGTAAATTTAGACAGAGTTAGTCAGAAGAGAGGTTGTTAGAGTTTTTGAGTCTCTGGAGGTTGGAAAATACGAGGAAATTGTTTGGGACAAAAAGGTTCATGGGATATAAATAGTGATAAACGAAAGATAAGAAATAGATAGTAGAACGGGAATGAGAAGAATGGAAGTAAGTACACAGGTAATCGTATTCAGAGAGACGATCTGGATAAGTTCGTTGTGGATGTTTCTTGCTGTATTAGTTGGACTGAATCATGTGAATGATTTCCTGAACTGTTGAAACTGCGACTCTTCTCTCCTCCTCTCTACTTTATGTCTCCCTCCATATAATAATATATATATTTAATATATAATATACTATATTTATATATACTATATATTATGTATATATATGTATTTTTATATATTATATATATATAATATATATAGTATATTTATATATAATTATTTATAATATTTATATATATATTTATATCACTATTATATTAGTTATTTTTATTATCATATATTTTATATATTATTAATATATATATATAATATATTATATATTTACTATATATGTCGTGCCGAATAGGCCAAAATTTGCCGTATATTGGATTTTAAATTGCAAGCTCTTCTGCCATATAGGACAGTTCGTGGAAATGTGGGAATGAAGACAAGTTTGTGGCGGTATGCAATAGATTTCCGCCAAAATATTTCTGAAACGTAAACGAAAAAAGTAGAAAAAAAAAAATGATTTTTCGACTGTGATGTTTTCCGTTTAAGTATTAAATTTAGTTGTATAATACAAATATATAAAATATATATTTGTGTGGTGTGTAGGCTTTTTAAAAATTGTTTTTTCCCTTTTTCTTTATGACGTTTCTCAGTCTTTTTGCGTTTGTCCATTATAAATAGGTGTGAGGTCTTGTATGTTTTTCTAAGTTTCCTTTTGCGTTTTGCGCAACGCATAAATAAATTAATTTTTACCGACTCCAACATTAAATGAATAATAAATATCCTTCTTAAGCGCAGATAAGGAGCAAAGATATTTAGAACTTGAAAGAATGATGGATTTAATTTTATATGAAAGCAGATACTTGTTAATTGTAACAGTTTTACATATCAGCCCACGACACATATATATATACTATATGATATAATAGATATAATATATTATATTAACTAAATTACTGATATATATATATTATTATATATATATATATTTATTTATTATATTTTTAATTTTTTTTTTAATTCCACGCTACCACGGCGTTATTTCCACACCAAGGGCAGACAGGTGTTGTACATGATTGATGGCCGCGAAAAAGAAAAAACTTTTTCACCATCATTCACTCCTTCACTGTTATTGCCAGATAGGGTGCTTTACCACTACAGTTTTTTAATTAATACTTGCGATACATTAACACCCTCCTTCAGGTCGACATGACACTGTACTTCCCATCTCCAGGAACTCAAGTTAACTGGCCACTCCCTCCCTGCGGGTTTCCCTGAATTCCATTATATTTGGTTACTTTGGCTTCTCACATCCTATCAGCTCTGTCAAGTATTAAAAAAACAATATGGTCTCCCCTCATTCATATCCTATCAAACACGTCTCTAGCTTGGCCCTGCTGGAAATGCTTCGGACCACAATAGTCCAAGCCAATCCCTCGCACACAAAACCTCCTATTACCCCCCTCCCTACCATAACCCTTCCTTAGGCCCGACCCCTACCCCCCGCCTTCATTCCACTACAGTACTGTTTCACTCTTGACAGTCATTTGGTTCGCTCCACCATTCTCTCTACATGTCCGACCACCTCAACAACCTTCCTCAGCCCTTACTGGATACAACTGTTTTAGGGTATTATCCCGCACCTCCTCCTAACTTCCAAAAACTACGAATTCTCGGCATTATATTCACACCACTTCTTTGCACTCAAAACCATGACATCTTCCACTGCACCTCCAGCCTTCTCCTCGCTGCAACATTCATCACCCACTCGGATATCACACCCAATATAAGAGCGTTGGCTAAGAACTTTTACTCTCTTTACATTCCCCTGTCTTTGTCCTCCAAGGACCAATAAGTTAGTTGTACTCCACAGACCTCCTAATGCTTGCACAATCTCAACTACTTTTTCCCTATCAACTCTATGATTCACCTCATCTTTTATAGGACCCATCCAGCGACTGACAAAGAGTCTCCCACTCCCGCAAATATCTGAAATACGTTCTAATCCACCTCAATACTCTCTCATCCCTCAATTATGATTATTCAATTCTTGTTCATCAGACCTAATCTTTTTGTCTTACCTCATAGCCTTACTTTTCCTGATATTCACCTTTAATTTTCTTCTATTTGCAGACCCCTACCAAATTATTCACAAATTCTCTGCATAACTTCTCGTCAGAATGTCTCCAAAACGAGCACAGTGTCAACTGCAAAGAAGCCGGCTGTGAATAAACTCCACTTTTGTGTGTGATTCTTTATCTAGTTAACTCCTCTGACTCTTGCATGACCTCGAATTTTATTATCTATTACAACACCATCTATAAATATATTAAACAACCACGGTGACATCGACACCCATACTTGTCTAAGGCCTACTTTTACTGGGTATTTATATTTCCCTCTTTCTCCTTCATACACTAACTTGAGCCTCACTTCCTAGTTTAAAACACTCTCTCACTGCTTTCAGTTAACCATAACGCCTATCAACCAGGTTAAAACTTGCAACTTCTGCCACTTTGCCCCCTTATCCACCCTGTCATACGCCTTTTCCAAATCCATAAATGCCACAAAGACCTCTTTAGCCTTATCTAAATACTGTTCACTTATATTTTCACTGTAAACACCTGGTCCACACACCCCCTACCTTTCCTAAAGCCTCCTTTTTTCATCTGCTATCCTATTCTCCGTCTTACTCTTAATTCTTTCAATTATAACTCTACCATACACTTTACCAGGTACACTCAACAGACTTATCCCCCTATAATTTTTGCACTTTTTTTTATCCCCTTTGCCTTTATACAAAGGAACTATGCCATGCTCTCTGCCAATCCCCTAGGTACCTTACCCTCTTCCCTACATTTATTAAATAATTGCACCAACCACTCCAAAACTATATCCCCACCTGCTTTTAACATTTCTATCTTTATCCCATCAATCCCGGCTGCCTTACCCCCTTTCATTTTACCTACTGCCTCACGAACTTCCCCACACTACAACTGGCTCTTCCTCACTCCTACAAGATGTTATTCCTCCTTGCCCTATACACGAAATCACAGCTTCCCTATCTTCAAACAACATTTAACAATTCCTCAAAATATTCATTCCATCTTCCCAATACCTCTAACTCTCCATTTTAATAACTCTCCTCTCCTATTTTTAACTGACAAATCCATTTGTTCTCTAGGCTTTCTTAACTTGTTAATCTCACTCCAAAACTTTTTTATTTTCAACAAAATTTGTTGATAACATCTCACCCACTCTCTCATTTGCTCTCTTTTTACATTGCTTCACCACCCCTCTTTAACTTCTCTTTTTCTCCATATACTCTTCCCTCCTTGCATCACTTCTTACTTTGTAAAAACTTCTCATATGCTAACTTTTTCTCCCTTACTACTCTCTTTACATCATCATTTCCACCAATCGCTCCTCTTCCCTCCTGCACCCACTTTCCTGTAACCAAAAACTTCTGCTGAACACTCTAACACTACATTTTTAAACCTACCCCCATACCTCTTCGACCCCATTGCCTATGCTCTCATTAGCCCATCTATCCTCCAATAGCTGTTTATATCTTACCCTAACTGCCTCCTCTTTAGTTTTATAAACCTTCACCTCTCTCTTCCCTGATGCTTCTATTCTCCTTGGTATCCCCATCTACCTTTTACTCTCAGTGTAGCTACAACTAGAAAGTGATCTGATATATCTGTGGCCCCTCTATAAACATGTACATCCTGAATCTACTCAACAGTCTTTTATCTACCAATACATAATCCAACAAACTACTGTCATTTCGCCCTACATCATAACGTGTATACTTATTTATCCTCTTTTTCTTAATATATGTATTACCTATAACTAAACCCCTTTCTATACAAGTTCAATCAAAGGGCTCCATTATCATTTACACCTGGCACCCCAAACTTACCTACCACACCCTCTCTAAAAGTTTCTCCTACTTTAGCATTCAAGTCCCCTACCACAATTACTCTCTCACTTGGTTTCAAAAGGCTCCTATACATTCACTTACATCTCCCAAAATCTCTCTCTCTCCTCTGCATTCCTCTCTTCTCCAGGTGCATACACGCTTATTATGACCCACTTCTCGCATCCAACCTTTACTTTAATCCACATATTCTTGAATTTACACATTCATATTCTCTTTTTCTCCCTTCCATAACTGATCATTTAACATTACTGCTACCCCTTCCTTTGCTCTAACTCTCTCAGATACTCCAGATTTAATCCCATTTATTTCCCCCACTGAAACTCTCCTACCCCCTTCAGCTTTGTTTCGCTTAGGGCCAGGACATCCAACTTCTTTTCATTCATAACATCAGCAATCATCTGTTTCTTGTCATCCGCACTACATCCACGCACATTTAAGCAACCCAGTTTTATAAAGTTTTTTTTTCTTCTCTTTTTTAGTAATTGTATACAGGAGAAGGGGTTACTAGCCCATTGCTCCCGGCATTTTAGTCGCCTCATACGACACGCATGGCTTACGGAAGGAAAGATTCTTTTCCCCTTCCCCATGGACAATAGAAGAAATAAAAAAGAACAAGAGCTATTTAGAAAAAGGAGAAAAACCTAGATGTATGTATATAATATATATGCATGTGCGTGTCTGTGAAGTGTGACCAAAGTGTAAGTAGGGTAGCAAGAATCCCTGTTATCTTAGCGTGTTTATGAGACAGAAAAAGAAACCAGCAATCCTACCATCATGCAAAACAGTTACAGTTTTGTTTCACAGTCATCGGCAGGACGGTAGACTTCCTGGGTGGTTGCTGTTAAACCCAAATATTACAACATACATATTATATATAGATTTGGTATTGTATAATTTTTTGTATAAGTAATAATTAATTTGTGTATTAATAATAATATAATATATATATATATATATATAATATAATATAATATATATATATATTTATATATTATATATTTTATAAAT
>NC_069413.1:28757782-28782782 GCF_026875155.1 Cherax quadricarinatus
CGACCGAAAAGGTCCCCAGGCCCCAGAAAAGGTCCCCAGGCCACAGAAAAGGTCCTCAGACCCCAGAAAAAGGTTCCCAGGCCCCAAAAAGATCCTCAGGCCTTCGAAAAGGACCCAAGGCTACAGAAAAAGTCCCCAGGCCCTTGAAAAAGTCCCCAGGCCACAGAAAAGGTCCCCAGGCCCCAGAATAGGTCCCAAGGCCCCGAAAAGGTCCTCAGCCCCTCATAAAGTTCCCAAGGCCCCAGAAAAGCTCTCTAGGCTCTAAAAAGGTCCCCATGCACCAGAATAGGTGCCCAGACCACAAAAAGGTCCCCAGGCCCTCGAGAAGATCCCCAGGCCCTAGAAAAGGTCCACAGGGCCCAGAAAATGTCCCCAAGCCCCAGAAGATGTCCCCAGGCCCCCGAAAATGTCCCCAGGCCGCAGAAAAGACCCCCATGCACCAGAAAAGGTCCCCAGGCCCTAGAAAACTTCCCCAGGCCAAAGAAAACGTCCCCAGGCCCCGAAAAGGTCCCCAGGCCCCCGAAAAGGTCCCCACTCTCCAGAAAAGGCCCCCAGGCCCCATAAAAGGTCTACAAGCCCCTGAATAGGTCCCAAGGCCCTGAAAAGGTCACCAAGCCCTCGAAAAGGTCCCCAGGCCCCAGAAAAGGTCCACAGACCCCAGAAAAGGTCCCCTGGCCCCTGAAAAGATTCCCAGGCCTCAGAATAGGTCACCAGGCCCCGAAAAAGTCCCCAGGCCTCTAAAAAGGTCCCCAGACCCCAGAATATGTCCAAAGGCCCCAAAAAGATCCCCAGGCCCTTGAAAAGGTCCTCAGGCGCCAGAAAAGGTCCTTAGGAGCCAGAAAAGATCTGAAGGACCCAGAAAAGGTCCCCAGGCCCCACAAAAGGTACCCAGGCCCCACCAAAGGTCCCCAGGACTCAGAATAGGTCCCCAGGCATCAAAAAGGTATCCTAGGCCACCAAAAAGGTCCCCAGGTACCAGAAAAGTTCCCCAGGCCCCAGGTAAGGTTCGCAGGCCCAGAAAAGCTCCCGAGAGCCCAAAATAGGTCCCTATGCCCCGAAAAGGTCCCCAGGCCCCCGAAAAAGTCCCCAGGCCCATGAAAAGGTCCCAGGCCCCAGAATTGGTCCCCAGGCTCTTAAAAGGTCCCCAGGCTCCCAAAAGAGCCCCCAGGTGCCCAAAAAAGGTCCCCAGGCCCCGAAATGGTCCCTAGGCCCCCAAAAAGGTCCCCAGGCCTCACAAAAGGTCCCCAGGCCCCAGAAAAGGTCCCCAGGCTCCAAAAAGTTCCCAAGGCCTCAGGATACGTCACAAAGGCCCCGAAAAGGTGCCAAGACCCTGAAAAGATCCCCAGACCCCAGAATAGGTCCCCAGGCCCTGAAAAGGTCCCAAGGCTCAAGAAAAAGTCCCCAGGCCCCTGAAAAGGTCCCCATGCCCCGAAAAGGTCCCCAGGCCTGAAGAAAGGCCTCCATAACCAATAAAAGGTATCCAGGCCCCAGTATAGGTCCACAGGCCCCGAAAAGTTCCCAAGGCCCCTGAAAAGATCTCCAGGCCCCTGAAAATGTCCCCAGGCCCCAGAAAGGTCCCAAGGCCCCAGAAAAGGTTCCCAGGCCCCGAAAATATCCTCAGGCCTTCGAAAAGGACCCAATGCTACAGAATAGGTCCCCTGGCTCTAGGAAAAGTCCCCAGACCACAGAAAAGGTCCCCAGGCCCCAGAAAAGGTCCAAAGGCCCCAGAATAGGTCCCAAGGCCCTGAAAAAGTCCCCAGGCCCCAGAGAAGATCTTCAGGCACCAGAAAAGGTCTCAGGCCCCAGAAAAGGTCCCCAGGCCCCAGAATAGGTTCCCAGGCCCCGAAAAGATCCTCAGGCCTTCAAAAAGGACCCAATGCTACAGAATAGGTCCCCTGGCTCTAGGAAAAGTTCCCAGGACACAGAAAAGATCCCCAGGCCCCAGAAAAGGTCCCAAGGCCCCTGAATAGGTCCCAAGGCCCCAAAAAGGTCCCCTGGCCTCAGAGAAGGTCCTCAGGCAGAAGAAACGGTCCACAGGCCCCAGAAAAAGTCCCCAGGCCTCACAAAAGGTCCCCAGGCCCCAAAATAGGTCCCCAGGCCCCAAAAAGGTCCCCAGGCCCCTGAAAATGTCCCCAGGCCCCAGAATAGGTCCCCAGGCCCCAGAAAAGTTCCCCAGGTTCCAGCATAGGTCCCCAGGCCCAAGAAAAGTTCCACAGGCTTCAGAATAGGTCTCCATGCCTCCAAAAGGTCCCCAGGCCCCCAAAAAGGTCCCCAGGCTTCAGAAAAGGTCACCAAGACCCAGAAAAGGTCACCAGGACCCAGAAAAGGTCCCCTGGCTCGATAAAAGGTCGCCAGGCCCCAGAATAAGTCCCCAGGCCCCAAGAAGGTCCCCAGGCCCCAAAAAAGGTCCCCAGGCCCTGGAAAAGTTCCCCAGGCCCCAGAAAAGGTCCCCAGGCCCCAGAATAAGTCCCCAGGCCCTGAGAAGGTCCCCAGCCCCCGAAAAGGACCCCAGGCCACAGAAAAGATCCCATTCCCCAGGAAAGGTCCCCTGGACCCAGAAAAGGTCCCCAGACCCCAGAAACATCCCCAGGCCCCAGAAAAGGTCCTCAGGCTTCAGAATAAGTCCCCAGGACCCAAAAAGGTTCCCAGGCCCTCGAAAAGGTCCCCTGGCCGCAGGAAATGTCCCCAGGCCCCAGAAAAGGTTCCCAAGCCATTGAAAAGGTCCCCAGGCCCCTAAAAAGATCTCCACACCCCAGAAAAGGTCCCCGGGAATCAGAAAAGGTTCCCAGGCCCACAATAGTTCCCATGGCCCTGAAAATGTCCCCAGGCAGCTTAAAAGGCCTTCAGGCCCCCGAAAAGGTCCCCATGCCCCAGAAAAGGTCCCCAGGCCCATGAAAAGATCCCCAGGTCCCAGAATAGATCCCCAGGCCACGAAAAGGTCCCCAGGCCCCAAAAAAGGTCCCCAGGCCCCAGAATAGATCCCAATGATTTGAAAAGGTCCCCTGGCCACCGAAAAGGTCCTCAGGACCCAGAAAAGGTCTCCAGACCCCGAAAAAGGTCCCCAGGCTAAAGAATATGTCACTAGGCCCCGAAAAGGCATGGCCACGAAAAGGTCCCCAGGATCCACAATAGGTCCCCAGGCCCTGAAAAGGTCCCCAGGCCCCAGAAAAGGTCTGAATCACCCAGAAAATGTCCCCAGACCCAAGAAAAGGTCCACAGGCCCAGAAAAGGTCTCCAAGCCTCAGAATAGGTCCCCAGGCCCCAAGAAGGTCCCCAGGCCCCAAGAAGGTCACTAGACCCCCAAAAAGGCCCCCAGGCCCCAGAAAATGTCCTCAGACTCCAGAAAAGGTCCCCAGGCCCCAGAAAAGTTCCCAAGGCCCCAGAATAGGTCCCCAGGCCCCAAAAAGGTCCCCATGCACCAGAATAGGTCCCCAGACCCCAAAAAGGTCCCCAGGCCCTCGAAAAGGACCCAAGGCCCTAGGAAAGGTCCACAGGCCCCCAAAAATGTCCCCAGGCCCTATAAAATGTCCCCAGGCCCCAGAAAATGTCCCCAGGCCTTCAAAAATGTCCCCAGGAACCAGAAAATGCCACCAGGCCCCAAAAAGTTCCCCAGGCCCCCAAAAGGGTTTCCACACCCCAGGAAAGATCCCCGGGCCCCAGAAAAGATCCATAGGCCCCAGAAAAGGTCCCTAGGCCTCTGAAAAGATTCCCAGGCCCCAGAATAGGTCACCAGGCCCCGAAAAAATCCCCAGGCCTCTGAAAAGGTCCCCAGGCCCAAGAATATGTCCTAAGGCCCCAAAAAGGTCCCCAGGCCCCTGAAAAGGTCCCGAGGCCCCAGAGAAGGTTCCAAGGCCTTAGAAAAGATCCCCAGGACCTAGAAAAGATCCCTAGGCCCCACAAAAGGTCCCCAGGCCCTGCAAAAGATCCCCAGGACTCAGAATAGGTCCCCAAGCCCCAAAAAAGTCCCCAGGCCCCCGAAAAGGTCTCCAGGCCCCAGAATAGGTCTCCAGGCCCTGAAAAGGTCCCCTGGCCTCCAAAAGAGCCCCCAGGCCCCCCAAAAAGGTCCCCAGGCCTCGAAATGGTCCCGTGGCCACAGAAAATGTGCCCAGGCCCAAGAAAAGGTCCCCAGGTTCCAGAAAAGGTCCCCAGGCCCGGAAAAGGTCCCCAGGCCCCAGAATATGTCACCAGGCCCCGAAAAGGTGCAAAGGCCCTGAGAACGTCCCCAGGCCCCAGAATAGGTCCCCAGGCCCTGAAAAGCTTCCAAGGCTCCAGAAAAGATCTCCAGGCCCTGAAAAGGTCCCCAGGCCCCAGAAAAGGTCCCCGGACCCACAAAAATGTCCCCAGGCTCCAGAAGAGGTCCCCAGGCCCCAGAAAGTTCCACAGGCCCCTGAAAAGGTCTCCAGGCCTCTGAATATGTCCCCAGGCCCCAGAAAAGGTCCTCAGGCCACAGAAAAGGTCCTCAGACCCCAGAAAAAGGTTCCGAGGCCCCATAAAGATCCTCAGGCCTTCGAAAAGGGCCCAAGGCTACAGAAAAGGTCCCCAGGCCCTAGAAAAAGTCCCCAGGCCACAGAAAAGGTCCCCAGGCCCCAAAAAAGGTCCCACAGCCCCAGAATAGGTCCCAAGGCCCCGAAAAGGTTCCCAGGCCCCAGAGAAGGTCCCCAGACCCCAGAAAAGGTCCAGAGGTCCCAGAAAAAGTCCCCAAGCCTCAGGAAAGGTCCCCAGGCCCCAAAATAGGTCTCCAGGCACCAAAAAGGTCCCCAGGCCCCAGAAAAGGTCCCCAGGCCACAGAAAAGGTCCTCAGACCCCAGAAAAAGGTTCCCAGGCCACAAAAAGATCCTCAGGCCTTCGAAAAGGACCCAAGGCTACAGAAAAGGTCCCCAGGCCCTAGAAAAAGTCCCCAGGCCACAGAAAAGGTCCCCAGGCCCCAAAAAAGGTCCCATGGCCCCAGAATAGGTCCCAAGGCCCCGAAAAGGTTCCCAGGCCCCAGAGAAGGTCCCCAGACCCCAGAAAAGGTCCAGAGGTGCCAGAAAAAGTCCCCAAGCCTCAGGAAAGGTCCCCAGGCCCCAAAATAGGTCTCCAGGCACCGAAAAGGTCCCCAGGCCTTGAAAAGGTCCCCATTCCCCGAAAAGGTTTCCAGGCTTTAGAAAAAGTCACCAGAACCCAGAAAAGGTCACCAGGACCCAGAAAAAGTCATCTGGCCTGAGAAAAGGTCCCCAGGGCATGGAATAGGCCCTCAGGCCTCAAAAAAGTCTCCAGACCCCTGAAAAGGTTTCCAGACCCCAGAAAAGGTTCCCAGACTCTGGAAAAGTTCCCCAGGCCCCAGAAAAGGTCCCCAGGCACCAGAATAGGTCCCTAGGCCCCAAGAAGGTCGCCAGGCCTCCGAAGAGGACCCCAGGCCACAGAAAAGGTCCCCAGGCCCTTGAAAAAGTCCCCAGGCCCTTGAAAAAGTCCCCAGGCCACAAAAAAGGTCCTCAGGCCCCAGAAAAGGTCCCCAGGCCCCAGAATAGGTCCCTAGGCCTTGAAAAGGTCCCCAGGCAGCCGAAAAGGTCACCAGGCCCCAGAAAAGGTCCCCAGGCCCCAGAAAAGGTCCCCAGGCCTTTGAAAAGATCCCCAGGTCCCAGAAGAGATCCCCAGGCCCCGAAAAGGTCCCCAGGCCCCAGAAAAGGTCCCCAGGCCACAAAAAAGATCCCCAGGCCCCAAAGAGGTCCCCAGGCCCCTGAATTCACCACCAGGCCCCGAAAAGGTCCCAAGACCCTGAATAGGTCCACAGGCCTCAGGATAGGTTCCCAGTGCCTGAAAGGATCCCCAGGCCCCCAAAAGGTCCCCAGGCCCCAGAAAAGGTCCCTAGGTCTCGAAAAGGTGTCCAGACCCCAGGAAAGGTCCCCAGGCATTAGAATAGGTCCCCAGGCCCCAGAATAGGTGGCCAGGTCCCAAAAAGGTTTTAAGGCCCCTGAAAAGGTCTCCATGCTCCAGAAAAGGTCGCCAGGCAACAGAAAAGGTCTGCAGGCTGCAGAAAAAGTTCCCAGGCCCCAGAATAGGTCTCCAAGCCCTGAAAAGATCCCCTTCCCCCGAAAAGGACTCCAGGCTACAGAAAAAGTCCCCAGGCCCTAGAAAAAGTCCCCAGGCCACAGAAAAGGTCCCCAGGCCCCAGGAAAAGTCCCCAAGGGACCCACTCCCATATACACACACACCCACACTCACCCACACACACCCACACACACACCCACACACCCACAGACACACACACACACACACACACACACACACCAGGAGCTCGGACTCGACCCCCGCAACCTCAACTAGGTGAGTACACACACACACACACAAGGCGGTGGGACCAGACAACATCTCTCCATGGGTCCTTAAAGAGAAAGCAGAGATATTGTGTGAGCCATTAACAAAGATCTTCAACACATCATTTGAAACTGGGCAACTCCCTTAGGTATGGAAAATGGCAAATGTAGTCCCAGTTTTTAAAAAGGGAGACAGACATGAGGCACTAAGCTACAGACCTGTATCACTAACGTGTATAGTATGCAAGGTCATGGAGAAGATCATCAGGAGGAGAGTGGTGGAGCACCTGGAAAGAAACAAGTGTGTAATTGACAACCAGCACGGTTTCAGGGAAGGAAAATCCTGTGTCACAAACCTACTAGAGTTTTATGACAATGTGACAGAAATAAGACAAGAGAGAGAGGGGTGGATCGACTGCATATTTTTGGACTGCAAGAAGGCCTTCGACACTGTTCCTCACAAGAGGTTACTGCAAAAGCTAGAGGATCAGGCACACATAACAGGAAAGGCACTGCAATGGATCAGAGAATACCTGACAGGGAGGCAACAACGAGTCATGGTACGCGACGAGGTGTCAGAGTGGGCGCCTGTGACAAACGGGGTTCCACAGGGGTCAGTCCTAGGACCTGTGCTGTTCTTGGTATATGTGAATGACATAACGGAAGGGATAGACTCAGAAGTGTCCTTGTTTGCAGATGATGCGAAGTTAATGAGAAGAATCGGATGAAGATCAGGCAGGACTACAAAGAGACCTGGACAGGCTACAAGCCTGGTCCAGCAACTGGCTCCTTGAATTTAACCCTGCCAAATGCAAAGTCATGAAGATTGGAGAAGGGCAAAGAAGACCGCAGACACAATATAGTTTAGATGGTCAAAGACTACAAACCTCATTCAAGGAAAAAGATCTGGGGGTGAGTATAACACCGAGCATATCTCCTGAGGCGCACATCAATCAGATAACTGCTGCAGCATACGGGCGCCTGGCAAACCTACGGATAGTGTTCTGATACCTCAGTAAGGATTCGTTTAAGACTCTGTATACCATTTACGTCAGGCCCATACTGGAGTATGCAGCACCAGTTTGGAATCCACACCTAGTCAAGCACGTCAAGAAATTAGAGAAAGTGCAAAGGTTTGCAACAAGACTAGTCCCAGAGCTACGGGGACTGTCCTACGAAGAAAGGTTGAGGGAAATTGGCCTGATGACACTAGAGGACAGGAGGGTCAGGGGAGACATGATAATGACATATAAAATACTGTGCAGAATAGACAAGGTGGACAAAGATGGGATGTTCCTGAGAAGGGACACAGACACAAGAGGTCACAATTGGAAGTTGAAGACTCAGATAAATGAAAGGGATGTTAGGAAGTATTTCTTCAGTCATAGAGTAGTATGGCCGTGGAATAGCCTAGAAAGTGATGTAGTGGAGGCGGGAACCATACATAGTTTTAAGGCGAGGTATGATAGAGCTCATGGGGCAGGGAGAGAGAGGACCTAGTAGCAATCAGCGAAGAGGTGGGGCCAGGAGCTGTGACTCGACCCCTGCAACCACAAATAGGTGAGTACACACACACACACACATGGTAATGCATGATTTACAGCCAGCAAAGTCAGGATTTTTCTCCAGAATGGTCTGTAATATTCCACTGTGGATAAAATACTTTGCCATTTCTTAAACATTTCTGAGTGAGTTGTTTCTAAATTCATTAATCTGATCACACTCCAGTACATAATGACGCAAGGTGTGACAATAGTCCATCTGGCAAAGTTTACATTTCGTTTGGTCTAGATAAGATAAGATTTCGTTCGGATTTTTAACCCCGGAGGGTTAGCCACCCAGGATAACCCAAGAAAGTCAGTGCGTCATCGAGGACTGTCTAACTTATTTCCATTGGGGTCCTCAATCTTGTCCCCCAGGATCCGACCCACACCAGTCGACTAACACCCAGGTACCTATTTGCTGCTAGGTGAACAGGACAATAGGTGTAAGGAAACGTGTCGAAATGTTTCCACCTGCCGGGAATCGAACCCGGGCCCTCCGTGTGTGAAGCGGGAGCTTTTAGCCACCAGGCCACCGGGCCACCTGGTGGTGGTGATTTAACCTGCCATAGATACTTGTAACCCAGCCTGAGCCGGGTGGTAGTGACATCCAAGAGTCTGCTTATCTTGTTGGATGCACCATAGACATGTGGCTCCTCCTGCATGATGGAACACAGCTGACACACTCATTTTCCACATTTTAAACATTTCATTGAGAATTCTCGCCTTGTGGCCTCAAGTGTAGCCAGCATAAATACTGACTTATTATTAGTAAATTTGAATTAAACAGTAATGGAAAGGTTAGAACAATTAATACATGAAAATATGGTCAGCAAAATAAGATTTATGCAAAAATAAATAAATATAAGACACGAGAAATAAGCAAACCTTCGACTCAGAGTCAAACTTTGTTAATTAAGTATAGAAACTAAGGCAAGAATATGACACAGTAGCTTCAGTAGTTGGTGAAGCTCCACCATGATAAATTAAATCAGAGAAAATGTGTGAAAGAAACGAAGAATTAAAATGGAAAAAGGCAAGAGCGAGTTGATAAAGTTAGATAAGTTATCCTGCTCCCGAGCGACTAGAAACTCACAGAAAACGAACTAGATTAACTGTAATAATAATAATGGGTAACTACACTGTTTTGTCTTACAAATACCAATACAAATACAAATATTTATTTCCCTGTAAAACTTACAATGTGTGGTTTACATGTTATAAGATTTAAGTTACAAAGATGGCCAACCGTGGATATCCATCCACCCCACAATTTACAACCTAACAACATATACTACAAACATTGGTTGTTAACTCTATTCTGATTTCGCATCTCATTTACCTCCCAACTATGGTGTCGCATCCTTAACATTGATAAGGTTGAAATTTTTTTTGTAGGAAACACTGACTTAAAATCAGGTAATTTACGTGATTATAAGAAATACACATCATGTATTGGTGAGTACTCAGCACCAGTAAGTAAACATAACATTTAACAAACAGGATAAGACATTTATACCAATGTTAACATTATCTCTTCGCACTGTATTGCAACACACCTGAAACACAAAATTATGTCTACCCATATTTTTACACACTGTACGACTCGCAGGTCGCACTACATTTAATACTAAGCCAACAGCTACTAACATTAAGCCAGTGTATTTGACTAGCAGGAATCCCACATACAAATTGTGACAGTACTATACCATCACCAATGCACACATCTTAAAACCTAAAATACATAATTTTACTCTGAGTACAGTACATGCTCAGCACGAATATTAACAAGTACATATATAATGATGACACCTCTGCAAACACTAATTTCACACACGTTAAATACAAAGTTACTTTACTTCATCACTGCCAACTTTCATGCCACATCACAGTGGACTTACCTCCACCTCTTCCATACCCACATTCACGTCACCTCACACACCCCCCGGGAGGCGACCCTGTTGTGACCCCTGACTTCTCCTTCCACATATGTATTCTTCAAGACTCACCCCTCTACCCACCCTTCCCGATTTACAGATTCAATAAAAACCCTAACGTTAGCATTCTATATCCTTCCGAAAAATCCTGCACCCATCTCCTCCCATACAGTTCACTATTTCGACACATCATGTGATAAACCGTTACTGCTAATACCCGCTGCCACACCCTACAAACCCCCCGCCCCCTCATTACCCACAATATATATGTATATATAATCCACCATGATATATCCCAAGGCCCTTGTAACACCCTCATCTAACCCCCCCCACATCCAGACTTAGGGAACGCAGAACCGACACCCCACGGCTCCCCACCCTCTGTACCACCCTACTTAACCAACACCTGACTCCCCCAACCCCTCACAAAAATACACTACATGAAACGCCGTCTCCTCACCTTCACAGATTCCGCATCTCCCACCCTCTACTACCCTTGTGTTTTGTAGTACCTCTCCTGACAGTAGAATGCCATGCAGAAATCGGTACATTACTTCCCATGCCCTAGGTTTTAACCTCAACTTACTAAACCTGTACTATATACTCCCCCAAGCATACATGGGAAAATCCCCTCCACTGGGGCCATGACCCTCCTTGCGAGCAACCTACACAAAACCCCTATTCAAATTTTCCTCGGTTCTCGAGCCAACATCAAAGACCTCAAGACAGTTTCACATTCCCTCAACTCCACTCCACTATACACATTTCCCAACCTGTCATGTACTTTATTCAACTGCCCCCCCCCTCACTCCCTTGCACAACACCTCCCATTTAAGAAACACATATTTAACCCTCCTTTTCAGGTCCAGTAACCCCATCCCACCCTGATGCACAGGGTGGGATGGGGTTGCTGGACCTCTCTCTGTAGCTAATCACAACTCAAACCTCACAAGAATTTAAACACCCATCTAAGAATTCCCACAATTGCCGTCCCTGTTACTGGGAACATGGCCGTTACATGCCATGCCTTACTGTACAATCATACATTTATGACAATCACTCTTTGCACGAGGGTCAGATGATGAGGCCTCAATGCACCCAGACACCCCTGGCTCCTTCCCAACAACTGATTCGAGTTTTCCTCCCTTGCTGCATCCAGGTCTTTATAGATGACACCACAAATTTATAAAAACTCCGTCTGTCGCCTCACAATGTTACATCCCCCTCCCACTCTCCCCACCCAATCTCCCAACCCCATGACCATTGACTTCTCACTATTCACTTTCATTCCTGTTGCACCTCCAAACAATTGTACAGCATCATCTAAAGCCCCCAGCGACATCCCTTCCTGAACCAGGATGGTTGTATCATCCACATATCCTATTAATACAGGCCATGCTTTCCCTACCCCCACCCCACACCCACCCTCATTACACACTTGCTACTCAACCATTCGATAGAAGTGGTCCTGAATGCACACAAATAATATTTACAGCATAGGACACCCCTGCCTAAGTCCCCTCCCCATTGCAATCTCCTCCCCCAAGCATCCATTTATCTGTACCCTCGCCTTGGCTCCATTGTACAAAGTGGCTAACCAGCTTACTATTTCTTCCCCATAACTCTGCCTCCTGAGTACAGCACTCAACACTCCCCTTTTCACTCTGTCATATGCCCCCTGCCAGTCTAATGCCAACATTGCTGCCCCCCTTCCTCCCATTTCGACTCCACAAAACCCCTCAGTATCCCATGACCTTCTGCAATCGACTTTCCAGGCAACCCAAACTGCGTTTTTGGTACCACCCACCCTACAACACATTTAAACCTATTTCCCAAAACTTTAGTAAACAACTTATAATCTGTGCATAGCAGTGATATGGCACGGTAGTCCCTAAGGGTGTGCTGCCCCTTACCCTTCGAGACCATCACTACAACGGCTGTTGCCTGCTTCTCCCCCAACTCTCCTTCATCAAATTTAATAACCTGACCATGAATCCCCTTATCAGCTCCCAATGATGTAGATAAAATTCATCTGGAAGACCATCTATTCCTGGAGCTTTGCCCTTCCTCATTCCCCTTAGTGCCCTCTCTATTTCCCCCTCTGTAATTACCCCACCCAATGACTTCCTATCACTGTTCCCTAAATTGCACACCATATACTTACACACCTGCTCTAAAACCTCATCCTCAATCCCCCACTTTTCCAATACCCCCATACCATTTATCCACATATGCACACATTCCTTTCATAAATAACGTTCCTTTCGTAGACTGTATCTCCTGACCTACCCTATAACCTCCCACTGACTCATGGACCTCTAACCCTGGGATAGCAGTAGCCTGCTGCCGTTGCTTCTGACGTTGCAATACACACGCCGATGGCTTGTCACCCCATAACACCTCCTCTACCCCTGCCTGCACCCTTACCACTTGAAACCTCTCATCTTGTAACTCCCTCAGTTACCCTTTCACCTCAGTAATATCATCCATGGGATAATTGCCCCCAACAGCCCCCTGTACATAACAGCCCCTTAGCCTGTCCTCCAAATAGTTAGAAGTCCATATTTTAAGTTATTTATACGTTTTCCCTCCCTCGCGTAATATTTCCTAATCCTTTTTCTAGGGACACAATCCCACCATTTCACCACGTCTTCCACCTCATTTGCTTTCCCACTAAGCTCCTTATATAGGACTGCAAACCCCTCTAACCCCTCCTCGTCACTCAACACACTTGTGTTTAACTTCCAGTAACTCCTACATATTCCTGCAAGTGCCTCCCACCCCATCTCAGCCACTACCACTCTATGATCTGAATATGCGACCTCTACTGTTTTGAAAGATTGTACTACAACTCCTTGGGAAAGATACACCCTGTCTAATCGAATGGCATACCCTCTCCTAACAAACGTGTGCTCTATCTCCCAGGCCCCCCTCAAATGCGTCCCATAACCAAATGTCCCTCAATAAGTCTCTTAAAGCCACAGACACATAGCCTGCTCCTTTCGGTTCCACGTCGGCCCTCCTAATAACGCAGTTCCAGTCTCCTCCTACTAGTGCCACATCCAGTAATGCCCATAAAAAAAACACAAGGTCTTCACACACAAACTCCTGTTTCACCTTTACGTTATTCTCTGCAGGCGCATACATGCTTACAAAGGACACCCGCTTTCCCATCCACCAACAATCCACACGCAACACCCTCCCCCCACTCCCCCCTCACTTCTCTGCAAAACAAACGGGCTCGCCTCCCTAATAAATATACCCACACCTCCTTTTAAATGGGCAGATGGCAGGGTTACCACCATAAACCCTGGCACCTCCAACACCCTACCCTCCTTAAAATTATGCTCCTGAAGGAACACAACATCCACTCTAGATTTATTCAGAAACTATCTAATTCTCTCTCTTTACACTATTACACAAACCATTGATGTTCACTGTCATACACTTGAGGCTGTTAAAGTTTCCAACTCTGCCTCCTCTCTCCACACTTCCCAGGTCCACCAGAACTTGGGGCTCCACTTATCACACTCACACTTCCTTCCCTCCCCTCCTTCTTTCAGTGCTTCCTATCGTGGCTACCACTACCCACTACCATCCCCTTCCACCCAAAACTGCTTCCCAGGCTGCTGCGCTGGAGTTAGGACATCATCTGAATCCGATGCAGTGGCCCTCTTCCTCGTGATGATCTCATCCTCCATAGCTCACAAGTTGACATCTGAGCACACTGCAAACCAGCCGAGATATGTACACATTTATATATAACACTGTCATATACATTCAAGATTGAGTAAACTGCGATTTCAGGACCATGTGCACAACCTATATCACTATTCAATGACAGGTGTGACCATAACAATAAAAACATTACACAATATTATATACATAGCACACATGAATAAGTTATAACGAGTGACAACACCTACTATGCCTAAATCTTCTCAACACAAAAGGGGTGGGAACCTTCCCCCCTCCCCTTTTGCTGCACTCCAACCCCAACTAACAGAAATATAAGAATGTAATATTAAAAGGTGGTACAATAGCACATGAGAAAAGTCTAACTTTTATATACAAGAGCCTTGTAACAACCTCCACAGATTGGTCTTCAGGTCTCTTTGCACACTAACATCAGCCATGATTATGTATCTTAACATGACAATCAAGACTTTGCCACCAACACAATGTGCATTGACACAGAAATAGTATGCATCAGTTAAGGTAACCGACCAGTCCCGACTATTACTCCCACAATAGCGGGTGGGCTCTTCCCCTACCCAATGCTATTCGGCCCTATCCATCTGCTTCCTAACGAACATTAGAAATGATAATACAAAAAAGAAATTAGGCATCTTATAACAGTGGTATATCACTTGTGTACACAATATACAATTGACAGTTTTACTAAAGGAATATTCAGTTCACTGCCCTTACACTCCAAACAGTGCCATCTACACACGTTCTCTTCCACACCCACCCACATGCACATATCCCACTAACTCCCAGGAGGCAACTCCGTTTCAACTCCTGACTACACCACCCCTTATGCTGCGACTAAACCCACCCACGCTCGTTCCCTTCCAGGTTCACAAAATCCAATAAAATCCCTAATGTTAGTTCTCTGTAACCCTCCAAAATAGCCACCTGCCACCTATTCCCGTAAATTTGCCTATTGCGACACCACGTATGGTAGAATGTACGTAGTGTTGCAAACCCCCCTACACCCGCATACCCCATGAGATATATTAGTCAACCATGGTGTATGCCAAAGCCCTAGAGACGCCCTCCTCCATCCCTCCCACATCTAGACTGAGTGCCCACAGCACCGACACCCCATGTCCTCCCACCAGTTTAGTTTTAGTTTAATATGTTTATTATGCACCCCATACCCATCCTGTGGGCGGTAGTCAAAAGATTACAGAGGTACATAATTGGTCCAGGGACTGGACTCCAAAGTTTTGATAGCTGAGCAAGTTACAAAGGTAATGAACTAGATCTGGTCATAATCATAACCAAGTTACAAAGGTAATGAGCTCCAGGTAGAGCTGGTCACACTCATGAATAATTGCAAAGGTAATGAATCATAAACACATTAATCATGAGAATTTACAAAGGTAATGAGCTCCAGGTAGAGCTGGTCAAAATCATGACAAGTTTCAAAGGTAATGAATGATAAACACGTTATCACATGATTACAATCATAGACAAATTACAGAGTAATGAGCAGTTAACAAACATAGCAGGGAATTCATCCATTGCCCCAACAACAGATGTTGCTAGGTGCCTGTTTCTCCTCGGTAGACAGCCATTGCAAACAGCAGCAAGTTGCCCCGGGATCTGCTGCTTGCACGAGCACCATCGACCCTCCCCAAGAGGTCCAAGAAGCCAGTGACTCCGTTAGCAGCCCGATGGAGAGCTGTCCTAGGGACATGTCAGCGTCCTGGTGGACACCAAGTTGATTGAAGATCCCAGGCCCTCGTGTGCACGGATGTTGAAGCTTGAGGAACTGAGTACACACTGCCTGTGGCACACCTGACAGCTGCCTCGTGGTCGAACTCCACGATGCTGTCCCTGTAGTGGGAGTTCCTGTGAGCCCGGCACTCCCTGCAGTGCCATCGCTGACATCGTGGGTTAGGGGAGAAGTACCCTCTACAGATGGGGTGGCGCTGGGAGTTGGGTGGGTGAGGCGGGGGAGATGCGCAGGGGTGAGGCGTTATGAGAGGGTCACTGTTTACTACACACGCCCTCCCCCTCCCCCCCAGCGGAGAGGGGGGGAGGCGCTGACTGGTCCTGACTCAACAACACCAAACCCTCTGAAACTGCACAACACTTCAACTATTTACGCTGAAACGATGCACTGGGATGTCCGTTCGCTGCTCTGGTATCTTCTCAAAGCATTCACACTGAGTTCTGTTAAGTGGGGACCTGGTCAGCCTCTTTGGCCAGGAGCTATCCTTGAAAATCCCGCAGCTAGCCCGCTACACAACCTGCCATGTCGGCCATGTTGAGCCCTGTGCGTCCTCCCACCATCCTAACCACTCTACACATCCAATCCCGGATGTTCCCCAAACCCTCACAAAAATACACTACATGATACACCGCCTCTTACTCACCGCAGATGCCACACACCCCGCCCTCTATGACCCAACAATTCCATAGTATCGCCCCTGTTGGCAGAAAGTCATGCAGAAACCGATACATCACCTCACGCGCCCTGGGCTGTAACCTCAACTTACTAAAACGGTGCCATATATCCCCCCATGCATACATTGGGGAAATCCCCTCCACCTACGCAAAAACTCTGCCCACAAGCAGCCTACACAAGGCACCTATTCTGACCTTCTCCGGTTTCTGTGCTAACACCAAACCCTGGAGTATGGTCTCACACTCACGCAATACTACACCACCATACAAAAGTCTCAATCTGGCATACACCCTATCCAACTGTCCCCCACACAATCCCTCATGCAACACCTCCCTCTTAATAAAAACGCATTTAACTCGCCTTTTCAGATCTAACAACCTCAATCCACCCTGACTGATGCACAGGTAACATCACCACCTCTCTCCATAACCAGTCGCAAACCGATCCTCGCAAGAACTGGAACACACTCCGAAGTATGTTCGTAATCGCCATCCCTGTTAATGGGAACATGGCTGTCACGTACCACACCTTGCTGTGCAATAATACGTTAACTACGATTGCCCTTTGTATGAAAGTGAGGTGGTATGGTCGCAGCACACCTAGGCGACCCTGGATGCCTTCCACCAACCTAGTTGAGTTTGCCTCTCTCATGGCCCTCAAGTCATCCTCATATATAATACCACATATTTTTAGGGTCCCGGCCTGGTACATCCAGAGGCTCTCAACCTCATGATCATTGACTTCTCCAAGTTTACTGTCATACCCATCGCACCCTCGAACAAGTGCACTGCCTCCTCTAGTTCCCCCAGCCTCATCTCCTCCTGCACCCACTCCTACAGTTCTTTACCATTCAGTAAAATGGGTCCTGTATACACGGAAACAAGAGCTATGACATTGGACACCCCTGCCTAACACCCCGCCCCATGACAATTGCCTTTCCTAAGCATCAGTTGATCTGCACCCTTGCCCGCGCACCCCTGTACAACGCTTCAACCCATTTTACCATTTTGTCTCCAAAACCCTGACACCAAAGTATTTTGCTCATCGCTCCTCTTTCCACCCTATCATATGCCCCCTGCCAATCCATGGCTAACAGTCTCCCTCCCCTCCCCTCCCCCCGATCTTCCACGAAATCTTTGAGGATCCCATGCCCCGTAATCATTGACCTACCTAGCAATCCGTATTGGGCTCCGGAAACAACCCTCACCACTACACACTTAAACCTGTTACCCAAGACCTTTGCAAATAACTTGTAATCTGCGCATAACAACACAATGGCGTGGTAATCCTGAAGGGTTGCCTGCTTCTTCCCCAATTCGCCCCCTCCTTCATTAAATTCATCAGTTGAACCAAAAAACTACACAGCAGCTCCCAGTGCTGAGATAAAACTCACATGGGAGCCCATCGATACCTGGCGCTTTCGCTTTATGCATCTCGCTGACAGCCCTCCATGTTTCCTCCTCCTTGATGACTCCACCCAATGCGTCCCGATCTCCCTAGTATACATAGTGTATAGTGTATACTACAGTGGCACCCTAGTATACACAGTGTATAGTGTATACTACATTGGTACCTTAGTATACATAGTATATAGTGTATACTACAGTGGCACCCTAGTATACATAGTGTATAGTGTATACTACAGTGGTACCCTAGTATACACAGTGTATAGTGTATACTACATTGGTACCTTAGTATACATAGTATATAGTGTATACTACAGTGGCACCCTAGTATACATAGTGTATAGTGTATACTACAGTGGTACCCTAGTATACATAGTGTAGTGTATACTACAGTGGCACCCTAGTATACACAGTGTATACTGTATACTACAGTGACACCCTAGTATACATAGTGTATAGTGTATACTACAGTGGTACCCAAGTATACACAGTGTAGTGCATACTACAGTGGCACCCTAGTATACATAGTGTATAGTGTATACTTCAGTGGTACCCTAGTATACATAGTGTATAGTGTATACTACAGTGGCACCCTAGTATACATAGTGTAGTGTATACTACAGTGGCACCCTAGTATACATAGTGTATACTGTATACTACAGTGGTACCCTAGTATACATAGTGTATAGTGTATACTACAGTGGCTCCCTAGTATACATAGTGTATAGTGTATACTACAGTGGTTCCCTAGTATACATTGTGTATACTGTATACTACAGTGGTACCCTAGTATACATAGTGTATACTGTATACTACAGTGGTATCCTAGTATACATAGTGTTTACTGTATACTACAGTGGTACCCTAGTATACATAGTGTATAGTGTATACTACAGTGGCACCCTAGTATACATAGTGTATAGTGTATACTACAGTGGTACCCTAGTATACATAGTGTATAGTGTATACTACAGTGGTTCCCTAGTATACATAGTGTATAGTGTATACTACAGTGGCACCCTAGTATACATAGTGTATAGTGTATACTACAGTGGCTCCCTAGTATACATAGTGTATAGTGTATACTACAGTGGTACCCTAGTATACACAGTGTAGTGTATACTACAGTGGCACCCTAGTATACATAGTGTATAGTGTATACTACAGTGGTACCCTAGTATACATAGTGTATAGTGTATACTACAGTGGCACCCTAGTATACATAGTGTAGTGTATACTACAGTGGCACCCTAGTATACGAAGTGTATACTGTATACTACAGTGGTACCCTAGTATACATAGTGTATACTGTATACTACAGTGGTACCCCAGTATACATAGTGTAAAGTATATACTACTGTGGTATCCTAGTATACATAGTGTATACTACAGTGGCACCCTAGTATACACAGTGTATAGTGTATACTACATTGGTACCCTAATATACATAGTATATAGTGTATACTACAGTGGCACCCTAGTATACATAGTGTATGGTGTATACTACAGTGGTACCCTAGTATACATAGTGAAGTGTATACCACAGTGGCACCCTAGTATACACCTTGTATACTGTATACTACAGTGGCACCCTAATATACATAGTGTATAGTGTATACTACAGTGGTACCCTAGAATACACAGTGTAGTGCATACTACAGTGGCACCCTAGTATACATAGTGTAGTGCATACTTCAGTGGTACCCTAATATACATAGTGTATAGTGTATACTACAGTGGCACCCTAGTATACATAGTGTAGTGTATACTACAGTGGCACCCTAGTATACATAGTGTATACTGTATACTACAGTGGTACCCTAGTATACATAGTGTATACTGTATACTACAGTGGCTCCCTAGTATACATAGTGTATACTGTATACTACAGTGGCACCCTAGTATACAGAGTGTATACTGTATACTACAGTGGTACCCTAGTATACACAGTGTATAGTGTATACTACAGTGGCACCCTAGTATACATATTGTATACTGTATACTACAGTGGTACCCTAGTATACACAGTGTATAGTGTATACTAGAGTGGCACCCTAGTATACATAGTGTATACTGTATACTGCAGTGGTACCCTAGTATACATAGTGTATACTGTATACTACAGTGGCTCCCTAGTATACATAGTGTATACTGTATACTACAGTGGTACCCTAGTATACATAGTGTATACTGTATACTATAGTGGCACTCTAGTATACATAGTGTAGTGTATACTAAATTGGCTCCCTGGTATACATAGTGTATACTGTATACTACAGTGGCTCCCTAGTATACATAGTGTATAGTGTATACTACAGTGGCTCCCTATTATACATAGTGTATACTGTATACTACAGTGGTACCCTAGTATACATAGTGTATACTGTATACTACAGTGGTACCCTAGTATACACAGTGTATACTGTATACTACAGTGGCACCCTAGTATACATAGTGTATAGTGTATACTACAGTGGCACCCTAGTATACATAGTGTATAGTGTATACTACAGTGGCACCCTAGTATACATAGTGTAGTGTATACTACAGTGGCACCCTAGTATACATAGTGTATAGTGTATACTACAGTGGCACCCTAGAATACATAGTGTATACTGTATACTACAGTGGTACCCTAGTATACATAGTGTAGTGTATACTACAGTGGCACCCTAGTATACATAGTGTATAGTGTATACTGCAGTGGCACCCAAGTATACATAGTGTAGTGCATACTACATTGGCACCCTAGTATACACAGTGTATAGTGTATACTACAGTGGCTCCCTAGTATACATATTGTATAGTGTATACTACAGTGGCACCCTAGTATACATAGTGTATACTGTATACTACAGGGTACCCTAGTATACACAGAGTATAGTGTATACTACAGTGGCTCCCTAGTATACACAGTGTATAGTGTATACTACAGTGGCACCCTAGTATACATAGGGTATAGTGTATACTACAGTGGTACCCTAGTATACATAGTGTATAGTGTATACTACAGTGGCTCCCTAGTATACATAGTGTATACTACAGTAGTACCCTAGTATACATAGTGTATAGTGTATACTACAGTGGATCCCTAGTATACATAGTGTATAGTGTATACTACAGTGGCACCCTATTATACATAGTGTATAGTGTATACTACAGTGGTACCCTAGTATACATAGTGTAAATTGTATACTACAATGGTACCCTAGTATACATAGTGTATAGTGTATAAGACAGTGGTATCCTACTATACATAGTGTATACTGTATACTACAGTGGTACCCTAGTATACATAGCGTATAGTGTATACTACAGTGGCACCCTAGTATACATAGTGTATAGTGTATATTACAGTGGTACCCTAGTATACATAGTGTATAGTGTATACTACAGTGGTACCCTAGTATACATAGTGTATAGTGTATACTACAGTGGTACCCTAGCATACATAGTGTATACTGTATACTACAGCGGTACCCTAGTATACATAGTGTACAGTGTATACTACAGTGGCACCCTAGTATACATAGTGTATAGTGTATACTACAGTGGCTCCCTAGTATACATAGTGTAGTGAATACTACAGTGGCACCCTAGTATACATAGTGTATAATGTATATTACAGTAGTACCCTAGTATACATAGTGTAAAGTGTATACTACAGTGGCTCCCTAGTATACATAGTGTATAGTGTATACTACAGTGGCACCCTACTATACATAGTGTATAGTGTATACTACAGTGGCTCCCTAGTATACATAGTGTATAGTGTATACTACAGTGGCTCCCTAGTATGCATAGTTTATAGTGTATACTACAGTGGCTCCATAGTATACACAGTGTATAGTGTATACTACAGTGGCACCCTAGTATACATAGTGTATAGTGTATACTACAGTGGGTCCCTAGTATACATAGTGCATAGTGTATACTACAGAGGTACCCTAGTATACATAGTGTAGTGTATACTACAGTGGCTCCCTAGTATACATAGTGCATAGTGTATACTTCAGTGGCTCCCTAATATACATAGTGTATAGTGTATACTACAGTGGCACCCTAGTATACATAGTGTATAGCGTATACTACAGTGGCTCCCTAGTATACACAGTGTATAGTGTATACTACAGTGGCTCAATAGTATACATAGTGTATAGTGTATACTACAGTTGCTCCCTAGTATACATAGTGTATAGTGTATACTACAGTGGCACCCTAGTATACATAGTGTAGTGTATACTACAGTGGCACCCTAGTATACACAGTGTATAGTGTATACTACAGTAGCTCCCTAGTATACATAGTGTATACTCTATACTACAGTGGCACCCTAGTATACAAAGTGTAGTGTATACTACAGTGGCTCCCTAGTATACATAGTGTAGTGTATACTACAGTGGCTCCCTAGTATACATAGCGTAGTGTATACCACAGTGGCACCCTAGTATACATAGTGTATATTGTATACTACAGTGGCACCCTAGCATATATAGTGTATACTGTATACTACAGTGGTACCCTAGTATACATAGTGTAGTGTATACTACAGTGGTTCCCTAGTATGCATAGTGTATAGTGTATAGTACAGTGGCTCCCTAGTATACATAGTGTATAGTGTATACTGCAGTGGCTCCCTAGTATACATAGTGTATAGTGTATACTACCTTGGCTCCCTAGTATACACAGTGTATAGTGTATACTACAGTGGCTCCCTAGTATACATAGTGTATAGTGTATACTACAGTTTCTCCCTAGTATACATAGTGTATAGTGTATACTACAGTGGCTCCCTAGTATACATAGTGTATACTGTATACTACAGTGGCTCCCTTGTATACATAGTGTATACTGTATACTACAGTGGCTCCCTAGTTTACATAGTGTATAGAGTATACTACAGTGGCTCCCCAGTATACATAGTGTATAGTGTATACTACAGTGGCTCCCTAGTATACATAGTGTATAGTGTATACTACAGTGGCACCCTAGTATACATAGTGTATAGTGTATACTACAGTGGCACCCTAGTATACATAGTGTATAGTGTATACTACAGTGGCTCCCTAGTATACATAGTGTATAATGTATACTACAGTGGCTCCCTAGTATACATAGTGTATAGTGTATACTACAGTGGCACCCTAGTATACATAGTGTATAGTGTATATTACAGGGCTCCCTAGTATACATAATGTACAGTGTATACTACAGTGGCTCCCTAGTATACATAGTGTAGTGTATACTACAGTGGCACCCTAGTATACATAGTGTATAGTGTATACTACAGTGGCTCCCTAGTATACATAGTGTAGTGTATACTATAGTGGTACCCTAGTATACATAGTGTATAGTGTATACTACAGTGGCTCCCTAGTGTACATAGTGTATAATGTATACTACAGTGGCACCCTAGTATATACAGTGTATAGTGTATACTACAGTGGCACCCTAGTATACATAATGTATAGTGTATACTACAGTGGCACCCTA
The DNA here is from genome assembly GCF_026875155.1 of Cherax quadricarinatus. Classification (NCBI taxonomy): domain Eukaryota; kingdom Metazoa; phylum Arthropoda; class Malacostraca; order Decapoda; family Parastacidae; genus Cherax; species Cherax quadricarinatus. Next base: position 28,780,595 of record NC_069413.1, read on the forward strand.
GTATACATAGTGTATAGTGTATACTACAGTGGCACCCTAGTATAAACAGTGTATAGTGTATACTACAGTGGCTCCCTAGTATACATAGTGTATAGTGTATACTACAGTGGCACCCTAGTATACATAGTGTATAGTGTATACTACAGTGGCTCCCTAGTATACACAGTGTATAGTGTATACTACAGTGGCTCCCTAGTATACACAGTGTATAGTGTATACTACAGTGGCTCCCTAGTATACATAGTGTATAGTGTATACTACAGTGGCACCCTAGTATACATAGTGTATAGTGTACACTACAGTGGCACCCTAGTATACATAGTGTATAGTGCATACTACAGTGGCTCCCTAGTATACATAGTGTATAATGTATACTACAGTGGCTCCCTAGTATACATAGTGTATAGTGTATACTGCAGTGGCTCCCTAGTATGCATAGTTTATAGTGTATACTACAGTGGCTCCCTAGTATACATAGTGTATAGTGTGTACTACAGTGGCACCCTAGTATACATAGTGTATAGTGTATACTACAGTGGATCCCTAGTATACATAGTGTATAGTGTATACTACAGTGGTACCCTAGTATACATAGTGTAGTGTATACTACAGTGGCTCCCTAGTATACATAGTGCATAGTGTATACTACAGTGGCTCCCTAATATACATAGTGTATAGTGTATACTACAGAGGCACCCTAGTATTCATAGTGTATAGTGTATACTACAGTGGCTCCCTAGTATACACAGTGTATAGTGTATACTACAGTGGCTCCCTAGTATACATAGTGTATAGTGTATACTACAGTGGCTCCCTAGTATACATAGTATATAGTGTATACTACAGTGGCACCCTAGTATACATAGTGTAGTGTATACTACAGTGGCACCCTAGTATACACAGTGTATAGTGTATACTACAGTGGCTCCCTAGTATACATAGTGTATACTCTATACTACAGTGGCACCCTAGTATACAAAGTGTAGTGTATACTACAGTGGCTCCCTAGTATACATAGTGTAGTGTATACTACAGTGGCTCCCTAGTATACATAGTGTAGTGTATACTACAGTGGCACCCAAGTATACATAGTGTATAGTGTATACTACAGTGGCACCCTAGTATACATAGTGTATACTGTATACTACAGTGGTACCCTAGTATACATAGTGTAGTGTATACTACAGTGGCTCCCTAGTATACATAGTGTATAGTGTATACTACAGTGGCTCCCTAGTATACATAGTGTATCGTGTATACTGCAGTGGCTCCCTAGTATACATAGTGTATAGTGTATACTACCTTGGCTCCCTAGTATACACAGTGTATAGTGTATACTACAGTGGCTCCCTAGAATACAGTGTATAGTGTATACTACAGTGGCTCTTTAGTATACATAGTGTATAGTGTATACTACAGTGGCTCCCTAGTGTACATAGTGTATAGTGTATACTACAGTGGCACCCTAGTATACATAGTGTATAGTGTATACTACAGTGGCTCCCTAGTATACATAGTGTATAATGTATACTACAGTGGCTCCCTAGTATACATAGTGTATAGTGTATACTACAGTGGCACCCTAGTATACATAGTGTATAGTGTATACTACAGTGGCTCCCTAGTATACATAATGTATAGTGTATACTACAGTGGCTCCCTAGTATACATAGTGTAGTGTATACTACAGTGGCACCCTAGTATACATAGTGTATAGTGTATACTACAGTGGCTCCCTAGTATACATAGTGTAGTGTAAACTATAGTGGCACCCTAGTATACATAGTGTATAGTGTATACTACAGTGGCTCCCTAGTATACATAGTGTATAGTGTATACTGCAGTGGCACCCTAGCATACATAGAGTATAGTGTATACTACAGTGACACCCTAGTATACATAGTGTATAGTGTATAATACAGTGGCTCCCTAGTATACATAGTGTATAGTGTATATACATTTTTAAATGTATAAGGTAAAGTTTTAGAAAGAATTTAATTTTAATGAGTACTGCTAATTGGGCTATTTTACCTATTCGACACGACATATATATATATATTATATAATATATATATATATATATATATATATATATATATATATATTATATATATATTATATATATATTTATATATAGTATAATATATATATATATATATATAATATATATTTATATTATATATATATA
>NC_069413.1:28785282-28819151 GCF_026875155.1 Cherax quadricarinatus
TGTTACCATTATGCTTTTTCGTTGATCACGTGATGTACACCTGCCACATACATAACAGAAGCTGTCTGTAATGTTCAGGCATCTTTGTCTGTTACTGTTAATCTGAAAAAATATTTCATATAATAGAACAAAAGAAATCGATTGTAAATATGTGTATGTTACAAAAAAATATTAAGAAAAATAAACACCAATAAAAGCAATGAATAAACATGTGTGAAGACTGGGAGAGTCAGCACACAACTGACGCTCTCTGACTCTTCTTGACAAGCAGTCATCATCTGTAGGATTTGTTTGTTGATATAAGCCCTTCAGGGAAGGTTCCTTAACGCTGGTGAGGGGCTCTTGATCTAGGGAACTGGATCTGTGCTCCAGTTCCCTGAATTGGGTCTGAATGCCTTCCATCCCCACCACAGGCGCTGTATAATCCATACTGGTTTACCGCTCCCCCATGATTATAATAATATTGACATAAGAAGTGGGATGCAAGGTTTTCCTCAGAGGTGTATTCATCTGCTAAATACTGTCGAGCTGATAACTACCGTAATTTGCTCAACCAAAATAACTTAATAGCCACGTTCCAAGGCTCATTATTATCCATGCAATTTATGGGAATCCTCTCATAAAATGGGTAAGGAGTTTATGATAAAGCTAGCAAAATTTTACACTGAGTACCACTTACCAGGACTTCTAACCAGGACATGCCGAGTCCTGGGGACGTAAGCATCGGGCTGGCGTCAAACACTACCTCTAGCTGGACTTTGCTGATAGAGTGAGAATTCCGTGTTTATGTTTGGCTTGTGGGCTGCGTACCAATCCCGAGCCTTTGTGGTTCCAAGATGGAGCTGTCGTTGGCGGTGGTGGGATCCTTAGTAATGGAGTGTTAAGCCGAGTTTATGTGGAGCCGAGTTGAAGTTCTCAACGCCTGTAAAGGATTGCAGTGAGCTGTATTGTGACGTTACTGCTACTGCTGTTGGTCTTGCTACTGATGTTGGTCTTGCTGCTGCAGTAGCTGGAGCTCCTGCTTTACTGCTGTTGTTCCTGTTGTTATTGCTGCCGATGATGTTTTTGTTGCAGGTGTTGCTACCAGTGATGAGGAAATGTGGGAAGGAATAGCGGTTGTGGTGATGCTGCTGCTACAATCCAAACAGGGTCACGAGTTATGTCTGTATGTGACTAACGTTAGTTACTGTGTGGCGTCTCATAGCGACGTTCATTCGCTGGTGGCGTCCCAGGGGTAATTACCAGACCTTGCAGCAATTATTCATCTCATGTGTCTTACAGCTGGTGAAGATGTCCCTGTTGCCCTCTGTTTCATCTGTTTGTGGAGATACTACCCTGACAGCTGAGCGGTGGTGTAGGTCTACAGTCAGCACTAGTAGCTGTCTTTATATGTATCTAGCTTAAGTTTCTGGACTACGCCTTCATATACCTATTTGCTCTGTTAGACGTATCTCTAAATTCTGGAAGTCTTTAATGTATAGCAATTAGTCCATTCATGTACAATGTCTACACTTCCGTGGACTTCTAAGACACATAACAATTGTTATTATCTCTAACTTTCATATTTCTAATTCGTTGTAGTGCATTCACTTTGCTGTGGTGTTCTCTCATTCTAGCTCAGACTCTCTCACCATATTCTCCTTAATACCATTGAGCATCTTGAGTGTTGTGATAATATCTCCTCAGTGCCTCGTTGCTCATCAGTCAGTTTAGCTCTTCAAGGGAACCTCTCCTCATTAACTGACTAATATGACACCTCTCAAGCCTTATTTATCAAGGCTTGGGAGGTGATGATGGAGTGGAGAGAGTGATGATGATGGTGATTGACGGGAGAGAATGATGATGGTGGCGATGATGGAGGCGAGAGAGTGATGATGGTGATGATGGACGGGAGAGTGATGATGGTGATGATGGAAGGGAGAGTGATGATAGTGGTGATGATGGAGGGGAGAGAGTGATAATGATGGTGATGGGGGGAGAGATTGATGATCGTAGTGATGATGGAGGGGAGAGAGTGATGATGGTGATGATGATGGGAGAGAGTGATGATGGAGTGGAGAGAGTGATGATGGAGGGGAGAGTGATGATGATAGTGATGATGGAGTGAAGAGAGTGATGATGGAGGGGAGAGAGTGTTGATGGTGGTGATGGAGGGGAAAGAGTGATGGTTATGATAATGATGACGGAGGGGAGAGAGTGATGATGGTGATGATGATGGAGGGAAGAGAGTGATCATGGTGATGATGGACAGGAGAGAGAGTGATGATGGTGGTGATGATGGAGGGAAGAGAGTGATGGTGATGATGATGGCGGGGGGAGAGAGTGATGATGGTAGCTAGGGCTCACCCCATCTTTCACTCACCTTCAGTAAGGATCAACACGTCGGTCAGGATCTTCCTCAGTTTGAATATAATTTGCCTGCAATTTCTCACAGGCGGATACCACTGATAGCCTCAGGCATAACATGCAAATTTATTATTTACGCTGCTGATTATGAACAATTAACCTGCAAGAAACCATCTTAATTTAAGATATGGCATCCAACGGAACTGGATGCCCTACTTTTAAGGATCGTATGGTCCAGTGGATTAGGGCGTCATGCGTTTTCTCCCACCATGAGGCAGGCCAAAGCACCATGGGTTCGAGTCCTTGGCTAGTGCAGTGTTGTTATTGATATATATATATATATATATATATATATTATATATATATATATATATATATATATATAATATATATATATATATATATATATATATATATATATATATATATATATATGTATATATATATGCAAAACAACCACTCTGAAAGAATAGAGAAATTCCAAGCGCTTTCGTGACTACTCACATTATCAAGGAACTAGTTCCTTGATAATGTGAGTAGTCACGAAAGCGCTTGGAATTTCTCTATTCTTTCAGAGTGGTTGTTTTGCATATTCTGAAATCACCTGTTTACTGTGATCTTATTGCATATATATATATATATATATATATATATATATATATATATATATATATATATATATATATATATATATATATATATGTATTGTGTGTGTGTGGTGTGTGTGTGTGTGTGTGTGTGTGTGTGTGTGTGTGTGTGTGTGTGTGTGTGTGTGTGTGTGTGTGTGTGTGTGTGTGTGTGTGTGTGTGTGTGTGTGTGTGTGTGTGTGTGTGTGTGAGTGTGTGTGTGAGTGTGTGTGTGAGTGTGTGTGTGTGTGTGTGTGTGTGTGTGTGTGTGTGTGTGTGTGTGTGTGTGTGTGTGTGTGTGTGTGTGTGTGTGTGTGTGTGTGTGTGTGTGTCGTGCCGAATAGCGAAAATTGGCCAATTAACAAGTACTCATTTAAAATTTAGTCATTTCTAAAATTTTCTCTTATACTTTTAAAGATATATTTTTTCATTTATGTTGATGAAAAAAATAATAATTTTGTACCAAACGAACCTTAGAAAACTTACCTAACCTTATTATAACAAGCTCAATTTAATTTAGCTTAATAGCTTAATACAACTAAATATATTTCAGATAAGTTTACAATAATGTAAAAATAAATAAACGCAATGAAATATATTTTTTCGTTAGGTTCAGAATGATTTTAGAGAAATTATTGCATGCACAAATTATCGCTTGTCTTATTACAGCTATAATTTCCACTTAGAAAATTATTAACTTCAGGTCTATATACATCAAAATATTCATGAAGACATATACAGTGTAGACAGGCCGAGGTGTACATATTTACCACTATCTTCACATACCTAAATTTAATACATATTTAGGGATAACAATATGAATGTATGTTATTAATGAATTTACACTCAGCCTTAATGACCACATAACTTTCAGTATTTGGAATTAAAACCTGACATAACAATACTTTCGTTTCGATATTCGTTCACTATATTCAGTTTATGTAATAGAAACGTTTAGACATCTTTTATGTTATAGAATAATAGTCTGAATTGACTCAAAATCACGAAGCAAATTGTAGATTCTTGGCTGTATTATAGTTAACAATATCAGAAATGCATTTTTATGTAAATAATTAAATTAAAGCATAATAAACTAGTGACAAAAATCATTTATTAATATTGCAGATAATTCCAGATTCACTTACCAAATTTATAATCACATTAAATTAGAAAAGTATTCTCATTTTCCTGTCCACATAATAGCTGCTGCCGTGGCAACTAAGGTAATTATACTCGCTTGTGAGCTAAAAACAGGCAGCGGGGAGAACAATTTTAACAATCTTTTAATATACAATTACCCCTTTTCTTTAATATTACCGTGACACAACAGGAACCATGTAATCAAGGACATGACTCTATGGGAATTAACGTTCATAAATTGTGTGCTGGCTGCCCCTAGACACTCAGCCATTATGTCTGGAGGAAAATGATTGTTAAGGGGATACAAGAACCTCTTTCCAGTAATAGCAGAAAGTTAATCTCTTTTATTATCGTTCACAGGAGAAGAATAAATGTCTCTTTTAGATGGTGTGTGTGTGTGTCTGTGTGTGTCTGTGTGTGTCTGTGTGTGTCTGTGTACCCATCTAATTGCTAACCAGGGGTTGAGTCATCGCTCCTGGACCCGCCTCCATGAGCTTCATCATACCTCTTCTTAAAGTTATGTGTGGATCTTGCCTCCACTTCATCACTTCATGACAACTCTGTGACTGAAGAAATACATCCTAACATCCCTGTGACTCATCTGAGTCTTCAGGTTCCAATTATGACCCCTTGTTGCTGTTTCACATCTCCGAAACATCCTGTACCTACCCACCTTGTCAATTCCTCTCAGTATTTTATCTTGTCATCCCTATCCCTCCTGTCCTCTAGTGCTGTCAGGTCGATGTCCTTTAACCTCTCGTCGTAGGATATAACACTTCGCTCCGGGACTAGTCTTGTTGCGTGCTTGACCAAGTGTGGGTTCCAAATTGGTACTATATACTCCAGTGTGGGCCTGACGTACACGGTTTACAGAGTCTTGAACGATTCCTTATTAAGGTGTCGGAACCCTATTAGGTTTGCCAGGCGCCCGTATGCTAAAGCTGTTATTTCGTTGATGTGCGCCTCAGGAGATATGCTCGGTGTTATACTCGCCCTAAGAGCCTTTTCCTTGAGTGAGGTTTGCAGTCTCTGGCCTTGTAGACTGAACTCCGTCTGCGGTCTACTTTACCCTTCCCCAATCTTCATGACTTTGCACTTGCTGGGGAAGAACTCCAGGAGCTAGTTGTTAGACCAGGTTTCCATCCCGTTCAGATCCCTTTGTAGTCCTTCCTGATCCACATCTGATTGAATCCTCCTCATTAGATACACATCATCTGCAAACAGGGACACTAATGAGTCTATCCCCTCCGTCATGTTATTCACATATATCAGAAACAGCACCGGTCGTAGGACTGACCCATGTGGAACCCCACTCGTCACCGGCGCCCACTCTGACACCTTGTCACGTACTATGACTTGCTGTTGTCTTCCTGTCAGGTATTCTCTGATCCACTGTAGTGCTTTCCCTGTTATACCTGCCTGATCCTCTAGTTTTTGCAATAATCTCTTTTGTGGAACTGTGTCGAAAGCCTTCATATAGTCCAAGAAAATGCAATATACCCACCCCTCTCATTCCCTTGCCTTACTTCCGTCACCTTGTCTTAAAACTCTAGTATTTGTGTGTGTGTGTGTGTGTGTGAGCTCTGATTTTTACCTATTTATACTCACCTATTTGTGACTGTAGGGGTCGAGCCTCGGCTCCTGGCCCACTCTCTAAACTGGCCACCACTGTGTTCATTCTTGCTTGGTCTTGTGAGCCCTATCACACCTATTTTTAAAGATATGTATAGATCCTACTGCTATCACTTCACTCTCCAGTAAGTTTTACTTTCTGACTTCTCTGATTCTGAAGAAATCTTTGCTATCATCTCTGTCACACATATGTTTTTAATTTCCAGCTCTTCCCTTGTGCACTGGTTTCTTGCCTTTTGAATAACGATCCCTGTTCAAATATAAAATTTTCTCAGTATCTTGTACGCCAGTGTTACGTTTCCCCAAGTACTGATGTCCTATCATGTAGTCAGGATTAGCTCCTATACTCTTTCCTCATAGCTCATATCCTTTAGCACTGGGACGAGTTTTGTTTAAAATCTCTACACTTTTTCCATGGTATCGACATGCTTTATCCGATGTTAGCTTCGTAATAATGCTGCCTCCTTGAAAATGGCCTGCCAGTTGTCATATATAGTGTCGGAACTGACCCGATTCCAAGAAAATTAAAAGTGAAATTTGTGTTACTGGCGCATCTGCAAAGAATATTTCATCTTCCATATATTGTGTTAGAAGAGGATCATTATAGAGGCAGTGAGTGTTGAAGGTGCATGATTCATTTACCCTAAATGTAAAATTTGTTGGCATTATACTTGATGCCAGACTGAAGGCTGGAATATTTGTTGACACAAATATTTGGAATATTCCATCCGATCCAATCTTTTAACAATGTTTCTTTAATAATCTGACATGTTCTTCTATGTTCCCTGGTCACTGGTTCTTGAATTTTCTTTGTCAGTTTCATCTTTAATGGTCATATTTTCTTCTCGTGTTAACGGTATTATTTTTTTTATCTTGATAGGTTCATATCTTCCTTTCTTCTTGCCTTGCTTAGTTCTTCTTTTCCTTCTTATATTGTTATGTTCTTAATAATAATCATAATTACTTCTCATATTGCAGCCTCACTCCTCCTGTGGACTGAGATAATGTTCGTAAATAATTTTGTTCTATATCGATGCTCATTATTTCTTTCACTGTAGCCTCTACAAATTATTACTATTTACTTATCTTAGTGGAACTCTACATTTCTTACCGAAGTGAAATCAGTAGCTAGTCAGTTCCTGTATACTCATCACTAGCGACAACCAAATGCATTTCGGTCGCTGTTCGGTCTGAGACGGGGATCCCGCCCTGTTTAACTTCAGTTTCCTGTACCTCAGCACAAGTGACTGACATAATGCAGAGTGGGGCATAAGTTTGAAATACAGTTAAATATCCGAAAAAATTTTTTGAAACGAATTAGAAAAGAACTTCACAAGTCATCACATGGAAATTAATATCTCAAGTCTTCAAAAATAATGGTAAATTAGGACATACACAGCCCGAATCTAATTCAAACTTTCCATTAAGAAGCACCAGCTTTGAAGCTAAACTGAAGAGGCATTCTCTAGTTATCACAGAAAGACCAATATCTCAAAATTGAAAAACCTATCATTATTAAACTTAAAAACACCATAAAAATGCGATATTTTATTAATATTCTATTTCAGATTTTCTACGAACCTATAAGAATTATTTTTTCAGAATATCCAATTCAATAAAAATAGAAAATGACAACCTTGCCCCCACCCAGCCTAAAATCAATACAAAAATACTTTCAATTAAAAACATAAGCGTTTAGGTTGAATACCAATCAGAAGAGGCATTCTCTAGTTATTAAATGGGAAGAGATTTATTTAATAAAAGGGGTAAATAAAAAATTTAGAAAGCACAAAATGAACACCAAACTTTCTTTTAATAAACCCAGCCAACAGTGATAGTTTGAAGACTATCAGGAATGGCATTTTCCAGTAATTGGTCTAATTCCAATAATTCCATTTTTTTTAAATTTCAATAAAATTTCAATATTATATCTAGAAGCTGATTAGAAGAAGCATTCTTAAGTTAGAGAATATTAATGAATATCAGAATTTATTTAATTAAATTGGCAAATTGAGACATATGTCACACATTAACAGGAAAAACATTGAGGTCAGGACACCTCACCAGTGATGAAAATTTTAAGTTGATCATTGGAGTTATTACCACGATTCCTCAGCGTTGTGTGATTTTTGTGGGTTTAGCGCTTAGTTTTGATTATAATAATAATATTAGTGACTACGAGTCTAAGTTTTAATTAAGTGATTAACTATACTAACAAATATGCTATCACAACACTCTAAATATTAATGGGTACCATCCTCCCCATTAGATACATCAGCCATTACATACCAGAGCCGTTCAGAACTACACCTGGAGGTCGTTCCAGGGGTCAACGCCCCCGCGGTTCAGTTCTTGACCAGGTCCCCAGATGGATTAGGGTCTGATCAGTGAGATTGTTACTGCTGGTCGCACGCAATCCAACGCACGAACCATAGCCCGGATGGTCAGGGTCTGACCTTAGGTAAAATGAAATTTATTTATTGTTATTTAACGAGAATAAAAGCTTCACACTATTTTACGTATAAAGTGGGGAAATCTGCACCCAAACTCTTGAAACCTGCACCTAAATGCTTGAAATCTTCCCTTCAACACTTGAAATCTGCACCTAAACACTTGAAATCTGTACCTAAGCACTTGAAATTTGCACATACATATTGGAAATCTACTCTTAAACACTTGAAATCTGTACCTAAACACTTAAAATCTGCTCCTAAATACTTGAAATCTACGTACACACTTGAAATCTACACCTTCATCTTGAATGTCTGAGGCTGTACCAATGAGGGTTATGGAAGTTTTTGTGGCCAGTCCAAGATGCTGGGACTGTCTTGGACAAGTTTGGTCACAAGACACACATTCGTCAGGTGCTTCAAGAACGTGACACCAGGCAGCGCACACACGAGTTGAGAATTTCATGCCGATCGGATTAGTCATGCTTGATGAGTTGGAGGAAGAAAAAATTCTGGTAAGCACTCTAATTAGTAACACTTATATTACTCTCCTACTTGACCCTTGTGGGTTTAGTGTTTAGTTATAATTATAATATAATGACTACTCTCTCACAATAATTAAGCGTAATTACACTGTTCGTATTAGTCCGTAATCTTAATCACAAATATATATGCTTTCACTGTTGCAAGGACAGTGTAATGGATGACTGATAAAGACGCTTTAAACAGTGGAAATATGTCTTACTTGTTCTAAGTGAGCTCAGTGGATGTCTCTTTTCTGTTCATGCGGCAGAGTTGTTTTTCAATCATATTTATGTATTAAGATCCCAAGATGTTGCAGTGTCTGACAGGATTGTAGATGAATGGTTCAGAGAACCGACACGTTGATAAATTAGACACATGTGCAACTCTTGGGTATCTTTATTGAGGAAACGTTTCTCCACACAGTGGCTTCATCAGTCCATACAAAGGTTAAACTTGAAGAACAGGAGGAGAATGAGGTAATCAGTCCCTAAGCCTTGAGTCGATGTGGTCAGTCCATCAATCTTGAATAGAATACGGCATAGGAGCGGAGAAGCAGCTTATAAACCGTATGGCAGGAGAGGTGCAGCAGTCGTAGGTGGTGTCACATTTGTCCAATGTGGAAGTAGGTCGTGCCCAAGGGTTAGGCAAGCGAAGAATTCCCAAGTATTAAGATCCCAAGAAGTTGCAGTGTCTGACAGGATTGTAGATGAATGGATCACAGAACCGACACGTTGATAAATTAGACACATGTGCAATCCTGTCAGACACTGCAACTTCTTGGGATCTTAATACTTGGGAATTCTTCGCTTGCCTAACCCTTGGGCACGACCTACTTCCACATTGGACAAATGTGACACCACCTACGACTGCTGCACCTCTCCTGCCATACGGTTTATAAGCTGCTTCTCCGCTCCTATGCCGTATTCTATTCAAGATTGATGGACTGACCACATCGACTCAAGGCTTAGGAACTGATTACCTCATTCTCCTCCTGTTCTTCAAGTTTATCCTTTGTATGGACTGATGAAGCCACTGTGTGGAGAAACGTTTCCTCAATAAAGATACCCAAGAGTTGCACATGTGTCTAATTTATCAATCATATTTATCGTATCTTTATCATTTTTATCGGTGTAGTATGTTATAACTGATCATTTTTTACTTTTATACTACAATCTATCGCTAAGTTAGAAATCAACTTAGATGCTCACAGGATATCAAAATTATAATTAGTGTCTTACACTTTAAAGGAAAATTTCCTTTGCCTTATCCTCCCCCTTTCAAAATATATTTTAGAACAGAGAAATGCGAGTAAATGGAGATAAACAGTGTAGAGTAGAGACATGCTGGAGACGTGTGGTATAATCCTCTCTCCCTCACCTCTGCTCCTTCCTCATTAATCACTATGCTAATGAGCAGGTGAGGTTTACTTAGTGTTGCTCGTGTTAAGATGCTGGTCTCCTATAACTTAATTTACAATGATGCTTTTCTAAGTAATTTTCTTTTTGTGTGTATATGTGTGTTATCAGCGACTTCCTTTATGTTTTGGCTTCTTTAAAAGAGATACTTTGTTCCAAGGAAATGGAATTACTCTCTTTTCCCTTTGAAAAGTCGTGGTTGTCTTCCGTTCTATGGTGCTGAGTCTTCACTACTGGTTCACAACATTCGCGTAAATGAAATTACGAAAATAATATCTTTCTCTTTTAACACTCTCCTTCTCTATTTCTCTTTTATCACCATTTCACTCCTACTATTTTATCACTCTCACACTTTCTGTATTTATCACTATTTAACTCTTCCTATTTTATTATTCTTTCACTGTTTCTTATCACGCTGTTTTATCACTCTCTCTACTGTTCCTGTTTTATCGCTATTTCTCTCTCTCTCTCTCTTTCGGTTTTATTGCTGACTTGTTCTTCCTTCATTAGTTTGGTCATTATTCTATGGTGATTTGAGTTCTAGCGCTGGACGGGAGGGTGAGTTGAGTTCCATCTTAAGTTAGGAAGGGGGTAATAAAGGGTGAGTCGTGTCCAGCCAGGTGCCATGGCCAAATAAATTGTCCAACTCAATATCTGAATCCCTCGTGGTTAACATTCTCACCAGATCTTCCCCTGAACATCACCTGTGCTACGGCCATAGATGGAACTGTACCATGTGTCGAGCTTCCATTGTCTACCTTGGGATCAGAACACAATTTCGAAAAGTGGATATGGTTACTAATTAATAATAAGGAGTCTTCTATTGGAAATTCCCACAGACACTCCTAGAGTTATATGTCCCTTACTGTACTGTGAGACAATGTAGTTCATCCTGTGTACAGGTACATAAATTACTCCACCTCCATAAGCTTCCAGTATATTCCGATATGGAAATGACGTAACATGCACTTAGAATAACCTAACAACACTGTAGTTCACAAATCTTCATCAAGCAAGCCAGATGTGTTCTCTTATGCCTTACTATGCAGTGTTATGTAAACAAGAGATGCCCAGTAATCAACTGGCCACGGTGAAACTCACGCTTGACTCTCGAGTCGAAAAATTGATGGGCTCAGCTTCAGAAAAACTTGCTACTAATGGCACAGATTTTTGTAAACTAAAACGTTCATTGCTGGAATGATGATATTGCCTCTTCCTATTATACTATTCCTTAGTAAAACCATGCTTTCCCTCTTCTCCAGAGTTAGCTCTACTAACCTGAGCACAAGAGAAGCAGAATTGATCAACAATAATTTTGTACAGAGGGAGTATGAACTAGTAAATTATATTATGAATAAAGTTTGGAGAGAGACTACACCTGGGGCCCCCTCATCCTTCACCCTGAAACAAGCAAATAACCCCCAGCACGCACAAAGAATACGCCATACATGAATCATGAGCTTGTTCAGGCAAGCTGTGGTTCACCACTCAAGCTGGCTTAAGATAACATTGCACTCAGGTCATGTTCCATCACCTTTCCTTAACTCACACTACCCCTTAACCTCACCCTCACGCTCTCCCTTAACCTCACACTCACACTCCCCCTTAACCTCACCCTCACACTCCCCCTTAACCTCACCCTCACACTCTCCCTTAACCTCACCCTCACACTCTCCCTTAACCTCATACTCACACTCCCTGCTCTTCACCCACACATTCTCCCCTTCTTCCACTCATATTTCTCCCCCCCCTACCTCTCACACTACTTTCCCAAAACAGGCATGAGTAACTTCCTGCAGGAGGTTCAGTGGGAAAGAGAATTGGTAGGAAAATCAGTAAACAAAATGATGGACTACGTGACAAAAAAATGCAAGGAGGCAGAGGAAAGGTTTGCTCCCATGGGAAACAGAAATAACGGGAAGACCAGAACGAGCCCTTGGTTTACCCAAAGATGTGGAGAGGCAAAAACAAAGTGTGCTAGAGAATGGAAAAAGTATAGAAGAAAAAGGACTCAGTCGTAGAAGAAGAAATGATTATGCACAGATAAAGAGGGAGGCCCAGCATCAGTACGAAAGTGCCATAGTATCGTAAGTCAAGTCTGACCTGAAACTGTTGTATAGCCACATCAGGAGGAAGGCAAGAGTAAAAGACCAGGTGATCAGGCTGGGGAAAGAAGGTGGGGAACTCGCAAGAAACTACCAAGAAGTATGTGAGGAGCTCAACATGAGATTTAATGAAGGAAATATTTACAGTGGAGACAGAAAGGACTCCGGGAAGTCAGAATAGGGAGGTACACCGACAAGGGATATAGGCCAACAAGTGCTGCATGAAATGCACACAACCTAGGAGAAGGTGAAGAAGCTGCTAAGTAAACTTGATACCTCAAAGGCAATGGAACTGGACAATATCTCTCTGTGGGTCCTTAGAGAGGGAGCACAGATGCTGCGTGTGTCACTAACAATTTTCAACACATCCATTGAAACTGGGCAACTACCTGAAGTATGGAAGATGGCAAATGCAGTCCCCATTTTTAAGAAAGGAGACAGACACGAGGCACTAAACCAAAGACCAGTGTCAGTGGCATGTATAGTATGCAAAGTTATGGAGAAGATTATCATAAGGAGAGTGGTGGAGCACCTAGAACGGAACAAGCTTATGAACGACATCGATTCAGGGAAGGAAAACCCTGTGTCACAAACCTACTGGAGTTTTATGACAAGGTAACGGAAGACACGAGAGAGAGGAGTGGGTAGATTGCATTTTCTTGGACTGCAAGAAGGCCTTCGACACAGTTTCTCACAAGAGATTAGTGCAAAAACTAGAGGCTCGGAAAGGGCACTACAATGGATCAGAGAATACCTGGTACGTGAAGAGGTGTCAGAGTGAGTGCCTGTGACGAGTGGGGTTCTACAGCGGTCAGTCCTGGGACCAGTGCTATTTTTGGTAAATGTGAATGACATGACGGAAGGGATAGACTCAGAAGTGTCCCTGTTTACAGATGATGTGAAGTTAATGAGGAGAATTAAATCGGATGAGGATCAGGCAGGACCACAAAGAGACTTGAACAGGCTGGAAGACTGGTCCAACAACTGGCTCCTCGAATTTAACTCCGCCAAATGCAAAATCACGAAGATCGAGTAAGGGCAAAGAAGACCACAGACAGAGTATGGGCTAGGTGGCTAAAGACTGCAAACCTCACTCAAGGAAGAGGATCTTGGGGTTAGGATAATACCGAGCACATCTCCTGAGGCGCAAATCAACCAGATAACTGCTGCAGCACATGGACTCCTGGCAAACCTAAGAATAACGTTCCGACACTTCATTAAGGAATCGTTGAAGACTCTGTACACTGTGTACGTCATGCCCATACTGGAGTATGCAGAACCAGTTTGCAACCCACACCTAGTTAAGCACATCAAGAAATTAGAGAAAGTGCAAAGGTTTGTAACAAGAATAGTTCCAGAGCTAATAGAAATGTCCTACGAAGAAAGGTTAAGGGAAATCGACCTGACGGCATTAGAGGACAGGAGGGTAAGGGGAGACATGATAACGACATATAAAATACTACGAGGAATTGACAAGGTGGACAGAGATAAAATGTTCCAAAGATGGGTCACAGAAACAAGGGGTCACAATTGGAAGCTGAAGACTCAGATGAGTCAAAGGGATGTTAGGAAGTATTTCTTCAGTCATAGAGTTGTCAGAAAGTGGAATAGTCTGGCAAGTGATGTAGTGGAGGAAGGAACTATACATAGCTTTAAGACGAGGTATGACAAAGTTCATGGAGCAGGGAGAGAGAGGACCTAGTAGCGACCAGTGAAGAGGCGGGGCCAGGAGCCATGTATCGACCCCTGCAACCACAAACAGGTGAGTTCCTTAGTCTCCACACCTTAGCTTCCACGCTTTCACAATCACCACCTCACCCCTCACCCCACCTCACCCTCACCCCACCTCGCCCTCATCCCATCTCACCCTCTCCTCACCTCGCCCTGCCATCCCCTGCCATCCTCACACTGCCACCCCCAGCCATCCCCACCCTGCCATCTCCTGTCGTTCTCATACTGCCATCCCTTGCTTTCCTCACTCTGCCGTCCTCGCCAGTGCCATCCCCACCCCTGCCGTCCCCACCCTACCACCCCCTGCCATCCTCATCCTTGCCCTCCTCACCATACCGTCCCCACCCCTGCCGGCCTCGCCCCTGCCGTCCTCACCATGCTGTTCTTACCCTTGCCGTCCTCACCCCTGCCGTCCTCACCCTACCATCCTCTGCCGCCCTCACCCTGCCATACCCTGTCGTCCTCACACTGCCATCCCCTGCCTTCCTCACCCTGCCGTCCTCACCGTGGCATCTCCTTCCGTCCTCACCTTGCCGTCCTCAACTCTGCTGTCCTCACCTCTGCCTTCCTCACTTTACCATCTCCTGCCGTCCTCACCCTTCCACCCTCACCCCTGCTTTTCTCAATCTATCATCCCCTGCCGTCCTCACCGTGCCATCCCCTGCCGTCCTCACCGCGCCATCCCCTGCCGTCCTCACCCTGCCATCCCTGCCGTCCTCACCCTGCCATCCCCTGCTGTCCTCACCCTGCCATCCCCTGCCGTCCTCACTCTGCCGTCCTCATCTTGCCGCCTCCTCTTCGCCCACAAACTCCTTATTTTTTTAAGCGACACTTTTATAAAAATTTCATTAATTACTTGATTGCATATGTAAATGAGTCATTAACAATCGGTAAATTAGCTGTGACTGGCGGGAGGAAGAGAGGCAGGGAGGGATGATGGTAGGAAAGAGAGAGAGTGGGAGAGTGTGTGTGAGAGAGAGAGAGAGAGAGAGAGAGAGGGGGAGTGTGTGCATGTGTGTGAGAGAGGGAGAGAGTGTGTGTGTGTGTGAGTGTGTGTGTGTGTGTGTGTGTGTGTGTGTGTGAGAGAGAGAGAGAGAGAGAGAGAGAGAGAGAGAGAGAGAGAGAGAGAGAGAGAGAGAGAGAGAGAGAGAGACAGACAGACAGACAGACAGACAGACAGACAGACAGACGGACAGACAGACAGACAGACAGACAGAGATAGCTTGTCAATAACGCTAGGGATCCATAACCTAACATTGTCAAACCCTGTGATGTTCAAAAGTGGGCCATCGCTAAATGGAAGGTGGACACAAAAAGAAAGCTAGCATTAGGTAGAGGAGACTCTAAAACCTGGTGGTCCCTGGTCAAGAACAGACAAGATTATCTGCCTGATGAACTCCTTCCACCTCTAAATCGACAGGATGGGACCACTTCTACTTGTAGTCAAGAGAAAGCAGATCTCTTTGCCGAACACCTTGCTACCAAAATGCAAGTTCCTGATCCAGCAAGGGACCCTCCTTGGCTAGCTGCAAGAACTGTATCAAAATTGCCAGTGGTGACAATAAGGCAAGACGAGGTGTATTTCCTTCTTAAATCACTTGACCAAGAAAAGGCTGTGGGCCCAGACAAGTTGAGCCCAAGATTGCTGAGAAGATGTGCCGACCAGCTAGCAGCACCTCCAACTTGCATCTTTCAGCACTGCCTAGTACAGTGTAAATGGCCTTCTCTGTGGAAAGAGACAAATGTAGTCCCTGTTCACAAAAAGAAGAGCAGAGCAGAAATCAGCAACTACAGACCAGTGTCACTCCTGTCAATCACTTGCAAGATCCTTGAGACAATAATCTCAAGACAAATGACAGAGTTTTTTGACTACCACTCACTACTTTGTGACCGTCAATATGGCTTCAGGAAAGGTTACTCTGCTGCTGATCTGTTGTTAAACCTCTTCACTAAGTGGTACCAGTCACTGGATGAATCCAAAGTCAGCTGTGTGGTTGGACAGGACATTGCTGGTGCTTTCGACCGGGTGTGGCACCAGGGCCTCTTAACAAAATTGCAAACTCTGGGAATTGCAGGCTCTACGCTATGTCTCCTCAGTGATTACCTTCATGGTTGATCTCTAAGGGTAGTTCTCAATGGAATGGAATCAGCAAAACATCCTACTGGGGCAAGTGTCCACAAGGAAGCGTGCTGGGACCATTGTTATGGAATGTCTACTTCAATGACCTTATTCATCTCATCCCAGAATCCCATGCATATGCAGACGACTGTACACTGACATTCACTTATCCAAGAGAAGAAATGCCAGCTGCTCTAAGCTACATCAATCACCAGCTAAGAGCTTTATCAGCTTGCAGAAATAGATGGCAAGTAACATTTGCACCTGAGAAAGCACAAATGATGATTGTCTCTAGGCACCATGATGGTAATGCCGGTGCAGTAGTAAGGATGAATGGGAGGGTGTTGGCACCTGGGAAGAAGTTGATATCCTTGGGATTAATTTTGACTCCAAACTGACCATGAAGAACCACGTTGTAAATCTTGCAAACAAGGCAGCCAGGAAGCTTACAGCACTTCGCCGTATCTAGCATCTGCTTGACAGTAGAGGTTGCAAGATTCTGTACGAGGCAAAAGTACGCTCACACCTTGAGTATGCTCCACTTTCTTGGTTTACCTGCCCCCCCCCCTCTCATCTGCGACTGCTTGACAGAGTAGAGAACAGAGCAAGGCGTCTCATCTCTCTCCTGAACCAATCCTGGATAGATCTGTCATTTCAGCAGAGCCTTCAACACAGGAGGGATATGGATGGCCTTACTGTTATGTACAGGGCCAATAGTGTCAAAGTACCACATTTGGATCCACTTCGAGGATAGCGTGAGGCAAGCTTCAAAACAGGAGGGATGTGGGTGGCCTTACTGTTATGTACAAGGCCAATAGTGTCAAAGTACCACATTTGGATCCACTTCGAGGACAGCGTGAGGCAAGCTTCTATACCACAAGATGGGCAGAAAGCAGCAACTTCACTCTGGCTGTACCCTTCTCCAGAACATCACTTCATCTGAGATCATTTATCCCCAGGATGACTCGAGTATGGAACACATTCGTACAGCATTATGATGTCAACGAGATAAAGTCAGTTGATCAAATGAAAATGCTGGCCCACAGATGGCTCCAACTTTATCCTGTTCCCTATTTGTATGTCTCATAACAATGAAAATGCTTTCAAATGAGCTGATGTAGGTAACAGCTCCTAGCTTGTCAATAAAGCTAGGGATCCTTAACCTAACCTTGTCAAACCCTGTGTAAGAGAGAGAGAGAGAGAGAGAGAGAGAGAGAGAGAGAGAGAGAGAGAGAGAGAGAGAGAGAGAGAGAGAGAGAGAGAGAGAGAGAGAGAGAGAGAGAGAGAGAGAGAGAGAGAGAGAAAGAGACAGAAAGAGAGAGAGGACAGGTAGGTAGGGAGAGAAGAAGGAACTCGTTATAACTGAAACAGAAAGTGTTAATAAGATGTAAGGAGTGAGAGGCTAAGAAATGTGGGAGGAGAAAGAAAGAGAAGAGAGAAATTAGATGTAAAATAGATGGGAAGGAAGTAGGGAGGTACGATGAATCGGTGGGAGAGTGAAAGTGGAAAAAGAGAGAGGAAGGGAAAGTTGAATGGAAAGAAGAAGGGTAGGAGGAAAGAAGATAGAGAAAGAATGGTAGGAGGGAAGAAGATAGATAAAGAAGGATGTAAGGAATTAGGCAGTGATGGAGATAGAACCTGGAAGGGAGAGACAGCTGAGTCTTGGGAGTCACCGCTTAAGCTTTCTGTTAAGAACTTTCTTTTATCTAGATTAAAAACTATTGAATATCATCTTGGTGTGTGAATTAAGGACTGAGACGCGAGAGGCTCCAACCACACCCTTCACCCTGGCAAGGAATTCACAGGAGAGATGGAAGTAGATGGAAGGCTATGGTTTCATCTACCTCTAAATCTTAACTGCTTGTGTTACTCCACTGCCACTAACTGAGCCATGAGTAGCAGTGGCTCTACTTCAGTCTATCAACAGTTCTACTGTGGCTAAGAAACACCTAATTCTACCATAACTACTATTATTAACCGAATTTCATCAGCCCGTTGATATCATATTGCCTCAGCGTATTATCTTACTTTATTCTTTACTTACAGTGATTGTCCTGTTAGTGCTTGAATGGCTGTATAATATTTCCACTTACAACTTCAGCGGGTACCCGAGTTTATTCCATTCTTCCATACTTCTGTTTGCTAAAAATAAAAAGCCTTTTGCAAACGTTCGTGTTGCATCTTCTGCCTTGCAGTTTCATTCCATTGTTTCGAGTTATGGACTCATTCAGCGTTTTTAATGGTTGGTCGTGTGCGTCAGGGTCATTCAGTATGTTAAAGGCTTGAATAAGATCTCGTCGTTGTCTCCGGGTCCTGAAAGGAAAAAACGGTAGGACGCTTTGAGTCGTGGGTCGGAGGAGAGGGGGCTGGGAGGATGAGAGGAAGAGGTTAAGAATAGAAGTAGGAAAAGAGGTAGGGAGGGAAATAAGGAAAGATGGTGGGGAAAGGGAGAAAGAGAGAGAGAGAGAGAGGGAGTGAGTGAAGAAGGGAAAATGAAGGGAAGGAGATAGGAAAAGTTAGAGTGACGGAGGAAGGGTGGTGAGAGGAAAAAAGGAGAGAAATGAAAAGAGGAAATAGAATAGAAAAAAGGAAGAGTGTTACTTTCAGAAGAGAAAAAGAATAAAAAGAAAACAGGGAAGAAGATAGACGAGTAATGGCGAAAGAGATATTAAAGGGGGAATGAGGAAGGGAGGGAGGGTAGGTAGGGAGAGAGGGAGGGAAGGAAAAAGAAGTGGAGTGAGGGAAGGAAGGATGGAAGAGAGCGAGAGATATTGGTAAGACTCGCTTGTCACAAGTGGAGCCATGCCTATTTCTGCTCTTGTGTTGATTTCCGTGCACGTCTCTCATTAATGGGTCTGGCCTTTCATTCCACTAGTGTTTGTTTATGGTGTTGCTGCTAGTGACCAGCTTCTCATAACCTTTGATCACTGGATCAGAGCTTCTCTGAAGTGCTACGAGCAGTCGTACCTATTACTACTGTTTGAATATTTGTCTATCCTGGCTTTGATTCACTTTCTTAGTTTATGTTTTCATTTTTCATTGCTTTAATTCAGTTAGGAAAACTTCGTCCTTGTGTGCTTATTATTAAGGAAATTGTATGAATCTGTGTCATCTTTAGTTCTCAACATTTCTTATATTTAAGTGTTATTCATTTGCTTTTTCCAAGTACGTTTCTCTTAAGGATTGATTTGGTCTCTCTGGAGGTAGATATATGGATAAATAAGAGAACATTATGTAGGTTAAACTAGGATAAAATATTAAATTAGAACTCTATGATTTATTTCTGATCATAATTGTTTTATTGTAACCTAGGAAAAAGAGAGAACTCGTAGGGGTTACTGTATACATTACAATAGGAGACTAATAGATTCGATACCGGAAGGGGGAGACAAACTTTGTGCTTTGGATCAAGAGCCCCTTACTAGCATCAAGAACCCCCCTTCAGGAAGTATAATGCAGTCAAGTAATGCAAAGCACTCCAATACCAAAATAGCAGCAATACACTCTATAACAACAACTCTCTAACGTTACATTGATCTATGTAAAATTGAGCAGCCGGCACTTAAACTTATCAATTGTACACTGACGATCGGAAAAGGCGTTCTGAAGGTATAAACGAAAGTCTTGGTGAATGTTAGTGGAAGAACACTGTACTTAAGACTATGTTAGTGGTCATGAAAGGTAATCCTGTCCGAGCTGTCTGGGGGATTAGTGTGGAGCATTATAGAGCACCATGGCTTGCTGTAGTGTTTTGGAATCTCAGTTTAAAGTGTTGAAGGAGGAGGTTCTACTTCTCCAAGAGGAAAACAGGAGGCTGAAAATTCGCCTAGATGGATTTGGGAGTGAGTGTGAGAAGAGTGGAGTCGGTGTGGAGGAAAAGGTTACCAACAGTGAGTGGGCTATAAAAAATTCCACACTTATAGAGTCAACTGGAAGTGTGGTGGAGTGGCAATGTATGTCAGAGATAATTTAAAATGTTGTGTTAGACAAGATTTAAGATTAGAAGCATCGGACACAGAATTTGTTTGGCTACAGTTTCTCGAGGGTATTGACAAATAAATTTTGGGTGTGATTTATAGGCCCCCAAATCTTGATAGGGAGCGCAGTAAGCTGCTATGGGACATACCGATTTTAACAACATGACAAGAAATCTTGAGTCTAATGACTTTCTTGATATGATTCAGGATTGCTTTTTAAGACAGTTTGTGACAGAACCAAGTAGAGGAAACACTCTGCTTGACTTGGTTCTTGCCAACAAGTAATCACTAATTAATAATCTCGAGGTTAATGATGAGCTGGGAAAAGCAATCACAAATCAGCTAGTTGCAATATATCATGGAATAATCCAGATAACTGCAATCAAGTCTCTGTCCCAGACTTCCACTTGGCCGATTTCATGGGACTGAGAAATTACCTGGGTGGGCTAAATTGGAATGACCTGACTATGGGTCAGGTAGGTGGCGTTGGTTGCCAATATGACGCTTTTCAGAGCATAGTGCTAGCTGCCCAGACAACTTTTGTTCCAAGTAAGGAATTTAAATCAATCAAAAATGATCCCAAATGGATAAACAGTAGATTAAAACATCTCATTGTTCAAAAGACAGGCATATATAGGGGTATGAAAAGAGGGGATGGGCAGTGAAGAAATCATTATATTCGATTAAAGGGAGACATAAAAAAAGGGAATAAAAAAAGCTAGAAGAGATTATGAGGCTAAAGTGGTAAGGGATTCAACGACTAACTGAAAAGGTTTCTTTCTGATATATAGAAGATCAGTGTGGCATGCAAAGAGTACGTAACCTTTATTCGGCGCATGTACACACCCTCATTTACAGGCTATCTTCCCCAACCAGCGAACCAGGTTGCTAAGAGTTGATGATGGGGCCCCGTCGTTCAACTAGTGACCAGGTTCTAGCCAATAAGAAGATGGTTTTGGCAATCGCAGAGGTTATGTGGGTACCGCTCTCCTGTCTGCCCTTGTCATTCCCATTCTAGAGCTGGTTGAAGCACGGTCTGCTATCTTGTGGCTTCTATTTCTGCCTTGCTTACCGTGGAGTGCACTATACTTATCACTGTACATAGTGTACATATTGCTGTTCTAAATTGGTGAAGGATAATAAAGTCTAAACTTTTTACTGCTGTGTTTTTTTTGCTCCCATTAAAACCCGGGATAAAAAAGGCCATTTTTGGGTTCCGGGTTGTAAAAATGGGTAGCCTGTCCGGGATCTGGAGCTGAACTTAGAGAAATGATTGAGCTTAGGGTTAAAGCTCAAAGGCAGGAACATTGTGCATCTTGGCGTCTGTCTGGCTTGCATTAGTCTTTTGCCTACGCTTTACTAATTTTGCGTGTCAGTTGCTGTAATGGTCAGCCGTTGCTAATTTTGTGTGATCGTTCAACAGCTCGGCTCCAGCTTTGTTCGTTGTGCTCGCTTTCGCTACGTTCAATCTTCTAGAACAGTGTAGCTGTCTCGGCAATGCTTAACAAATTTTTTGCGTGTCACTTGTACAAGCCTGTTCGTGTTGGAAAATTTTTGCAGTCGGCTTTGCTTGTATGGCGATTCTGCATCGTACTGTGCATGCTTAAGCGTGTCTGCAAAATTAACGTGATTGTAGGGGTAATCTGCAATCGTACTGTGCATAGCGAATAACAAATGCCACCTAGACGATCAGACGTCTGGTGTCGGCATGTACTTGTGCTAACCATACCTAAATTGTCCCTACAGCGTTTTGGCAAATTGCTCGTTCCAGTTGGCCATTAAATACAAACTCCACACTGCGCAACTGTGGTTCACTGATGCGACAATACTTATAGAAGAAGAGATGGCACCTCAGACTCCTCCCTCCACGGGAGCTAGGCAAAAACTACTAATGTTCTCGCAGGAAGGAAGATGATATACCTACGGAGCCAAAATGTCAGCTAATATAGTGCAGCTGGGTTTGTCTCAGGGTGAATCTAGCGTCGTTGGCACTTGAGCTGGCAAAATCATTCTTAGAGAAAACTAGGAACAGAGAAGCATTTGCAATGTAAGAATTTGTTAGGGAAAAGAAAGGAGGCAGTTATTACGCATTCTGTAAATGATTTTAGTTTACAAAAAGCAGTACAGGCTGTTCCCCGCTTCAATGAGGCCGAACCAAAAATTTTTTCGAAAGCTTTGAGGCGAAAATCAGGCTCGAGCCTTGAGGTGGCCGGAACAGTATTGGTCATCGTTGGTTTCAAACAGCATTAATTGGGTAAGGCACAGGAATTTACGTCACATTAAATGACGCCTGAATTTTCTGATTATAAAGAGTGAAGACCACAGTGTTGGGAGCATATACATGTTCCCCCCCAAGCCCCCCAAATACCGTAGCTTTCTAAATTAAGCAGGCGGCAGCTTGGTCAATCCCTAGTGGAACTTTGTGAGACAAAGCAAACCAAATCTTTACCAGCTGTTATAAAGCAAGGTGGTGTCTCTCTAATCCTTTGAGGAGCTGGTACAGCTTATTTCTGATTGAAACCTGCTGGAGTCTGTGGGACCAAGGTTCGGTCATTCTGGCCGGATCATGACTTAACCACTGCATTGGAGGCAGCCAGTTGGCTGATACCTTCGAAACCTAACCGACTCCTTGTCCGTGAGGTCCCGTCTATCTCTTTTCACCGCCTGGCACTGAACAGAATCGTCCCCAACCTTGGAGAATGACGTCCAGCCGGAGGGAGAACGTCTACGGTCAGCCAACTAAGTCTACCTGGTGAGCCAACGCTTCTCAACTTATGGTCCACCTGCGGAGAGGCAAACTACTCATGGAGCATCTCGACAACAGTATCCAGAGAGACCCAGCCAGAAGACACCAGTTGCAACGTCACCAGTGAGAAAGGGCAAGCCTGTCGTCCTCTTCATGTGTAATAAAGTAGGTCACATCCGTCCCAACTCCCCCATAAACCCCACCCCATTGGGAAAATCTCTATTATCCCTGTAAACATGGTTCCCCTAAGAAGTGGAAAAAGGATGGCCCTTATTATTGCATGAGTCTTAATTTCCCTTCATAGGAAAACTCAAAAACAACTGAAGTAAAGACCTTTAGAGATACTGGAGCATATTCTCACTATAAGAGAAGGAAAATTTACCCTTTCAGAGAATCACCTCCTTGAATTCCTCTTTTTATGAAGCATTTGGGAGGAGCTATATATTCTTTCCCCTTTGCATAAAATTTTAGGTACAGTGCAATATTACACTGGGTACTTGACTGTAGGTGTCTCAAAGGCTTCCCCATGACAGATGCCATGTTATTACTGGAAATAACATTACTACTGTTAGTGTGGTCCTGAACCTATAATGAGTAATCTTCTCCCAGGGGTTTTTGGGGGGGTGTTTGGGCCATAACTCGGGCAACATCCCAAGGGTTTAGGTAAGACACATATGCAACAGTTAGACAACTTTATTCCGAAACGTTTCGCCTACACAGTAGGCTTCTTCAGTTGAATACAGAAAGTAGGCAGGAACAGTAGAGATGGTGAGACGATGTAATCATTCCCATCAGCCCTTAAAGTCGTCGAATTATGATGTGTCAGTCCCTCGGCCTGAGAAGTTCAGTTCCATAGTCAGGAACTATCTGAAGATCAAGCTTGATCTTCAGATAGTATCTTGGACCTATGCTAGCCTGTCTGACTGCTGTCTCACCTAAGTTTTAGGGTTGGCTTTTGGTCACGAGAAAGCTGGAGCTCTATCTAAGAGGTTGGATTTTGGAAAGGAAAAGCAGTCCCCTTATTTTGTGCCATGGCGGCACGGTTTACCACTGGAGGTGGCCAGCCATTCCTGACCATCTCGGGGTGGGGTGTGCATGCAAAGAGTACGTAACCTTTAATTCGGCGCATGTACACACGCCTCATTACAGGCTTATCTATCCCCAACCAGCTAACCAGTTGCTAAGAGTTGAGATGGGGGTCCCCATCGTTCACTATTGACAGTTCTAGCCAATAAGAAGATGGTTTGGCAATCGCAGAGGTTATGTGGGTACCGCTCTCCTGTCTGCTAGTTAATACTTGGAAACCGATTTATTTATTGAAATGAATAATTTAAAATTCTTAGATTGCCAAAGTGAAAGCCCAGCCGCCGTGAGTCACAAAATTTGTATAACTGCTAATTGCAATTACAGAAAGGGTTATAACAGGCTATACTTTAAGAAGACCAGCAACACGAAAATTCAAAGCCTAATGTAAGCGGTAATATTCAGACAGAGATAGATCCTACTATTGAATGGAAATTCATTGCACTCATTTATTCAATAAAATTAGGAAATTGGGACTTATACAGTATAATAACAACACGATGCCTGATGTCTGGGAGACACAAAGACTGAACACTTGAAGCCAATTAGAAGAGGGATTCACCAGTTATTGCATCTATTCAAACGATTTCAGTTTAATGAATTAATTAACTACATTGACAAATTTCCCCGCACACAAACTGATCTTAAAGGGAATATCCTGGACTAGGATAAAGAATATAATTTTTTTTATTTGGATTTCAGAGAGGCTTTTGACAGATATTATATAATAAATGGTGTATAATACTGGCATCTTTATAAGTAAATGAAATGAGCAGCAATACATGTCTTTACTGATAAAACGTTTCTCCAGCGTTGCAAGATTTACCAGAGATGAATCACACTCCTGGAAACATCAACGTTGGTGGAAGATGAAGCGGAGAGGTAGTATGATGTCATCAATTCATCACCTTAAATGCAAGATCAGTCTCTTACCCTGAAGCAGAAGTGTTCACCAGACAGTAAGGTGAACCGGACCCACTACTGCAAGTACGTCAGGTAAACTGGACCCACTACTGCAAGTACGTCAGGTGAACTGGACCCACTACTGCAAGTACGTCAGGAGAAACTGGACCCACTACTGCAGTAACGTCAGGTGAACTGAACCCCACTACTGCAAGTACGTCCGGTGTACTGGACCCCACTACAACTACTGCCAGTACGTCAGGTGAACTGGACCCACTACCGCACGTACGTCAGTAGAACTGGACCCACTACTGCAAGCAACGTCAGGTGAACTGTACCAACACTTCAAGTACGGTCAGGTGAACTGGACCCCACTCTTACTACAAGTACGTCAGGTGAACTGAACCCACTACTGCAAGTACTCAGGTGAACTGGACCCAGCTCCTGCAAAGTACGTCAGTTAAACTGGACCCACTACTGCAAATACGTCAGGTGAACTGGTCCCACTACTGCAAGTATCGTCCCGGTGGAACTGGACCCACAACTGCAAGTAGTCAGGGGAACAGGACCCACTCTGCAAGTACGCGTCAGGTGAACCTGGATCAACTACTTCATGTACATCAGGGTGAATTGGACAACACTGCAAGTACGATAGGAAACGTACCTCACTACTACAAGTACATAAGAACATAAGAACATAAGAAATGAGACGACTGCAGCAGCCTGTTGGCCCATACTATGCAGGTCCTTTATAACATTCATCCCACTAACAAACATTTGACCAACCCAATTTCATCCACCCAAGAAACAAGCTCCGATGTGCAAGTGCCACCCCTCGCAAATCCAACCCCTCCACTCATGTCACTTACCAACCTAAATTTGAAACTACACAAAGTCCTAGCCACAATAACCCACCTAGGTAGACTGTTCCATTCATCAAGCTAGCCCTATTTCCAAACCAAAATACTTTCCTATGTAATTTCTTCTAAATCTAAACTTATCTTAATTTAACTCCAACTGCGGGTTCTCTCTTGGAGAGATATCCCTCAGACCTTGTTAATATCCCTTTTTATTAATACCTATCTCCACTTATACACTTCGATCAAGGTCCTTCCTCATTCTTCGTCTAACAATGAAGTAATAAGAGTCTTTCAATCTTTCTTCATAAGGAAGATTTCTATGCTATGTATTAATTTAGTCAACCTAATGCTGATTGTTTTCTAACGAATTTATGACCATTCTGTAATATGGAGACCAGAATTGAGCTGCATAATCGAGGTGAAGGCCTTACTAAATGATGTATAAAGCTGCAGTAAGAACCTCTGGACTTCTTTGCTTACACTTCCTTGATATAAATCCCAGTAATCTATTTGCCTATCAGTGGTGCGTGTACTTAGCTCAGTGGTTGACGGTGTACTTAGCTCATGGTGACGTGTACTTAGTTCAGTGTTGACGTGTACGTTATCTCAGTGGTGACGTGGTACTTAGGCTCATGGTGACGTGTAGCCTAGCTCTGTCAGTGGAAGACGTGTACCTTAGCCCTGTCAGTGGTGACGTGTACTTAGCTCTGTGAAGACCTGTTTGTGTTCAGTCATTGAGTGGTGACCTGTACTTTGAGTGCTGACCGGTAACTTAACTCTGTGAAGAAGTGTCTTGTTTGCTCCCGTGGACTGAACCAGTGGCCCTCCATCGAGCAACTTTACCAGCAACATAAGAGAATTGAGGGCAGCGAAGATGGAGAACACGGCGAATTGACCGAGGAAAACAAGAGGATCGTATTAGTCCTCCTGTTTCGAGTCCTCAGGTCAAGAAAGGGACTGGTCAGTGGCTGGACAGCAGGACGACGAAGTTGACGATCAAGAAGACGAATGGAAAGCCAGAAACATGACGAAGAAAAAGAAAGGGAAAAAAAAACTGCTGTGGAAACCTCCCTTGAAACCTCCAACGCATTCTCGGTTGCTACCCGACGAATGTGAATCTACTATGGGATCGTCCGACCGAACGACAACACGGAAGGTAAGAATAGTTGTTGGTTGTTGTGATAGCCAGGATAGATACATGGATATGCATTCTGCATGAAGGACAGGAGTAGGAGAACCAAGGTATGCTTTCCTGGCTGGGGAATGAAGTGACATTGTTAGCCGGCTTGACAACATCATGAACGGTAATGGGATCAATCCTATTACTTGGCCTCAGCTGGAGGCATGATGTAGACAAGCGGAGAAGTGAGGATTTAAGTTAGAAAGTGCAGGACAGCTATAGACATGATAAGAAGAAGGTGGGGGGGCGCCCTGTTATATGGGCATTTTGCCAAGAAGAGTGTTGGTAATGAAGGTTGCCATAGGCAATTAGGTATTAATTGTGCTGGATAAACACTGTAAGGATAATGCAGTACCATTCATTGACAACTGGGACAACTTCTATGGCCGAAATGACATGTATGTCAGGGATGGGGTTTCACTTATCCAGGGCAGGTGTGGGTTTTCTTGCTAACTCAGTTGAGGGGGTTGTTAGGACTTTAAACTAGGATTAGTTAGAGGTATGGGTTTAGAAATGATTAATAATGAGTATGGATATATTGACTTATGCTCTGATATTAAGAATCTTAATAGTAACTGTCATGGAGTAACTCTGGGTAATGATAATTTCAGAAATTGTGTAAAAACAAAGATGAATAGGAAAATGTGCAGAAGAAAAAACATATGATGGTATTTTATGCTAACAGTCGAAGTGCAAGAAATAAAATTAATGAACTACGTTTGGTAGCATGTGCTGGGAACTTTGATATCATTGCATTAACTGAAACGTGGTATGATTTAAAGAGTCGGGATACGACTGCTGAGTGTAATATTCAGGGATTTAAGTTATTCAATGTGGATAGATGTAATGGGACGGGGGGAGGAGTTGCATTGTATGTTCGAGAAAATATTAATTGTTGCATAAAAACAGGTATAAAAATAGATGGAGCAGTAACAGAGTTTGTTTGGGTAGAGTTCGTGGAGGGTCAAGAAAAACTAATTCTAGGTGTAATATACCGACCTCCAGGCTTGGATCACGATAGAGGGAGACTTCTTTGGGACGAAATTGTTAGGCTTCTGGACACAGTAACGTAGTCATAGTAGGGGACTTTAACTTTAGCCAAATTGACTGGAATTCTTTGACAGGTAATCCAGAGTCCAGTGACTTCATGGAAACAGTTCAGGACTGTTTTCTGAAACAGAGTGTAACTGAACCTACAGGGGTAATAATTTGCTAGACCTAGTCTTGTCAAATAAGGAAACACTCGTGAATAATCTGGAAATCACTGAAGAGCTTGGCGCAAGTGATCACAAATCCATCACCTTTAGCATTAATTGGGAATGCAAGAATAATGATAATACAGTAAGAATCCCCGATTTTCGTTCTGCCGATTATAATGGACTTAGGGAACATCTGTCTAATCTTGATTGGGGTTATCTAGCTAATGATTTTATTGACGATAATCATACTTATGAATATGAAGGGATCTGCTTTTATGATTGTTTTCTTAATAATGTACACAGTGCCCAGAGTATATACATTCCCCAGAGAGAAATTAGGTCTAATAATAACGATCCCAAAATGGGTTAACAGGAGGCTAAAGCATCTATTAGGGGAGAAAAGGGGAATTTATAGGCGCATCAGAAGAGGAGAGGTTAACCTTACTGACCAATATGTTCAGCTTAAAAGAGAAGTAAAAAGGGCGATTAGAAAGGCTAAACGTGACTATGAAATTAGAGTTGCTAATGAATCAAAGACTAATCCAAAGGGGTTCTTTCAAGTGTAGACGAAGGTGAAGGAAAAAGTAGGACCTCTTGAAATCTGGGAATGGACAGCTGACGGATAATGAACTGGAAATGTGTTCCTTATTTAATGACTATTTTTTTTTCAGTTTTTACACAGGAAGATGTAAATGAGATTCCAGTAATTAACAATTATTTAGTTCCTGATGAATTTAAGTTAACTAAATTACTGTCACGAGGGACATGGTTATTAAACAGATAGACAAACTGAAACAAAATAAGTCCCGGGACCCGATGAGTTGTTTTCAAGGGTACTTAAGGAATGCAAGATGGAGCTTAGTCAGCCATTAACGAGTGTATTCAATGCGTCCATCCTTACCAGTGTTGTGCCAGAGATGTGGAAGATGGCTAATGTGGGGTTCCTATATTTCAAATCAGGGGATAAGTCCACTCCTTCAAATTACCGTCCAATAAGCCTGACATCTATAGTGGGCAAGTTAGTAGAATCAATTATAGCTGACATTATCAGAAGTCACCTTGAAGAGCATAACTTGATAAATGAATCTCAGCATGGATTCACGAGAGGTCGTTCCTGCCTGACAAACTTACTGACGTTCTTCAATAGAACATTTGAGGCAGTTGACAGTGATAAGGAATATGATATTGTTTATTTGGATTTTTGTAAAGCCTTCGACAGAGTACCTCACAAGAGACTCTTAAGAAAAGTGGCAGCTCATGGTATAGGAGGTAAAGTTCTAGCATGGATTGAGGCATGGCTTACCAATAGAAAGCAGAGAGTTACCATTAATGGAGTGAAATCTGAATGGGGATTAGTCACTAGTGGCATTCCACAAGGATCAGTTTTAGGCCCTCTCTTGTTCATAATTTACATTAATGATCTTGATGAAGGGATTACTAGTGACATGAGTAAGTTTGCTGATGATACAAAGATAGGCCGTATAATTCATTCTGAGGAGGATATCAATGAACTCCAGGACGATTTGAACAAATTAATGTCTTGGTCTGAGAAATGGCAGATGAAGTTTAATGTGGATAAGTGTAAGGTTCTTGCCCTTGGTAATGAAAATAACCCTCGAAGCTATAATCTAGGTGAAGTAGAGCTTGGTCATACAGAATGTGAAAAAGACTTGGGAGTCATGGTAAGCAGAAATCTAAAGCCAAGACAGCAGTGCCTCAGTGTGCGCAACAAGGCCAACAGATTACTTGGATTTATCTCAAGAAGTATAAGTAACAGAAGTCCAAAAGTTATTTTACAGCTCTATACATCACTAGTGAGGCCTCATTTAGATTATGCTGCTCAGTTTTGGTCCCCTTACTACAGGATGGACATAGACTCATTAGAGAACATACAGAGAAGAATGACTAAAATGATTTACTGTGTAAGGAACCTCCCGTATGAAGATAGACTTAAAGCCTTAAATCTCCACTCTCTGGAGAGGCGTAGAATGAGGGGAGATATCATTGAAGTGTATAAGTGGATGACGGGCATAAACAAGGGAGACATTAATAAAGTACTGAGGGTGTCGAACCAGGTAAGAACCAGGAATAATGGATTTAAGTTGGATAAATTTAGATTTAGAAAGGACATAGGTAAGTACTGGTTTTCTAACAGAGTTGTAGATGCGTGGAACAGTCTTCCTAGTGGGGTGATAGAGGTTAGGACCTTGGGTAGCTTTAAGAAGAGACTGGACAAATATATGAGTGGGAGGGGCTGGGTTTGATTGGTGTCAAGGGGTACGGGAGTTATTTCTTGAGTAGCTTTAGGTAGATGTCGTTTTGTGGAAAAAGACACTTATGTACAGTTCAGGATATTTATTAAAGGAAACGTTTCGCCACTCGTGGCGAAACGTTTCCTTTAATAAATGTCCTGAACTGTACATAAGTGTCTTTTTCCACATCTTGTCGGTATCACCATACCATTTCCTCAGATGTCGTTTTGATAAGGACCTGCCTCGTATGGGCCAGTAGGCCTTCTGCAGTGTTCCTACATTCTTATGTTCTTATTACGTACGCTTAGGCATTGCTGTCTTGGTTTAAGGTTGCTGCTTACCATAACCCCCAAGTCCTTTTCGCAATCTGTATGGCTAAGTTCTACATTATTTAACTTATAAGTGCTAGGGTTATGGACACTCCCAAGCTTCAGAACCTTGCATTTATCTACATTGAACTGCATCTGCCACTTTTCTGACCAAGAGTAGAGTTTTTCTAAATCCTCCTGAAGTTCCCTAACATCTACGTTTGAATCAATTATTCTACCTATCTTCGTGTCATCGGCGAATTTGCTCATATCACTAGTAATTCCTTCATCAAGATTTATTTTATTTTTTTTATTATCACACCGGCCGATTCCCACCAAGGCAGGGTGGCCCGAAAAAGAAAAACTTTCACCATCATTCACTCCATCACTGTCTTGCCAGAAGGGTGCTTTACACTACAGTTTTTAAACTGCAACATTAACACCCCTCCTTCAGAGTGCAGGCACTGTACTTCCCATCTCCAGGACTCAAGTCCGGCCTGCCGGTTTCCCTGAATCCCTTCATAAATGTTACTTTGCTCAAAACTCCAACAGCACGTCAAGTATTAAAACCATTTGTCTCCATTCACCCCTATCAAACACGCTCACGCATGCCTGCTGGGGGTCCAAGCCCTGCAACACAAAACCTCCTTTACCCCCTCCCTCCAACCCTTCCTAGGCCCGACCCCTACCCCCCCTTCCTTCCACTACAGACTGATACACTCTTGAAGTCATTCTGTTTCGCTCCATTCTCTCTACATGTCGAACCACCTCAACAACCCTTCCTCAGCCCTCTGGACAACAGTTTGGTAATCCCGCA
The DNA here is from genome assembly GCF_026875155.1 of Cherax quadricarinatus. Classification (NCBI taxonomy): domain Eukaryota; kingdom Metazoa; phylum Arthropoda; class Malacostraca; order Decapoda; family Parastacidae; genus Cherax; species Cherax quadricarinatus. Next base: position 28,816,697 of record NC_069413.1, read on the forward strand.
CCCCCTCCTAACTTCCAAACTACGAATTCTTGCATTATATTCACACCACACATTGCCCTCAGACATGACATCTCCACTGCCTCCAGCCTTCTCCTCGCTGCATACATTCATCACCCACGCTTCACACCCATATAAGAGCTTTGGGTTTTAAAAAACTATACTCTCTTACATTCCCTCTTTGCCCCCCAAGGACAAAATTCTTTGTCTCACACTCTAAGTGCACCACTCACTCTTTTTCCCCCACAATTCTATGATTCACCCATCTTCATAGACCCATCCGCTTTACACGTCCACCCCAAATATCTGAATACGTTCACCTCCTCCCTACTCTCTCCTCCAATCTGATATTCAATCTTTCATCACCTATCTTTTTGTATTTCCCTAACCTTACTCTTTCCTTTATTCACTTTAATTTTCTTCTTTTGCACACCCCACCAAATTCATCCAAATCTCTGCAACTTTCTTCAGAATCTCCCAAGAGCACAGTGTCATCGGCAAAGAGCAGTGTGACAACTCCACTTTGTGTGTGATTCTTTATCTTTTAACTCCACGCCTCTTGCCAAGACCCTCGCATTTACTTCTCTTACAACCCCATCTATAAATATATTAAACAACCACGGTGACATCACACATCCTTGTCTAAGGCCTACTTTTACTGGGAAAAAATTTCCCTCTTTCCTACATACTCTAACTTGAGCCTCACTATCCTCGTAAAAAACTCTTCACTGCTTTCAGTAACCTACCTCCTACACCATTACACTTGCAACATCTGCCACATTGCCCCCTATCCCACCTGTCATACGCCTTTTCCAAATCCATAAATGCCACAAAGACCTCTTTAGCCTTATCTAAATACTGTTCACTTATATGTTTCACTGTAAAAACACCTGGTCCACACACCCCTACCTTTCCTAAAGCTCCTTGTTCATCTGCTATCCTATTCTCCGTCTTACTCTTAATTCTTTCAATTATAACTCTACCATACACTTTACCAGGTTACACTCAAACAGACTTATCCCCCTATAATTTTTGCACTCTCTTTTATCCCCTTTGCCTTTATACAAAGGACTATGCATGCTCTCTGCCAATCCCTAGGTACCTTACCCTCTTCCATACATTTATTAAATAATTGCACCAACCACTCCAAAACTATATCCCCACCTGCTTTTAACATTTCTATCTTTATCCATCAATCCCGGCTGCCTTACCCCCTTTCATTTTACCTACTGCCTCACGAACTTCCCCCACACTCACAACTGGCTCTTCCTCACTCCTACAAGATGTTATTCCTCCTTGCCCTATACACGAAATCACAGCTTCCCTATCTTCATCAACATTTAACAATTCCTCAAAATATTCCTTCCATCTTCCCAATACCTCTACCTCTCCATTTAATAACTCTCCTCTCAAGATCATTGATATATATTATAAACAACAACGGGCCCAAGACTGATCCCTGTGGAACGCCACTTGTTGTTAGGTAAGACACATATGCAACAGTTAGGTATCTTTATTATGAAACGTTTCGCCTACACAGTAGGCTTCTTCAGTCAAGTACAGAAAAGTTGATAGAAGCAGAAGATACTTGAAGACGATGTAATCAGTCCATCACCCTTAAAGTTTTGAGGTGGTCAGTCCCTCAGTCTGGAGAAGAGCATTGTTCCATAGTATGAAACAATATGGAGATGAAGTGACAGGATGGAGCTTTTTATAGCGCCAAGAGGTGAGACGTAGGCCACTAGGAGAGGTAAGAACTCAGATGTTGAGAGGTCAGGTCCCTCTCAAATCCAGCCACTTGTTACTGATCCCCACTCGGATTTAACCCCATTTATGCACACTCTCTGCTTCCTGTCTGTGAGCCATGATTCGATCCACGAGAGCACCCTTCCCCCAATGCCATGAGCTGCTACTTTCTTCAACAGTCTTTGGTGTGGAACTCTATCAAATGCCTTACTAAAATCTAAGTAAACAATATCAAATTCTTTATCGTGGTCAACAGCCTCAAAAGCTTTACTGAAGAAAGTTAATAAATTAGTTAGACAAGACCGGCCTCTTGTGAATCCATGCTGAGTATCATTAATCAAGCTGTGCTTATCGAGATGGCTTTTTATAATCTCAGCTATAATTGACTCTAGTAATTTGCCTACAATTGAGGTCAGGCTTATTGGGCGGTAATTTGACGGTAACGACTTGTCCCCTGTTTTAAAAATAGGAGTTACATTAGCCATCTTCCACATATAAGACACTACACCTGTTTGAAGAGATAAATTAAAAATATTAGTTAATGGTTCACAGACTTCCATTTTGCATTCCTTTAGAACCTTGAAAAAACCTCATCAGGAACCGGTGACTTATTTTGCTTCAGTCGGGGCTATCTGCTTCACAACCATTTCACTAGTGGGCTGTGATGTTACATAATTTATCTTCTTCTGGCCCTATAAAAATTAATTACGGG
>NC_069413.1:28819651-28849395 GCF_026875155.1 Cherax quadricarinatus
CGTTTAGCCTTTTTAAAATCCCCTTTTTTTACTTTGATAAATTAGACTGAACATATTGGTCAGTAAGGTTAAACCTCTCCTCTTCTGTTGCCCCTATAAATTCCCCCTTTTCTCCCCTAATAGATGTTTTAGCCTCCTGTTTAACCCATTTGGGATCGTTATTATTAGACCTAATTTCCTCTGGGGAATGTATATACTCTGGGCAGGGTTTGTACATTTTTTAAGAAAACAATCATAAAAGCAGATCCTTCTAAATCATAAGTATGATCATCGTCAATAAAATCATTAGCTAGATAACTCCAATCAAGATTAGACAGGGTCCCTAAGTCCATTATAATCAGCAGAACAAAAAATTTCAGGGATTTTTACTGTATTATCATTATTCTTGCATTCCCAGTTAATGCTAAAAGTGATGGATTTGTGATCACTTGCGCCAAGCTCTTCAGCGATCTCCAGATTATTCACGAGTGTTTCCTTATTTGACAAGACTAGGTCTAGCAAATTATTCCCCCTAGTGGGCTCAGTTACGCTCTGTTTCAGAAAACAGTCCTGAACTGTTTCCAAAAAAGTCACTGGATTCTAGATTACCTGTCAAAGAATTCCAGTCAATTTGACTAAAGTTAAAGTCCCCTACTATGACTATGTTACTGTGTCCAGAAGCCCTAACAATTTCGTCCCAAAGAAGTCTCCCTCTATCGTGATCCAAGCCTGGAGGTCGGTATATTACACCTAGAATTATTTTTTTCTTGACCCCCCACGAAACTCTACCCAAACAGACTCTGTTACTGCTCCATCTATTTTTATACCTGTTTTTATGCAACAATTAATATTTTCTCGAACATACAATGCAACTCCTCCCCCTTCCCATTACATTTTATCCACATTGAATAACTTAAACCCCTGAATATTACACTCAGCAGTCATACCCCGACTCTTTAAATCATACCACGTTTCAGTTAATGCAATGTTATCAAATTCCAGCACATGCTCCCAAACGTAGTTCTTTAAATTTTATTTCTTGCACTTCGACTGTTAGCATAAAAAACCATCATATGTTTTTTCTTCTGCACCTTTTTCCTATTCATCTTTGTTTTTACACAATTTCTGAAATTATCATTACCCAGAGTTACTCCTGACGTTACTATTAAAATTCTTAATATCAGAGCATAAGTCAATATATCCATACTCATTATTAATCATTTCTAAACCCATACCTCTAACTAATCCTAGTTTTAAAGTCCTAACAACCCCCCCAACTGAGTTAGCAAGAAAACCCCCACCTGCCTGGATAAGTGAAAACCCCATCCCTGGCATACATGTCATTTCGGCCCTAGAAGTTGTCCCTGTCAATGAATGGTACTGCATTATCCTTACAGTGTTTTTTTCAGCCAACAATTAATACCAATTGCTCGGACAACCATTTATTTCCAACACCTCTTCTTGGCAAAATGCCACATATAACAGGGGGCCCCCCTTCTTCCTAATCATGTCTATAGCTGTCCTGACTTTCTAATAATCCTCACTTCTACGCTTGCCTACATCATTGCCTCCAGCACTGAGGCAAAAAAATAGGATTGATCCCATTACCCTTATGATGTTGTCAAGCCGGCTAAAAAATGTCCTCCATCCCAGCCCCAGGAAAGCATACCCTTTTCTTTCCCACTCCTGTCCTTCAAGCAGAATGCCCTATCCATGTATTAACTGCTACCCCAAAAACAACAATATTCTTCTCCTTGTTTCGTTCGTGTGACATCCAGTAGTAGACTACTTCGTGGGTAGTCCGAGAAGGGTTTTGGGGGTTTCCCCGGGGAGTTTCCACCGTCTCTTTCTTCTTCATCGTTTTGGGCTTTCCTTTTCGTCTTCTTGATGTCAACTTCGTCGCCCCCTGTGCCCAGCACTGACCGATCCTTTTGCCCTGAGGTCAAAAAAGGGAGGACTTACGAACCTCTTTTTTTCCCTCGGTAATCGCCGTATTCCTCTTCGTGCCTCAATTCTTCCTTAAAAATTTTGGTAAAGTTGTCGATGGGGGGCATCTTGGTTCAGTCCACGGGGGCAAAAAACAAAAAAAAAAACCCCCCACACACCCCCCCTTTAAAAACCAAAAGGATGGGAAATTTTCTAAAGCCTAGAAGCCCCTATCCTCAAATTTTCCCAACTCCTTAAAACTTTTTTAAAAAATTAGTAAATTCGTACGGCAGGAACGCCCCTTTGTAAAACCATGCTGAGATTCATTAATCAATTTATGCCTTTCAAGATGGCTATGATTTGCTTCGGCAATTATTGATTCCATAAATTTTCCCACTATGGAAGTAAGACTTATTGGTCTATAGTTAGAAGCTAAGAACCTGTCTCCTGCTTTGTAAATAGGTATTACATTTGCCATTTTCCACTTGTCTGGCACAATGCCAGTTTGCATTGATATGCTGAAAAGACTAGCCAAAAGTTTGCTAAGCTCCTCTTTACATTCCTTTAAAACCCTTGCAAACAGTTCATCAGGGCCTGGGGATTTATTTATTCGGTTTTAATTTCTTTATTTGTCTGAGGACTATGTCACTAGTTACCCTAATCGTGCATAGTTTATTATTGTCCTATTCTAAATAATTTATTATTTCTGAAATGTCACTAGTATCTTCCTACGTAAAAACTGAGAGGAAATACGAGTTAAAATTTTCACACATTTCCTTATCACTGTCAGTGATCTGACCTGTGTTATTTTTGAGTTAGCCTATCTTGTTCCTGATTATTACAACCCAGGATTCCAAGTGGCCTGTTATCCCGGATGTAATTGGAGCAAAATAAACACAGCAGAAAAAGTTTAGACTTACATTATCCTTCACCAATTTAGAACAGCAATATGTACACTATGTACAGTGATAAGTATAGTGCACTCCACGGTAAGCAAGGCAGAAATAGAAGCCACAAGATAGCAGACCGTGCTTCAACCAGCTCTAGAATGGGAATGACAAGGGCAGACAGGAGAGCGGTACCCACACAACCTCTGCGATTGCCAAAACCATCTTCTTATTGGCTAGAACCTGGTCACTAGTTGAACGACGGGGCCCCATCATCAACTCTTAGCAACCTGGTTCGCTGGTTGGGGAAGATAGCCTGTAAATGAGGGTGTGTACATGCGCCGAATAAAGGTTACGTACTCTTTGCATGCCACACCCCCACCCCGAGAAGGCTCAGGATTAGGCTGCCACCTCCCAGTGGTAACCGTGCCGCCATGGCACAAAATAATGGGACTGCCTTTCCTTTCCACCATCCAACTCTTAGATAGAGCTCAGCTTTTCTCGTGACCAAAAGCCAAACCCTAAACTTAGAGTGAGACAGCAGTCAGACAGGCTAGCATAGGTCCAAGATACAGGCGGACGGTAGCCCGCATCCTCACTAAAAAAAAACCCACACCAGGGGATAAAAAAAAAGAGCGTGAAAAGGGGTTACCACAAATAACATCCTAACCTAAATAAATAAAAATATTAGACTCTGGATAAAGAGTCTGCCAACATATTTTCTTTGCCGGCAATATATTTAATGGAAATATTATAGGGCTGCAGCCTTAGCGTCCAGCGCATGAGCCTTGTGTTGTGGTTCTTCATGGCTTGGAGATATACTAAAGGATTGTGATCACTGTAGACTGTGACCACCTGCGATGTCTGGCCCACATAAACATCGAAATGCTCCAAAGCCAGTACCAGCGCGAGGGCTTCTTTTTCAATGGTAGAGTAAGCCCTCTGATGTGGCTGGAACTTGGCTGAAAAGTATGCTACAGGCTGCAACTCCTTGTTCCCGATTTGTAATAGTACTGCCCCAACCCCAGACTCACAAGCATCAACCTGTAATGAAAAAGGTTTGGAGAAGTCTGGAGACAAGAGAATGGGTGCAGTACACAATAATCTTTTTGCTTTATTAAAAGCAGTGTTACAGTCTGAGGTCCAATTAAAGGGGACTTTGTGACTGGTAAGATAGGTAAGAGGGGCTACAATATCTGAGAAATTCTTACAGAATCTTCTGTAAAATCCTATCATGCCTAGGAAACGTTGAAGAGATTTCCTATCATGAGGAACTGGATAATCTTTAATAGCAAAAACTTTAGCAAGTTTAGGTGCAACTTTACCACTACCTACTTCATGGCCTAGAAAAGTGATAGTGGCCTGGCCAAAGGAAGATTTAGATAAATTAACTGTTAAATGGGAACTCTTAAAGGTCTCAAAAAGAGCCTTAAGTCTAAGTAGTGTTGAACCCAAGTATCAGACACAACAACAATTCAGCTAGACGCTGCCGTTGCCTTCAAGTCCTTAAATAGCCTGATGGAAAAGTACTGGAATGAAGAGGGGGAATTTCAATTCCGAAGGGGGTAACTGTGTATTGATAAGACCTCCTGAAATTACGAAGGCAGAGATTTATCCTTCGCCTTATCCGTCAAAGGTACCTGATAGAATAATCCTAAAGGAGATCTAAACTTGGGACAAACAAGTAGCCTGTGTGATACTGGTCCCTGTGGGGAGCAGCACAGGATAATACTGCACCTCCTCTCGTGCCCTAACAACAACAACAGTTTGGTGTGTTCATGGCCCCAACACATGGTGGGTGAGTCTCTCCTCTAATCCCTTTATCAGCGATGCAGATTACATACATGGTGAGTTTAAAATATGTGGCCTGTAGTTTATAACTTTTCTCTTGACAAATGCAAGACACACCATCCCTGAGAAGCCGTTTATTAGATGTACTAGTCATTATATTTTGTTGTTGCAGAAGTACAATGAATATTCCCTATGTTCAATAAAGCCTAAGATAAGGCCTGTTTTCTATCACAACAATTTATTGAACATAGTAACCTGGGCTACCATGGTGTGATCCTGCGCTAGATTACATCACAACATGGGAGCGTTTTACTGAAACCTGAGAGGCTAGACTGTGACCCCAGCTTATCAATGAACGGCCTGCTCAGGAATGGAAGCACTGGTTTAAAGACTTTGCGAAAACTTCTTGGGAGGCCCCTTCCTAAAGAAGATCTAGATAAACTAAGTCTGCTTCATCATTTTTGAGTCACCTAAGATATACGAGGCTATTTTCTGAGTAGTAAAACCCTACGAAGATGCGATCAAAACCCTCAAGTCTCAGTAATTAAACAAAATGAAATCTTTGCTACGCTAATCGCCTTGCCAACCCCCGCCAGCAATTGATGAAATCCTTAGAGGATACCGTTCAGCACGGAAAATTTTAGTCAGACTGTCACAATTCCAGCAGTGACAGCTGCTCAGTATTGTGAAGAGTCCATCAGGGATGCTTTTATCAGTTGCCTGCAATCACCAATAATTAGGCAAGCGTTTATTGGAGAATAAAACTCTCGACTTAGCCGCTGCCTTTGACCAGCAAGAGCTCTGATTCAGCCAGAAGAATTCTGAAGTATATACAGTACCCTCAGCCTTCTCGAGTGGTAAATGCTTGCAATTCCTGACCAAGACTCTTCAATGAAATACTGTGGAACCTGCCTCAGTGACAGCGAGCAGGACGGTGTGTTTCTTTGTGGTTTTTCAAGACATCCACGCCAAGTGTCCTGCTCGTGAAGCAATGTGCCATAAAGCCCACAAGAAAGTCACTTTGCTAAAGTAGGTCGTGCAAGCATCAACAAGACTAGTGCCCTCCACACTTTTCCAGTGATCATGCGACTCTACTAGCACATGACTTCTGCGGCTACTCCAAATTCACTGTCAAAGGCAGTTGTGAAAGTATTCAATCAAAGGAACAGAAGTAGATGGTCTTATTTGATAGTGGCAGCTCAGAGAGTTTCATCAACCTGGACTTAGTTAAAAACGGCTCTCCATGACTCTACATCACTCATCCAGGTACCGTTTCCATGGCATCAACATCTCTCTCTATCAACCCTTAGGGTTTTGTAAGGTAAATCACAGAGTTAATGGAAAGGATTATCAGATGACATTTAGCTATTCTGCCAACAACTGTGCCTCTGATGTTATCCTTGGGTCAGGACTTTCAAAGCTGCATGGTAGTGTCACCCTAACATATGAGGTGAACTGCCTCCTCTGTTGTCTGTGGACTAGCACTTTAAGGGTAGGACCCACAAAAGCTGTTGCAAATCTACCGTGGATTGCCATCCTATAATCAGCTAGTCACGCCCGCTATTCTTTAAGAGGATCGGATGGTTCATTAGAAAAGAAACTCAGAGGCTGCTGAAGGAGGGTATTAATAGAACCGAGTGATTCCCCTTGGCGTGCACATTGTGTTGTTGATAAAGAATGTTATAGAAACGGAGACCTGGCTATCGATTACTCGAGACAATCAATCAAAGTTACACGTCTTGATGGGACCCCTACCCCCCTCTACCTCGAATTGACGATACAGTAACAAAATTGCTCAGTACTATGTGTTTAGCACAATTGATCCTCAAGAGTGCCTATCATCAAGTCCCTATAGGAATGATATAAACCATACACAGCGTTTCAATCTAGTGATGGCCTGTATCAGTTGTACCAGATCCCTTTTGTGATCACCAATGGGTAGCCTGCTTCCAACGAATTATGGTTCACTCATTCAGAAAGCACTCCATGGGACTTACGCGTATTTAGATAATTTTTACATTGTGCAAGACCCAGGAGGAACATATGCAAACCTGATAAGTTTTTTGGAAGCCGCCAGAAGAAAATTATTCAGTTACAATGAGGAAAAAGTGCACTTTTCAAACTAAAAGGCTAGCATCCTTGGTTATGGTAGTGGAAGGAGATTCCAAAATTCCAGAACCCTGAACGACTACGACCCTCTATACGGGAACTTCCAATGCCCTCAAGACAATAAGTCACTCCGAAGAACTCTCTTGGTCTCTTTGCTTATACTCACAATGGATCTACAACTATCAAGTAAAAGTCAGCCCATGAGTGCTACCAACATTCCTTGACAAAGAAGCATAAGCGCTTTCCTACTCTCAAACAGAATTGCGTCCAAAACTAGTAGTTACAAGGCCATTGATGAGTCCCTACCATTTCGAATGGAACGGATGCATCGGAACATTGCCATTGCTGCAGTCTTATCTCAGGCAGGACGACCAGTAGCCAACTTTCGAGAACTTTTCAAATCAGAGAAATGTTATCTCTTGTAGAAAAGGAAGCCCAGGCATCATAGAAGCATTCGCCACTGGAGGCATTTTTAACTGGTAGACATTTCACCATAAGGGAACGACCAACGGTCCGTGGATGTATATGTTCGACAAGAAGCACAAAAGTAGGATACAGAATACAAGATATTACGCTGGAGATGGAAACTATCGTGTTATGAACGTTGGATATTCTGGAACGACAGGTCAAGAGAACATCTCACCTTGATGCATTCTCTAGGTCCCACGTGCAGCACATGTCCCATGATTTGCAATCACTCTCAGCTCTCCACTAGGCTTGTTGTGTCACCAGGAGTTACACGCCTGTACCAATTTGTCAAATCAAAGAACATATGCCCTACTCAGGGAAGATGTGCGACAAGTGATCAGAGCATGCAGAGTATGTGCAGAGTGCAAGCCATACTTTCATCATCCGAGAAGACCATCTCATAAAATCCACCCACCTTTCGAAAGATTGAATATAGATTTCAAAGGACCTCTACCAAGCACAAATCATAATAGGTATTTCCCTTAACATAGTAATGAAAATCAAAGGTTTCCCCTATTATTCCCCTGTGCAAATATGGCTGCCTTCAACTGTTATTCGTTGTCTTCACAGTTTTCTCTATTTTTGGTATGCCAGCTTTATATCCATTCAGACAGGGCATCCTCGTCATGAGTTAACGAACTTCAGAGTTTTTTGGCTACAAAGGTAATGCCTGCAGCAGAACAACCAAGCTACAGACTACCCTCAAGGCAATGGTCAGTGGAGCGGTCAATGGTACTATAATGGAAGCAGTTACATATGACATTGAAGTCGCGCAATCTAACCATATTTCATCACTGGCCAAACTGTCCTACCTGATGCTCTTCACCTCTATTCGATCACTGCTGTGCACAGCTACTAATGCAACCACCTCATGAAAGACTTCCTCCACTATTCACCGTCGTTCCTCTACGGGAGCCTCCCGTGCCCCACTGGTATTCATCCTGGACCCGTTCCTCCTGAAGAGTCACGTAGGATGAACAAGACGGATCCTTTAGTGAGAGGTAAGAGCTCCTGCAGCTAAACCACATTACGCCCACATTCGCTACAAAATGGGTGAAGAGACTACAGTATCTACAAGACCTTTAGCCCCAGTAGGAAATCCCAATTAGTGTGGAAACTTCAAGATACACCAATGATGTGAAAGATGCTTCGTTTTCCTCCCTGGAAAGCCCTTGAGACTACCCGTATGGAAATAGAGGAATTCTGCTTCCAGCAGTTAATCAAACCCCCGCGGGCAAAATATCGAACCTGGGGAAGAGGCTCAAGGAGCTACGAAGGTCGGGACTTGTACGTCGCCCACCTAACAGTTTGGGAGATACTGTCTCTGATATTTTAGAAGGGGAGATGTTATGATACTGGTCCTGTGGGAGCAGCAGCAGGATAATACCTGCCCACCTCTCGTGCCTTAACAACAACAACATTTGGTGTTGTGTCCCCATGGGCCCCCAACACATGGTGTGTGATTCTCTCCTACTAATATCCCATTTATCAGTGATGCAGATTACATGGTGAGTTTAAATATGTGGCTGTAGTTATAACTTCTCTTGACATATGCAAGACATCACCATCCCTGTAAAGCCGTTATTAGATTGTACTGAGTCATTATATTTTGTTGTTGCAGAAGTACTATGAAGATTCTAGTTCAATAAAGCCTAGAGATAAGGCCTGTGTTTCTATCACAACATAGCCTTACCCACAAAGTTAATTACGTTCATCCAGAGAGGAAGAGGGTAAGCATCTGTAATTGTGACCTCGATCACCTTACGGTAGTCTGTACACATACAAACCCTCCATCAGCCTGTCTTCACCAGGATGCATGGTGAAGCCATGGACTAATGACTCCTCACTAAACCATGCTTTACCAAAAATCTACTTCCTGCTGAAGTAAACCTTTGCTTTTCAGATTAGCTCGTAGGGGGAGAGTTTAATTGGTTTAGATTTCCCACATCTACATCATATAACCTAACGTAACTTTTTTTCGCACATCCGAAAAAAATAAAGGATATGACTGGTAGAATTCATTAAATTTGTTTGCTTGAGTTTCAGATAATGCCCTCCATTCAAGGCTAGATCCTTGAGGAGGACAGAATTTTATTTTTTATGGGGAAAAAAGTTTCATATTACAATTTCAGAGATATAGTGCAAAGAGTCAGAGTCATCCTCAGAGGTAGAGGACAGAGTCATTACTGACTTTATCTGGTGTATGAAAAGACTTTAATTGATTAATGTGGTAAGTTTTAGTTTTTGAGGTCTTATCAATGGGAGCACCACATAATTACATCAGAGAATCTACTTACAATCTCATAGTCCTCGACAATCTACTTTCAAGGTGGGGCCAGGTAGAGGTTCCTGCACCAACACCTTGTCTCACTGGATGGATATGAGGCGGAGTTGTGCAATTCTGTCAACCTCTGTTTCAACTTACTGAGCTGTCCTTAAGGTTAGCCTTGGCTACTGACGTGGCCACTGCAACCCACTTGAAGACGGGTTGTTAGAAGTGTTAACTAACGTCTTCTCCATCCTGCTTCTTTGACACCCGAAGAGATCTCGACTTGTGGCCCAAAGAACAGCTCAAACGGACTTATACCCTGTAGACTCTTGCACCGTCTATCGTACTGAGAACCGTGCAACAAATGTAGTGATTCATCCCCAGTCTGGAGGAAAGTGCATGCAAAAAGATCTCATCTAGTTTTGACCGTCTGTTGGAATCTTCCCCAAGCGCTGGGACGAGGATGATAGGCAAGTGGATAAGTGGTGATTTTCCCAAACCTAGTTAATACTTCCCCTCAATGCTTTGGCAGTAAAGTAGGAACCATATGATCCCTTTTGAATAGTTTTAGGAATGCCAAAACAATAAATAGAAATTTGGAACAAGCTTGAGAAAAGCTTAGTATTAATACTAAGCATGGGAATTGCTTCAGGGTATCCTGGTTTACAATATCCATACTCGTAAATAAATACTTATTTCCAGACTTTGAACTTAGGTAGTGGACCTACACAATCTATACATAAATCATGCAAAAGGTCTCCAACAGCAGTATAGAGGTTGGAGAGGTTGCAGTTTTAATGAAATGTCCAGGTTTCCACATGCTGACATTCTCTTGCAACACCTCATAATGATCTTCACATCTTATTTCTTTAATTTGGCCAATATCATTCTTTGTGATTCTATACAAGATTTTGAAATTCCAATGACCTCCTAAAGACGTATTATGAGCTATATTATAATTGAGGTCTATACTTAGTTGGAACTACTAACCTGTTAAAGCAATTGCCGGCCTCTCTATCTCCTTACCAGTCTCAGGGCAGTCAAATAATTGTTATTAACTTCATTCATACATGACGCGGATGACCCAAAGAGGATTTACCCATGGCTGACTGAAAAGCGAATTGTAAAAGAAGGTCCTTTCGTTGTTCCTCCGAAGGACATCCTCGGGCATGAAACAAGAATCTGGCAATCCTGCAACTGGAATAGGAAGGCTTATCGGGTTCAGTTCACTGCACTTGATTTACGAGGCTACCTCCGGTGTCTCATAAAACAGCATGCTATTCGAGATCGGAGCGTCCTAGATAGGTCAACATTCTCTCCAACAACCCTTGGGATGTTGCCCCCGAGTTTATGGCCAACACCGAGAAGAATTACTCAATAATAGGTTCAGGACACGCACTAACATAGTAATGTTATTACCCAGTAATCACATGCATCTTTCATGGGGAATCCTTTTGAGACTCCTACAGTCAAGTACCCATGAATACATTTGGCACTGTAACATAAATTTTATGCGCAAAGGGACAGAATATACAAGCTCTTTCCAAAATGCTTCCAATTAAACAGAGGAATTCAGGAGGTGTTCTCTGAAGGGGTAATATTCCTTCTCTTATAAAGTGAGTCAATATGCTCCAGTATCTCTAAAGGTCTTTACTTCAGTTGTTTTTGAGTTCCTGAAGGGAAAATAAGACTCATGCAATAATAAGGGGCCATACCTTTTCTACTTCTCTAGGGGACATGTTACTGGGATATTAGAGATTTCCCATGGGTTGGGGTTTTAATGGGGGCAGTTGGACGGATGTGACCTACTTATTACACATGAAGCAGAACGACAGGCTTGCCCTTTACTCCCATTGACGTTGCAAATGGTGGGTCGTTCTGGCTGTGTCTCTCTGGATACGTTTGCATATGCACCATGAGTAGTTTTGCCTCTCCGCAGTGGACCATAAGTGAGAAGCGTGGCTCACCAGGTGACTTTAGTTGGCTGATCGTAAACGTTCTCCTCCCTCCGGCTGGCACTATCATTCTCCAATGTTGACGATCTCTGCTCTTGCCAGGCTGTTTGAAAAAGAGAGACGGACCGCTCGGACAAGGAGCGGTTAGTTTCGAAGGTAATCAGCCCAACCTGCTGCCTCCAATGCAGTGGTTAAGTCGTGATCCGCAGAAAGACCCCGAACCTCTGGACCACAGACTCAGCAGGTTATCATCAGAATAAGCTGTACCAGCTCCTCAAAGGTAGAGACACCACATCTTTAACCAGCTGGTAAAAGCTTTGGTGTGCTGTCGCACAAAGTCCACTAGGGATTGACCAAAGCTGCCGCCTGCCGTTAATTTAAAAAGCTAACGGTATTTGGCTGGGATACATGTAATGCACCCAACACTGTGGTCTTCACTACTTTATAATCAGAAAATTCAGCGTCATTTATGCTGACGTAAATTCCTGTGCCTTCCCACTAAGGCTGTATGAACCAACGATGCCCAATAACTGTTTACGGCCACCTCAAGGCTCGAGCCTGATTTTCGAAGCTTTCGAAAATAATTGGTTTTCTGGTTCGGCTCTCATTGAAGCGGGAACAAGCTGTACTGCTTTATGAAACAAAAATAATTACAGAATGCCGAAAACTTCATCCTTTTCCTTCCCTAACAAATTCCTTCCTTGCAAATGCTCTCTGTTCCTAGTTGCTCAGATGATTTGCCAGCTCAAGTGCCAACGACGCTGATTCCACCCGGACACCCAGCTGCACTATACTGACCATTTTGCTCGGGGGGGGCGTATGTATCTCTTCCTCCTGCGAGAACATAGTATTTTTTGCCCTAGCTCCCGTGGAGGTAGGAGTCCCTGATGTGCCATCTCTTCTTCTATAAGTTTGTCAGCAAGTCAGTGAACGCAGTTGCGGCACTGTGAGAGTGATTTGTATTAATGCAATGGAACGAGCAAATTTGCCAACAACGCTGTAGGGACAATTTAGTTTAGGTTATGCAAAGTATATGCCGACAACCAGACGTCGACTCGTCTAGTGGCATAAGTTATTATTCGCTATGCACAGTACGGATGCAGAATAACCCCTACATAACACGATAATTTGCAGAACAACGCTTAGCGTATGCAGCAGTACGAATTGCTGATACGCATACAAGCAAAGCCGACTGCAAAATTCTCCACACCGAACAGGCTATACCAACTGACACGCAAATTTGTAAAGCCATGCCAGAAACAGCTACACGGTCTAGAAGATTGACCGTAGCGAACGAGCACACCTAAAAACACCGAACAAGCTAGTAGCGACTGTTGAACGATCACAACACAATAGCAAAGGCTGACCATAACACAACTGACACGGGGCCAAAATTTGTAAAGCGATAGGCAAAGCTTAATGCATGCCAGACACAAGCTGCACAATGTTCCTGCTATAGCTTAACCCTAGCTCAATCGTTTTCTTATGTTTCAGCTCCAGATCCCGGACAGGCTACCTATTAAATATAAAAAAAATTATTACAACCCAGGAATCCAAATGGCCGTTACCCGGTGTAATGGGAGGCAAAATAAACACAGCAGAAAAAGTTTTAGACTTATATTCTCCTTCACCAATTTAAACAGCAATATGTACACTATGTACAGTGATAAGTAAAGTGCACTCCAGGTAAGCAAGGCAGAAATAGAAGCCACAAGATAGCAGACCGTGCTTCAACCAGCTCTAGAATGGGAATGACAAGGGCAGACAGGAGAGCGTACCCACATAACCTCTGCGATTGCAAACCATCTTCTTATTGGCTAGAACCGGTTCACTAGTTGAAACGACGGGGCCCCATCATCTACCTCTTTAGCAACCTGTTCGCTGGTTGGGACAGAATAGCCTGTAAAATGAGGTGTGTACAGCGCCGCAAAAAGGTTACGATACTCTTTGCAGCCACACTGATCTTCTATATATCAGAAAGAAACCTTTTCAGTTAGTCGTTGAATCCCTTACCACTTTAGCCTCATAATCTCTTTAGCTTTTTTTCTATCCCTATTTTATGTCTCCCTTTAAATCGAATATAATGATTCTATACACTGCCCATACCCCTCTTTTCAACCCCTAATATATGCCTGTCTTTTGAACAATGAGATGTTTTAAACTACTGTTATCCATTTGGATCATTTTTGATTGATTTAAAATTCCTTACTTGGAACAAAGTTGTCCTGGGCAGCTAGCAACTTGCCTAAAAGCGCAGATTGGGCAACCAACGGCCCACCTACCTTGACCATAGTCCAGGTCATTATTCCAATTTAGCCCACCAGGTATTTCTCAGTCCATGAAATCGGCCAAGTGGAAGTCTGGGACATGAGACTTGATTGCAGTTTTATCTGGATTATTTCCATGATATATTTGCCAACTTAGTGCTGATTTGTGAATTTGCTTTTCCCCAGCTCATCATTAACCTCCGAGATATTAATTAGTGATTACTTGTTGGCAAGAACCAAGTCAAGCAGAGTGTTTCCTCTACTTGGTTCTGTCACAAACTGTCTTAAAAAGCAATCCTGAATCATATCAAGAAAGTCATTAGACTCAAGATTTCTTGTCATGTTGTAAAATCGTATGTCCCAATAGCAGCTTACTTGCGCTCCCTAATCCCCCTTTAACCCAAGAATTTGTGGGGGCATATAAATCACACCCAAAATTTATTTGTCAATACCCTCGAGAAACTGTAGCCAAACAAATTCTGTGTCCGATGCTTCTAATCTTAAATCTTGTCTAACACAACATTTTAAATTATCTCTGACATACATTGCCACTCCACCACACATCTTCTTCCGTTGAACTCTTAAGTGTGGAATTTTTTATAGCCCACTCACTGTTGGTAACCTTTTCCTCCACACCGACTCCACTCTTCTCACACTCACTCCCAAATCCATCTAGGCGAATTTTCAGCCTCCTGTTTTCCTCTTGGAGAAGTAGAACCTCCTCCTTCAACACTTTAAACTGAGATTCCAAAACACTACAGCAAGCCATGGTGCTCTATAATGCTCCACACTAATCCCCCAGACAGCTCGGACAGGATTACCTTTCATGACCACTAACATAGACTTAAGTACAGTGTTCTTCCACTAACATTCACCAAGACTTTCGTTTATACCTTCAGAACGCCTTGTCCGATCGTCAGTGTACAATTGATAAGTTTAAGTGCCGGCTGCTCAATTTTACATAGATCAATGTAACGTTAGAGAGTTGTTGTTATAGAGTGTATTCCTGCTATTTTGGTATTGGAGTGCTTTGCATTACTTGACTGCATTATACCTCCTGAAGGGGGCTTCTTGATGCTAGTAAGGGGCTCTTGATCCAAAGCACAAAGTTTGTCTCCCCCTTCCGGTATCGAATCTATTAGTCTCCTATTGTAATGTATACAGTAACCCCTACGAGTTCTCTCTTTTTCCTAGGTTACAATAAAACAATTATGATCAGAAATAAATCATAGAGTTCTAATTTAATATTTTATCCTAGTTTAACCTACATAATGTTCTTTTATTTATCCATATATCTACCTCCAGAGAGACCAAATCAATCCTTAAGAGAAACGTACTTGGAAAAAGCGGGTTTAAGCTAGCTGGTCTAGTGGCTAACACGACGGGCTGGAGTTCTGTTTCTCTCTGACCGCGGGTTTAAGCTAGCTGGTCTAGTGGCTAACACGACGGTCTGGAGTTGTGAGACTCTCTGACCGCGGGTTTAAGCAAGATGGTCTAGTGGCTAACACGACGGTCTGGAGTTGTGAGACTCCTGACCGCGGTTTTAAGCAGCCTGGTCTTAGTTGGCTAACACGACGTCTGGAGTTGTGAGTCTCTCTGACCGCGGGTTTAAGCTAGCTGGTCTAGTGGCTAACACGACGGTCTGGAGTTGTGAGACTCTCTGACCGCGGGTTTAAGCTAGCTGGTCTAGTGGCTAACACGACGGTCTGGAGTTGTGAGACTCTCTGACCGCGGGTTTAAGCTAGCTGGTCTAGTGCAATCACGACTGGCTGGAGTTTCTGTTTCTCTCCGACCGCGGTTTAAGCTAGCTGTCTAGTGCTAACATCGACGTCTGGAGTTGTGAGTCTCTCTGACCGCGGGTTTTAAGCTAGCTGGTCTAGTGGCTAACACTACGTCTGGCGTTAGCTAGACTCCTGACCGCGGGTTTAAGCTAGCCTGGACAGTGCCTAACACGACGGACTGGATTGTGAGTCCTCTCTGACCGCGGGTTTAAGCAGCTGAGTCTAGTGGCTAACACGACGGTCTGGAGTTCTGAGACTCTCTGACCGCGGTTTTAGCTAGCTGGTCTAGTGGCTAACACGACGGTCTGAGAGTTTGTGAGACCACTCGAACCGCGGGTTTAAGCTACTGGTCTATTGGGCTAACACAACGGTTTGAGTTGTGAGACCCTCTGAACCGCGGGATTAAGCTAGCCAGGTCTAGTGGGCTATCACGACGGCCTGGAGATGTGAGACCCTCTGACGGTGGATGCTGCAGGTTTAAAGCTAGCTGGTCTAGTGGCAACACACGGTCTGGAGTTGTGAGGAGACTCTCTGACCCGCGGTTTTAAGCTAGCGAGGTCTAGTGCTAACACGACGGTCTGGAGTCTGTGAGTCTTCTGAGACCGCGGGTTTAAGCTAGCTGTCTAGTGGCTAAACACGACCGTTCTAGAGTTGTGAGACTCTCTCCTGAGACCGCGGGTTAAAGCAGCTTGTTCTAGTGGCTAGACACAACGGTCGGAGTTGTGGAAGACCTCGTGACCGGCGGGTTTAAGGCTAGCTGGTCAAGTGGCTATCACGACGGCCTGGTAGATGTGAGACACTCTGACCGCGGTTCAAAGCTAGCTGTCTAGTGTCTAACACGACGGTCCGGGAGTTGGAGTCCTCTCTTATAGACCCTGATCGGGTTTAAGCTAGCTTGGGGGTTTTCTAGTGGCTTAACACGACGGTCTAGAGTTGTGAGACTCTCTGACCGCGGGTTTAAGCTAGCAGGACCAAGTGGCTAACACGACGGCTGGAGTGTGAACTCACTGACCGCGGGTTTAAAGCTAGCCTGGGATCGGAAGGTGGCTAGCACGACGGTCAGGAGTTCTGGGGGGAGACTCTCTGACCGCGGTTTAAGCTAGCTGGTCTAGCGGCTAACACGTACGGAGAGGTGAGAAGTGAGTCCTCTCATGACCGCGGGTTTAGCTAGCTGGTCTAGTGGCGTAACACGACGGTCAGGAGTGTGAGACTCTCTGCTGACCGCGGGTATTAAGGCTAGCTGGTATAGTGTCAAAACACAACTGGACTGGAGTTCTGAACTTCCCCTCTGACCGCGGGTTTAAGCTATGCAGGTCAAGTGGCTAACACGACGGGTCTGGAGTTCTGCGAACTCACTGACAGCGGGTTTTAAGCTAGCTGGTCTAGTGCTAACACGACTGTCTGTGAGTTGTGGAGTCTCTCAGACCGCGGGTTTAAGCCTATCTGGTTTATGAGGTGGCTAACACGACGGTCTGAGTTCTGAGACTTCTCTGACACGGGTTTAAGCCTAGTCAGGCTAAGGGTGGCCTAACTACACGACGGTGCCGGAGATTGTGAGTCATCTCGACCGCGGTTTAAGCTAGCTGGTCTAGTGGGCCTAACACACGGTCTGGAGTTGTGGTCTCTCTGACCGCGGGTTTAAAGCTAGCGGTCTAGTGGCT
Source organism: Cherax quadricarinatus (assembly GCF_026875155.1). NCBI lineage: Eukaryota > Metazoa > Arthropoda > Malacostraca > Decapoda > Parastacidae > Cherax > Cherax quadricarinatus. The sequence goes on from NC_069413.1 coordinate 28,836,745, forward strand.
AACCAACTACGGTCTGCATTTGTTAGTCTCTCTGAAAGCGGGTTTTAATGCAAGCTGGTCTAGTGGACTAACACACTACGGTCTGGAGTTGTGATCTCTCTGACGCGCGGGTAAAAAGCTACTGGTCTAGTGTCTAACAGACGGTCTGGAGTTGTGAGTCTCTCTGAAAGCCGGTTAAAGCTAGCGGTCTATGCTAACACGAACGGTCTCGAGTTGTGAGACTCTCGACCGCGGGTATTAGAGCAGCTGGTCTAGGTGGGGCTAACGACGGACGACTGAGTTCTGAACTTCCAGACCGCGGTTTTTAAGCTAGCTGGTGTCTAGTGGCTAAACGACGGTCTGGTATTCTGAAAGACTCACTGACCGCGGGTTTAAGCTACTGGTCTAGTGGCTAACACATGGTCTGGAGTTTGTGAGACTCACTGACCCGCGGTTATAAGCTAGCAGGTCGAGTGGCTAACACGACGGACTGGAGTTGTGAGTCTCTCTGAAAGCGGGTTTTAAGCAGTCTGGTCTAGTGGCTAACACGACTTACTGGAGATGTGAAACTCTCTGACCGCGGTTTAAGACTAGCTGGTCTAGTGCTAACACGACGGTCCTGGAGTTCTGAGGACGCTCTGACCGCGGGTTTTATGCTAGCTTGTCAAGGGCTAACACTACGGTCTGTAGTTGTAAGTCCTCTCTGACCGCGGTTTAAGCAAGCTGGTCTAGTGGCTAACACGACGGGTTGGAGTTCTGAGTCCTCTGACCGCGGGTATTAAGCTAGCCGGTCTAGTGGGCTAACACGAAACGGTCTGGAGTTGTGAAGTCTCTCTGACCGGGCGGGTTTACGCTAGCTGGTCAAGTGGCTAACACGGACGGTCTGGAGTTGTGAGACTCTCTGACCGCGTGTTAAGGTAGCTGGTCTAGTGGCTAACAACGACGGTCTGGAGTTGTGAGTCTCTCTGACCGCGGTTAAAGCTAGGCTGGTCTCGTGGGCTAACCAACACGGTCTGGAGTTTGAGTGTCTCAGACCGCGGTTTAAGCTAGCTGGTCTAGTTGGCTAACACGACAGGTCTGGCGGTTGTGAGACTCTCTGACCGGCGGGTTTAAGTAGCTGGTCTAGTGGCTAACAGACGGCTGGAGTTTGAGAGTCTCCTCTCTCTGACCGAGGGTTTAAGCTACTGTCTAGTGGCTAACACGACGGTCCTGAGTTAGTGATACTCTCTGACCGCGGGTTAAGCTACTGGTCTAGGTGGCAAAAGAACGGAGACCGGGTCTAGGATTGTGAGTCTCTCCCTGGACCGCGGGTTTAAGGTAGCTGGTCTAGTGGCTAACAACGACGCTGGAGTACCTGAGTCTCTCTGACCGCGGGTTTAAGCTATGCTCGTCCCTAGTGGCTAACACTACGGTCAGGAGTAGTGAGTCACTCTGACCGCGGGTTTTAAGCTAGCTGGTCTAGTGGGCTAACACGACGCTGGAGTTGTGAGACTCTCAATGACCGCGGGTTTAAGCTAGCTGGTCCTAGTGTCAAATCACGACGGTCTGGAGTTTCTGAGGACCTCGGACCGCGGTTTAAGCTAGCTCATGGTCATGGCAAACACGACGGTCTGGAGTTGGAGTCTCTCTGAAAGCGGGTTATAAGCTAGCTGGTCAAGGAGGCTAACACGAACGGTCTGGAGATGTGAGACTCTCTGAACGGCGGGTTTAAGCAAGCTGGTCTAGTGGTCTAACACGACGGACTGGGGTTTCTGGATAACTCTCTTACCGCGAGGTATAAGCTAGCTGGTCTAGTTTGCTAACACGACGGGCTGGAGTTCAGAGTCCTCTCTGACCGCGGGTTTTAAGCAAGCTGGTCAGTGGCTAACACTACGGTCAGGAGTTTGAGTCTCTCTGACCAGCGGGTTTAAGCTATACTATCTAGTGGCTAACACGACGTCCTGGAGTTTGTGAGTCTCTCTGACCGCGGTTTAAGGTAGCTGGTCTAGTGCTAACACGACGGTCTTGAGTTGTGAGACTCTCTGTACTCGTCGGGTTAAGCTAGCTGGTCTATGGCTAACCACAAACGGTCTGGAGTTGTGAGATCTCTCTGACCGCTGGGGTTAAGCTAGCTGGTCTAGGTGGCCTATCACGACGCCGTGGAGATGTGGATAACTCTCTGACCGCGGGTTCCAAGTCAGCAGGTCTAGTGGCTAACACGACGGTCTGGAGTTGTGAGACTTCTCTGACGCGGTTTAAGCTAAGCTGGTCTAGTAGCTATCCACGACGGCCGGAGATGTGAGACTCCTGACCGCGTTTAGCTAGCTGGGTCTAGTGGCTAACAGCGACGTCTGGAGTTTGAGACTCTCTGACCGCGGGTTAAGCTAGGGCTGGGTCTATAGGCAAACACAACGGACCTGGAAGGTTGTGAGATCTCCCTATCTTGACCGGCGGGGTTAAGCTAGCTGGTCTAGTGGCTAACACGACGGTCTGGACTTTGTGATGACTCTCTGACCGCGGGTTTAAGCTAGCTGGGTCTAGTGTGCTAACACGACGGTCTGGAGTTGTGAGACCCACTGAACCGCGGGTTTTAAGGTAGCTGGTCTAGTGGCTTACCAGACGACGGTCTGGAGTTGTGAGACTCTCTGACCGCGGGTTTAAGCTACTGTCTAGTGGCTAACACGACGGTCTGGAGTTGTGAGACCTCTCTGTACCAGCGGGTTTTAAGCCAAGCTGGTCCTATTGGCTAACCGACGGACTGGAGTTGTGGAGACTCTCTGACCGCGGGTTTGAAGCAGTCTGGTCTAGTGGCTTAACACGACGGTCTGGAGTTGTGAGTCTCTCATGACCGCGGGTTTAGCAATCAGGTCTAGTGGCCTAACACGCTGTCTTGAGTTGTGAGACTCTCTGACCGCGGGTTTAAGCTATCTGTCTAAGTTCTAACACGTGACGGTCTGGGGATGTGAGACTCTCCTGACCGCGGGTTGAAGCTAGCAGGTCTAGTGGGCTACACGACGGGCTGGAGTCTGTTTCTCTCTGACCGCGGGTTTAAGCTAGCTTGGTACTAGTGGCCTAACACTACTGACTGTATTTTGAGACTCTCTGACCGCGGATTAAGCAAGCTGGTCTAAAGTGGCTAACCACGACGGTCTGGAGTTGTTGAGACTCTCTGACCGCGGGATTAAGGCTAGCTGGACAAGTGGCTAACACACGGTCTGGAGTTGTGAGTCCTCTCCGACCGCGGGTTTATGCTAGCTGGTCCTAGTGGCTTAACACGACGGTCCTGGAGGTTGTGAGACCTCTGACCGCGGGTTTAAGCTAGCTGGTCCTAGTGGCTAACACGACGGTCTGGAGATGTGGAGACTCTCTGACCGCGGGTTTAAGGCTAGCTGGTCTAGTGGCTATCCACGACGGCCTGGAGAGTGATCTCTCTGACCGCGGTTCAAGCAGCTGGTCAGTGGCCTAACACACCGACGGTCTGGATTGTGAGACTCACTGACCGTCGGTGTTTAAGCAAGCTGGTCGTAGTGGCTAAACACGACGGTCTGGAGTTTTGAAGTCTCTCTGACCGCGGGTTTTTAGCTACTGGTCCAGTGCTAACACGACGGTCTAGAGGTTGTGAAGACTCTCTGACCGCGTGTTTTAAGTAGCTGTCTAGTGGCTAACCACAACGGTCTGGAGTTGTGAGACTCTCTGACCGCGGGTTTAAGCTAGCTGGTCTAGTGGCTAACACGTACGGTCTAAGTTGTGAACTCTCTGACCGCGGGTATCAAGCTAGCTGGTCTAGTGGCTTACACGACGTCTTGAGTTGTGAGACTCTCTACCGCGGGTTCAAGCTAGCCTGGTCTAGTGGCTAACACGACGTCTGGAGTTGTGAGACTCTCTGACCCCGCGGGTCAAGCTAGCATGTCTAAGGCTAACACGCGAAACGGACCTGGAGTTGTGAGACTCTCTGACAGCGGGTTTAACTAGCTGGTCTAGTGGCTAACACGACGGACCTGGAGATGTGAGACTCATCTGACCGCGGTTTTAAGCTAGCTTGGTCTAGTGGCTAAACACGACGGTCCTTGGAGTTGTGACCTCTCTGACCGCGGGTTTAAAGGTAGCTGGTCCAGTGGCTAACACGACGGTCCTGCATTGTTAGTCCTCTCTGACAGCGCGGGTTTAAGCTAAGCTGGTCTAGTGGCTAACACGACGGGCTGGAGTTGGTGAGACCTCTCTGACGCGTCGGGATTAAAGCTAGCAGGTCAATCGGCTAACACGACTGTCTGAGTATTGTGAGACTCCTGACCGCGGGTTTACGAGCTAGCTGGTCTAGGTGGCTAAACGACGGTGTGGAGGTTGTGAGTCTCTCAGTCTCATGAACCGAACGGTTTAAGCAGCTGGTCTAGTGGCTAACACGACGGTCCTTGAGTATTTAACTCTCTGACCGCGGGTTTAAGGCTAGCTGGTATAGTTGCTAACACGACGGTCTGGAGTTCCTGAGATCACTGACCGGGGTTTAATGCTAGATGGTCTAGTGGCTAAAACGACGGCTGGAGTTCTGAGACACTCAGACAGCGGGTTTTAAGCTAGCTGTGTCTAGTGCAAACACGGAACGGTCCCTGGAGTGGAGTCTCATCTGACCGCGGGTTTTAAGCTACTGGTTCCCTAGATGGCTAATCACGACGTCTGGAGTTCTGAGACTCTCTGACAGCGGGTTTTAAGCTAGCTGGACTAGTGGCTAACACACGGTCATAGGAGTTTGTAGGGAGTCCTCTCTGACCGCGGGTATTAAGCTAGCTGGTCTAGTGGCTAACACGACGGTCTGGAGTTGTGAGTCTCTCTGACCGCGGGTTTAAGCTAGCTGGTCTAGTGGCTAACACGACGGTCTGGAGTTGTGAGTCTCTCTGAAAGCGGGTTTAAGCTAGCTGGTCTAGTGGCTAACACGAACGGTCTGGAGATGTGAGTACTCCTGACCGCGGGGTTTAAAGAAGGCTAGCTGTCTAGTGGCTAACACGACGGTCTGGAGTTGTGAGTCTCTCTGAAAGCGGGTTTAAGCTAGCTGGTCTAGTGGCTAACACGACGGTCTGGAGTTGTGAGACTCTCTGACCGCGGGTTTAAGCTAGCTTGTCTAAGTAGCTACACGACGGTCCTGGATTTCTGAGACTCCTCGTGAAAACCGCGGGTTTAAGCTATCTGGTCTAGTGGCTAAACACACGGTCTGGAAGTTCTGAGACTCTCAGACCGCGGGTTTAAGCTAGCTGGTCTAGTGTCTAACACGACGGTTGGGGATGGTGAGACTCCCTCTGACCGCGGGTTTAAGCAAGCTGGTGCATAGTGGCTAACGACGATGGGGGGGGGGGGCGGTCCTGGAGTTCTGGTCTGAGACTCTCTGACCGCGGGTTTAAGCTAGCTGGTCTAGTGGCGAACACGACGTCAGGAGTTTTGAGTCTCTCTGACCGCGGTTTAAGCTAGCTAGTCTAGTGGCAAATACGACGGGCTGGAGTGTCTGAGTCTTCTGATCCGCGGGTTTAAGCTAGCTGGTCTAGTGGCTAAAACGACGGTCTGGATTGTGAGACTCTCTAAACCGCGGGTTTAAGTAAGCTGGTCTAGTGGCTAACAACGACGGTCTGGAGTATGTGAGTCTCTCTTGACCGCGGTTAAAGCTAGCTGGTCTAGTGGCGCTAAGACGAAACGGTCGTGGGAGTTGTGAGACTCTCTGACCGCGGGTTTAAGCTAGCTGTTCTAGTGGCTACGCGACGGTCCTGGAGTTTGTGATACTCACTGACCGCGGGTTAAGCGTATCCTGTCTAGTGGCTAACACGACGGTCTGGACTTCTGAGTCTCTCTGACCGGGGTTTAAGCATGCTGGTCTATGGCTAACACGAACGGTCTGGAGTTGTGAGACACTCTGAACCGCGGGTTAAGCTAGCTGGTCTAGTGGGCAAAAACCAGACGGTCTGGATTCCTGAACTCCCTCATGACCGCGGGTTTAAGCAAGCCTGGTCTAGTGGCTAACACGACGTCTGGAAGTTGTGAGACTCTCTTGACCGTGCGCGCGTTTAAGCAAGCTGTTCCATTGGCTAACCAGGACGGTCTGGATTCCTGAGACTCTCTGACTGCGGGTTTTAAGCTAGCTGGTCTAGTGGCTATCACGACGTATGGTGTTGTGAGACTCTCAGTGTATCCGCGGGTTTAAGCTAGCTGGTCTAGTGGCTAACACGACGGTCAGGAGTTGTGAGACCCTGACCGCGGGTTTTTCAGCTAGCTGTCTAGTGGCTAACCACGGTCTGGATTGTGAGACACTCGTCTGACCGCGGATTTAAATGCTAGCGGTCTTAGTGCTAACACGACGGTCTGGAGGATGTGGTGTCCCACTTCTGACCGCGGGTTTAAGCTAGCTGGTCTAGTGGCTAACACGACGGGTGCTCGTAGTGTGAGACCTCTGACCGCGGGTTAAGGCTAGCTGGTCTAGTGTGGCTAACACGACGGACTGGGTGTTTGTGGAGACTCTCAGACCGCGGGGTTAAGTTAGCTGAGGTCTAGTGGCCAACACGACGGTCTGGAGTTGAGACGACTCTCTGACCTGCGGGTTTAAGCTAGCTGGTCTAGTGGCTAACACGAATGGTCTTGAGTGTGGAGACTCCGTCCTGAGCCGCGGGTTTAAGCTAGACTGGTCTAGTGCTAACAACTACGTTCTGTAGTTCTGAGTCTCTCTTAACCGCGCGGTTTAAGCGTACAGCTCTAGTGGCTAACACGAACGGCTGGGAGTTGTTGAGTCTCTTCTGACCGCGGGTTAAAGCTATCTGGTCAGTGGCTAATCACGACCGGTCTGGAGATGTTGAGTCCTCTGACCGCGGGTTTAGCTAGCCTGGTCTAGTGGCAAAACATGAACGGTCTGGAGTTGTGAGTCTCTCTGACCGCGGTTTTAAGCTAGCTGGTCTAGTGGCTAACACACGACGGTCTGGAATGTGATCCTCTCTGACCGGGGGGGGGGGGGGGGGGGGGGGGGGGGGGGGGCGTGGATTAAGCCTACTGGTCTATAGTGGCTACGACGACGGTCTGGAGTTGTGAATCTCTCTGACCGCGGGTTTATAAGCTGCTGTTCCTAGGTGCTAACACGACGCTGGAGTTCTGATGTCTCTCTGACCGCGGTTTTCAGCTGCTGGTCTAGTGGCCAACACGACGGTCTGGAGTTCTAAATACTCATCTGACGCGGGTTTAAGCGAGCTGGTCTAGTGGCCTAACACGACGGGGCTGGAGATTTGAGACTCTCTGTCCGAGGGTTTAAGCTAAGCTGGTCTAGTGGCCCCCCTAACACGCACGGTCTGGAGTTCTAAGACTCTCAGACCGCGGGTTTAAAGCTAGCTGGTCTAGTGGCTAACACGACTGTCAGGAGTTGTGAGTCTCACTGACCGCGGGTTTATGCTAGCTGATCTAAGTGGCTGAACACGACCGGCTGGATTTTTGAGACTCTCTGACCACGGGTTAGGCTAGCAGGTCTAGTGGCTAACACGACGGTCTGTGAGTTGTGAGACTCTCAGACCGCGGTTTTTAAGCTAGCTGGTCTAGTGGCTAACACGACGGTCTGAGAGTGAGACACTCTGACCACGGGTTTAAGCTAGCGGACTAGTGGCTAACACCTACGGTCTGAGATGTGAGACTCTCTGCCCGCGGGTTTATCTAGCTGGTCTAGTGGGCTAACACGACGTGTCTGTAGTTTGTGCAGTCTCCCCCTGGCCGCGGTTTAAGCTAGCTGGTCCTAGTAGCTAACCACGACGGTCTTGAGTTGTGTAGTCACTCTGACCGCGGGTTTAAGCTAGCAGGTGGCTAGTAGCAATCTACGAACGGCCTGGAGAGGGAGACTCTGGACCGCGGGTTTAAGCTAGCTGAACTAGTGGCTAACACGACGTTCTGGAGTTATTGAGACCTCTCTGACCGCGGGTTTAAGCTAGCTGGTCTAGTGGCTAACACGACGGTCTGGAGATGTGAGACTCTCTGACCGCGGGTTAAGGTAGCTCATGTCAAGTGCTAACAACGACGGAACTGGAAGTTCTGTTTCTCTCTGACCGCGGGTTTAAGCTAGCTGGTTCTAGTGGCTAACACGCCGGTCTGGAGTGTGAGTCTCTCTGAACCGCGGGTTTAAGCCTAGCTGGTCTAGTGCAAACAAACTTCGGTCCTGGAGTTGTGAGACTCTCTGACCGCTGGTATTAAGCTAGCTGGTCTAGAGGCTAAACACGACGGTCTGGAGTTGTGAACTCCTGACTCGCGGGTTTTAATCTAGCTTGTCTAGTGCTAAAACACGACGGTCTGGGTATGTGATACTCTCTGCTCGTGCGGTTTAAGCTAGCTGGTCTAGTGGCTAACACGAGGTCCCCTGGAGATGTGAACTTCTCTGAACCGCGGGTTAAAGGTAGCTGTCTAGGTGGCTAACACGACGACTAGGAGTTAGTGAGTCCATCTCAGACCGCGGTTTAAGCTATCTGGTCCTAGTGGCTAACACGACGGGCTGGAGTTCTGAGTATCTCTGACCGAGGGTTTAAGCTAGCGGTCAAGTGGCTAACACGACGGTCTTGAGTTGTGAGACTCACCTGACCGCGGGTACTTTAAGCTAGCTGGTCTAGTGGCTAACCCCGACGGTCTGTGGAGTACTGAGACTATCTGACCGCGGTTTAAGCAAGCTGGTCTATGGCTAACACGACGGTCTGGAGTTGTGAGTCTCTCTGAAAGCGGTTTAAGCTAGCTGGTCCAAGTGGCTAACACGACGTCCTCGAGTTGTGAGACCACTGACCCCGCGAGTTTTTATTAAAGCTAGCTGGTCAAGTACTAACACGACGTCTGGGAGTTCTGAGACTCTCTGACCGCGGGCTAAAGCTAGCTGGTCTAGTGCTAACACGACGGTCTGTATTTATGAGATCTCTGACCAGGTGAGGCGTGGAGCGGGTTTAAGCTTAAGCTGGTCTAGTGGCTAACACACGGCTGGATTCTGAACTCCTCTGCCGCGGGTTTAAGCTAGCTGGTCTAGTAGCTAACACGACTGTCTGGAGTTATGAGACTCTCTGATACCCGCGGGTATATGAATTTTTAAGCTAGCTGGTCTATAGCTAACTACGACGGTCCGGGAGATGTGATACCTCTCTGACCCGCGGGTTTAAGCTAGCTGTCTAGTGCTAACACGACGGGATCTGGAGTTCCTGAGACTCACTGACCCGCGGGTTTAAAGCAATCTGGTCTATGTGGCTAACACGACGGTCTGGAGTTGTGAGTCTCTCTGACCGCGGTACAGCTAGCTGGTCTAGTGTGCTAACAAACGACGGTCTGGAGTTGTGAGACATCACTGAACCGCTGGGTTTAAGCAATCCTGGTCTATTGGCTAACGCGACGGTCTGGAGTTGGTGAACTCTCTGACCGCGGTTTAGCTACTGGTCCTAGTGGCTAACACTACGGTCTGGACATCTGAGTCTCTCTGAACGCGGGTTTAAGAGCTAGCTGGTCTAGGTGGCTAACACGACGTCTGAGTTTGTGAGACTCTCTGACCGCGGGGTTTACGCTACTGGTCAAGTGGCACTAAAACACGACGTCTGGAGATTGTGAGACTCTCTGCCGCGGTTAATGCTATCTGGTCTAAGCTAACCAGACGGTCGGAGTTCTGAGACTCCTCTGACTGCGGTAATAAAGCTAGCAGGTTCTAGTGGCTAACACGACGTAACTGGGTGTTGTGAGACTCTCTGGACCAGCGGGTTTAAGCTAGCTGGTCTAGTGCTAACCACGGACGGTCCCTGGAGTTGTGAGAACTCTCTGACCGCGGGTTAAAGCTAGCTGGTCAAGTGCTAACACGACGGTCTGGAGTTGTGAGACTCTCAGACCGCGGGTTTAATGCTAGCTGTTCTAGTGGCTAACAGACGGACGGTCATGGAGTTGTGAGATCTCTCTGACCCGCGGGTTTAAGCTAGCTGGTCTAGTGCTAAACCACTACGGTCATCTCGAGATGTGAGACTCTCTGACCGCGGGTTTAAGCTAGCTGGTTCTAGATGCTAACACGACGTTACTGGTGTTGTGAAGACACTCTGACCCGCGGGTTTAAGCTAGCTTGTCTAGTGTCCAACACGAACGTTCTGCGTTTTGATACACTCTGAACCGAGGGGTTAAGCTAGCTGGTCTATGCTAACACATGGTCTGGAGTTTGTTATACTCTCGACCGCGGGTTTTAAAGCTAGCAGGTCTAGTGGCTAACACGACGGTCAGAGTTTCTGAGTCTCTCTAACCGCGGGTTTAAGCTAGCTGCTCTAGTGGCTAAGCGACGGTCTTGGAGTTGTGATCTCTCTGACCCGCGATTTAAAGCTAGCTGGTCTATTGGCTAACACGACGGTCTGGAGTTGTGAGTCCTCTCTGACCTGCGGGTGTTAAGCTACTGGTCTAGAGTGCTAACACGACTGTCTGGCGTTGTGAATCTCTCTGACCGCGGGTTTTAAGCTAGCTGGTCTAGTGGCTAACACGACGGTCTGGAGTTCTGAGTCTCTCTGACCCGGGTTACAGCTGAGCTGGTCTAAGAAAGTGGCTAACAAAACAACGACGGTCTGGAGTTCTAAGACTCTCTGACCGCGGGTTTAAGCTAGCTGTCTAGGTGCTTAACACGACGGGCTGGAGTTTAGATACTCTCTTAACCGCGGGTTTTAAGCAAGCTGGTCTAGAGGCTAACACACGGTAAGGAGTTCTAAGGACTTTCTGACCGCAGGTTTACAGCTAGCTGGTCCCTAGTGGCTAACACACGGTCTGTGAGTTGTGAGTCTCTCTGACCGCGGGTAAAAGAAGCTAGCTGATCTAGTGGCAAACACGACGGGTCAGTAGTATGTGAGACACTCTGCCCGACGGGTTTAAAGCAAGATGGTCTAGTGGCAAACAAACGACGGTCTGATTTGTGGTACCTCTCTGCCCGCGGGGGGGGTTTTAAGCTAGCTGGTCTAGTGGCTTAACACTACGGTCTGGAGATGTGAGACTCTCTGACCACGGTTTAAAGCTACAGTCTAGTTGGCTAACACGACGGTCTGGAGATTGAGACTCTTAGACCGCGGTTATAAGCTAGCTGGTCAAGTGGATAGACACGACGGTCTGGAGTTGTGAGTCTCCCTGGCCGCGGATTAAGCTAGCTGGTCTAGTGGCTAACACACGGTCTGGAGTTGTGAGTCTCACTGACCGCGGTTTAAGCTAGCTGGTCTAGTAGCTAACACGCGGCCTGGAGATGTGAGACTCTCTAGACCGCGGGTTTAAGCTAGCTGGTCTAGTAGCTAACAACGTCTGAGTATTGAGACTCTCTGACCGCGGTTTAAGCTAGCTGGTCTAGTGGCTTAACCACAACGGTCTGAGTTGTGAGACTTCTCTGGGGGGGGAAAACGCGGGGTTAAGCAAGCTGGTCTAGTGGCTAACCGACGGTCCAGGAGTTTGTGAACTCTCCTGACACCGCGGTTTAAGCTACTGTCCTAGTGGCTGAACACGACTGTCTGGAGTTGTGAGACCTCTCAAGACCCGCTCTGGTTTTAATTTTATGGTAGCTGGTCTAGTGGCTACACTACGTCCTGAGTTTGTGAGACTCTCTGACCGCGGGTTTTAAGCTAAGCTGGTCTAGTGGCTAACACGACGTCAGGAGTTTGAGACTCTCTGACCGCGGTGATAAGCAAGCTGTCTAGGGCTAACACGATTGTCTAGGAGTTGTGGAGACTCTCTGACCTGCGGTTTTAAGGCTAGCTGTTCTAAGTGGCTAACACGACGGTCAGGAGATGTGAGAACGTTGGCCTCTGACCGCGTGTTTAAGCTAGCTGGTCTAGTGGCAAACACGACGGGCAGGAGTATCTGTTTCATCTCTGACCGCGGTTTTAAGCTAGCTGGTCTAGAGGCTAACACAACGGTCTGGAGTTTGAGTCTCTCTTAAAACCGCGGGTTTAAGCTAGCGTGTCTAGTGGCTAACACGACGTCTGGAGTTTGTGAACTCTCAGACCGCGTGATTAAGCTAGCTGGTCTAGAGGCTAACACACGACTGTCTGGAGTGTGAGTCTCGCCTGACCGCGGGTTTAAGCTAGCTGGTCTAGTGGCCTAACACACGACGGTCTGGAGTTGTGAGACTCTCAGAGACCGCGGGTTTTAAGCTACTGTGTGTCAAGTGGCTAACACAACGGTCTGGAGTTGTGAGACTCTCTGACCGCGGGTTTAAGCAAGCTGTCTAGTGGCTATCACGACGTCCAGAGATGTAGACTCTCTGACCGCGGGTTCAAGCTAACTGGGTCTAGTGGCTAACACGACGGTCTGGAGTTGTGAGACACTCTGAACCGCGGTTTTTAAGAAAGGGGCCCCCCAGCTGGTCTAGTGGCTAAAACACAACGGGGTCTCTGGAGTTTGTGAGACTCTCTGACCGCGGGTTTAAGGTTAGCTGGTTCTAGGTGGCTAACACGACGGTCTGGAGTTGTGATTCCTTCTCTGACCCGCGGGGATTAAGCTAGCTGTCTATTGGCTAACACAACACGGGTCCTGGATTGTGAGACTATCTCTGACCGCGGGTTTTAAGCTATCTGGTCCTATGGTCTAACAACAACGGGGTTCTGGATTGTGATACACTCTGACCGCGGTTTAAGTTAGCTGGTTCTATTGGCTAACCACGACGGTCCTGGAAGTTGTGAGTCTCTCTGACACCGCGGGTTTAAGCTAGCTGGTCTAGTGGCT
>NC_069413.1:28849895-28919181 GCF_026875155.1 Cherax quadricarinatus
AAAAAAAAAAAAAAAAAAAAAAAAAAAAAAAAAAAAAAAAAAAATTTTAAAAAAAAAAAAAAACAAAAAAAAAACCCCAAAAAAACCCAGACAGGCAACAGACAGACACAGACAGCATAGACGGACAGACAGCAACAGCAGACAGACAGCCCAGCAAAACAGCCCAGACAGAGCACAGACAGGCAGCAGACCAGACAGACGCAGAACAGCCCACAGACAGGCAACGGACAGACAGGCAACAGACAGAACAGACAGAAAGACCAGCAGACAGACGACAGAACAAGACACAGACAGACAGCAACCCACAGACAGCAACAGACAACACAGACAACAGACATACCAGACAGACAGACAGACAACAACCAGAAGACAGACAACAGACACAGCCATACACAACAACAAACAGACAGACAGACAAGACAGACGACAGATACAGACACGACAGAAAACAAAACCCGACAACAACAGACAGACAGCAGACAGGACAGCAGACAGCAGACAGACAACAGACGACAGACAACAGACAGACACATACACAGACAGACATAACGCACAGGCAGAACAGCCCAACAGACACAGCAGACAGCAGCCCGACAACAAGAACCAACAGCAGACAGACAGCCAGACAGCCCAGACAGCAGACAGACAGCATCAACAGACAGACAAGACAACACAGACAACGACAGAAACGACACAGACCAGACGCAACGACAGCCCAGCAGACAGACAACAGACAGACAGACAACAGCAGACACAACAAAAACAGACTAACAACAACATACACAGACTAAACAACAACAGGCAACACAACAGTCAGACCGACAGAAAACAATTACAACAACACAACACAACAACAACAACATACAACAACAACAACAACACAACAACAACATACAACAGACACAGACATACAAACGACACAAACAACCCCACCAACCCGACACGACCCCCAAACCACACAACCACAACACAACACGACGACAGCACCCCAACCATCACCCACAACAACACCCCCAACACAACCACAACACAAAAAACCCATCCCACAACAACACACACCACCAACAACCAAAAACAACGACCCCCAACAAAAACCCACCAAACCACTATTTACAAAAAATTACTACATTAAAAATTAAACTAATAAAACCAATTTATAACACAATCTAATAATTCTAACCTTATCTATAATAAATCTAATAAAAATATAAAATAATATATAATATAATATAATATAACTATACCATAATATAATATATATACCGACACAATACACTAACCACCTACCACTACTACCACCTACCACTACTACCACCTACCACTACTAACCACCACCACTACTACCCCCTCCACTATTACCACCTACCACTACTACCACCTACCACTACTACCTACCACTACTACCACCTACCACTACTACCACCTACCACTACTACCACCTACTACTACTACCACCTACCACTACTACCACCTACCACTACTACCACCTACTACTACTACCACTACCACTACCACCTACCACTACAACCACATACCACTACTACCACCAAACCACTTCACCACCTACCACTACCACCTACCACTACTACCACCTACCACTACTACCACCCACCACTACTACCACATACCATCTACCACCACCACTACAAACCCCCCACCATACTACCACCTACCACTACTACCGCCTACCACTACACTACCACCCACCACAACTACCACATACCACTACTACCACCTACCACTACTACCACCCACACTATTTCCCCACATACCACAAACTACCACCTACCACTCTACCACCTACCCCCATACCACCTACCCACAAACCACCTACCACTACAAACCACATACCACTACTACCAACCTACCACTACTACCACATACCACTACTACCACCTACCACTACCACCCACCACTACTGCCACATACCACTACTACCACATACCACTACTACCACCTACCACTTCTACCACCTACCACTACCACCTACCACTACTACCACCTACCACTACTACCACCTACCACTACTACCACCCACCACTATACCACCTACCACTACTACCACCCACCACTATACCACCTACCACTACTCCCACCCCCACTACTACTACATACCACTACTACCACCCACCACACTACCACATACCACTACACCACCTACCACATTACCACCTACTACTACTACCACCTACCACTACTACCACCTACCACTACTACCACATACCACTATTACCACCTACTACTACTACCACCTACCACTACACCACCTCCACTATTACCACCTACTACTACTACCACCTACCACTACACCACCTACCACTACTACCACCTACCACTTTTACCACCTCCCTACTACTACCACCTACCACTACTACCACCTACCACTACTACCACCTACCACTATACCACCTACTACTACTACCACCTACCACTACTACCACCTACCACTATTACCACCTACTACTACTACCACCTACCACTACTACCACCTACCACTACTACCACCTACCACATTACCACCTACTACTACTACCACCTACCACTACTACCACCTACCACTACTACCACCAACCACTATTACCACCTACTACTACTACCACCTACCACTATTTACCACCTACCACTACTCCACCACCTACCACTATTACCACCTACTACTACACCACCTACCACTACACCACCTCCACTTTTACCACCTACCACACTAACCACCTACCACTACTACCACCTACCACTACTACCACCTACCACTATACCACCTACTACTACTACCCCCTACCACTCACCACCCACCACTACTACCACCTACCACTATTTACCACCCACCACTACTACCACCTACCACTACTACCACCTACCACTATTACCACCTACTACTACTACCACCTACCACTACTACCACCTCCCCATTTCTACCACCTACCACTATACCACCTACTACTACTACCACCTACCACTACTACCCCCCTACCACTACATACCACCTACCACTATTACCACCTACCACTACTAAACCTACCACCTATTAACCACCTACCACTACTACCACCTCCCCACAAACTACCACCACTACTACTACTACACCTACCACTACTACCACCTTCCACAATTACCACCTACCACTACTAACCACCTACCACTACTACCTACCACTACTACCACCTACCACTACACCACCACCACTACACCACCTCCCTACTACTACCACCTACCACTACTACCACCTACCACTACTACCACCTACTACACACCATCTACCACTACCACCTCCACTACAACCACATACCACTACTACCCCTACCACTTCTACCACCTACCACTACCACCAACCACTACTACCCACCTACCACTCTACCACCCACCACTACCCACATACCACTACTACCACCTACCACTACTACCACCCCACCACTACTACCACTACCACTACACCCTCCACTACTACCCCACCCCCCACTACCCACTACACTACTACCCCTACCACTACTACCACCCACCACTACTACCACACCACTACTACCACCTACCAAACTTCTACCACCTACCACTACCACCTACCACTACTACCACCTACCACTACTACCACTACCACTACTACCACCTACCACTACTACCCCCTACCACTACTACCACCACCACTACCACCCACCACTACTGCCACTACCACTATTTACCACATACCACTACTACCCCCAACCACTCTACCCCCTACCACTACCACCTACCACTACTACCACCTACCACTACACCACCTACCACTACTACACCACCACTACAAACACCTACCACTACTACCACCCCACCACTACTACCACCTCCCACTACTACCACCCACCACTACTACCACCTACCACTACTACCACCTACCACTACTACCACCTACAACTATTTAACCACCTACCACTACTACCCACCTACCTCTACTACCACCCACCACTACTACCACCTACCACTACTACCACCTACCACTACTACCACCTACCACTATTACCACCTACTACTACTACCACCTACCACTACTACCACCTACCACTACTACCACCTTACCCATACCACCTACTACTACTACCACCTACCACTACACCACCTACCACTACTACCACCTACCACTATTACCACCTACTACTACTACCACCTACCACAAACTACCACCTACCACTATTACCACCTACACTACTACCACCTACCACTACTACCACCTACCACTACTACCCCCTACCACTATTACCACCCTACTACTTACTACCACCTACCACTACTACCACCTACCACTACTACCACCTACCACTACTACACTACCACTACTACCACTAAAACTACTACCACCTACCACTACTACCACCTACCTCTACTACCACCCACCCACTACTACCACCTACCACTACTACCACCTACCACTACTACCCCCCACCACTTTTTACCACCTACAACTACTACCACCAACCACTACTACCACCTACCACTACTACCACCTACCACTTTTACCACTACTACTACAAACACCTACCACTACTACCACCTACCACTACTACCACCTACCACTATTACCACCTACTACTACTACCACCTACCACTACTACCACCTCCACTATACCACCTACTACTACAACCACCTACCACTACTACCACCTACCACTACTACACCTACCACTATTACCACCTACACTACTACCCACCTACCACTCCCTACCACCCCCAAACTCCCACCACCTCCCACTCTACCACCCACCACTACTACCACCTACCACTACTACCACCTACCACTATTACCACCTACTACTACTAACACCTACCACTACTACCACCTACCACTACTACCACCTACCACAAATACCACCTACTACTACACCACCAACCACTCCCACCCACCTACCACTACTACCACCTACCACTATACCACCTACCACTACAAACCTACCACTATACCCCTACCACTACTACCACCTAAAACACTACCACCTACTACTACTACTACCACCTACCACTCCCAACCACTTCCACTATTACCACCTACCACTACTACCACCACCACTACTCACCAAACCACTACTACCACCTACCACTACTCCCCACCTACCACTACTACCACCTACTACTACTACCACCTACCACAAACCCACCTACCACTACTACCACCTACTACTACAAACCACCTACCACACTCCCACCTACCACTACAACCACATACCACTACAACCACCTACCACTTTAACACCTCCCACACCACCTACCACTACTACCACCTACCACTACTACCACCCACCATACACCACATCCCACTACTACCACTACCACTACTACCACCCAACACACTACCACCTACCACTACTACCGCCTACCACTCACCCCCCCACCACTACTACCACATACCACTACACCACCTACCACTACTACCACCCACCACACTCATACCACACTACCACTCCCCCTACCATTTCTACCACCTACCACTACCACCTACCACTACTACCACCCACCACTACTACCACATACCACTACAACCACCTACCACTACTACCACATACCACTACTACCACCTAACCACTCACCAACTACATGCCACATACCACACTACCACATACCACTACTACCACCTACCACTTCTACCACCTACCACTACCACCACCACTACAAACCACCTACCACTACTACCACCTACCACTACTACCACCCACCACTACTACCACCTACCACTACTACCACCCACCACTACTCCCCCACCTACCACTATTACCACCCACCACTACTACTACATACCACTACTACCACCACCACTACTACCAACATACCACTACTACCACCTACCACTATTACCACCTACAAACTACTACCACCTACCACTACTACCACCTACCACTACAAACCACCTACCACTATTCCCCCACCTACTACTACTAACCACCTCCCAAAACTACTACCACCTACCCCCTATTACCACCTACTACTACTACCACCTACCACAACTACCACCAAACCACAAACTACCACCTACCACTATTACCACCTACACTACTACCACCTACCACTACTACCACCTACCACTACTACCACCAACCACTATTACCACCTACTACTACTACCACCTACCACTACAAACCACCTCCCACTATTACCACCTACTACTACTACCACCTACCACTACTCCCAAACCTACCACTACTACCACCTACCACTATTACCACCTACTACTACTACCAAACCTACCACTACTACCACCTACCACTACTACCACCTACCACTATTACCACCTACTACTACTACCACCTACCACTACTACCACCTACCACTACTACCACCTACCACTATTACCACCTACTACAAACTACCACCTACCACTACTACCACCTACCACTATTACCACCTACTACTACTACCACCTACCACTACTACCACCTACCACTACTACCACCTACCACTTTTAAACCACCTACAAATACACCACCTACCACAAACTACCACCCACCACTACTACCACCTACCACTAACTACCCCCCAAACCACTACTACCACCTACCACTACTACCACCTACCACTTTTAACACCTACTACTACACCACCTACCACTACAAAACCACCTCCCACTACTACCCCCTACCACTATACCACCTACTACTACTACCACCTACCACTACTACCACCTACCACTACTCCACCTACCACTTTTACCACTACCACTACTAAACCTCCCAAACATTACCCCCCCACTACTACCACCTACCACTACTACCACCTACTACACTACTACCACCAAACCACTACAAACCCCCTTCCACTTTACCACCTACACACTACCACCTACCAACTACCTACCACTACTACCACCTACCACTACTACCACCTACCACTACACCACCTACACTACTACCACTACCACTCACCACTACCACTACTACCACTACACACTACCATCTACCCCCACCACCTACCACACAACCACATACCACACTACCACCTACCACTTCTACAACCTACACACCACCAAACCACACTACCACCTACCACTACTACCACCCACCACACAACCACATACCACTACTACCACCTACCAACTACTACCACCCACCACTACTACCACCTACCACTACTACCGCCTACCACTACTACCACCCACCCATACTACCACATACCACTAAAACCACCAACCTACAACTACCACCCCACCACTAACTACCACATACCACTACTACCACCTACCACTTCAAACCACCTACCACTACCACCTACCACTACAACCACCTACCACTACACCACATACCACTACTACCACCTACCACTACTCCCACATACCACTACTACCACCTACCACTCCCACCCACCACTACTGCCACATACCACTACTACCACATACCACTACACCACCTACCACCTCCCCACCTACCACTACCACCTACCACTACTACCACCTACCACTACTACCACCTACCACTACTACCACCCACCACTACTCCCAAACCTACCACTACTACCACCCACCACTACTACCACCTACCACTACACCACCCACCACTACTACCACCTACCACCACTACCCCCCTACCACCACTCCCAACCTACAACTACTACCACCTACCACTACTCCCACCTACCTCACTACCACCCACCACTACTACCACCTACCACTACTACCACCTACCACTACTACCACCTACCACTATTACCACCCTACTACTACTACCACCTACCACTACTACCAACCTACCACTACTACCACCTACCACTTTTACCCACCTACTACTACTACCACCTACCACTACTACCACCTACCACTACTACCACCTACCACTATTACCACCTACTACTACTACCACCTACCACTACTACCACCACCACTATTACCACCTACTACTACTACCACCTACCACTACTACCACCTACCACTACTACCACCTACCACTATTACCACCTACTACTACTACCACCTACCACTCCCTACCACCTACCACTACAAACCACCTACCACTACTACCACCTACCACTACTACCACCTACAACTACTACCACCTACCACTACTACCACCTACCTCTACACCACCCAACCACTACTACCACCTACCACTACAAACCACCTACCACTACTACCACCTACCACAAATTACCACCTACTACTACTACCACCTACCACTACAAACCACCTACCACTACTACCACCTACCACTTTTACCACCTACTACACTACCACCACCACTACTACCACCTACCACTACTACCACCTACCACTATTACCACCTACTACTACTACCACCTACCACTACTACCACCTACCACTATTACCACCTACTACTACTACCACCTACCACTACTACCACCTACCACTACTACCACCTACACTATTACCACCAAACTACTACTACCACCTACCACTACTACCACCCACCACTACTACCACCTACCACTATTTACCACCCACCACTACACCACCTACCACTACTACCACCTACCACTATTACCACCTACTACTACTACCACCTACCACTACTACCACCTACCACTACTACCACCTACCACTATTACCACCTACTACTACTACCACCTACCACTACTACCACCTACCACTACTACCACCTACCACAAATTAAACCACCTACCACTACTAAACCTACCACTTTTAAACCACCTACCACTACTACCACCTAAAACAAACTATCACCTACTACTACTACAACCACCTACCCCCTACACCACCTTCCACTATTCCCCACCTACCACTACAAACCACCTACCACTACTACCTACCACTACTACCACCTACCACTACTACCACCTACCACTACTACCACCTACTACTACTACCACCACTACACTACTACCACCTACCACTACTACCACCACTACTACTACCACTACCACTACCACCTACCACTAAAAACCCATACCACTACTACCACCTACCACTTTCTACCACCTACCACTACCACCTACCATTTACTACCACCTACCACTACTACCCACCCACCACTACTACCACATACCACTACTACCACCTACCACTACTACCACCCACCACTACTACCACCTACCACTACTACCGCCTACCACTACTACCACCCACCACTACTACCACATACCACTACTAACCACCTACCCCCTACTACCACCCACCACTACTACCACATACCACTACTACCACCTACCACTTCAAACCACCTACCACTACCACCTACCACTACTACCACCTACCACTACTACCACAACCACTACTACCACCAAACCACTACTACCACATACCACTACTACCACCTACCACTCCCACCCACCACTACTGCCACATACCACTATTTACCACATACCACTACTACCACCTACCACTTCTACCACCACACTACCACCCCACTACCATACTACCACCTACCACTACTACCACCTACCACTACTACCACCCACCACTACTACCACCCAAACCACTACTACCACCCCCACTACTACCACCTACCACTACTACCACCCACCCTACTACTACATACCACACTACCACCCACCACTACTACCACATACCACACTACCACCCACCACTACTACTACATACCACTACACCACCCCCCCCACTACTACCACATACCACTACTACCACCCACCACTACTACCACATACCACTACAAACCACCTACACTTCTACCACCTACCACTACCACCTCCCAAACTACTACCACCTCCCACTACTACCACCTACCACTACTACCACCCCCAACTACTCCCAAACCTACCACTACTACCACCCACCACTACTACCACCTACCACTACTACCACCCACCTCAAACTACTACATACCACTACTACCACCCACCACTACACCACATACCACAAACTACCACCCACCACTACTACTACATTACCACTACTACCACCCACCACTACTACCACATACCACTACTACCACCCACCACTACTACCACATACCACTACTACCACATACCACTACTACCCCCCTACCACTACTCCCCACCTACCACTACTACCACATCCCACAACACCACCTACCACTTCTCCCACCTACCACTACCACCTACCACTACTACCACCTACCACTACTCCCCACCCACCACTACTACCACATACCACTACTACCACCTACCACTACTACCACCCACCACTACTACCACCCACCACTACTACCACCTACCACTACTACCACCTACCACTACTACCACCTACCACTACTACCACCTACCACTTCTAGGTTGTAGTAGTAGCACCACTACACTGGTTCTCTCGCCTAGCAACACTGGCCCACACGGGTTTAGCGCATACAGTAATAATAATATTTTCCGGCCATATAATGCTGTCCTTCACGAGGTTAAACTTGTGTGATTGTAAGACGCTAGATTTAGCGGAATTTACTGCGCTTAACTTTCTGCTAACTTTTACTGATGTGCTCTAGCAACTTCTGCTAACTTCTTCAAGGTGTTATCTAGCAGCTTCTGCTAACTTGTTCAAGGTGTTATCTAGCAGCTTCTGCTAACTTGTTCAAGGTGTTATCTAGCAGCTTCTGCTAAGTTATTCAAGGTGTTATCTAGCAGCTTCTGCTAACTTATTCAAGGTGTTATCTAGCACTTCTGCAACTTATTCAAGGTGTTATCTAGCAGCTTCTGCTAACTTATTCAAGGTGTTATCTAGCAGCTTCTGCTAACTTATTCAAGGTGTTATCTAGCAGCTTCTGCTAACTTATTCAAGGTGTTATCTAGCAGCTTCTGCTATCTTATTCAAGGTGTTATCCCAGCAGCTTCCCGCTAACTTATTCAAGGGGTTATCTAGCAGCTTCTGCTAACTTATTCAAGGGGTTATCTAGCAGCTTCTGCTAACTTATTCAAGGTGTTATCTAGCAGCTTCTGCTAACTTATTCAAGGTGTTATCTAGCAGCTTCTGCTAACTTATTCAAGGTGTTATCTAGCACTTCTGCTAACTTATTCAAGGTGTTATCTACAGCTTCTGCAACTTATTCAAGGTGTTATCTAGCACTTCTGCTATCTTATTCAAGGTGTTATCTAGCACTTCTGCTATCTTATTCAAGGTTTATCTAGCAGCTTCTGCTACTTTTCAAGGTGTTACCTAGCAACTTCTGCTAACTTCTCTTCAAGTGTTATCTAGCAGCTTCTGCTAACTTATTCAAGGGTTATCTACAGCTTCTGCTAACTATTCAAGGTGTTATCTAGCAGCTTCTGCTAACTTATTCAAGGTGTTATCAGCAGCTTCTGCTAACTTATTCCCAAAGGGGTTTATCTAGCAGCTTCTGCTAACTTCTTCAAAAGGGGTTATCTAGCAGCTTCTGCTAACTTATTCAAGGTGTTATCTAGCAGCTTCTGCTAACTTATTCAAGGTGTTATCTAGCAGCTTCTGCTAACTTATTCAAGGTGTTATCTAGCAGCTTCTGCTAACTTATTCAAGGGTTATCTAGCAGCTTCTGCTAACTTATTCAAGGTGTTACCTAGCAGCTTCTGCTACTTATTCAAGGTGTTTCTAGCAGCTTCTGCTAACTTTTTTCAAGGGGTTATCTAGCAGCTTCTGCTAACTTATTCAAGGTGTTATCTAGCAGCTTCTGCTAACTTATTCAAGGTGTTACCTAGCAGCTTCTGCTAACTTATTCAAGGTGTTATCTAGCAGCTTCTGCTAACTTATTCAAGGTGTTATCTAGCAGCTTCTGCTAACTTATTCAAGTTGTTATCTAGCACTTCTGCTAACTTATCAAGGTGTTATCTAGCAGCTTCTGCTAACTTATTCAAGGTGTTATCTAGCAGCTTCTGCTAACTTCTTCAAGGTGTTATCTAGCAGCTTCTGCTAACTTCTTCAAGGTGTTATCTAGCAGCGTCTGCTAACTTTCCTTCAGTCTTGGGGATTCAAAGGTGTTATTTACCTTAGTATATATGTATGTATGTATGTATGTATGTATGTATATATATATATTTTATATATAATATATATAAAATATATATATATATATAATATATATATATATATATATATATAAAATATATACAATAAGAATCACAGTAAACAGGTGGGTTTCAAAATATGCAAAACAACCACTCGAAAGAATAGAGAAATCCAAGCGCTTTTTGTGACACTCACATTATCAAGGAACTATGAAATGAAGCATCCCCAAGGGAAACTATATAAGGGGTCTGGCCACACCTCACATACAGATCCCCCAACGGTTAAAAACCTGACGCGCGGCGAGCCAACTTGGACAGGTCCTTTGCAAAACTCACCCCCAAACTATTTATTTGTCCATGTATTTTTAAATTCTAAACCCCAAAATTTTATTATTATAAATGGATCTAATTTATATAAACCAAAGGAAATATTCATAAATTTTTTTCAAAACTGCTTTTTATGAAACAAGATTCAATTATATTCCTGTCGACCATGGACTTGCTTGATACTACTTTCTCAACTTTTTGAAAATCAATTGGATGGTTAAAATCTCTTACATGAATAAATAGAGCATTGGAATCTTGTCCAGTTCTAATGCTATATTTATGTTGTTTTAATCTTAGTTCGAGATTTTTACCAGTTTGACCGTAATAAACTTTATCGCAAATTTTACAAGGAATCTTATAGACACATCCATCAGCATTTTGGGGGGAATTCTTAATCAAAAGTTTTTTTACTGTTTTTTTACTGATGAGAGTAAGACATGTGCAACATCTGGGTATCTTTATTGTAGACGTTTCGCCATCCAGTGGCTTTATCAATACAAATTCTAGGACATAACTTGAAGACAGTAGAACTATGTACAGAAGATGAGGTAATCAGTCCCTCAACCTAGGAGTAGGTGCGAACAGCACCATAGTCGTGGAGATTCTGAAGCAGAAGAAAGAATTATATACCATTCGTATTATATACCATTCGTACACAACTGTTTTTTTACTGTTTTTTTACTGTTTTTTACTGTATCAAGATTTTTGAATACAACTTTAATATTAAAAGTCTTAAGAAGAGAAGGCATATCAACCAAGTTTTCATGGTAAGGGAGAACCAACATATTTTTAGTTGAATAAGGCTGGTTGCCCCTTTTTGGATTGTAAAAAGTATTTCTAGCAACTTTAAAAGATTTATCAATTACATTTCTTGGGTATTTTAAATCATTACCTATTTCATAAATTTTGGATATTTCCTCATCTATGAACTCAGGACTACAAATTCGTAAAGTTTCTCAAAAACATTTATGGAAAACAATACAGGGACAGACCACTTCGACAACCTCTACTAGTGAGAACGGCTGGGTTTGAGAAGGACCTGCCCTCCCAAAGCAACCTACGCTCACCTCCTGGCACTATATAAAGGCCCATTCTGTCAAATTCAACTCATATTGGTTTCAGACAACGGAACAATGCTCTTCTCCAGACTGAGGGACTGACCACCTCAAAACTTTAAGGGTGATGGACTGATTACATCGTCTTCAAGTATCTTCTGCTTCTATCAACCTTTCTGTACTCGACTGAAGAAGCCTACTGTGTAGGCGAAACGTTTCGAAATAAAGATACCTAACTGTTGCATATGTGTCTTACCTAACAATCTGTCGGTATTTCATACCATTTTAATGTTCATTCAAGATAGAGTCAAACTGTCTGTTTTCTCATCAATGTTTTTGAGAGCTTTACGAATTTGTAGTCCTGAGTTCATAGATGAGGAAATATCCAAAATTTATGAAATAGGTAATGATTTAAAATACCCAAGAAATGTAATTGATAAATCTTTTAAAGTTGCTAGAAATACTTTTTACAATCCAAAAAGGGACAACCAGCCTTATTCAAATAAAAATATGTTGGTTCTCCCTTACCATCAAAACTTGGTTGATATGCCTTCTCTTCTTAAGACTTTTAATATTAAAGTTGTATTCAAAAATCTTGATACAGTAAAAAAAACTTTTGATAAAGAATTCCCCCCAAAATGCTGATGGATGTGTCTATAAGATTCCTTGTAAAATTTGCGATAAAGTTTATTACGGTCAAACTGGTAAAAATCTCGAACTAAGATTAAAACAACATAAATATAGCATTAGAACTGGACAAGATTCCAATGCTCTATTTATTCATGTAAGAGATTTTAACCATCCAATTGATTTTCAAAAAGTTGAGAAAGTAGTATCAAGCAAGTCCATGGCCGACAGGAATATAATTGAATCTTGTTTCATAAAAAGCAGTTTTGACAATAATATGAATATTTCCTTTGGTTTATATAAATTAGATCCATTTATAATTAATAGAATTTGGGTAGAATTTAATAATACACTGGACAAATAAATAGCTTGGGGGCGAGTTTTGCAAAGGACCTGTCCAAGTTGGCTCGCCGCGCGTCACGTGTTTAACCGTTGTGGGATCTGATAGTGAGGTGCTGGCCGACCCCTTATATAGCTTCCTTGGATGCTTCACTTTCATAGTTCCTTGATAATGTGAATAGTCACGAAAGCGCTTGGAATTTCTCTATTCTTTCAGAGTGGTTGTTTTGCATATATATATATAATATATATATATATATATATATATATATATATATATATATATATATATATATATATATATATAATATATATATATAATATATATATATATATATATATATATATATAATGCCACACACACACACACACACACACACACACACACACACACACACACACACACACACACTTCAAGGGAAATCAACCTGACGACACTGGAGGACAGGAAAGATAGGGGGGACATGATAACGACATACAAAATACTGAGAGGAATTGACAAGGTGGACAAAGACAGGATGTTCCAGAGATTGGACACAGTAACAAGGGGACACAGTTGGAAGCTGAAGACACAGATGAATCACAGGGATGTTAACATAAGAACATAAGAATGTAGGAACACTGCAGAAGGCCTACTGGCCCATACGAGGCAGGTCCTTATCAAAACGACAACTACCTAGAGCTACTCAAGAAACAACTCCAGCACCCCCCAACACCAATCAAACCCAGCCCCTCCCACTCATATATTTGTCCAGTCTCTCCTTGTAAAGTATAAGGACACAAGTGCAACAAATGTGACATTTATTGTAGAAACGTTTCGCTCTCCAGACATTTATCCAAGCCTTTACAAAAATACATGGCACAGAGGTATATAAAGGCATAGAGTGAGGTGAATATACCAGTGGAGGGTACCTTTCGATTTCATCTTATGAATACAGAGACGACGCCAACTTAGTGATAAAATAAACTAATTTCCGCACACGCAAGTGCCTTGAATCAGCACTGAATCGCTGTTTTCGATACATTAACAAAACACGGCAGCTTCACCATCTCCGAAGTCTTAGCAAGAAATCCTCTTAACACAGTAAACAACCCTGCTTCACATAGTCTCCTCCAGTTTATACTACACAAATCACAGAGAGTGAACACTGAAACAACCTGCTCATTCCAGTTTATTTTGTCCAAACCTTGTTTAAATGTTACCCAAGGTTATAGCTTTATATCCTGTTTAGCTCATGTAACGAATTAATTGCTTGGTCACTACCACTACTACTACTACTACTGACCACTAGTGAACATCGAAATGGTACCTCACTTAATTCACCTCACCTAAGCCTTTATAAACCCTCTGTTCCATGTATTGTTTGTAATGGCTTGATAAAGCTCCTGGAGAGCGAAACGTGGCTACAATAAATGGTCCACAATTAGTTGCACTTGTGTCCTTTACTTTAGCACTCTACTCTATCATACTCTCGTTTCTACCAACTGTTATAAGTTCCGCGTTAAACACCCATGGTCCTGCCTCTATCTCCCCACTGGGAAGACAGTTTCCACGCATCTACAACTCTGTTAGAAAACCATACTTTACCTATTCCTTTCTAAATCTAAATTATTCCAACTTAATTCCATTATTCCGGTTCTTAACTGATTCGACACCTCAGTAACTTATAAAGTTCCCTTGTTTATTCCCATCACCACTTATACACTTCATTGATACTCCCTCATTCTACGCCTCTCCAAGAGGGAGATTTAAGGCTTTAAGTCTTCTTCATACGGAGGTTCCTACACAGTAAATACATTTTAGTCATTCTTGCACTGTAAGTTCTCTAAATATCTATGTCCCATCCTGTAGTAAGGGGACAAAAACTGAGCAGCATAATCTAAATGAGGCCTCCACGAGTGATGTATAGAGCGTAAAATAACTATTTGGACTTCTGTTACTTATACTTTCTTGAGATAAATCCAAGTAATCTGTTGCCTTGTTTGCGCACACACTGAGGCCGCTGCTGACTTGGCTTTAGATTTTCGCTTACCAGTGTCTCCAATCTTTTTTCACATTCGTACTGAACCAAGCTCTACTTTCACCTAGATTAGAGCTTCGAGGTTATTTTTCATTACCAGGCAAGTACCTTACACTTATCCACATTAAAACTTCATCTGCAATTCTCAGACAAAGGCATAAATTTGTTCAAATCGTCTGGAGTTCCTTGATATTCCTCCTCAGAGTGAATTATACGGCCATCTTTGTAATCCTCAGCAAACTACTCATTCACTAGTAATCCCTTTCATAAGGTCCTTAATGGAAATTATGAACAATAGACGGGGCCTAAAACTGATCCTTGTGGAACGCCACTAGTGACTAATCCCCATTCAAGTTCCCTCCATTAATGGTAACTCTCTGCTTTTCTATGGTAAGCCATTGCTCATTCCAGCTAGAAACGTTAACCTCCTATAACCATGACTGCCACTTATCTTAATCTCTGTAGTACTCTGTCGAAGGCTTTACTAAAATCCAAATAAACAATAAACATAGTTCCTTTTACTGTCCAACTGCCTCAAATGTTCTATTGAAGAACGTCAGTAAGTTTCCAGGCAGGAAACGACCGCACGTGAAATCCATGCTGAGATTCATTTAGCAAGTATGCTCTTCAAGGTGACTTCTGATAATGTCAGCTATAATTGCTTCAAATAACTTGCCCACTATAGATGTCAGCTTAATTGGACGTAATTTGACAAGGATTACTTATCCCCATGATTATGAATAAAGGAACCACATTAACCATCTCCACAACTCTGGCACAACCCTGGTAAGGATGACGCAATTGAGCACGCACTGTTATTGCTGACCTAAGCCATCTTGCAATCCTTAAGTACCCTTGAAAACAACTCAACGGGGTCCCGGGACATATTTGTTCAGTTTGTCTATCTTTTTACATACCCATGTCCTCGTGACAAGTAATATTAGTAACTTAAATTCAACATGAACCAAATAATTGTTAATTACTGGAATCTCATTTACATCTTCCTGTGTAAAAACTGACAAAAAAGGCATTAAATAATGAAAACATTTCCAGTTCATTATCCGTCAGCTGCGCAGACCCCAATTTCAGAGGTCTACTTTTGTCCTTCCACCTTCGTCCATACACTTGAAAGAACCCCTTTGGATTATGTCTTGATTCATTAGCAACTCTAATTTCACATAGTCACGTTTTAGCCTTTCTAAACGCCTTTTTTACTTCCGCTTTTTAAGCTTAACATATTGGTCAGTAAGGTTCACCTCTCCTCTTCTGATGCGCCAATAAATTCCCCCTTTTCTCCCCTAATAAAGCTTTAGCCTCCATGTTAACAACACATTTGGGATCGTTATTATTAGACCTACTTTCTCTCTTGGGAATTATATGCCTCTGGGCACGGTTACATTATTAAGAAAACAATCATAAAAGCAATACCCTTCATATTCATAATTCTGATTATCACCAATAAAATCATAGCTAGATAACCCCAATCAATATTAGACAGATGTTCCCTAAGTCCATTATAATCGGCAGAACGAAAATCAGGGATTTTTACTGTATTATCATTATTCTTGCATTCCCAATTAATGCTAAAGGTGATGGATTGTGATCACTTGCGCCAAGCTCTTCAGTGATCTCCAGATTATTCACGAGTGTTTCCTTATTTGACAAGACTAGGTCTAGCAAATTATTACCCCTGGTAGGCTCAGTTACACTCTGTTTCAGAAAACAGTCCTGAACTGTTTCCATGAAGTCACTGGACTCTAGATTACCTGTCAAAGAATTCCAGTCAATTTGGCTAAAGTTAAAGTCCCCTACTATGACTACGTTTACTGTGTCCAGAAGCCCTAACAATTTCGTCCCAAAGAAGTCTCCCTCTATCGTGATCCAAGCCTGGAGGTCGGTATATTACACCTAGAATTAGTTTTTCTTGACCCTCCACGAACTCTACCCAAACAGACTCTGTTACTGCTCCATCTATTTTTTATACCTTTTTTTATGCAACAATTAATATTTTCTCGAACATACAATGCAACTCTCCTCCCCCCTTCCCATTACATCTATCCACATTGAACATCTTAAATCCCTGAATTTACACTCAGCAGTCATATCCCGACTCTTTAAATCATACCACGTTTCAGTTAATGCAATGATATCAAAGTTCCCAGCACATGCTACCAAACGTAGTTCATTAATTTTATTTCTTGCACTTCGACTGTTAGCATAAAATACCATCATATGTTTTTTCTTCTGCACATTTTTCCTATTCATCTTTGTTTTTACACAATTTCTGAAATTATCATTACCCAGAGTTACTCCATGACAGTTACCATTAAGATTCTTAATATCAGAGCATAAGTCAATATATCCATACTCATTATTAATCATTTATAAACCCATACCTCTAACTAATCCTAGTTTAAAGTCCTAACAACCCCCCCAACTGAGTTAGCAAGAAAACCCACACCTGCCCTGGATAAGTGAACCCCATCCCTGGCATACATGTCATTTCGGCCATAGAAGTTGTCCCAGTTGTCAATGAATGGTACTGCATTATCCTTACAGTGTTTATCCAGCCAACAATTAATACCAATTGCTCTGGACAACCATTCATTACCAACACCTCTTCTTGGCAAAATGCCACATATAACAGGGCGCCCCCCCTTCTTCCTAATCATGTCTATAGCTGTCCTGAACTTTCTAACTAAAATCCTCACTTACTACGCTTGCCTACATCATTGCCTCCAGCACTGAGGCAAATAATAGGATTGATCCCATTACCGTTCATGATGTTGTCAAGCCGGCTAACAATGTCCTCCACCCCAGCCCCGGGAAAGCATACCCTTTGTCCCCTACCCCTTCCTTTCAAGCAGAATGCCCTACCATGTATCTAACCTGGCTATCCCCAACAACAACAAATTCTTCCTTTCCCTTTGTTTGTTCGCGTGACGACCCCCAGTATAACCACTTTCTTTGGGTAGCACCGAGAATGGTTGGGGGGTTTTCCACGGAGTTTCCACAGCATCTTTTCTTCTTCTCGTTTCTGGCTTCCTTTCGTAGTCAGTAAGTGGAATATTTTGGGGAAAAGCGAGTAGGGGAGGCAGGATCCTACATAGTTTTAAAGAAAGGTATGAAAAAGCTCACGGCTCAGGGAGAGTGACCTAGTCGATATGAAGAGGGGGGCAGGAGCTGGACCGCCCCCCGCAACCTCAACTGGGTGAGTACAACGGGTGGGTACCACACACCACACACACACACACACACACACACACACAGTGTAGGGGGTCACAAGCCCCAGGCTCCGAGAATCTTAGTTTTTTTGGGGCGGTTTTTTTTAAGCTAGAAGAACCTGTTAGTGACAACGTCAGTGAACAACCACAAGGAAACCAATGTATTAGAAAAAATTTAAAAAGAAAAGGGGCGAGAGAAACCCGAAATTTATACAACAAAATTCAAATGCCAGTTCGTTGAGGCCTATTGGAAAATTTGCCAATTGTTAAAAAATATACAAATACAAAGGAGTGAAAAAGAAAAAGATCAAAAAAATTAAGAGAGGTTGGCTAACGACAAATGTATGTAGCACACAGGAGAACAAGCTACCCGAAAGGGGAATATATTTTATAATATTAATATATATTATAATAAAATATTTATATATTTATATAAATATATTATTTATATAAATATATATATATATATAAATATTTTAAAATATATTTATATACATTAATAAATTTTATATAAGCAGAGGTGGTGGAAACATAGGCCTAGGAAGTAGGCCGCCATAACAGGTTTGGGGTTTATCACAAATAAGAAGTGTACTTACCCAAAAAGGAAGTAAATTTTAAAAGTAGCAGTAAAAACAAATGAAAGTGGGTAAATGAGGGGCTCAAAAAAGGGAACGAGAAAAAAATAGCTGAAGAAACAGAGGGGGAAGGGGGAGGGCACGATCACACAGCAGCTCGTACAGCGAGATCGTCAGCGAGCATCGTACATCAGGCACGGGTGGACGTCCCCCCTGAAAAGTAAGACAAAACACCTGTTTGTGGTTGCGGGGGAAATTTTTGATGGTAGGCCCGGGGGCCCTACGGTCCTGGTAGCTGGCTACACAAACCCGCTCCCAAACGATTTAAAAAAACAACAACTACATAGTAGGGAAAATAAAATTTTAGGAGCAAGGAATAGGCAGGAGGATTAATTCGTGGCTAATGGGACTACAGCCCTGACAACAGTTTCCAGAGATAATGTTTTAGGACACAAAGACAGTACAATCTGAGAAGCAAGTATTGAGTACACATGTAGTAAAAGGTAGTACATAACTGGGTGAAAGAAAGACTTGTTAACACACGCTAGTATTATAATTATTAGAATTACTCTCAGTGTTAATGGTATCGTATTAGTATTACGGACACACAGGGGTGAATTGTATTTCTGGGACATATAAACAACTGACATGCTCACACACACACGCGTGCACACACATACACTCGGGGCCAGGAGCTGAGTCTCGACCCCTGAAACCACAACTAGGTGAGTACACACAGCTGATCCTTGGAATTTGACCGCGTCCCCTCACCCCCCCACACACCTTTCCCTCCCCCACAGACCTTTCCCCTCCCCCACTCTTGCCTTCACTCCCTCCTCCCTCCTATCTTTCCTTCCCTCGCGTTTCTCTCTCTCATAGCCTTTTTCCTCCCCTTCCCCTACTCTTCTCTCTCTCTCTCTCTCCTCTCCTCTCTCTCTCTCTCTCTCTCTCTCTCTCTCTCTCTCTCTCTCTTCTCTCTCTCTCTCTCTCTCTCTCTCCTCTCTCTCTCCTCTCTCTCTCCCTCTCTCTCTCCCTCTCTCTCTCCCTCTCTCTCTCCCTCTCTCTCTCCCTCTCTCTCTCCCTCTCTCTCTCCCTCTCTCTCTCTCTCTCTCTCTCTCTCTCTCTCTCTCTCTCTCTCTCTCTCTCTCCCTCACTCCCATAACCCTATCTCTCACCCTCCTCTCTCTCTATAGGCTTCTCTCTCCATCTCTCCATTTCTCTCTCTCATAGCCTTTTCCCTCGCCCTCCTTTCTCCCTCTCTCTCTCTCTCTCTCCCTCTCCCTCTCCCTCTCCCTCTCTTTCTCCCTCTCTCTACCCTTTCTTCCCCCCTCACATTTCTCTCTCTCCCCCTTGGTCTTATCCCTCCCCCCCATACTCTCTCCTCTCTCTCCCTCTTTCTACCTACTTTCTCTCTCCTCTCTCTCCCTCTTTCTACCCTTTCTCTCTCCCCCCTCGCACCCTCTCCCTCCTCTAGCCTTCTGTGGTAATAAAAAAAAAAAAAAAAAAAAAAAAAATGGGTGGCCCTAGAGGACGGAAAACCAGAAATCTGGTAGACGAGCCAGGGAGGAAAGACTGGGAGTTAGAGCTCCAAAAAAGGGAGGAAGAGTGGGGAAGGAAGATAGTAGAGCTTGGTAAGAAAATGGAGGAGCGGATAGCTGAAGAGTGCAGGAAGTGGGAAGTACAGTCTTAGCAGCAGAAGCTAGGATACAGTGCTTAGAAGAGAAACTGCAAAGCCTGAAACAGATTAGAGAGACAAATGACACTTCAAATGTGACATCAGGAAATTCAAAGTCAGGCGCAGACAAGGGGACGGTAAGCAACAACGGAGACATGCCGTACACGAAGGCCCTATCAGACCCACGTGGGGCCATGGAAAGACGATGAGCACACTAAGATCAAATGACAGGTCCGAAGACAATGAAGGTATGCTATATGCAGAAGATTCTAAACAGCCAACTGCAGTAGCAAGGGACAGCTGGTCAGGAAAGACAGTTCACTGAGAATAGAAGTTTCAGATATGACAGGGACTGAAGGCAAGAACATGTCAATGGAAGGAAATAAAATGCCTCAGAGGAAACAGATAGAGACTCAGTGGGAGGAGGAAAGGGCGAGGTCAGTTTTTGTGTATGGGCTCCAAGAAGCCAAGGGGAAAACTTTGAAAAAATAAAACAGGAGGAGAAAAAAATGATTGAAGGCATCATGAAAACAATAGGGGAGGGCGATATGACCCAGGTGACAAATTTTCAGAGAATTGGGTGGTTTGCGAGTGGAAGGATATGACCTGTCAGAGTAACTTTCAAGGAAGAATCAGTTCGAACCAGGATTCTGCAAGAGAAAGCAAGACTGAGGGACAAAGAGGGGTACCAGAGAGTATACCTCGACTGTGACAGAACACAAGAAGAAAGGACTACACTGAAAGAGAGGGTACAGAGACGCAAGGAGGAACGAGAGGCAATGACGAAAATGAGCAGGACCCAGACACAGGAGGAAGGGCAAACACACCCCACAGAATCTCCCCCCAAAAAAGATTCCAACCGCGACATTCCCAACGCAACTGAGCAACCTATACTACAACCCACTCACTGTTCCCTCTGCCACCAACCCCCATATCACAAACCTCACCCCAACAGCTGTCCCTTATGGGCATTCTGACCCCACCCCCATCAACACAAACCCCACCTACACCACAGCCCCATATAGGCCCCCACCAAGACTCTCGCTCCCCCAACCCCAATTTTCCCTTGCATGACCACAATGATAGAAAAGAAACTGAAGGTTTGGTACACAAACGCGGAAGGAATAACGAATAAACATGAGGAGTGGAACGAAAGAATCAGTGAAAAATCCCCAGACATCATAGCAGTCACAGAAACAAAACTCGCTGAGACAATAACAGACACAATCTTCCCAACAGGATATCAGATCCTGAGGAAGATAGAAGGAATAAGGGGAGGAGGGTTGCACTGCTCATAAAAACCAAACCAGATGGGGATTTGGGGAAAATGGAAGGCATGGAAAATGATTGGAGAAAGAGACTACATTGTAGATACAATTCATCCGGAGAACAAAAAAGTAGTCATTGGAGTGATGTATAACCCACCACAGAGCTGCAGGAGGCCAAAGAGGAGTACGAAGAAAAAACAGGGTGATGGGGGACACACTGGCTGAGGTGGCAAGAAGAGCTCACTCGAGCAGAGCAAAGTTACTGGTAAGGGGCAATTTCCAACCACGGGAGATCGACTGGGAAAACGGGAGCCACATGGGGGTCCCGAAACAGGAGAGCCAAGATGAGGATGTGGTACTTGAAAACCTCATGCATCAACATGTCAGGGACACAACCAGAGAGAGAGGGGGATGAGCCAGCAAGACGGGATCTTGGTTCACCCTGAGCAGTTCAGACATTGAGGACATCACTTACGAGAGGCCCCTTGGAGCTACGATCACGTGGTTCTGAGTTTTGACTATATAGTAGAGTTACAAATGGAGAAGGTAACAGGAACTGAAGGGACAGGCCAAACTATAAAAGGGGGGACTACACAGGTATGGAAAACTTCCTGCAGGGGGTTCAGTGGACAGGGAAAAGGTAGGAAAATCAGTAAACGAGTTGATGGAATATGTGGCAACAAAGTGCAAGGAGGCAGAGGAAAGTTTTGTTCCCAAGGGGAAAAAGAAATAATAAGGGAAACCAAAACGAGTCCCTTTGGGTTTTCCCGAAGGTGTAGGGAGGCAAAAACTAAGTGCAATAGAGAATGGAAAAGGTACAGGAGGCATAGGACCCAGGAAAACAATGAGATTAGTAAAGAGCCAGAAACGATATGCACAGATAAGGAGGGAGGCCCAGCGACAGTATGAAAACGACATAGCATCGAAAGTCAAATCTGACCCGAAACTGCTGTATAGCCACATTAGGAGGAAGACAACAGTCAAGGAAACCCGTTAAAGGGTGAGGGAAAGAAGGTGGAGAACTCACAAGAAACGATCAAAGGTATGTGAGGAGCTCAACACGAGATTTAAGGAAGTATTTACAGTAAGACAGAAGGACTCTGGGGGACAGACCAGATGGGGACACCACAAGGAATACACCAACAAGTGTTGGACGACATATAGATGAGGAGGAGGTGAAGAAACTGCTAAGGGACATCGATACCTCAAAGGGAATGGGACCGGACAACATCTCCCCGTGGGTCCTTGAGAGGGAGCAGATATGTTTTGCGTGCCACTTACCACAGTCTTCAACACTCCCTGGGAAAATGGGCAACTACCTGAGGTATGGAAGACGGCAAAATGTTTCCATTTTTAAAAAAAAAGAGACAGAAAAGAGGCACTAAACATAGACCTGTGTCATTGACGTGTGTAGTATGCAAAATTTTTGGAGAAGATTATCAGGAGGAGAGTGGGGGAGCACCTGGAACGGAACAAGATTATAAATGCCAACCAGCACGGATTCACGAAGGCAAACCCTTTGTGTCACAAACCTTCTGGAGTTTTATGATAAAATAACAGAAGTAAGACACGAGAGGGGGGGTTGATTGCATCTTCTTGGACTGCAAGAAGGCCTTTGACACAGTTCCTCACAAGAGATTAGTGCAGAAGCTAGAGCATCGGGTTTGCATATAACAGGAAGGGCACTGCAATGGATCAGAGAATACTCACAGGGAGGCAACAACGAGTCATGGTACGTAATGATGTATCACAGTGGGCACCTGTGACGAGCGGGTCCCACAGGGGTCGGTCCTGGGACCAGTGGTATTTTTGGTATATGTGAAACGACATGATGGAAGGGTTAGACTCAGAAGTGTCCCTGTTTGCAGATGATGTGAAGTTAATGAGAAGAATTAAATCTGATGAGGACCAGGCAGGACTTCAAAGAGACCTGGACAGACTGACACCTGGTCCAGCAAATGGCTTCTCAAATTTTAATCCTGCCAAATGCAAAGTCATGAAGATAGGGGAAGGGCACAGAAGACCACAGACAGAGTATAGGCTAGGTGGCCAAAGACTGCAAACCTCACTCAAGGAGAAAGATCTTGGGTGAGTATAACCACCGAGCATGTCTCCGGAAGCACACATCAATCAGATAACTGCTGCAGCAAATATGGGTGCCTGGCAAACCTGAGAACAGCATTCCGATACCTTAGTAAGGAATCATTCAAGACACTGTACACCGTGTATGTCAGGCCCATAGGGTATGCAGCACCTGTTTGGAACCCGCACTTGATAAAGCACGTCAAGAAACTAAGAAAGTACAAAGGTTTGCGACAAGGTTAGTTCCAAGCTAAGGGGAAGTCCTAGGAAGAAAGATTAAGGGAAATGGGCCTGACGACACTGGAGGACAGGAGGTCAGGGGAGACATGATAACGACATATAAAATACTGCGTGGAATAGACAAGGTGGACAAAGACAGGATGTTCCAGGAGGGGACACAGAAACAAAAGGCCACAATTGGAAGTTGAAGACACAAATGAGTCAGAGAGATAGTAGGAATATTCTTCAGTCATAGATTTTGTAAGGCAGTGGAATAGCCTAGAAAATGACGTAGTGGAGGCAGGAACCATACACAGCTTTAAGACGAGGTTTGATAAAGCTCATGGAGCGGGGAGAGAGAGGGCCCAGTAGCAACCGGTGAAGAGCGGGGCCAGGAGCTAAGACTCGACCCCTGCAACCACAAATAGGTGAGTACAAATAGTGAGTACACACACCCCACACACAAAACACACACACACAAACACAATACACACACACACACACACACACACACACCCCACACACACACACACACACACACACACACACACACACACACACACAACACACAAACACAATACACACACACACACACACACACACACACACACACACAGACACACACACACACACACACCACA
Organism: Cherax quadricarinatus; assembly: GCF_026875155.1. Taxonomy (NCBI): domain Eukaryota; kingdom Metazoa; phylum Arthropoda; class Malacostraca; order Decapoda; family Parastacidae; genus Cherax; species Cherax quadricarinatus. Next base: position 28,875,814 of record NC_069413.1, read on the forward strand.
CACACACACACACACACACACACACACACACACAGGGGACACAGGGACAAGGGGTCACAACTGGAAGCTGAAGACTCAGACAGTCACAGGGCGTTAGGAAGTATTTCTTCAGTCATAGAGTTGTCCGCAAGTGGAATAGCCTAGCAAGTGAAGTAGTGGAGGCAGGAACCATACATAGTTTTAAGAAGAGGTATGACGAAGCTCAGGAAGCAGAGAGAGAGAGGATCCAGTAGCGATCAGTGAAGAGGCGGGGCCAGGAGCTGAGTCTCGACCCCTGCAACCACAATTAGGTGAGTACAATTAGGTGAGTACACACACACACACACACACACACACAATTACTAAGAACCATGGCTGTGCATCACCCCATTACCCTGCCCATTACCTTGCCCATTACCTTGCCCATTACCTTGCCCATTACCTTGCCCATTACCCTGCCCATTACCTTGCCCATTACCCTGCCCATTACCTTGCCCATTACCTTGCCCATTACATTGTCCATTACCCTGCCCATTACCTTGCCCATTACCTTGCCCATTACCTTGCCCATTACCTTGCCCATTACCCTGCCCATTACCTTGCCCATTACCTTGCCCATTACCTTGCCCATTACCTTGCCATTACCCTGCCCATTACCTTGCCCATTACCTTGCCCATTACCTTGCCCATTACCTTGCCCATTACCTTGTCCATTACCTTTGTGCACAAAAATGACACTAAGACATACTAAAATGTGAGAACACAACCCATTATACCTTGCCCATTACCTTGCCCATTACCTTGCCCATTACCTTGCCCATTACCTTTGCCCATTACCTTGACCATTACCTAGCCCATTACCTGCCCATTACCTTGCCCCATTAAACCTTTGTCCCATTTAACCTTGCCCATTACCTTGCCCATTACCTTGTCCATTACCTTGCCCATTACTTTGCCCATTACCTTGCCCATTACCTTGCCCATTACCTTGCCCATTACCTTGCCCATTACCTTGTCCATTACCTTGCCCATTACTTTGCCCATTACCTTGCCTATTACCTTGCCCATTACCTTTGCTCATTACCTTGCCCATTATCTTGCCCATTGCCTTGTCCATTACCTTGCCCATTACCTTGCCAATTACCTTGCCCATTACCTTGTCAATTACCTTGCCCATTAATTTGCCCATTACCTTGCCCATTACCTTGCCCATTACCTTGCCCATTACCTTGCCCATTACCTTGCCCATTACCTTTGCCTATTGCCTTGCCCATTACCTTTGCCCATTACCTTCCCCATTACCTTGCCCATTACCTTTGCCCATTACCTTCCCCATTACCTTCCCCATTACCTTCCCCATTACCTTTGCCCATTACCTTGCCCATTACCTTGTCTATTACCTTGCCCATTACCTTGCCCATTACTTTGCCCATTACCTTGCCCATTTCCTTACCCATTACCTTGCCCATTACCTTGCCCATTACCTTTGCCCATTACCTTTGCCCATTACCTTGCCCATTACCTTGCCCATTACCTTGTCCATTACCTTTGCCCATTAACTTGCCCATTACCTTGCCCATTACCTTTGCCCATTACCTTGCCCATTACCTTGCTTATTACCTTGCCCATTACCTTGCCCTTTACCTTGCCCATTACCATTGCCCATTACCTTGCATATTACCTTGCCCATTATTTTTGCCTATTACCTTTCCCATTACCTTGCTTATTACTTTGCCCATTACCTTGCCCATTACCTTGCCCATTGCCTTGCCCATTACCTTGGACATTACCTTGCCCATTACCTTTGCCCATTACCTTACCCATTACCTTTGCCCATTACCTTGCCCATTACCTTTGCCCATTATTTTGCCCATTACCTTGCCCATTCCTTTGCTCATTACCTTATCCATTACCTTGCCCATTACTTTGCCCATTACCTTGTCCATTACCTTGCCCATTACCTTGCCCATTATTTTTGCACATTACCTTGCCCATTACCTTGCCCATTACCTTTGCCCATTACCTTGCCCATTACCTTGCCCATTACCTTGCCCATTACCTTGCCCATTACCTTGCCCATTACCTTGCCCATTACCTTGCCCATTGCCTTGCTTATTACTTTGCCCATTACCTTGCCCATTACCTTGCCCATTGCCTTGCCCATTTCCTTAGCCATTACTTTGCCCATTACCTTTGCCCATTACCTTGCCCATTACCTTTGCCCATTACCTTGCCCATTACTTTGCCCATTACCTTGCTCATTACCTTTGCCTATTATTTTGCCCATTACCTTGCCCATTACCTTGCCCATTACCTTATCCATTACCTTGCCCATTACTTTCCTCATTACCTTGTCCATTACCTTGCCCATTGCCTTGCCCATTACCTTTGCCCATTACCTTTGCCCATTACCTTGCCCATTATTTTTGCCCATTGCCTTGCCCATTACCTTGTCCATTACCTTTGCCCATTACCTTGCCCATTACCTTGCTTATTACTTTGCCCATTACCTTGCCCATTACCTTGCCCATTGCCTTGCCCATTACCTTGGTCATTACCTTGCCCATTACCTTTGCCCATTACCTTGCCCATTACCTTGCCCATTACCCTTGCCCATTACCTTGCCCATTACCTTGTCAATTACCTTGCCCATTACTTTGCCCATTACCTTGTCCATTACATTGCCCATTATCTTGCCCATTATTTTTGCCCATTACCTTGCCCATTACCTTGCCCATTACCTTGCCCATTACCTTCCCCATTACCTTGCCCATTACCTTTGCCTATTACCTTCCCATTCCCTTTGCCCATTACCTTTGGGCCCATTACCTTTGCCCATTACCTTGCCCATTACCTTGCCCATTACCTTGCCCATTACCTTTGCCCATTACCTTGCCCATTACCTTGCCCATTACCTTGCCCATTACTTTGCCCATTACCTTGCCCATTACTTTGCCCATTACCTTTGCCCATTACCTTGCTTATTATTTTTGCCCATTACTTTGCCCATTACCTTGCCCATTGCCTTGCCCATTCCCTTTGGGAAACATTCCCTTGCCCTTTTCCTTTGCCCATTACCTTACCCATTACCTTTGCCCATTACCTTGCCCATTACCTTTGCCCATTACTTTGCCCATTACCTTTGCCCATTACCTTGCCCATTACCTTGCCCATTACCCTTGCCCATTACCTTGCCCATTACCTTGTCAATTACCTTGCCCATTACTTTGCCCATTACCTTGTCCATTACATTGCCCATTATCTTGCCCTTTATTTTTGCCCATTACCTTGCCCATTACCTGCCCAATTACCTTTGCCAATTACCTTGCCCTTTAAACCTTGCCCATTACTTTGCCCATTACCTTCCCCATTACTTTGCCCATTACCTTTGCCCATTACCTTGCTTATTACTTTGCCCATTACCTTGCCCATTACCTTGCCCATTGCCTTGCCCATTACCTTGGACATTACCTTGCCCATTACCTTTGCCCATTACCTTACCCATTACCTTTGCCCATTACCTTGCCCATTACCTTTGCCCATTACTTTGCCCATTACCTTTGCCCATTACCTTGCCCATTACCTTGCCCATTACCCTTGCCCATTACCTTGCCCATTACCTTGTCAATTACCTTGCCCATTACTTTGCCCATTACCTTGTCCATTACATTGCCCATTATCTTGCCCATTATTTTTGCCCATTACCTTGCCCATTACCTTGCCCATTACCTTTGCCCATTACCTTGCCCATTACCTTGCCCATTACCTTTGCCCATTACCTTGCCCATTACCTTGCCCATTACCTTTGCCTATTACCTTGCCCATTGCCTTGCCCATTACCTTTGCCCATTACCTTTGCCCATTACCTTGCCCATTACCTTGCCCATTACCTTGCCCATTACCTTGCCCATTACTTTGCCCATTACCTTGCCCATTACTTTGCCCATTATCTTACCCATTACCTTGCCCATTACCTTGATCATTACTTTGCCCATTACCTTGCCCATTACTTTGCCCATTACTTTGCCCATTACCTTGCCCATTACCTTGCCCATTACTTTTCCCATTACCTTGCCTATTACCTTGCCCATTGCTTTGCCCATTACCTTGCCCATTACCTTGCCCATTACCTTGCCCATTACTTTGCCCATTACCTTGCCCATTACTTTGTCCATTACCTTGTCCATTACCTTGCCCATTACCTTGCCCATTACCTTGCCCATTACCTTGGTCATTACCTTGCCTATTACCTTGCCCATTACCTTACCCATTACCTTGCCCATTACCTTGCCCATTACCTTGTCCATTACCTTGCCCATTACCTTGCCCATTACCCATTAAACAACTTAAGTGGTCGAACAAACCTTGCGAAGGAATATTTGAGACGTAAAATAGGAAGATAAGGAATTAAGGTTTTAAGAGAGAGGGAGAGAGAGAGACAGACTGACAGAGACAGAGAGAGACAGACTTCTCTCCTCATGGAAAGCTTCATAAAAGCTGGGAAAGAAGAGCTTCAATACACATCAGTGTAAGCTTAGAGCTTTCAACACGCCTCAGGAAAACTGGTGACATGCTATGCCTAACACAAGACCAGTGAAGAGGCGGGACCAGGAGCTGTGAATCGACCCCTGCAACCACAACTAGGTGAGTGCAAGTACGCATTCTTACGCATGTGTACTTACAGACGCTCTAACACGAATATAGACACTCGCACTCACACGAGAACAGACATTCATGAGAAGGTAGTGGAAATACCATACAAAGTTTTAAGGAGAGGTACGATACGACAGAAGACAAAACACGTTGTATAAGGTTAAGAGATGGGGCCAGGAGCCGAGACTCGACCCCACCTCTTCTTTCCCTCCAGTCAGCAACCACAAACAAGTGAGTACAAACAGATGAGTACACACAAATGATACGCGTCTGTTAAAAACAAGGGTGAGACACGATCATAACATACATGATAGAAAAAAAAAAGTCATCCTGTTTGAGTAATTAATAAATTTTATTTAATGATGATTAAACAACACATTATCGGTCAGCTTAATTATTGATCCGTCAGCTTAATTATTGATCCGTCAGCTTAATTATTGATCCGTCAGCTTAATTATTGATCCGTCAGCTTAATTATTGATCCGTCAGCTTAATTATTGATCCGTCAGCTTAATTATTGATCCGTCAGCTTAATTATTGATCCGTCAGCTTAATTATTGATAGTTTTACCCAAGCTTAGTTACCTTCTTAACTAATTGTGGTGAGAGTGTGATGTTGTTATCACAGTGATGTTGTTATCACAGTGATGTTGTTATCACAGTGATGTTGTTATCACAGTGATGTTGTTATCACAGTGATGTTGTTATCACAGTGATGTTTTATCAAAAGTGATGTTGTTATCACAGTGATGTTGTTATCACAGTGATGTTGTTATCACAGTGATGTTGTTATCACAGTGATGTTATTATCACAGTGATGTTGTTATCACAGTGATGTTGTTATCACAGTGATGTTGTTATCACAGTGATGTTATTGTTATCACAGTGATGTTATTATCACAGTGATGTTGTTATCACAGTGATGTTATTGTTATCACAGTGATGTTATTGTTATCACAGTGATGTTATTGTTATCACAGTGTGATGTTATTGTTATCACAGCGATGTTATTGTTATCACAGTGATGTTATTATCACAGTGATGTTATTGTTATCACAGTGATGTTATTATCACAGTGATGTTATTGTTATCACAGTGATGTTATTATCACAGTGATGTTGTTATCACAGTGATGTTATTATCACAGTGATGTTATTATCACAGTGATGTTGTTATCACAGTGATGTTATTGTTATCACAGTGATGTTATTGTTATCACAGTGATGTTATTATCACAGTGATGTTGTTATCACAGTGATGTTATTATCACAGTGATGTTGTTATCACAGTGTGATGTTGTTATCACAGTGATGTTATTGTTATCACAGTGATGTTATTGTTATCACAGTGATGTTGTTATCACAGTGATGTTATTGTTATCACAGTGATGTTATTGTTATCACAGTGATGTTATTATCACAGTGATGTTATTGTTATCACAGTGATGTTATTATCACAGTGATGTTATTGTTATCACAGTGATGTTGTTATCACAGTGATGTTGTTATCACAGTGATGTTGTTATCACAGTGATGTTGTTATCACAGTGATGTTGTTATCACAGTGATGTTATTGTTATCACAGTGATGTTATTGTTATCACAGTGATGTTATTGTTATCACAGTGATGTTATTGTTATCACAGTGATGTTATTGTTATCACAGTGATGTTATTGTTATCACAGTGTGATGTTGTTATCACAGTGATGTTTGTTATCACAGTGATTTATTGTTTTTCACAGTGATGTTATTGTTATCACAGTGTGATGTTATTGTTATCACAGCGATGTTATTGTCATCACAGTGTGATGTTATTGTTATCACAGTGATGTTATTGTTATCACAGTGATGTTATTGTTATCACAGTGATGTTATTGTTATCACAGTGATGTTATTGTTATCACAGTGTGATGTTGTTATCACAGTGATGTTATTGTTATCACAGTGTGATGTTGTTATCACAGTGATGTTATTGTTATCACAGTGATGTTATTGTTATCACAGTGATGTTATTGTTATCACAGTTTTGATTTGTTATCACCAAGTGATGTTATTGTTAAACACAGTGATGTTTTGTTATCACAGTGATGTTATTGTTATCACAGTGTGATGTTGTTATCACAGTGATGTTATTGTTATCACAGTGTGATGTTATTGTTATCACAGTGATGTTATTGTTATCACAGTGATGTTGTTATCACAGTGATGTTTATTGTTATCACAGTGATTTATTGTTATCACAGTGTGATGTTATTGTTATCACAGTTTTGATGTTGTTATCACAGTGATGTTATTGTTTATCACGTGTTTATGTTATTGTTATCACAGTGATGTTATTGTTATCACAGTGATGTTGTTATCACAGTGATGTTATTGTTATCACAGTGATGTTATTGTTATCACAGTGATGTTGTTATCACAGTGATGTTATTGTTATCACAGTGATGTTATTGTTATCACAGTGATGTTATTGTTACAACAGTGATGTTATTGTTATCACAGTTTATGTTATTGTTATCACAGTGATTTGTTATCACAGTGGAAGTTATTGTTATCACAGTGATGTTGTATCACAGTGATGTTATTGTTATCACAGTGATGTTATTGTTATCACAGTGTGATGTTATTGTTATCACAGTGTGATGTTATTGTTATCACAGTGTGATGTTATTGTTATCACAGTGATGTTATTGTTATCACAGTGATGTTATTGTTATCACAGTGTGATGTTATTGTTATCACAGTGATGTTATTGTTATCACAGTGATATTATTGTTATCACAGTGTGATGTTTTTATCACAGTGATGTTATTGTTATCACAGTGATGTTATTGTTATCACAGTGATGTTGTTATCACAGTGATGTTATTGTTATCACAGTGATGTTATTGTTATCACAGTGTGATGTTATTGTTATCACAGTGATGTTATTGTTATCACAGTGTGATGTTGTTATCACAGTGATGTTATTGTTATCACAGTGATGTTATTGTTATCACAGTGATGTTGTTATCACAGTGATGTTATTGTTATCACAGTGTGATGTTATTGTTATCACAGGATGTTATTGTTATCACAGTGAGATGTTATTGTTATCACAGTGATGTTATTGTTATCACAGTGATGTTGTTATCACAGTGATGTTATTGTTATCACAGTGATGTTATTGTTATCACAGTGTGATGTTATTGTTATCACAGTGATGTTATTGTTATCACAGTGTGATGTTGTTATCACAGTGATGTTATTGTTATCACAGTGATGTTATTGTTATCACAGTGTGATGTTATTGTTATCCCCAGTAATGTTATTGTTATCACAGTGTGATGTTGTTATCACAGTGATGTTATTGTTATCACAGTGATGTTATTGTTATCACAGTGATGTTATTATCACAGTGATGTTATTGTTATCACAGTGATGTTATTGTTATCACAGTGTGATGTTATTGTTATCACAGTGATGTTATTGTTATCACAGTGTGATGTTGTAATCACAGTGATGTTATTGTTATCACAGTGATGTTATTGTTATCACAGTGATGTTATTATCACAGTGATGTTATTGTTATCACAGTGATGTTATTGTTATCACAGTGTGATGTTATTGTTATCACAGTGTTTTTTATTGTTTTTCACAGGGGATGTTGTAAAACACAGTGATGTTATTGTTATCACAGTGATGTTATTGTTATCACAGTGATGTTGTTATTACAGTGATGTTATTGTTATCACAGTGTGATGTTATTGTTATCACAGTGATGTTATTGTTATCACAGTGTGATGTTATTGTTATCACAGTGATGTTATTGTTATCACAGTGATGTTATTGTCATCACAGTGATGTTATTGTTATCACAGTGTGATGTTATTGTTATCACAGTGATGTTATTGTCATCACAGTGTGATGTTATTGTTATCACAGTGATGTTATTGTTATCGCAGTGATGTTATTGTCATCACAGTGATGTTATTGTTATCACAGTGATGTTATTGTTATCACAGTGTGATGTTATTGTTATCGCAGTGATGTTATTGTCATCACGTGAGTTATTGTTAACACAGTGATGTTATTGTTATCACAGTGATGTTTTTTGTTATCACAGTGTGATGTTATTGTTATCACAGTGATGTTATTGTTATCACAGTGATGTTATTGTTATCGCAGTGATGTTATTGTCATCACAGTGATGTTGTTGTTATCACAGTGATGTTATTGTTATCACAGTGATGTTATTGTTATCACAGTGTGATGTTATTGTTATCACAGTGATGTTATTGTTATCACAGTGTGATGTTATTGTTATCACAGTGATGTTATTGTTATCACAGTGATGTTATTGTTATCACAGTGATGTTATTGTTATCGCAGTGATGTTATTGTCATCACAGTGTGATGTTATTGTTATCACAGTGATGTTATTGTTATCACAGTGATGTTATTATCACAGTGATGTTATTGTTATCACAGTGATGTTATTGTTATCACAGTGATGTTATTGTTATCGCGTGATGTTATTGTCCACAGTGTGATGTTATTGTTATCACAGTGATGTTATTGTTATCACAGTGATGTTATTGTTATCACAGTGTGATGTTATTGTTATCACAGTGATGTTATTGTTATCACAGTGATGTTATTGTCTTCACAACGATCCTCACTGGTGATCCTCACTGGTGATCCTCACTGGTCATCCTCACTGGTGATCCTCACTGGTGATCCTCACTGGTGATCCTCACTGATGATCCTCACTGGTGATCCTCACTGATGATCCTCACTGGTGATCCTCACTGATGATCCTCACTGGTGATCCTCACTGGTGATCGTCACTGGTGATCCTCAATGATGATCGTCACTAGTGATCCTCACTGGTGATCCTCACTGGTGATCCTCACTGATGATACTCACTGGTGATCCTCACTGGTGATCCTCACTGGTGATCACTGGTGATCCTCACTGGTGATCATCACTGGTGATCGTCACTGGTGATCCTCAATGACGATCGTCACTAGTGATCCTCACTGGTGATCCTCACTGGTGATCCTCACTGATGATACTCACTGGTGATCCTCACTGGTGATCCTCACTGGTGATCATCACTGGTGATCCTCACTGGTGATCATCACTGGTGATCGTCACTTGTGATCCTCAATGATGATCGTCACTAGTGATCATCACTGGTGATCCTCACTGGTGATCCTCACTGGTGATCCTCACTGATGATCCTCACTGGTGATCATCACTGGTGATCGTCACTGGTGATCCTCAATGATGATCGTCACTAGTGATCATCACTGGGGATCCTCACTGGGGATCCCACGGTGATCCTCACGGGGGATCCCACTGATGGTCCTCACTGGTGATCATCACTGGTGATCGTCACTGGGATCCTTTACTGATGATCATCACTGGGGATCCTCACTGGGATCCTCACTGGTGATCCTCACGATGATCCTCACGGTGATCATCACTGGTGATCCTCACTGGTGGAAACCTCACTGGTGATCCTCACTGATGACCTCACTGGGGATCCTCACTTGTGATCGCACTGTGATCCCACTGATGATCCTCACTGGTGATCGTCACTGGTGATCCTCACTGGGGATCCTCACTGGTGATCCTCACTGGTGATCCTCCCCTGGTGATGCTCACTGGGATGCTCACTTGGGGATGCCTTTACTGGTGATCCTCACTGGTGAGCTCACTGGGGGTCCTCACTGGTGATCCTCACTGGGGATCCTCACTGGGGATCCTCATTGGTGATCCTCAATGGTGATCCTCACTGGTGATCCTCACGGTGATCCTCACTGGTGATCGTCACTGTGATCCTCACTGGTGATCGTCCCCTGGTGATCCTCACTGGTGATCGTCACTGGTGATCCTCACTGGTATCCCCACTGGGTGATCCTCACTGGTGAAAGCTCACTGGTGATGCTCACTGGTGATGCTCACTGGTGGAATTCCTCACTGGTGATCATCACTGTGATCCTCACTGGTGATCCTCACTGGTGATCCTCACGGTGATCCTCCCCTGGTGATCCTCACTGGTGACCTCACTGGTGATCATCACTGGTGATCCTCACTGGTGATCCTCACTGGTGATCCTCACTGGTGATCCTCACTGGTGATCCTCATTGGTGATCCTCACTGGTGATCCTCACTGGTGATCCTCACTGGTGATCCTCACTGGTGATCCTCACTGGTGATCCTCACTGGTGATCGTCACTGGTGATCGTCACTGGTGATCGTCACTGGTGATCGTCACTGGTGATCCTCACTGGTGATCCTCACTGGTGATCCTCACTGGTGATCGTCACTGGTGATCCTCACTGGTGATCGTCACTGGTGATCCTCACTGGTGATGCTCACTGGTGATCCTCACTGGTGATCCTCACTGGTGATCGTCACTGGTGATCGTCACTGGTGATCCTCACTGGTGATCCTCACTGGTGATGCTCACTGGTGATGCTCACTGGTGATCCTCACTGGTGATGCTCACTGGTGATCCTCACTGATGATCCTCACTGGTGATCCCACTGGTGATGCATGGTGATCCTCACTGGTGATCCTCACTGGTGATCCTCACTGGTGATCCTCACTGGTGATCCTCACTGGTGATCCTCACTGGTGATCCTCACTGGTGATCCTCACTGGTGATCCTCACTGGTGATCGTATATACAAACATTAAGAGAAGGAATGAGAGAGGGAAGATAATGAGGCTAACCTGATGGAAAGTCAGAAAATTGGAATGGGAATTATAAAGAAGAAAGGGGAGAGAGAGAGTAAATGTTAACATGAGAAGGGAGAGGGTGGGAAAACTTTAAGAAAGGAAGGGAAAGGGAGAGAGAGAAATAATGGATGAAGAGGGAGAATGAGAAAGAAAAATACGAGGATGGAGAAGAAAAGGAGTGAGAGAGAAAGAGATTCTAAAATTGAAAAATACACAGACAAAACTGTTCCATCCTCTTCCATTTTTCTTCTGCAGGAGAAAGTTTACTCGGGAAAAGTTGAACTGCGAATGAAATAGTTACCCTTATGAAGACCATGGTCTCTCTCTCTCTCTCTCTCTCTCTCTCTCTCTCTCTCTCTCTCTCTCTCTCTCTCTCTCTCTCTCTCTCTCTCATATATATATATATATATATATATATATATAATATATTATATATATATATATATATATATATATATATATATATATGAATGAGAAACATCAGTTTATTTCCGCCTTAAGTAAATATTTACTGTGACATTTACATTTAATGTTTTATTTAGTTAACATCGTTGGTCGTCACGTCTTAAACATTTCACAAACACAAACATCTGAGCTCTCAGTGTTTTTATAAACTTTCCCGCCAAATTCACAAACCCGTCATTTTTCGCGCCATTTTTTACTCGTTATCTTCACCGAGCAGGAGGCAGGTGTACCAACTTTACCCTTCCAGCATACACTGCTCAGTACTACCAACCCTCACCCCCCGCATACACTGCTCAGTACTACCAACCCTCACCCCCCGCATACACTGCTCAGTACTACCAACCCTCCCGCCGCCTTCCCACGTACATTGCTCAGTACTACCAACTCTCCTGCCGCCTCCCCGCAGTAGTACCAACCCTCAACTTGTCGGTTCTCTGAACCATTCATCTACAATCCTGTCAGACACTGCAACTTCTTGGGATCTTAATACTTGGGAATTCTTCGCTTGCCTAACCGTTGGGCACGACCTACTTGGGCACGATCTACTTGGGCACGACCTACTTGGGCACGACCTACTTCCACACTGAACAAATGTTACACCACCTACGACTGCTGCACCTCTCCTGCCTACGGTATATAAGCTACTTCTTCGCACATATGCTATATTCTTTTCAAGACTGATGGACTGACCACATCGACTCAAGGTTGAGGGACTGATTACCTCATTCTCCTCCTGTTCTTCACGTTTCTCCTTTGTTTGGACTGATGAAGCCACTGTGTGGCGAAACGTTTCCTCAATAAAGATACCCAAGTGTTGCACATGTGTCTAATTTCTCAACTACCAACCTTCCCGCCGCCTTCCCGTGTACACTGCTAAGTACTACCAACCCTCCCGCCGTCTCCCCTCATACACCGCTCAGTACAACCAACCCTCCCGCCCACCACCCTGCATACACCACTTAGTACTACCAACCCTCCACCCTCGCAAGCACTACTCAGTACTACCAACCGTCCCCCTCCCTACATACATTGCAGACACTGCAAGGCTCCAGGTGGACATCAACCAAATCTTTCAGTGGGCTGCAGAAAACAATATGAAGTTCAACGATGAGAAATTTCAATTACTCAGATATGGTAAACATGAGGAAATTGTTAGGTTAGACACATATGCAACAGTTAGACAACTTTATTCCGAAACGTTTCGCCTACACAGTAGGCTTCTTCAGTCGAATACAGAAAATAGGCAGGAAGAGTAGAGATGTGAAGACGATGTAATCAGTCCATCACCCTTGTAGTCGTAGAATTTGAGGAACTGAACTTCTCCAGGCCGAGGGACTGACAACCTCAAATTCTACGACTACAAGGGTGATGGACTGATTACATCGTCTTCACATCTCTACTCTTCCTGCCTATTTTCTGTATTCGACTGAAGAAGCCTACTGTGTAGGCGAAACGTTTCGGAATAAAGTTGTCTAACTGTTGCATATGTGTCTAACCTAACAACCTGTCGGTATTGTATACCATTTTGATGTTCATGAGGAAATTAAATCTTCATCAGAGTACAAAACAAATTCTGACCACAAAATAGAGCGAAACACCAACGTCAAAGACCTGGGAGTGATTATGTCAGAGGATCTCACCTTCAAGGACCATAACACTGTATCGATCGCATCTGCTAGAAAAATGACAGGATGGATAATGAGAACCTTCAAAACTAGGGAGGCCAAGCCCATGATGACACTCTTCAGGTCACTTGTTCTATCTAGGCTGGAATATTGCTGCACACTAACAGCACCTTTCAAGGCAGGTGAAATTGCTGACCTAGAAAATGTACAGAGAACCTTCACGGCGTGCATAACGGAGATAAAACACCTCAATTACTGGGAGCGCTTGAGGTTCCTAAACCTGTATTCCCTGGAACGCAGGCGGGAGAGATACATGATTATATACACCTGGAAAATCCTAGAGGGGCTAGTACCGAACTTGCACACGAAAATCACTCACTACGAAAGCAAAAGACTTGGCAGACGATGCAACATCCCCCCAATTAAAAGCAGGGGTGTCACTAGCACGTTAAGAGACCATACAATAAGTGTCAGGGGCCCGAGACTGTTCAACTGCCTCCCAGCATACATAAGGGGGATTACCAACAGACCCCTGGCAGTCTTCAAGCTGGCACTGGACAAGCACCTAAAGTCGGTTCCTGACCAGCCGGGCTGTGGCTCGTACGTTGGTTTGCGTGCAGCCAGCAGCAACAGCCTGGTTGATCAGGCTCTGATCCACCAGGAGGCCTGGTCACAGACCGGGCCGCGGGGGCGTTGACCCCCGGAACTCTCTCCAGGTAAACTCCAGGTACTACCAACCCTCCCCCATGTATACTGCTCAGTACTAACAACCCTCCCCCATTTATTTATTTATTTATTTATAATTTGTGCACACATACAGAGGTACAAAAAAAATACAGATAAGAGCAGCATGCCAAAGCCACTTATACTATGCATAGCATTACGGGCTGGCTTAAAATTAACTTAAGATTAACTAAGCAATGATGAAATCAGTGAAAAACATTAATGTAAACAGATTACTATAAAGCACAAGTGAGTATTACAAAGACAGGTCATATGGTTGCATGCATTGTTGTACATTCAGTAGAATGGAGTATTCTGTTAGGTAGTGTATTTAAAAAATAATAAAGTTAGATTGGGTTTTAGGTTTAACATTTATGTGATATAATTGTGAGAAACATTTAAGATATACAATTTATAAGGTTCAGTTATTCAGTATTTATTTGGTTTTGAGTGAGTAAGTGATCTTTGAGAAGAGACTTGAATTTATAAACAGGTAGTGTTTCTTTTATATTTACAGGTAATGAATTCCAGATTTTAGGGCCTTTTATGTGCATTGAGTTTTTGCATAGCGTGAGATGGACACGAGGAACATCAAAGAGTGATCTGTGCCTTGTGTTATGGTCATGTGTTCTGTTGAGGTTGGCAAGGAGATGTTTGAGGGGAGGGTTAATATCAGAGTTAAGTGTTCTATGTATGTAATAGGTGCAGTAATAAGTATCGATGTTTTGTATGGTGAGGAGGTTGAGTGTTTTGAATACTGGTGGAGTGTGCTGCCTGTAGTGAGAATTTGTTATCATTCTAACTGCAGCACTTCTTAGTACTACCAACCCTCTTGCTGCCTTCCCGTGTACACCGCTCAGTACTACCAACCCTCCTGCCGTCTCCCCCATACACTGTTAATACTATCAACCCTCCTGCAGTCTCCAGCATATACCATTCAGTAACACCAACCTTCCCGCCGCCTTCCTGCGCACACTGCTCAGTACTACCAACCCACCCATTGTTTCCCCCCTACATACACAGCTCAGTACTACCAACCCTCCCGCCGTCCCCCCCCCCCCCCCGCGTACACCACTCGGTACTACCAACCTAATATTTCTATCACTTTTAGAAGCAGTTCATATATATATATATATATATATATATATATATATATATATATATATATATATATATATATATATATATATATATATATATATATATATATATATATAATATATATATACAGAGGACCTCAAATCTACAATCAAATTAACATCCACCAGGACTCTGATACACATCCCCAAAGCAGCTCGCCCTCAAGCTGCTAGCAAATTCACTGACTTTCTGAGAAAGTCAACGATGTTCCTTCAAACAACAGATCCTGGCACAACTTACTGCTTTTTGGCAATGCCTGTTTGGCTGTCCCACCAAGGAGGGACAAGTCACTAGCAACACATGTTATTAGGGCAATAAATGCATTCCCAAGGGATGACAACCTCGTCCGTCTTCCCCCTAGGGCGACAAACACCCGCCGGGCAAATGCCAACAACAGGACACCCGACGCCTCAAGAAACAGAGCTTATAACCAGTGAGGATGCCATCGCTCCCAAGGACGTCAGCACGGCGCAAGCTCTGAAGGACAAACATCCACCCAGGGCTCCCAGTACCAACACTGACCTCCCTGACATTGCAGCAGGCGAAGAACTTCTAATCTTACAGGATGCCAATCTGTATAAAGCTGCTATGTCATTTCCACAGGGCTCAGCAGGAGGTTTCACCGGTTTAAGGCCTCAACACTTAAAACAAATACTCAGTCCAGCACTTGGTGAGCTTTCAGAGAGGCTGCTGTCTGAACTCACCAAATTTTCCAACCTGTGCCTGGCAGGCAGTGTCCCAGAGGGCATCAGACCCCTTTTCTTTGGTGCCTCATTCTGTGCCCTCCAGAAAAAGTTTGGCGGAATCAGGCCCATTGCAGTGGGCAACACCCTTCGGCGCCTAGTCGCCAAGGCTGCAGTAAGAATGGTGAGTCAAGAGGCTGCTGCAGTGCTGAAACCAACTAGCTCGGTTTCATCGTTCAACAGGGCTGTGAAGCAGCCGCCCACGCAGCATGATGAAAAAGCCTTGGTCAAATTGGACTTTGCCAACACTTTCAACTCAGTCAGAAGAGATGCTGCTCTCCAAGCAGTTTATAGAAACTTCCCTTCCCTTTATCCCTTCATAGAATCGTGTTATAGTGTGACTTCCAAACTATTGTTTGGGGACCATGAAATTGATTCATGTGAGGGCGTGCAACAGGGAGACCCTCTCACCCCTTTCTATTCTGTTTGGTCATCAAGGAAGTCACGGAGGCACTCTCCAGCGAGCTCAATATCTGGTTCCTGGACGACGGTACCCTAGCTGGCACAACAGAATCTCTCCTAGAGGACATCAGTAAAATTAAAGACATGGGAAAAAGCCTGGGCCTTTCTTTAAACCCCACCAAATGTGAAATAGTTTCTACCAATCGACAGATGATCCAGAATATTAGCACCGTTTTACCAGGAGCACGAGCCATTGATCCAGCCAATAGCACTCTCCTTGGTGCTCCTCTTGGGTCCAATGCCATCGATCTGATCCTAGAAAAAAAGATCTCAGACCTCCGGATGATGGAAAACAAGATAAAAGACATTGACACACGATGCCTTCTACCTACTCACCAGGTGCCTGTCAATCCAAAAACTTACCTACTTTCTGAGATGCTCCCCAGCCTTCAGCAGTCCAAAACTCAAGGAATATGACTCTCCTTAAGACCATGCTAGAGAGTGTATTGAATCTTTCCCTTGAAGATGGACAGTGGTTGCAAGCCTCACTTCTGGTCAGGCTTGGAGGGCTAGGATTATTCAGATCCTCCCAGATTGCTCTACCAGCTTTCCTATCCTCTTCCATAGCATCAAATGAGTTGATAAGACAAATTCTTCCTGATACCCTCAGTGACTCAGCAGGAATAGAAGACCCTAGCTATGCCAGTGCCATCACTGAATGGGAGACTTGCTGCTCCAGCACCAAACCCTAGTGCAGCACTGGCTCACAAACAGTCAAGCTGGGATGGCCCGATCGTTGAAAAGGGGCTTGCCAATATGCTCAGGGCTGCAATATCAGATATTACTGCCCCCTGCCAAACTAGTGGTTAAATAGTTAACCTGCCGGCCGGCAGTACCACTGGGTACGTCATCAAACCCATTGTAGGAACTGCTGAGCCGGCCTTAGCAGCAATAAGTACCTGAACACCTCACGGTACACATCTACTGGCTTTAGAAGCAGTAAGTACCTGAACACCTCACGGTACGCACCGCAGCAGTAATTACCAGAACACCTTACAGTATAGATCTACTGGCAGTAGAGTATTCTCCTGCCCATCTTTTGGTATTCTACTGGCTTCTACTGATTTTAGAAGAGCCGCTCACTGCAGCTCACTGAGTCTGATGGCCTCAGTTACTTGACGGCCGCACTCAGTGAGCTTGCAGCATGGTGTTCTGCTAGTAATTCATCGGACCACCTTGCGGTGTGTCAATTGGTCTTGAAGGCGGTAGATAGTACTCGCCAGACCATCTTACGGTGTACTTCTACCGACCTTGGAGAGTATTTACAGGACTACCGGTGATGTCTGCGGACTCACCGCCTACGCTGGTCAACTGTGGGCCGGAGTCATCTGATGCTGTTTTAGTGGGACATTACATGAAGAAAAGGTTGGAGTGTTACACTGAACTGGGCTAGGACCGTAGTGTGACACTTAAGCAAGTATGATGGAGTGGAACACTGAGATATGCTACAGGACCGTAGTGGAACACTGAGAAGAAAAGGGTGTCGTGTGACACTGAAGATGGCCTGGTTGTAGTGTACATTGAATAGTATCATGTGACTGGCCTCTCGAAAGACACTACATCGATAGTGAGTGTGTCGCAGAGACAAGGGTGTCAAGTGTGACACAGTCGAGAAACGGTGTGGATGACGCAGAGAAAAGGGTGTCGTGTGACACGGAGAGCTGGAGTGTCTGGTGACACAGAGAAAAGGGTGTCAAGGGACACGGATGTGAAGGAGCGTCATCACACGGCGAAAAGGGTGTCGAGTGACACGGTGAAGAAGGAGCGTCACAACTCGAATAAGTGTCGTGTGGGACACAGAACATCATTATAAGTGTCGTGTGGGACACAGAGCATCATTATAAGTGTCGTGTGGGACACAGAGCATCATTATAAGTGTCGTGTGGAACACAGAGCGTCATTATAAGTGTCGTGTGGAACACAGAGCGTCATTATAAGTGTCGTGTGGGACACAGAGCATCATTATAAGTGTCGTGTGGGACACAGAACATCATTATAAGTGTCGTGTGGGACACAGAGCATCATTATAAGTGTCGTGTGGAACACAGAGCGTCATTATAAGTGTCGTGTGGAACACAGAGCGTCATTATAAGTGTCGTGTGGGACACAGAGCATCATTATAAGTGTCGTGTGGGACACAGAGCATCATTATAAGTGTCGTGTGGGACACAGAGCGTCATTATAAGTGTCGTGTGGGACACAGAGCATCATTATAAGTGTCGTGTGGGACACAGAGCGTCATTATAAGTGTCGTGTGAGACACAGAGCATCATTATAAGTGTCGTGTGAGACACAGAGCATCATTATAAGTGTCGTGTGGGACACAGAGCGTCATTATAAGTGTCGTGTGGGACACAGAGCATCATTATAAGTGTCGTGTGGGACACAGAGCATCATTATAAGTGTCGTGTGGGACACAGAACATCATTATAAGTGTCGTGTGGGACACAGAGCATCATTATAAGTGTCGTGTGGAACACAGAGCGTCATTATAAGTGTCGTGTGGAACACAGAGCGTCATTATAAGTGTCGTGTGGGACACAGAGCATCATTATAAGTGTCGTGTGGGACACAGAGCATCATTATAAGTGTCGTGTGAGACACAGAGCATCATTATAAGTGTCGTGTGGGACACAGAGCGTCATTATAAGTGTCGTGTGGGACACAGAGCATCATTATAAGTGTCGTGTGGGACACAGAGCATCATTATAAGTGTCGTGTGGGACACAGAGCGTCATTATAAGTGTCGTGTGAGACACAGAGCATCATTATAAGTGTCGTGTGGGACACAGAGCGTCATTATAAGTGTCGTGTGGGACACAGAGCATCATTATAAGTGTCGTGTGGGACACAGAGCATCATTATAAGTGTCGTGTGGGACACAGAGCATCATTATAAGTGTCGTGTGGAACACAGAGCGTCATTATAAGTGTCGTGTGAGACACAGAGCATCATTATAAGTGTCGTGTGAGACACAGAGCATCATTATAAGTGTCGTGTGGGACACAGAGCGTCATTATAAGTGTCGTGTGAGACACAGAGCATCATTATAAGTGTCGTGTGGGACACAGAGCGTCATTATAAGTGTCGTGTGAGACACAGAGCATCATTATAAGTGTCGTGTGGGACACAGAGCGTCATCATAAGTGTCGTGTGGGACACAGCGTCATCATAAGTGTCGTGTGGGACACAGAGCGTCATCATAAGTGTCGTGTGGGACACAGAGCGTCATCATAAGTGTCGTGTGGGACACAGAGCGTCATTATAAGTGTCGTGTGGGACACAGAGCGTCATTATAAGTGTCGTGTGGGACACAGAGCGTCATTATAAGTGTCGTGTGGGACACAGAGCGTCATTATAAGTGTCGTGTGGGACACAGAGCGTCATTATAAGTGTCGTGTGGGACACAGAGCGTCATTATAAGTGTCGTGTGGGACACAGAGCGTCATTATAAGTGTCGTGTGGGACACAGAGCGTCATTATAAGTGTCGTGTGGGACACGGAGCGTCATTATAAGTGTCGTGTGGGACACAGAGCGTCATTATAAGTGTCGTGTGGGACACAGAGCGTCATTATAAGTGTCGTGTGGGACACAGAGCGTCATTATAAGTGTCGTGTGGGACACAGAGCATCATTATAAGTGTCGTGTGGGACACAGAGCGTCATTATAAGTGTCGTGTGGGACACAGAGCGTCATTATAAGTGTCGTGTGGGACACAGAGCGTCATTATAAGTGTCGTGTGGGACACGGAGCGTCATTATAAGTGTCGTGTGGGACACAGAGCGTCATTATAAGTGTCGTGTGGGACACAGAGCGTCATTATAAGTGTCGTGTGAGACACAGAGCGTCATTATAAGTGTCGTGTGGGACACAGAGCATCATTATAAGTGTCGTGTGGGACACAGAGCGTCATTATAAGTGTCGTGTGGGACACAGAGCGTCATTATAAGTGTCGTGTGGGACACAGAGCGTCATTATAAGTGTCGTGTGGGACACAGAGCGTCATTATAAGTGTCGTGTGGGACACAGAGCGTCATTATAAGTGTCGTGTGGGACACAGAGCGTCATTATAAGTGTCGTGGGACACGGAGCGTCATTATAAGTGTCGTGTGGGACACAGAGCGTCATTATAAGTGTCGTGTGAGACACAGAGCATCATTATAAGTGTCGTGTGAGACACAGAGCATCATTATAAGTGTCGTGTGAGACACAGAGCATCATTATAAGTGTCGTGTGAGACACAGAGCGTCATTATAAGTGTCGTGTGGGACACAGAGCATCATTATAAGTGTCGTGTGAGACACAGAGCGTCATTATAAGTGTCGTGTGGGACACAGAGCATCATTATAAGTGTCGTGTGAGACACAGAGCGTCATTATAAGTGTCGTGTGGGACACAGAGCGTCATTATAAGTGTCGTGTGGGACACAGAGCGTCATTATAAGTGTCGTGTGGGACACAGAGCGTCATTATAAGTGTCGTGTGGGACACAGAGCGTCATTATAAGTGTCGTGTGGGACACAGAGCGTCATTATAAGTGTCGTGTGGGACACAGAGCGTCATTATAAGTGTCGTGTGGGACACAGAGCGTCATTATAAGTGTCGTGTGGGACACGGAGCGTCATTATAAGTGTCGTGTGGGACACAGAGCATCATTATAAGTGTCGTGTGGGACACAGAGCGTCATTATAAGTGTCGTGTGAGACACAGAGTTGATCATAATTTATTATTATACAAATGTTATTTATAATTTATTATTTTAGCATAGATATATATATTATTATTTTAAGATGCTAATAATTTATTATTTTAACATGTATATATATTTTAAATACCTCTAGACCAAAGATTGATTTTTATTTAATATTAAAGATTCACTTATTTTAACGTGTATTTATGTATCCCGAACTCTTTATTACAAAATTAGTAAAACTACCATCTTAAAAATCACTTTTTTTGTAATATCAGATAAGGAGACTGCCTGTCTCCAGGCTGTGAGCGCACCTCACTCTGGGGACTTCCTCCAAACAGTTCCCATATCGGCAATGGGAACGCAACTCGACCCTAAGACCCTCCGTATTGCAGTGGCTTTGCACCTTGCTGCCCCAATTCACACAGAATATACGTGTATTTACGGCGAAGCGCAAGCAGACCAATTGGTCTACATGGTCTCAACTGTTCCAAAACCAAGAGCTGGCATGCAAGACACAATGAGGTCAACGACATCATTAAGCTGGATGCCCTGCCGAGAGGGAGCCCCGATCACTAGCAGCCAACAATACCCACAACCCAGGAAACCACCCTGATGGGATCACCATCTATCCTTGGAAGAATGGCAAGCTCTTAGCATGGGGCTATACCTGTGTGTCCACGCTGGCTGACACCTATATTCATCACAGTGTGGGGCGACAGGGAGGAGCTGCTGACCACAGGGAGGAGAACAAGATCAGCAAGTACAGGGGCATAAGCCAACAGTATCAATTTGTCCCAGTGGGATCAGAGACCTTGGGATCATGAGGAAAAAATGCCACACGTTTCCTTAAAGAATTGGGTTCCAGACTCGTCGGCACCACCAGGGAACCAAGGGCAGCCACTTTCATGTTCCAGCGCCTCAGCATGGCCATCCAGAGGGGAAATTCTTGCTGCATACTTGGCTCGCGTCCGGCCTCGGAGGAGCTGGAGGAAATTCATGATCTTTGATACATTGTACCATTGTATTCATGGAAATAAATGGTATGAAATACCGACGCAATGGAAATATAAACACATATGCAGTATAATGTGATCCTTTATTGACAACGTTTCGCCCACACAGTGGGCTTTTTCAAGTCACAAACAGATCTGTTTGTGACTTGAAAAAGCCCACTGTGTGGGCGAAACGTAGTCAATAAAGGATCACATTATACTGCATATGTGTTTATATTTCCACCATTGTATTCATGTTTATGCTTTTCTGTAAATGTATTCTGTTTAATAATAAATGTTCACATAGAATATCAAATATAGGGGGTGATAGGAGAAGAAAATATTCAAACAGCTCCGGGAAGAACCTTGAGCTTTTCCTGAGGTACGTTTATTGTCTTCTCTGAGGATGAGGGTCCCCAGTCCAGCTATAGAGGTGTATATATATGAGAGAGAGGGTACAAGAGCTAGAGCTGCACACTACCTGCTGGCTCACTGTGACATTCGTCCTGCACTTAATCTTATTGTTGATGTCTTCCACATTTATTCTCAATAGACACAAAAAATAATTTCTTGAGCTCCGCTTGTATAATTTATTTTAAGGGAGAAAGGAAGGGAAGGGGGAGGGGGAGGGGGTGTGCAGTATATCTTGGTTCTTGCTTTGTTGAGAGAGACAGAGACACACATAGAAACAGAGACAGAGAGATCCATGGAGAAAGAAACAGAGAGAGAGAGAGAGAAAAACATCTGTGGTCTTAACCACAGTTAATTACAACAGACAAAGCCTTTTCCGAACTCGGTCTTATCTCCTTATTGACTGTACCTACTCTGCCCTAGAACACCCCCGCTGCCCCTCCCCTCCCTCCTTTCCACAACCCATTCCCATATCTCTCCCTTTTCTCACACACACACACACACACACACACACACACACACACACACACACACACACACACACACACACACACACACACACACACACACACACACACATATATATATAATATATATATTATATTATATATATATAATATATATATATATATATATATATATATATGCAAGACGAGCCACGGGGGTGTGAAAATCTTAAGCTCAAGTACTTTCACACTTCTCAGTGCGTCATCAGGAGCTGTGCAATGTTGCAAGTGTAGCAACAGGAGAAATGAGGGGAAGTTTTCTCAGAGTATTGTAGCGTGAATGACACCCGCCTGAGTCTTGGGACCACACCACCACCACCAGGGTCTTGGGACCACACCACCACCACCAGGGTCTTGGGACCACACCACCACCACCAGGGTCTTGGGACCACACCACCACCACAGGGTCTTGGGACCACACCACCACCACCAGGGTCTTGGGACCACACCACCACCACCAGGGTCTTGGGACCACACCACCACCACCAGGGTCTTGGGACCACACCACCACCACCAGGGTCTTGGGACCACACCACCACCACCAGGGTCTTGGGACCACACCACCACCACCAGGGTCTTGGTACTACACCACCACCACCAGGGTCTTGGGACCACACCACAACCACCAGGGTCTTGGTACTACACCACTACCAGGGTCTTGGGACCACACCACAACCACCAGGGACTTGGTACTACACCACCACCACCAGGGACTTGGGACCACACCACAACTACCAGGGTCTTGGTACTACACCACTACCAGGGTCTTGGGACAACACCACCACAACCAGGGACTTGGTACTGCACCACCACCAGGGTCTTGGGACCACACCACCACCACCAGGGTCTTCGTACTACACCACCACTAGGGTCTTTGAACCACACCACCACCACCAGGGTCTTGGTACCACACCACCACCAGGGTCTTTGTACTACACCACCACCAGGGTCTTGGTACCACACCACCACCAGGGTCTTGGTACCACACCACCACCACCACCACCACCACCACCACCACCACCACCACCACCAGGGTCTTGGTACAACACCACCAGGGTCTTGGTACCACACCACCATCACCACCAGGGTCTTAGTAAAAACACCACCACCACCAGGGTCTTGGTACCACACAACCAGGGTTTATGTACCACACCACCACCACCAGGGTTTTGGTACCACACCACCACCAGGGTCTTGGTAACACCACCAGCATCTTGGTACCACACCACCACCATCACCAGGGTCTGGGGACCACACCACCACCACCACCAAGGTCTTGGTAACACACCACCAGGATCTTGGTACCACACCACCACCACCATCAGGGTCTTGGTAACACACAACCACCACCACCACCACCAGGGTTTGGGGACTACACCACCACCACCACCAGGGTCTTGGGACCACATCACCACCACCAGGGTCTGGGGACCACACCACCTGGGTCTGGGGACCACACCACCACCACAAGGGTCTGGAGACCACACCACCAGGGTCTGAGAACCACACCACCACCACAAGGGTCTTGGGACCACACCACCACCACCAGTGTCTGGGGATCACACCACCACCAGGGTCTGGGAACCACACCACCACCACCACCAGGGTCTTGGTACCACACCACCACCACCACCAGGGTCTTGGTAACACATCACCAGGATCTTGGTACCACACCACCACCACCATCAGGGTCTTGGTAACACACGAACACCACCACCAGGGTCTTGGGACCAAACCACCACCACCACCAGAGTCTGGGGACCACACCACCAGGGTCTGGGGACCACACCACCACCACAAGGGTCTTGGGACCACACTACCACCGCAAGGATCTTGGGACCACACCACCGCCACCAACAGGGTCTTGGGATCACACCACCAGGGTCTGGGGACCGCACCACCACCTCAAGGGTCTGGGGACCACACCACCACCACAAGGGTCTTGGTACCACACCACCACCACCAGGGTCTTGGTAACACACCACCAGGATCTTGGTACCACTCCACCACCACCATCAGGGTCTTGGTAACACACCACCACCACCATCAGGGTCTTGGTAACACACCACCACCACCACCACCACCACCACCACCACCACCACCCACCACCACCACCACCACCAGGGTTTGGGGACTACACCACCACCACCAGGGTCTGGGGACCACACCACCAGGGTCTGGGGACCACACCACCAGTGTCTGGGGACCACACCACCACCACAAGGGTCTGGAGACCACACCACCAGGGTCTGGGAACCACACCACCACCACAAGGGTCTTGGGACCACACCACCACCACCAGGGTCTGGGGATCACACCACCACCAGGGTCTGGGAACCACATCACCACCACCACAAGGGTCTTGGGACCTTACTACCACCACCAGCATGGTCTTGGTACAACATCACCAGGGTCTTGGTACCACACCACCATCACCACCAGGGTCTTAGTACCACACCACCACCACCACCAGGGTTTTGGTGCCACACCACCACCACCACCAGGGTCTTGGTACCACACCACCACCACCACCAGGGTCTTGGTAACACATCACCAGCATCTTGGTACCACACCACCACCATCACCAGGGTCTGGGGACCACACCACCACCACCAGGGTCTTGGTAACACACCACCAGGATCTTGGTACCACTCCACCACCACCATCAGGGTCTTGGTAACACACCACCACCACCATCAGGGTCTTGGTAACACACCACCACCACCACCAGGGTTTGGGGACTACACCACCACCACCAGGGTCTTGGGACCACATCACCACCACCAGGGTCTGGGGACCACACCACCAGGGTCTGGGGACCACACCACCACCACAAGGGTCTGGAGACCACACCACCAGGGTCTGGGAACCACACCACCACCACCAGGGTCTTGGGACCACACCACCACCACCAGAGTCTGGGGACCACACCACCAGGGTCTGGGGACCACACCACCACCACAAGGGTCCTGGGACCACACTACCACCACAAGGATCTTGGAACCACACCACCGCCACCACCAGGGTCTTGGGATCACACCACCAGGGTCTGGGGACCACACCACCACCTCAAGGGTCTGGGGACCACACCACCACCACAAGGGTCTTGGTACCACACCACCACCACCAGGGTCTTGGTAACACATCACCAGGATCTTGGTACCACACCACCACCACCAGGGTCTTGGTACCAAACCACCACCACCACCAGGGTCTGGGAACCACACCACCACCACCAGGGTCTTGGTAACACACCACCACCACCACCACCACCAGGATATTGGTACCACACCACCACCACCATCAGGATCTTGGTAACACACCACCAACAACACCACCAGGGTCTGGGGACCACACCACCACCACCAGGGTCTTGGGACCACACCACCACCACCAGGGTCTGGGTACCACAACACCACCACAAGGGTCTTGGGACCACACCACCACCACCAGGGTCTGGGGACCACAACACCAGGGTCTGAGGACCACACCACCACTACAGGGGTCTTGGGACCACACCACAACCACCAGGGTATGGGGACCTCACCACCACCAGGGTCTGGGGACCACAACACCACAAGGGTCTTGGGACCACACCACCACCACCACCACCACCAGGGTCTTGGTAGAACACCACCAGGGTCTTGGTACCACACCACCATCACCACCAGGGTCTTAGTACCACACCACCACCACCAGAGTTTTGGTACCACACCACCAGGGTTTTGGTACCACACCACCACCACCAGGGTCTGGGGACCACCACCAGGGTCTTGGTCTTGGGACCACAGCACCACCAGGATCTGGTAACCACACCACCACCACAAGGGTCATGGGACCACACTACCACCACAAGGATCTTGGGACCACACCACCGCTGTGGCATGCAAAGAGTACGTAACCTTTATTTGGCGCATGTACACACCCTCATTTACAGGCTATCTCCCCCAACCAGCGAACCAGGTTGCTAAGAGTTGATGATGGGGCCCCGTCGTTCAACTAGTGACCAGGTTCTAGCCAATAAGAAGATGGTTTTGGCAATCGCAGAGGTTATGTGGGTACCGCTCTCCTGTCTGCCCTTGTCATTCCCATTCTAGAGCTGGTTGAAGCACAGTCTGCTGTCTTGTGGCTTCTATTTCTGCCTTGCTTACCGTGGAGTGCACTATACTTATCACTGTACATAGTGTACATATTGCTGTTCTAAATTGGTGAAGGATAATATAAGTCTAAACTTTTTCTGTTGTGTTTATTTTGCTCCCATTACACCCGGGATAACAGGCCATTTGGAATCCTAGGTTGTAATATGGGTACCCTGTCCGAGAGCTGGAGCTGGACTTAGAGAAACGGTTGAGCTTAGGGTGAAGCTCATAGCAGGAACATTGTGCAACTTGCTGTCTGGCATTGCATTAGCTTTGCCTATGCGTTACAAATTTTGCGTGTCAGTTGCTTTATGGTCAGCCTTGCTATTGTGTGATCGTTCAACAGCTCGCTACTAGCTTGTTCGGTGTGCTCGCTTCGCTACGGTCAATCTTCTAGAACAGTGTAGCTGTCTGGCATTGCTTTACAAATTTTGCGTGTCAATTGTTACTAGCTAGTCTGTTCGGTGTGGAGAATTTTGCAGTCAGCTTTGCTTGTATGCGTATTCTGCAATCGTACTGTGCATAGCTAAGCGTGTTCTGCAAATTAACGTGTTATGCTGGGGAATTCTGCAATCGTACTGTGCATAGCGAATAACTTATGCCACCTAGACGAGTCAGACGTCTGGTGTCGGCATATACTTTGCATAACCTACCTAAATTGTCCCTACAGCGTTGTTGGCAAATTGCTCGTTCCATTGGCTTAAATACAAACGCACTCTTACAGCTGCGCAACTGCGTTCACTGATTGCTGACAAACTTATAGAAGAAGAGATGGCACATCAGACTCCTCCCTCTACGGGAGCTAGGGCAAAAACTACTATGTTCTCGCAGGAGGAAGATGATACACCTACGGAGCAAAATGGTCAGTATAGTGCAGCTGGGTTGTCTTAAGGTGAATCAGCGTCGTTGGCACTTGAGCTGGCAAAAATCAATCTTGAGCAAACTAGGGAACAGAGAGCATTTGCAAGGGAAGAATTTGATAGGGAAATAGAAAGGAGGCAGTTTTCGCATTCTGTAAATGATTTTAGTTTACAAAAAGCAGTACAGCTTGTTCCCCGCTTCAATGAGGCCGAACCAGAACAATTTTTCGAAAGCTTCGAAAATCAGGCTCGAGCGTTGAGGTGGCCGGAACAGCATTGGGCATCGTTGGTTCATACAGCATTATTGGGTAAGGCACAGGAATTTACGTCAGTATTAAATGACGCTGAATTTTCTGATTATAAAGTAGTGAAGACCACAGTGTTGGGAGCATATACATGTATCCCAGCCAAATATAGAAAGATTTTTAAGCTGGGCAGACGACAGCTTGGTCAATCCCTAGTGGACTTTGTGAGACAGCAAACCAAAGCTTTTACCAGCTGGTATAAAGCAAGTGGTGTCTCTACCTTTGAGGAGCTGGTACAGCTTATTCTGATTGATAACCTGCTGGAGTCTGTGGGACCAGAGGTTCGAGTCTTTCTGCAGGATCGTGACTTAACCACTGCATTGGAGGCAGCCAGGTTGGCTGATACCTTCGAAACTAACCGCTCCTTGTCCGAGCAGTCCCGTCTCTCTTTTCAACAGCCTGACATGAGCAGAGATCGTCAACCTTGGAGAATGAAGTGCCAGCCGGAGGAAGAACGTCTACGTCAGCCAACTAAGTCACCTGGTGAGCCACGCTTCTCAACTTATGGTCCACCTGCGGAGAGGCAAACTACTCATGGTGCGTCTCGACAACAGTATCCAGAGAGACACCAGCCAGAACGACACCATTTGCAACGTCCGCAGGGAGTAAAGGGCAAGCCTGTCATCTGCTTCCTTTGTAACAAAGTAGGTCATATCCGTCCCAACTGCCCCCACAAACCCCAACCCATTGGGAAAATCTCTAATGTCCCTAGTAACATGTCCCCTAGAGAAGTAGAAAAAGGTATGGCCCCTTATTATTGCAAGAGTCTTATTTCCCTTCAGGAAAACTCAGAAACAACTGAAGTAAAGACCCTTCAGAGTGCTGGAGCATATTGCTCACTGTTGTAAGAGAAGGAATATTACCCCTTTCAGAGAACACTTCCTTGAATTCCTCTGTTTTATTAGAAGCATTTGGAGGAGCTATATATTGTCCCTTTGCATAAAATTTATGTACAGTGCAAATATTACACTGGGTACTTGACTGTAGGTGTCTCAAAAGGATTCCCATGAAGATGCCATGTTATTACTGGGTAATAACATTACTACTGTTAGTGCGGTGTCCTGAACCTATAATGAGTAATTCTTCTCCAGTGTTGGCCATAACTCGGGCAACATCCCAAGGGTTGTCTGGAGAGAATGTTGACCTATCCTTGGACGACTCCAATCTCGGAATAGCCACGTTGTTTTATGAGGCACACCGGCTTGAGCCTTGTAAATCAAGTGAACAGACCCCGATCAAGCCTTCCTATTCCCAGGTTGCAGGATTGCCTGATGTCTCTGTTTCCATGCCCGAGGGACTGTCCTTCCGGGAGGAACAACGAAAGGACCCTTCTTTAAAATTCGCTTTTCAGGCAGCCATGGGTAAATCCTCTTTGGGTCATCCGGTCAAGTATGAAGTTAAAAACGATTATTTGATCTGCACTGAGACTGGTAAGGAGATAGAGGGCCGGCAATTGTATGACAGGTTAGTGGTTCCAACCAAGTTTAGACCTCAAATATTAAATATAGCTCATAATACTTCATTAGGAGGTCACTTAGGAATTACAAAAACCTTGTATAGAATCACAAAAGAATTTTATTGGCCAAAATTAAAGAAAGATGTGAAGAATCATATTAGGTGTTGCCGAGAATGTCAGCAAGTTGGGAAACCTGGACATTCCATTAAACCTGCACCTCTCCAACCTATACCTGCTGATGGAGAACCTTTTGCAGATTTAATTATAGATTGTGTAGGTCCACTACCTAGGTCAAAGTCTGGAAATCAATATTTATTTACAATTATGGATAAAGTAACCAGATATCCTGAAGCAATTCCCATGCGCAGTATTAATACTAAAGCTATTCTCAAAGATTTAACCAAATTCATTCTTGTTTGGCATTCCTAAAACTATTCAAAGTGATCAAGGTACTAACTTCACTGCCAAAGCATTTAGGGAAGTATTAACTAGGTTAGGGATAATCCACAACTTATCCACTGCCTATCATCCTCAGTCCCAAGGCGCCTTGGAAAGATTCCATCAGACATTAAAAACAATGATGATAACTTTTTGCATGCACTTTCCTACAGACTGGGATGAATCACTACCTTTGTTGCTGTTCTCAGTACGAGAAACGGTGCAAGAGTCTACAGGGTATAGTCCGTTTGAGCTGATCTTTGGGCACAATGTACGAGGTCCTCTTCGGGTGCCAAGAAGGATGGATGGGAGAAGACGTTAGCTCAACACTCTACAACTCGTCTTCAAGGTTGCAGGTGGCACGTCAGTTAGCCAAGGCTAACCTAAAGACAGCTCAAAGTACGATGAAACAGAGGTATGACAGAAGTGCACAATTCCGCTCCTTCCATCCAGGAGACAAGGTGTTGGTGCAGGAACCTATACCTGGCCAAACCTTGAAAGCTAGATTTACGGGACCTATGCAGATTGTAAGTAGATTATCTGATGTAAATTATGTGGTAGCTCCCATTGATAAGACCTCAAAAACAAAAATTTACCACATCAATCAATTGAAATCTTTTCATACAGCAGATAAAGTCCCAGTAATGACTCTGTCCTCTACCTCTGAGGACGACTCTGATTCTTTGCACTCTATCTCTGAAATTAATATTAAACTTTCAAATTGTGTCCTCCTCAAGGATCCTAGCCCTTTAATGGAGGGACTCTCTGAAACGCAAGCAACAAATTTAACGGAGCTTCTACAGTCATATCCTAATATTTTTTGGATATGCCGAAAAAATGTACGTTAGGTTATCATGATATAGATGTGGGAAACTCTAAACCAATTAAACTCTCCCCCTACAGAGCTAATCCTGAAAAGCAAAGGCTACTTCAGCAGGAAGTAGAATTTTTGCTAAAGCATGGTTTAGTGGAGGAGTCGTCTAGTCCATGGGCTTCACCGTGCATCCTTGTGAAGAAGGCTGATGGAGGGTTTCGTATGTGTACAGACTACCGTAAAGTGAACGAGGTCACAATTACAGATGCTTACCCTCTTCCTCGTCTGGATGACGTAATTGACTTTGTGGGTAAGGCTACTTTTGTGTCCAAGTTAGATCTCCTAAAAGGTTACTATCAGGTATCTTTGACGAATAAGGCGAAGGAAATCTCTGCCTTCGTAATTCCAGGTCATTATCAATACACAGTTACCCCCTTCGGAATGAAAAATTCCCCCTCTTCATTCCAGAAACTTATCCATCAGGCTATTAAAGGACTTGAAGGCACGGCAGCATACCTAGATGATATTGTTGTGGTGTCTGATACTTGGGATCAACACCTACTTAGACTTAAGGCTCTGTTTGAGACCTTTCAGAGTTCCCATTTAACAGTTAATTTATCTAAATCTTCCTTTGGCCAGGCCACTGTCACTTTTCTAGGCCATGAAGTAGGTAGTGGTAAAGTTGCACCTAAACTTCCTAAAATTCTTGCTATTAAAGATTATCCAGTTCCTCAAGATAGGAAATCTCTTCAACGTTTCCTAGGCATGATAGGATTTTACAGAAGATTCTGTAAGAATTTCTGATATTGTAGCCCCTCTTACCTCTCTTACCAGTCACAAAGTTCCCTTTAATTGGACCTCAGACTGTAACACAGCTTTTAATAAAGCAAAAAGATTATTGTGTACTGCACCCATTCTCTTGTCTCCAGACTTCTCCAAACCTTTTTCATTACAGGTTGATGCTTGTGAGTCTGGGGTTTACCTGGAGTTTACCTTGAGAGAGTTCCGGGGGTCAACGCCCCCGCGGCCCGGTCTGTGACCAGGCCTCCTGGTGGATCAGAGCCTGATTAACCAGGCTGTTGCTGCTGGCTGCACGCAAACCAACGTACGAGCCACAGCCCGGCTGGTCAGGAACCGACTTTAGGTGCTTGTCCAGTGCCAGCTTGAAGACTGCCAGGGGTCTGTTGGTAATCCCCCTTATGTATGCTGGGAGGCAGTTGGACAGTCTCGGGCCCCTGACACTTATTGTATGGTCTCTTAAAGTGCTAGTGACACCCCTGCTTTTAATTGGGGGGATGTTGCATCGTCTGCCAAGTCTTTTGCTTTCGTAGTGAGTGATTTTCGTGTGCAAGTTCGGTACTAGCCCCTCTAGGATTTTCCAGGTGTATATAATCATGTATCTCTCCCGCCTGCGTTCCAGGGAATACAGGTTTAGGAACCTCAAGCGCTCCCAGTAATTGAGGTGTTTTATCTCCGTTATGCACGCCGTGAAGGTTCTCTGTACATTTTCTAGGTCAGCAATTTCACCTGCCTTGAAAGGTGCTGTTAGTGTGCAGCAATATTCCAGCCTAGATAGAACAAGTGACCTGAAGAGTGTCATCATGGGCTTGGCCTCCCTAGTTTTGAAGGTTCTCATTATTCATCCTGTCATTTTTCTAGCAGATGCGATTGATACAATGTTATGGTCCTTGAAGGTGAGATCCTCTGACATGATCACTCCCAGGTCTTTGACGTTGGTGTTTTGCTCTATTTTGTGGCCAGAATTTGTTTTGTACTGTGATGGAGATTTAATTTCCTCGTGTTACCATATCTGAGTAATTAAAAATTTCTCATCGTTGAACTTAAATATTGTTTTCTGCAGCCCACTGAAAGATTTGGTTGATGTCCGCCTGGACCCTTGCAGTGTCTGCAATGGAAACACTGTCATGCAGATTCGGGTGCATCGCAAAGGAAGACACGGTGCTGTGGCTGACACCCTTTGTCTATGTCGGATATGAGGATGAGGAACAAGATGGGAGCGAGTACTGTCCCCTTGTGGAACAGAGCTTTTCACCGTAGCTGCCTCGACTTTACTCTGTTGACGACTACTCCCCTGTGTTCTGTTAGTGAGAAATTATAGATCCATCGACCGACTTTTCCTGTTATTCCTTTAGCACCCCATTTTGTGCGCTATTAGGGCCATGGTCACACTTGTCGAAGGCTTTTGCAAAGTCTGTATATATTACATCTGCATTCT
Organism: Cherax quadricarinatus; assembly: GCF_026875155.1. NCBI lineage: Eukaryota > Metazoa > Arthropoda > Malacostraca > Decapoda > Parastacidae > Cherax > Cherax quadricarinatus. The sequence continues at coordinate 28,909,183 of NC_069413.1, forward strand.
TTGTCTTCTAGTGCATTTAGGACCTTGTCGTAGTATCCAATAGTTTGAGACAAACAGGAGCGACCTGTTCTAAACCCATGTTGCACTGGGTTGTGTAACTGATGGGTTTCTAGTTTGGGTGGTGATCTTGCTTCTTAGGACCCTTTCAAAGATTTTTATGTTATGGGATGTTAGTGCTATTGGTTGTAGTTTTTTGGGCTGTTGTTTTAAACTGCCCCCTTTGGGGAGTGGGGCTATGTCTGTTGTTTTTAGTAACTGTGGGACGACCCCCGTTGTCCATGCCCCCTCTCCATGGGTGAAAAGGCTCGTGATAGGGGTTGGGGCCAGTACTATTACAAATCGAGAATGAGGAGTTGCTGCCTGTAGCATACTTTCAGCCAAGTTCCAGCCACATCAGAGGGCTTACTCTACCATTAAAAAAAGAAGCCCTTGCGCTGGTACTGGCTTTGGAGCATTTCGATGTTTATGTGGGCCAGACATCGCAGGTGGTCACATCTACAGTGATCACAATCCTCCAGTATATCTCCAAGCCATGAAGAACCACAACACAAGGCCATGCGCTGGACGCTAAGATTTGCAACCATACTCACTCAGAATTAAATATATTCCCGGGCAAAGAAAATGTGTTGGCGGACTCTTTATCTAAGTCTAATATTTTTATTTATTTGGGTTAGGATGTTAATATTATTTGTGGTAACCCCTTTTTTAAACCGCTCTTTTTTTTTATCCCCTGGTGTGGAGTTTTTTTTTATTTGAGAGAATGCGGGCAAACCGTCCGCCTGTATCTTGGACCTATGCTAGCCTGACTGACTGCTGTCTCACTCTGAGTTTAGGGTTGGCTTTTGTCACGAGAAAAAGCTGAGCTCAAATCTAAGAGTTGGATGGTGGAGAGGAAAGGCGGTCCCATTATTTTGTGCCATGGAGGCAGGGTTTTACCACTGGGAGGTGGCAGCCTAATCCGAGCCTTCCGGGTGGGGGTGTGGCATGCAAAGAGTACGTAACCTTTATTCGGCGCATGTACACACCCTCATTTACAGGCTATCTCCCCAACCAGCGAACCAGGTTGCTAAAGTTGATGATGGGGCCCCGTCGTTCAACTAGTGACCAGGTTCTTACCCAATAAGAAGATGTTTTGGGCAATCGCAGAGGTTATGTGGGTACCACTCACCTGTCTGCCCTTCTCATTCCCATTCTAGAGCTGGTTGAAGCACGGTCTGCTTTTTCTTGTGGCTTCTATTTCTGCCTTGCTTACCGTGGAGTGCACTATAACTTATCACTGTACATAGTGTACATATTGCTGTTCTAAATTGGTGAAGGATAATTATAAGTCTAAACTTTTCTGCTGTGTTTATTTTGCTCCCATTACACCCGGGATAACAGGCCATTTGGAATCCTGGGTTGTAATAACCGCCACCACCAGGGTCTTGGGATAACACCACCAGGGTCTGGGGACAACACCACCACCACCTCAAGGGTCTGGGGACCACACCACCACCACAAGGGTTTCTTGGTACCACACCACCACCACCAGGGTCTTGGTAACGCACCACCGGGAATCTGGTACCACACCACCACCACCAGGGTCTTGGTACCACACCACCACAACCACCAGGGTCTGGAAACCACACCACCACCACCGCCACCAGGGTCTTGGTAACACACCACCACCACCAGGATATTGGTACCACACCACCACCACCATCAGGATCTTGGTAACACCACCACCAACACCACCAGGGTCTGGGGACAACACCACCACAACCAGGGTCTTGGGACCACACCGCCACCACCAGGGTCTGGGTACAACACCACCACAAGGGTCTTGGGACCACACCACCAGGGTCTTGGGACCACACTACAAGGGTCTGAGGACCATACCACCACCACAAGGACCTTGGGACCACACCACCAACAGGGTATGGGAACCACACCACCACCAGGGTCTGGGGACCACAACACCACAAGGGTCTTGGGACCACACCACCACCACCAGGGTCTTGGTAGAACACCACCAGGGTCTTGGTACCACACCACCATCACCACCAGGGTCTTAGTACCACACCACCACCACCAGGGTTTTGGTACCACACCACCACTACCAGGGTCTTGGGACCACACCACCACCACAAGGGTCTTGGTATCACACCATCACCACCACCAGGGTCTTAGTACCACACCACCACCACCAAGGTTTTGGTACCACACCACCACCACCAAGGTCTGGGGACCACACCATCACCACCAGGGTCTTGGGACCACACCACCACCACCAGGGTCTGGGGACCACACCACCAGGGTCTTGGGACCACACTACCACCACCAGGGTCTGGGGACCACACCACCAGGGTCTTGGGACCACACCACCACCACCACCAGGGTCTGGGGATCTCCACCAGGGTCTTGGGACCACACCACCACCACAAGGGTCTTGGGACCATACCACCACCACCACCACCACCAGGGTCTGGGGACCACACCACCACCACCAGGGTCTGGGGACCACCACCACCAGGGTCTTGGGACCACACCACTAGGGTATTGGGACCACCACTACCACCAGGGTCTCGGGACCACACCACCACCAGGGTCTTGGGACTACACAACCACCACCACCAGGATCTTGGGACCACCACCAGGGTCTGGGGACCACACCACCAGGGTCTTGGGACCACACCACCACCAAGGTCTAGGGACCACACCACCAGGGTCTGGGGACCACACGACCACCACCAGGGTCTTGGGACCACACCACCACCACCAGGTCTTAGGACCACTCCACCAGGGTCTGGGGATCACACCACCACCACCAGGGTCTTGGGACCACACCACCACCAGGGTCTTGGAACCACACCACCACCACCAGGGCCTTGGGAATACACCACCACCAGGGTCTTGGGACCACACCACCACCACCAGGGTCTTGGGACCACACCACCACCACCAGGGTCTTGGGACCACACCACCACCAGGGTCTTGGGACCACACCACCACCACCAGGGTTTTGGTACCACACCACCACCACCATTAGGGTCTTGGTACCACACCACCACCACCACCAGGGTCTTGGTAACACATCACCAGGATCTTGGTACCACACCACCACCACCATCAGGGTCTTGGTAACACACGACCACCACCACCAGGGTCTGGGAACCACACCACCACCACCAGAGTCTGGGGACCACACCACCAGGGACTGGGGACCACACCACCACCACAAGGGTCTTGGGACCACACCACCACCAGGGTCTTAGTACCACACCACCACCACCATGGTCTTGGTACCACACCACCACCACCACCACCAGGGTCTTAGTATCACACCACCACCACCAGGGTTTTGGTACCACACCACCACCACCAGGGTCTGGAGGCCACCACCAGGGTCTTGGGACCACACCACCACCACAAGGGTCTTGGGACCACAGCACCACCAGGATCTGGGGACCACACCACCACAAGGGTCTTGGGACCACACTACCACCACAAGGATCTTGGGACCACACCACCGCCACCACCAGGGTCTTGGGATCACACCACGAGGGTCTGGGGACCACACCACCACCTCAAGGGTCTGGGGACCACACCACCACCACAAGGGTCTTGGTACCACACCACCACCACCAGGGTCTTGGTAACACACCACCAGGATCTTGGTACCACACCACCACCACCAGGGTCTTGGTACCACACCACCACCACCACTAGGGTCTGGAAACCACACCACCACCATCAGGATCTTTAACACACCACCACCAACACCACCAGGGTCTGGGGACCACACCACCACCACCAGTGTCTTGGGACCACACTGCCACCACCAGGGTCTGGGTACCACAACACCACAAGGGTCTTGGGACCACACCACCACCACCAGGGTCTGGGGACCACACCACCAGGGTCTGAGGACCACACCACCACCACAAGGGTCTTGGGACCACACCACCACCACCAGGGTATGAGAACCACACCACCACCAGGGTCTGGGGACCACAACACCACAAGGGTCTTGGGACCACACCACCACCAGGGTCTTGGTAGAACACCCCCAGGGTCTTGGTACCACACCACCATCACCAGGGTTTTGGTACCACACCACCACCACCATTGTCTGGGGACCACCACCAGGGTCTTGGGACCACACCACCACCACAAGGGTCTTGGGACCACACCACCACCACCAGTCTTGGTATAACACCACCATCACCACCAGGGTCTTAGTACCACACCACCACCACCAGGGTTTTGGTACCACACCACCACTGTAGACTGCCTGTACTGTCTGCACAGACAGCCCATGCTGTCTGCCAGCTTAGTTCATATTTCGCGCCATGCTGTTGCTGCCACCTATAGGCCTTGCCACTTCAGTATGCCCAGACTTGCAGCGCTCTCACTCACACAGCGGCCTAGCAGCAAGACACAAGGCCTCCCAGCTCTCTCTCGTGGGATGGCCCTGCCCGGGCCATGGGCACAAACACACAAGCCTGTGTACCCACCACGACTTAACAATAAAGTAAGAAGCCTCCGAAGACGTTTATCATTAACCACCCGCTTGCAGCATCACCGATAAACCCATTAAACATTGGTAGCAGCAGTGGTCGCAGGAGTTGTTTGCCCGGAGAGAGGAAGGAAGAGGTATGAAGTCATCTTCACTTCATCCCATACAACAAGCATCCGTCTCTCAACGAGTTATCCTGATGTCGTGTCTGCACGTTTGAGCATCCAGAGACAGGTACAAGCAGGATCCAGCCGAAATTTGCCGAAATTCTCCGAGAATTGTAAGTGACCCCACGCTACAGCATCCCACGCTGTTTCTCAAGTCACGTGTTCAGCGTCACTTGTATGTTGCTGTTGTTGTTCAGCTCAGCACAGCTGTTCAGCAAGACAGAGGTGAGTTTGTGTGATTTCTGCATCCAGTGTGAGCTTCTCCACGTGTTTGTGGGTGGGGGAGGAGGAGAGGAAGTGGCTGTTCCTCACCTTGCCCATGCTCGCCCTACTCACACTCACCCGTCTACCATACACTCACCACTGCTCACTTCCTCTGCTGTGTTTTCTGCTGTTTTTCGTGTGAATTCGTCGCCAGTGCTGTGTATCCGAGGGCCTGAGGCCACTCGAAGCTACATGGATCAGCATGCCACGTAGATCACGACGCCACGTGGATCCCGACGCCATGTGGGTGTGGGCGATGTCACGTGTATCTACAAGCCACGTGAGTTACCAGATGTCCCAGGCCACATGCTGTGGTCTGCTGCCCGCATCACATTGACGTCACTGACGATGCTGCCCGACTTCATGACGTCACGATGTCTGCCTGACGTCACCTCGAGATGTGTGCTGACGTCATCACGCCTGACATCACATGATGTCACCATCGAGTGTTCAGTAATTATTAAAATATTGTCGAGAAGACTAAGAGAAGATATATGTCGTGTGTTAATTCCTCTCAGTCAGTGTTCTCACATGTTAGTGTACCGTATGTACCGCGGTGTGTAAAGTTTCCGTGTGTCCAGTGAGGTCTGAGCCAGATCTGAGTAGCACCACTGTGCTAAGTCACCCGTGTGACCAGTGCGTTTGACAGCTGATGTCAAGTCAGCCCCCGAGTGACCTAGCCCTCTTGTACAGAAAGCTTTTGTGCTCGTCGCTCGTGATGTTCTGCAGAATCGTACCTGCTACGATTCCCATCGAGATTTGTTTCACTTCACCTCCAGACCTTCAGAATGCAGTTATATGTAGAGAAACAAGTCTGGGGATGCTTAGACTAACCTCTGCTATAACTCCAACTGTCGAGAGAATGACACAGTGTCAGCCTCGTGTCACAAACTTCAGTGAGCAGCCTGCACAAAGAAGATGTCACTTTGACTGCTAGCTCTCACTGCAGTCTGGTGTATGATGTTACGACTCCCAGATGTTTCGCCCAGTAGTCTCTGCCACGACTCGCTCCACAACTCGCTCCACGCTCGCCGGCAGTGACAGCCCAGCGACAGTACCCTCGAGAATGTCCTCCTGAGTCGCTTGCCAGAAGTCCTGCCCAGTTGCCGAGTTTTGTCGATGCCTCACTCGAGGGCACCAGCATGTTGAGTGAAAACCTGCAGCGACTCCTACGATGACTGCTTCACCGTTCCAAAGGAGACCGTAACCTGTTATGTCACAGCTCAGCCGCAGCGATGTCTCCTGTGTTGCAGTATCTGCCCAGACGCAGGAAGGCGTGCAGTGATGCCCTTCGACGCTCACTGCCTATGACCACGATGTTTAGCACACCCCCCATGTTTTTTTCTTCCCTCCCTGTAGGAAGTTTTTTTTCCATGTCCATATGTATATATATGTTTTTATTTTGTGTTCTGTGCCTTGTTCCTACGAGAGAGAGACCGAGTTCGGACTGACGACACTGGAGGACAGAAGGGTCAGGGGAGACATGATAACGACATACAAGATACTGCGGGGAATAGACAAGGTGGACAGAGATAGGATGTTCCAGAGAGGGGACACAGGGACAAGGGGTCACAACTGGAAGCTGAAGACTCAGACGAGTCACAGGGACGTTAGGAAGTATTTCTTCAGTCATAGTTATCAGCAAGTGGAATAGCCTAGCAAGTGAAGTAGTGGAGGCAGGAACCATACATAGTTTTAAGAAGAGGTATGACAAAGCTCAGGAAGCAGAGAGGAGAGAGGATCCAGTACGATCAGTGAAGAGGCGGGGCCAGGAGCTGAGTCTCGACCCCTGCAACCACATTAGGTGAGTACAACTAGGTGAGTACACACACACACACACACACACACACACACACACACACACACACACACACACACTCAACCACAAGGGGCAACATCTAGGTTATTATTAATGAGGGAAATTTGACAAGCCCACCTATGAAAACATGCTTCACGCCTGTGTACATACCGTGTCGTTTTGACCATACGTACACCCCTGTTTTTAAATTTGGGGGGGATGTTGCAATCGTCTGCCAAGTCTTTTGCTTTCGTAGTGAGTGATTTTCGTGTGCAAGTTCGGTACTAGCCCCTCTAGGATTTTCCAGGTGTATATAATCATGTATCTCTCCGCCTGCGTTCCAGGGAATACAGGTTTAGGAACCTCAAGCGCTCCCAGTAATTGAGGTGTTTTATCTCCGTTATGCACGCCGTGAAGGTTCTCTGTACATTTTCTAGGTCAGCAATTTCACCTGCCTTGAAAGGTGCTGTTAGTGTGCAGCAATATTCCAGCCTAGATAGAACAAGTGACCTGAAGATGTCATCATGGCTTGGCCTCCCTAGTTTTGAAGGTTCTCATTATTCATCCTGTCATTTTTCTAGCAGATGCGATTGATACAATGTTTGGTCCTTGAAGGTGAGATCCTCTGACATGATCACTCCCAGGTCTTTGACGTTGGTGTTTTGCTCTATTTTGTGGCCAGAATTTGTTTTGTACTGTGATGGAGATTTAATTTCCTCGTGTTTACCATATCTGAGTAATTGAAATTTCTCATCGTTGAACTTCATATTGTTTTCTGCAGCCCACTGAAAGATTTGGTTGATGTCCGCCTGGAGCCTTGCAGTGTCTGCAATGGAAGACACTGTCATGCAGATTCGGGTGTCATCTGCAAAGGAAGACACGGTGCTGTGGCTGACATCCTTGTCTGTCGGATATGAGGATGAGGAACAAGATGGGAGCGAGTACTGTGCCTTGTGGAACAGAGCTTTTCACCGTAGCTGCCTCGGACTTTACTCTGTTGACGACTACTCTCTGTGTTCTGTTAGTGAGGAAATTATAGATCCATCGACCGACTTTTCCTGTTATTCCTTTAGCACGCATTTTGTGCGCTATTACGCATGGTCACACTTGTCGAAGGCTTTTGCAAAGTCTGTATATATTACATCTGCATTCTTTGTCTTCTAGTGCATTTAGGACCTTGTCGTAGTGATCCAATAGTTGAGACAAACAGGAGCGACCTGTTCTAAACCCATGTTGCACTGGGTTGTGTAACTGATGGGTTTCTAGATGGGTGGTGATCTTGCTTCTTAGGACCCTTTCAAAGATTTTTATGTTATGGGATGTTAGTGCTATTGGTCTGTAGTTCTTTGCTGTTGCTTTACTGCCCCCTTTGTGGAGTGGGGCTATGTCTGTTGTTTTTAGTAACTGTGGGACGACCCCCGTGTCCATGCTCCCTCTCCATAGGGTGGAAAAGGCTCGTGATAGGGGTTGGGGCAGTACTATTACAAATCGAGAATGAGGAGTTGCTGCCTGTAGCATACTTTTCAGCCAAGTTCCAGCCACATCAGAGGGCTTACTCTACCATTGAAAAAGAAGCCCTTGCGCTGGTACTGGCTTTGGAGCATTTCGATGTTTATGTGGGCCAGACATCGCAGGTGGTCACAGTCTACAGTGATCACAATCCTCCAGTATATCTCCAAGCCATGAAGAACCACAACACAAGGCTCATGCGCTGGACGCTAAGACTGCAACCATACTCACTCAGAATTAAATATATTGCCGGCAAAGAAAATGTGTTGGCGGACTCTTTATCTAGAGTCTAATATTTTTATTTATTTAGGTTAGGATGTTATATTATTTGTGGTAACCCCTTTTCACGCTCTTTTTTTTTATCCCCTGGTGTGGAGTTTTTTTTTAGTGAGAGAATGCGGGCTACCGTCCGCCTGTATCTTGGACCTATGCTAGCCTGACTGACTGCTGTCTCACTCTGAGTTTAGGGTTTGGCTTTTTGTCACGAGAAAAGCTGAGCTCTATCTAAGAGTTGGATGGTGGAGAGGAAAGGCGGTCCCATTATTTTGTGCCATGGAGGCACGGTTACCACTGGGAGGTGGCAGCCTAATCCTGAGCCTTCTCGGGGTGGGGGTGTGGCATGCAAAGAGTACGTAACCTTTATTCGGCGCATGTACACACCCTCATTTACAGGCTATCTCCCCCAACCAGCGAACCAGGTTGCTAAGAGTTGATGATGGGGCCCCGTCGTTCAACTAGTGACCAGGTTCTAGCCAATAAGAAGATGGTTTTGGCAATCGCAGAGGTTATGTGGGTACCACTCACCTGTCTGCCCTTCTCATTCCCATTCTAGAGCTGGTTGAAGCACGGTCTGCTATCTTGTGGCTTCTATTTCTGCCTTGCTTACCGTGGAGTGCACTATACTTATCACTGTACATAGTGTACATATTGCTGTTCTAAATTGGTGAAGGATAATATAAGTCTAAACTTTTTCTGCTGTGTTTATTTTGCTCCCATTACACCCGGGATAACAGGCCATTTGGAATCCTGGGTTGTAATAACCGCCACCACCAGGGTCTTGGGATAACACCACCAGGGTCTGGGGACAACACCACCACCACCTCAAGGGTCTGGGGACCACACCACCACCACAAGGGTCTTGGTACCACACCACCACCACCAGGGTCTTGGTAACGCACCACCAGGATCTTGGTACCACACCACCACCACCAGGGTCTTGGTACCACACCACCACAACCACCAGGGTCTGGAAACCACACCACCACCACCGCCACCAGGGTCTTGGTAACACACCACCACCACCAGGATATTGGTACCACACCACCACCACCATCAGGATCTTGGTAACACCACCACCAACACCACCAGGGTCTGGGGACAACACCACCACAACCAGGGTCCCTTTGGGGCCACACCGCCACCACCAGGGTCTGGGTACAACACCACCACAAGGGTCTTGGGACCACACCACCAGGGTCTTGGGACCACACTACAAGGGTCTGAGGACCATACCACCACCACAAGGACCTTGGGACCACACCACCAACAGGGTATGGGAACCACACCACCACCAGGGTCTGGGGACCACAACACCACAAGGGTCTTGGGACCACACCACCACCACCAGGGTCTTGGTAGAACACCACCAGGGTCTTGGTACCACACCACCATCACCACCAGGGTCTTAGTACCACACCACCACCACCAGGGTTTTGGTACCACACCACCACTACCCAGGGTCTGGACCACACCACCACCACAAG
>NC_069413.1:28919681-28944615 GCF_026875155.1 Cherax quadricarinatus
GAGGGAAAGCAGGATAAAAGACATTGACACACACGATGCCTTCTACCTACTCACCAGGTGCCTGTGAATCCCAAAACTTACCTACTTTCTGAGATGCTCCCCAGCCTTCAGCAGTCCAAAACTCAAGTAATATGACTCTTTCCTTAAGACCATGCTAGAGAGTGTATTGAATCTTTCCCTTGAAGATGGACAGTGGTTGCAAGACTCACTTCCGGTCAGGCTTGGAGGGCTAGGAGTACGCAGATCCTCCCAGATTGCTCTACCAGCTTTCCTATCCTCTTCCATAGCATCAAACGAGTTGATAAGACAAATTCTTCCTGATACCCTCAGTGACTCAGCAGGAATAGAAGACCCTAGCTATGCCAGTGCCATCACTGAATGGGAGACTCCTGCTGCTCCAGCACCAAATCCTAGTGCAGCACTGGCTCACAAACAGTCAAGCTGGGATGGCCCGATCGCTAAAAATGTGCTAGTCAACATGCTCAGGGCTGCAACATCAGATAGGGAGATTGCCCGTCTCCAGGCTGTGAGTGCACCTCACTCCGGGGACTTCCTCCAAACAGTTCCCATATCGGCAATGGGAACGCGACTCGACCCTAAGACCCTCCGTATTGCAGTGGCTCTGTGCCTTGCTGCCCCAATTCACACAGAATATATGTGTATTTGCAGCGAAGCGCAAGCAGACCAATACGGTCTACATGGTCTTAACTGTTCCAAAACCAAGGGCTGGCATGCAAGACACAATGAGGTCAATGACATCATTAAGAGAACCCTTGCTACAGCAGGATGCCCTGCCGAGAGGGAGCCCCAATCACTAGCAGCCAACAATACCCACAACCTAGCAAACCGCCCCGATGGGATCACCATCTATTCTTGGAAGAATGGCAAGCTCTTAGCATGGGACTATACCTGTGTGTCCACGCTGGCTGACACCTATATCCATCACAGTGTGGGGCGACAGGGAGGAGCTGCTGACCACAGGGAGGAGTACAAGATCAGCAAGTACAGGGACATAAACCAACAGTATCAATTTGTCCCAGTGGGATCAGAGACCTTGGGATCATGGGGAAAAAATGTTACACGTTTCCTTAAAGAATTGTGTTCCAGACTCATCGACACCACCAGGGACCCAAGGGCAGCCACTTTCATGTTCCAGCGCCTCAGCGTAGCCATCCAGAGGGTAAATGCTTGCTGCGTACTTGGCTCGCGTCCAGCCTTGGAGGAGCTGGAGAAAATTCATGATCTTTGATACATTGTGCCATTGTATTCATGTTTATGTTTTTCTGTAAATGTATTCTGTTTATTAATAAAGGTTCACACAGAATATCAAATATAGGGGGTGTAGGAGAAGAAAATATTCAAACAGCTCCGGGGAGAACCTTGAGTTTTCCCTGAGGTACGTTTATTGTCTTCTCTGAGGATGAGGGTCCCCAGTCCAGCCATAGAGGTAGTACTTCCCTATATATGCCTGCCGCAGTTTGGTAAATGAATTAAAATCACTTGTTTCATGATTTCATTGCTATATAGACTGCTTGTTGAGGCGGGTATTCAAACAGGAGGAGGCTGAAATTAATCCTTGACATACCACTGCCACGAGTGTCCTCGAATCACGAGAAAGCACGTAGCTCTGCTGCATGCATGATCTTTGTAGGATCATTGGCTGAGTGGTAAAGGTAACGTGTATGTTGTGTTGTCTCTGGAGGCAGTACAAGGTTCGTAGGGTCCGAGTCCTGGCCTGCCACAGTTTGGTAAATGAATTAAAAATGAATTGTTTCGTGATTTCATTGATATATATATCTATATATATATATATATATATATATATATATATAATATATATATATATATATATATATATATATATATAATATATATATATATATATATATATATATATATATTGTTGCAGTATTATATATTTATATATACTGCAACATATCTCACACTCCTTCAGAGTGCAGTCACTGTACTTCCCACCTCCAGGACTCACGTCAGGCTAACCAGTAAATATAGCGTGAAATTAAAATTTAAGAGATATCTTGCTTGCATTTGGAATTTAGTGTAGAACGTCAATTTCTGAAAATGCACTCGACAGTATTAGAGAGAAATTAAAAAAGTAACTTATTAAGAATGAGCTAAATCATTAATAGAAGAGGAGAAAAGTGTTTGTTTATGAAATATTACAATACTAAACCGTATTATAACTATTTTTAATAATGTAACACTTTATCCATCACAATGGGTTTTTCCTAGTTTAAAAAGACTAAGTGATACTAAATGAAACAGGATCTGCTAATTTTCGGAAATTCAAAGTAGTGAAGCGGGTCTTTATAATTTAGGAAAATAAAGGGGTTAGTGTGTTTGCTTTCCCATCTTAACAGATTCTTGTATTAAACATTAATATATCTTGGATACTATAAAGTGAAGATTGAGAATACAACTAACTCCTTATAGGCGGACGAATATTCTCGTGGTTGCTTAAAAAAATACGACCCTACAATTATGGGTTGAAGTAATTACTTATAGATTCGAGTATGGTAAGTAAAGTCTTTAGTGCAATATCAGATATATCTAACTGGGGTGTAGTTATCTTAAAATATTTTAATTTTTGTTATTTGACATACCTAATTCTGATAGTAATGGTTTGGGTATTAATACCTATTTTTTGAGGAAACTACAGATTTTTACTCACACATCTACTATCTCCCACCGAGTATTAAGAATTAGGCTTTGATTCTTGTATATATTTCTTAAAATATTTTGCTGTATAGTATTAGTTGCTGTATAGTATTAGACTGTTATTCATAAACTATAGTCTTTGCTCTCTGATTCGAACTCTGATTGCGTACCCGCACTGCTAAACTGCTCTTTAGATTATTTTATTTCTGTGAAGTCTAGTAAACCGCTAGCTCTGATCTCGTACTTTCAGCGTTACTTCACGCTCTCTCTCTCTCTCTCTCTCTCTCTCTCTCTCTCTCTCTCTCTCTCTCTCTCTCTCTCTCTCTTCTCTCTCTCTCTCTTCTCTCTCTCTCTGGTTGAACATCACTGAGGCAACACCTCTCCTCTGCACTGTCTAGGAGAATGCTCTACTCCTCTGGTAATGTCATGTAGTCTCAGTGCTGGTAGAGTATGGATATATTGTTGACCTAGAACATACATCCTGTAACTCTGCACAACTCTTGAGACACTCTCCTTGCTTCACGTTTCGGATCAAACTCTAGATCTACATTGGCATCTACGCTCTATTGTAGTGGAGTTTTGGAAGGTACTGAACTCAGATTCAGTAATTTTGGAGTATTTTGCCTTGTATGGAGGACTTCTAGAGTATCCCCATTTAGAGTCGTTATTGTCTCCTTCCTTGCCTGACGCTGTGCTGCTTTGTGCCTTATTCTGTATGGCGAACTGATCACTTTACTGCTTAAGCTGTTTTACCTCCTCTCTGGGTCAGAAGTTACTATATTTCGGGACTTATTTTGTCAGTCACACTCTAAGTCAAGTGTAGCCGAACATACACACACACACAAAACACACACACACACACACACACACACACACACACACACCCCAACACACATAGGAAAAAGGGGGGGAAACGAAGACCGAGACGAGTATAGGTTTAGGTGGACAAAATTTGCAAACCTCATTAAAGGAGAAAGATCTTGGGGTGAGTATAACCCCGAGATGTCCCGGAAGCACAACCAAAAAAATGTAAGCATAGGGCGCTGGAAACCTGAGAACAGCATTCCGTCCCTTAGAAAGGAACATTCAAGCACTGTACCCCGTTATGTCGGGCCCCATACTGGAGAATGCACCCCTGTTTGGAACCCGCACTTGATAAAACTTAAAAGAAACAAGAAAGTAAAAAGGGTTTTGAAAAACAAGGTTAGTTCCAGAGAAAGGGGGGAATGTCTATGAAAAAAGTTTAAAGGGGAAAATCGGCCTGACCCCCGGGGGGAAGGAGGGTCAGGGGAGACATGATAACGACTTTAAAAAAATACTGCGTGGAATAGAAAAGGGTGGACAAGGACAGGTTTTTCCAGGGGGGGGAACAGAAACAAGGGGGGCCAAAATTTGGGAAGTTAAAGACACAAATGAGTCAGGAAAGAAAGGAGTATTTCTTCAGTATAGGTTGTAAGGCAGGGGAATGCCTAAAAAATGAGTGTGGGGCGGGAAACCATCACAGTTTTAAGACGAGGTTTGAAAAGTCATGGGCGGGGAGAGGGGGCCTATCAACCGGGAGAGGGGGGGCCAGGAGTAGGATCGCCCCCTGAAACCAAAATAGGTGGAAACAAATAGGTGAGTAAAAAACCACAACACACACACACACAATACACACACCCCACCCACACAACTCACCCCAACAAACCCAAAAACAAACACACCCCCACCCCAACACACCCCAACACACACACAACATATCACCACATACCCACAACAACCCACAAAAACACAAACACAAACCCACACAACACACACACACCCCACACACCACACCACACACACACAAAAACCCCCCAACAACACACACACACATAACACAAATTTTTAAAATTAAAAATGAAAACACCGTAGGGTTTTACATGGGGCACATGTATAAGTTTATACGCACCGCATGTTATGTTGCACGTACACATCACATACAAACACATGTTTATACATACCTAAACAGAGATTCCCGGATACCCCAACAAACATAATAAATTTTGTGTGTAGTCCAAAAAAGGGGGTTCTCGAATAAAAATTTAGACCTTACTTTCAGTTATTCTTTTCCAATTACCCCTTATATGAGATGAATTATACATTTTTACACTGTTTTTTAAAAGCCTGTGCCTTTGACTTACATTTTGTTTAATTGCATATGTTAATCAGGAAAGCAAGTTTTTGAAGGCGCTATTTGTTTAATTTCCCCCCGGGTGAACCCCTGGAGAGTAAATATAGCGAAAAAAAAATTATTATTTAAGGTTATCAAGATGCATGAGTCGACGTTCTAATTTTATTCAAGGGTCTCTAAAAAGAAGTAAAACATGATAAAGATAATTAGCCCTTTGGTTTTTAAAAAATATGTGTTATAATTAAAGCAGAGGTTTGTATGATTTTGAATTAGAAGTTCAAAAATGAATGCGAAAATTTTTGGCACCCCCCCAAGAGAGAGTTCAAAACTATAAGAAAGATCTTACAATAGTCTCATTGACTGCTTATGGAGGGAGAGTTGGAAAGCTCAAGAAAGATGTTTCAGAAGACGGCTGAAGAGTACATGAAAGGTCATGAAGAGGACGAACAAGATACACAGAGAAACAGCTGGGATTCGGCATAATTATCAGTCATTATCATTGTCCTCATCGCCTCCAAGCCGTGTGGACGAGCTGCGCAGACGCTCCTGTTTGAGTTTGTTTTGCGCAGTTTACCTGATTGAGCTGCCCCTAGCGTTGGTTGGTGGAAACTTTATTTTCTCCAACATGGCGCTGAATAGCAGAAGAAGAATCAACACTGTCTGCATTGAGATGATCCGTGGTGCTGTCACAGGATCCAACATGGATTTATTATTACCAGCGATCATTCGCGATACCTATGGTATAGCAAATGAGGAGATATGTTGGTGTCGAAATTAAATGGAATGACAAGAATTTTTCGTTAAGATGACGTCGCAAAAGGGTCTACGAGGCAGTGGTCGACAAGTATCAGGAGACCATCATACAGGTTAATACAGCTGTGTCGGTGAGACTTCATGATGTATCTCGACATTACACCTGGGTGAAAATCAGGAATGTGCCTTTTGAGGCGACGATTTTGATATTACCAGTGAATTTGCGTACTTATGGGACGGTTCACGTAGCCAAAAAGCAGGGAATGGGCAACTGGACCGTATGCAGGTGCGCGGGAAAGGCGGTATACAGTTAAAATGACTTTTTCGGCACCCTATTCCTTCATATATTGTGTTGAAAGAATTAAGGACCTCAAGTCTATGTAACGTATGCGGGGCAACAGCGTACGTGTCGGCTATGTGGGTCATATGACCACATCGCGGCGCAGTGTGAAAAAACGAAGTGGGTACCCGGCCCAAAAACAGCAACGGCAAAAGCCAGGGCAACAGAAACCCAGCAGCAACAGCACCAGGGGACGGGGTTTGGGCGATGAGCGAGAACAGCCCTCTTGCTAAAACCGCCCCAACAACGGTTGTCATGGAGTGAGGAGGTAGACAAAGAAAAGGAGCTTGAATCGCCAGTTGTAACGCTACAAGGAGAATCTCAGTCTTTTGGACTTTACATAAGGTTTTGTAGGAGAGACTACCTAATATGGGTGAAGAAGGGCGGCGTCTTTGGTAAAGGCGTTGGATGACTTGTTAGAGGAATCGGTCCTAGATCAGGTGGGAACCCGGGCTCAGTTCTGGGAAGGCTGTGAATGATGGTATGGCAGAAGATGACGGTTTGTCGACGAGAGAGTCTACAGGATTGAAGGGCATGCAGTAGAGGTGGAGTGCATCGGGACGGTGCTTCTGATGTCAAAATGCAGGTGGAGGGCGGGACACGAAAAAAGGGACTGCAGCATCATCGGATTCTATGATGTGCTAACTCCTGCCCAACGCCCTGGGAAAAAGTCTTGGGTGGAGGAACAGAAGAGAGGGAATGGTGAACCCAAGGATAAAGGGATTGCAAAGGTGATTCCCAACAAAGGGGGAGGGACAGAGGTGTTGCAAAACGAACTGGGGTAAAGTCAATGCCGGGGACAAAGGAAAACCCATTTGTTGAATTCAAGTGTTTTACTATAAAATATTAACGGGTTGAGAGCTGAGAGGAAGCTTAAGTGGTTTAATGAGTATTTGGTGCGACTTGGTGTGGATGTGGTATTCTTACAGGAACATAATTTTAGGCCTGGTTATGAGTTGGATATGGTGGTTATAATGTGTACATGGAACATGCGACACGTTTGAAAGGTGGGGCTGCCATTTTGGAAAAGGAAACTAGCCCGTTTATAGTGAGGCTTTGTGAAGGGGGGGAGGGGAGGGTAATTAGGGTGGAGGGAAACCTTGGGGTAGGGTTCCCATTAGTTTAGTATGTGTATTTGGTCCGGCTGAGGGTGACGTGAGTATTAAAACTAAATTTGTTCGGGACGTGCTGGTCTATTTTTTACGTGGTTTACCGAATGTTGCAATAATAGGCGGAGATTGGAATTGGCGTGATACGTCGTAAAGATGTGGAAGCCCAGAGGTGCGGGGTGTTGTTTGGGTATATTGGGGGATATATTGACCGGGGTGGGGTTAAAGGATGTGTGTGGGGGGGAGGGATGGTAGAGATACCTTCAATTAAACGAGGTTATGCGGCGAGGTTGGACCGAATGTACGTGCCTTGTGCGGTTACTGTGCGGAGGGTGGATGTGATAGATGTGGTTTTTTCCGATCATAGAGGAGTGGTAATAGATGTGGATATTGAGGGTGTGCCTCGGAGGGGTCCATCATTTTGGAAATTGAATGTAAAGTTATTAAAGGAAGAGGATAGTCTTTTGTTTTTTGGACATATGTGGGATCGTTTAGTGGTAGAAGCACCAGGGGATGTTGCCATGGTTAATTGGTGGGAAACAATAGCTAAAAAACGTATTAAGGAATATTATATTAATCGAGGGAAGAGATATAATCAGTTACAATACGGTTTTCAAAAATATTTAGAGGGGCAGTTGCGCGAATGTTATGCAAAAATTTAAAAGCTAATTATCCTTTTTATTGAAATTGAAAGTTTGAAGGAAAATATCCGGAATTTACAAAATGAGAGGTTTGATGGGGAAAGGCTTAGGGGAGGGATTGAGGAGGTTTTGTGGGGAGATCGGCCGTCGGCGTGTGTGTTGCGGAGTCAACACACACGTCGCAAGGCAATTGGAGTTAAGGGGGTTGAAATGTTCAGGTAGGTATGCAAGGGTATAAAGTGGACCAGGTTTTTGACGACGACTGAGGGTATGAGTGGGTATATTGATGCTTGGGTTAAGTTGAAAACGCAAAGTGTGGGGAATAAGTGAAATAGCATTACAGTCAATTGGAAGGTTTGTGCAGTGTGAGTTGACAGAGCATGATCGATTCGTTTTGGAAGGGCCGATAACGGAGTGCGAGACAGGGGGAGCTTTATCCGGGGCGCAATTAGGAAAGGCACCAGGAATTGATGGGTTGCCCAGTGACTTTTATCTCCAAAATTGGAGCGTTTTTAAAAAATTTTTGGTAAGATTATTCAATATCATTAAGCGGGATCGGGTTTTGGGGGGCACAGCAGCGGATGGCTGTGGTCGTTTTAGTGCCTAAAGGTGAGCCATTAACAGTTAAAGACTATCGTGCTATTTCGTTATTGTGTGGTGATTATAAGATTTTTGCAAGAATTTTAGCTAACAGAATAAAAAAATTTCCTGGGTAAAGTGATCGATAAGGGACAATATGGGGTGCCGGGAAGGTCTATGTATGACGGGCATGGTTTGATTAGAAGTTTTATTGAAGAAAGAGTAAAATTGGGAGGGGGGGGGGGGTGTTGGCTATAGATTGGGAGGCGGCATATGATAGGGGTAAAAGGGAAGCGTTATGGAAGATTATGAGATGGCAGGGGTTTGGAGAGGAAATTATATCATGGGCCAAATTAATGTATCAAGATGCATCCTTGCGGGTGCAGGTAAATGGAAGGTTAGGAGAACAAATTCAGATGGAGCAGGGGTCTACGTCAAGGTTGTCCCCTTTCACAAATATTTTTTTTTTCGTGTTTACAGGATCCCTTTTATAGAGGAATTAGGGTCTTATTGGCAGCAAATGGGGTTGGTGACGAAAAGGGGTGGGGGGGTGGCATTGTTGGATAGTTGATGGACAAACGTTTTGAAGTGGTAACGGGATTTGCCGGGTGGAAAAGTTAGTAAATGTTTTGGAAAAGGCTTCTGGCATGTCAATTAATAAGGGGGAAAACGAATATATGGATCTTGGAGATAGGTTAAGTGAGGATGTGAAGTAGTTGAAAGGTGGAAAAAGGTGGACCAATTATGATATGTGGGATCGTTTATGTAGTGATACGTTGCACAACAAATAAATTCAGTGCGTATTGTAGATGGTGTACTGAAGCGCCCTCAGTGGTTTACGAGCTGCACACTTAACTTTTGCATCAAAGAGTAATTACAACGAATGTCCTATTATATAGTAAAACTTGGCATGTAGCAGCAATATATCCGATACTTCGTAGTGAGATACAAAGGTTAAAAGCGCGTTTTTTTTTTTTGATTCCCTTTGGGGTACTGGAAGCGAATGGTTAGGTAGAGCGGTTGTCACACTCCCGGTTGGCCGTGGAGGGCTGGGTCTTATAGCTGTTGAAAAGAGGATTATGAGTGGGGTATTTGAAACGTAGTTATAAGCGGGAGGGGGGGGGGGGCGAGGGAAGGCGGGACTTCATAAGATACGTCAGGATATGCAACGGTGGTGGGTGGGTAGGGGAAGTTCATAATTGGTTTAGGCAATGTTACGGGTCGTCATAAACATGACGATCCTTCACATATTAAATTGGGAAACCTTGATGGGGTGGAAGGTAAGGCAGTGGTAGCAGTGGTAGAAGGTGTTTTTTCCGATGTATGATTGGCGTAATATCTGGGGGCGTTTTTGAACAAATTACGTTTAAAACCTAAAGTACGAGAAGTAATGTTTTAGATTTTTACATGGGATCTTACCGTCTGGAATGATTTTTTTCCATAAAAGAATACGGGAGGATGGGATATGCAAGGCTTGTGGTGGATGGGAGCTGTTTTCCATATAGTGTTTTTTGCGAATGTATTGAACTAATAAGGGTTTGGTTTGGGGAAGGTAATAAGGTTAGTGGGAGGGGGGGGTTTGCAGGTGTTGAGGGTTTTAAGCTTAGACATAGGTGGGGTGAATCAGATGGTAGAGAATGCGGTAGGGTATATAATTACAGATTATAAATTTTTATGTCTTGGCTATGAGAGGAGCGAACGTGTGTGAAAGAATTAATGCATTAACAGCAACTTTTTATAGGACAAAGTGTAGGAATAAGGAGGTGTATGGGGGGAGATGGGAGAGGGATTTAAGTGAGGGTTATAGGAATTTCACTTTACGGGATTTACGGGAGTTGAAAGGCAGGTAAGGGGGATGAAATGGGTGGTTTCCTAGATGGGCGGTAGCGTGACGAAATTTGTTTTTATGAATGTTATATGAGGTATGTCTGGGGTGCAATTTTAACATATTTGTTCCGAGTGTGTCAAGTACAATTTCAGTTATATTTTGGAAATTATCGACTTATAACTAGGTATGTGTGTAATAATATGCATGTGTTGTATGTGTGTGGGGTATTTGTGTATGTATGTGTGTGTGTATGTATTTTATGTATATATGTATGTGTATGTGTATGTATGTATATATATGTATATGTATATATATATGTATGTGTATGTTATATGTATGTATTGTATGTATGTATGTTTACTTTCTTGTATATACCATTAATGGTTTTTCCCCATGAACATTTTCAATGATATTTCAATACATATTTTCTATGAGCATTTATGATTTTGATACAATGTGTAAATGTCAAAATGGCTTTTTGTTTCCAGTTTAATTTACAATTGTATTTTTGTAAGCACAATTGATTTTGGTGCCAAGAAGTATGTAGTTTAAGAGTTTACGAACCCTTGAAGTTGTAAGAATTTTGGATGAATTATTCATGGTTGAGTTGACTAATATTTTAACTGACGTTGTAAGTGATTGTGTTCAATTAGACAACATACTTTAAAATACTTATTTATATGTATGTACATGTATGTAAATTGAAGTCTGATTTTAAAGGTGAAGAGTGGGTTTTCCTTTTTTGTTCTTTTTTTTTTTCTCTTTTTATGGTAATACAGGTTGTATCATGTACACCAACAAATATGGTTAGGGGTATGTGGTAAAATTTTCGTGTTGATTAGACATTTATAATACAGATGAAATACTAGGCTTAGGTTAGGGTAAATTTATGATAATTGTGGAAAAGTTCTTTGATTCAAACTGCTCTTTATTATACTTGTATTTTATTATTCTAGTGTGAATTAAGAGCAAGGATGATTAATTTGAGGAAGAGTTAATATAGGTTTGCATGTTTTTGCGAAAAGTTAACTTATCCACATGTAGCTAGTATAGGACAATTTTAAGCTTCGGTATCTGATTTTATATGTAGGTAATAGTGGTCATATTTGTTATATTGTAATGTTATTCGTTAATGTTTCAATATCTAATGTAACGTTTTTTCAGTTATTTGTTCATATATTGTCATCTTTAGGGTTTTTCCTTTTGTCTATTGTTGGTTTTAAATAAAATATAAAAAAAAAAAATTATCAGTCATCTAAAATATTATTGAGATAATATGTATGCATTAGCGCAGTGACACAATTCAGACTTATTGTACCTGTTGCTATGACTAATTTTAATTATTTTAGCCAGGGATAATATTAATCCTGGGCTACTTTTACAATTTTCATACATCAACCACACCTGCAAAGTAGCCTTTGCATTTAACTTTGGCTGAAAACCGTCAAATGTGTCACTTTGACGCTAGACTGAAAACGCAATTATTTAACAGTAATTTGGACATTATCTTCGTTAACTCCGTTTTCATTACTCGCCCCGAAAGCTTTAATCAGCCTTAATGTATTGTTTTATTTATTAACATTATGATATTTTATAATTGATTATTTATTGCTAACAATATTCAATCTTACCTCACTAAATTTAACTAAATCAAATCTAACTTAACGAAATTTAACCTCAATAATATATATTGTAAAATTTGATTCTAACAGTATGTAAGAAATCGTCTTTGATTTAGGAAGACCGGATACATATTGCATACTTGGCCATGTCTCTTTAAGGACAATGGTCACTGGAACGAATTCTCCAATAAGTTTTTGAGGAGCAGACAGTAATTACTAGAAAAGGCACAGAAGTGGATCAAAGAATAGGAAAAAGACAAGGTAATTGTCGGAGAAGCGGTGTAAGAATTAGGAAGTGTAACAAGCCGAGTTACACAAGGATTTGTGCTGAGACCTGAACTGTTTCTGTAATGTGTCAACGACATGCTGAAAGAGATGTAGTGTCCCAATTTCGCAGAGGAATTGAGAGGTAAGAAACACAGATGAGTAATAGCCATGCCAGGAAGTGTTTCTTTAGCTTCAGGATGATCTGGAGACGTGTACTTAGCTCAGTAATAGCCATGCCAGGAAGTGTTTCTTTAGCTTCAGGATGATCTGGTGACGTGTACTTAGCTCAGTGGTGACGTGTACTTAGCTCGAGTGGTGACGTGTACTTAGCTCAGTGGTGACGTGTACTTAGCTCAGTGGTGACGTGTACTTAGCTCTGTGAAGACCTGTTTGTGTGTTCTCTGTGAATCTGAACCAGGATGCCCTCTCTTGAGCAACTTTACCAGCAGCTGAGAGAAGAGCTCAGAGTTGCTAAGCTGGAGATACGGCGATTAACAGAGGAGAACCAGAGGATTCGTAGTAATCCTCCTGTTGTGAGTCCCCAGGTTAAGAGGGGAGCTTGGTCAGTGGCCTGGCAACATGGAACCAAGCTGAGGATCAAGAAAACGGTTGGAGAGGCAGAAACAACGAGAAACCAGAAGACTACCGTGGAAACTTCCAACCCATTCTCCGTGCTACCTGACGAATATGAGTGTTCTACTGGGAATGCCACAACGAGCACCAAGGAAGCATTGGCAGACGTGAGTGAGACATCCCTAGAAACCCCAACGAAGACCATCGAGAACGTCTTGACGAATTCCACAAGTGGTGTAATGCAACCTGACGAATGTGAGTCGACTACTGGGAGCATCACCACGGACGACGCCAAGGAAGGTAAAAACATTGTTGTTGTTGGGGATAGCCAGATTAGGTACATGGATAGGGCATTCTGCTTGAAGGATAGGAGTAGGAGGCAGAGAGTGTGTTTTCCTGGGGCTGGGATGAAGGATATTGTTAGCCGTCTGGATGACATCATGAGAGGTAATGGGAGCAATCCTATTATCTGTCTCAGTGCTGGAGGCGACGATGTTGGCAGACGTAGGAGTGAGGACCTGATTAGCAGGTATAGGTCAGCAATAGAGATAATTAGGAGGAAGGGTGGGAAACCTGTCAAATGTGGCATTTTGCCAAGGAGAGGAGTTGGAAATGAATGGTTGTCCAGAGCAATTGGTGTCAATTGCTGGCTGGACAAATACTGTAAGGAGAATGCGGTAACATTCATTGACAACTGGGACCTCTTCTATGGCAGAAATGACATGTATGCCAAGGATGGGGTTCACTTATCTAGGTGTGGGGTGGGAGCACTGGCCAACGCAGTGGAGGGAGCTGTTAGGTCTTTAAACTAGGAATAGTTAGTGGTATGGGTTTTGGCGGGAAAACTGTGATTTCGCAGGGTAGTAATATGAGTACTAGGAGAACTAGCAATAGGCAAAATGAGGTGGATATTGGAAAGCCAGTGGCACTAATTGACAAGGACAGTAATAGGTTTAGTGGAATAACAGAAAGGAGCAGGAAGGGTAAAGAGAGAGGAGGGTCTTTAAATATTTATTACACAAATAGTCGCAGAGCTAGGAATAAGATGGACTAGTTGAGACTAGTTGCTAGTGCAGGTAACATTGATGCATTTGCCATTACTGAGACGTGGTTTAATTCAAAAAGTCGGGACATGCCTGCAGAATGTCACATTCAGGGTTTTAAATTGTTCCAAGTAGATAGAAGTGTCGGGAAGGGGGGTGGGGTGGCTTTGTATGTCCGAGATCGCTTGAACTGTTGCATAAAAACGGGTATTAAGTCTGAAGTAACACAGAGTCTGTTTGGATAGAATTTTCAGAGGGGCATGAAAAATTAATTTTAGGTGTGATATACCGTCCCCCAAATTTAGATAGGGACCAGGGGAGACTACTATGGGAGGAAATTGTTAGGGCCACAAGGCACGATAATGTAGTAATTCTAAGAGACTTTAACTTTAGTCATATTGATTGGAATTTCTTGACTGGGAATTTAGAATCATACGACTTCTTAGAAGTAGTTCAGGATTGTTTTTTGAAGCAGTTTGTGACAGAACCTACAAGGGGTAATAACCTGCTTGACTTAGTTCTGGCAAACAATGAATCCCTTGTTAATAATTTAGAAGTTTCAGAGGATCTGGGTGCTAGTGACCACAAATCAATTACATTTAGCATTGAATGGAAGTACGATAGTAGCGATAACTCAGTAACAGTCCCAGATTTTCGCTTAGCAGATTACGATGGGCTTAGAGAACACTTATCATCTGTTGACTGGGGTAACGAAGAGAGCTATCAATATGACAGTTTTCTGAACACTTACATGCTGCTCAAAGAACGTTTATCCCTTATAAAGAAATTAGATCAAATAGAAATGACCCAAAATGGATGAATAATAGGCTGAAATATCTACTAGGGCATAAGAAAGGAATTTATAGGCGTATCAAAAGAGGCGAGGGTCATCTTATGAATCAGTATATTGACATTAAGAGGGACATTAAAAAGGGGATAAGAAAAGCTAAAAGGGACTATGAAATTAAAGTTGCTAGGGATTCTAAAACTAACCCAAAAAGTTTTTTCCAGGTATATAGAACAAAAGTTAGAGATAAGATAGGTCCCCTTAAAAATAACTATGGGCATCTTACTGACAAAGAGAATGAAGGAAGACACTAATAATATTCCAGTAATTAATTTTTATAGTGGGCCAGAAGAAGATAAATTATGTAACATCACAGTCACTAGTGAAATGGTTGTGAAGCAGATAGACCGACTGAAGCAAAATAAATCACCGGGACCTGATGAGGTTTTTTCAAGGGTTCTTAAAGGAATGCAAAATGGAAGTCTGTGAACCATTAACTAATATTTTTAATTTATCTCTTCAAACAGGTGTAGTGTCTGATATGTGGAAGATGGCTAATGTAATTCCTATTTTTAAAACAGGGGACAAGTCGTTACCATCAAATTACCGCCCAATAAGCCTGACCTCAATTGTAGGCAAATTACTAGAGTCAATTATAGCTGAGATTATAAGAAGCCATCTCGATAAGCATAGCTTGATTAATGATACTCAGCATGGATTCACAAGAGGCCGTTCTTGTCTAACTAATTTATTAACTTTCTTCAGTAAAGCTTTTGAGGCTGTTGACCACGATAAAGAATTTGATATTATTTACTTAGATTTTAGTAAGGCATTTGATAGAGTTCCGCACCAAAGACTGCTGAAGAAAGTAGCAGCTCATGGCATTGGGGGAGGGTGCTCTCGTGGATCGAATCATGGCTCACAGACAGGAAGCAGAGAGTGTCCATAAATGGGGTTAAATCCGAGTGGGGTTCAGTAACAAGTGGCGTTCCACAGGGATCAGTCTTGGGCCCGTTGTTGTTTATAATATATATCAATGATCTTGATGAAAGAATTACTAGTGATATGAGCAAATTCGCCGATGACACTAAGATAGGTAGGATAATTGATTCAAACGTAGATGTTAGGGAACTTCAGGAGGATTTAGACAAACTCTACTCTTGGTCAGAAAAGTGGCAGATGCAGTTCAATGTAGATAAATGCAAGGTTCTGAAGCTCGGGAGTGTCCATAACCCTAGCACTTATAAGTTAAATAATGTAGAACTTAGCCATACAGATTGCGAAAAGGACTTGGGGGTTATGGTAAGCAGCATCCTTAAACCAAGACAGCAATGCCTAAGCGTGCGTAATAAGGCAAATAGATTACTGGGTTTATATCAAGAAGTGTAAGCAACAGAAGTCCAGAGGTCATACTGCAGCTTTATAAAATCATTAGTAAGGCCTCACCTAGATTATGCAGCTCAATTCTGGTCTCCATATTACAGAATGGACATAAATTCGTTAGAAAACATTCAGCGTAGGATGACTAAATTAATACATAGCATTAGAAATCTTCCTTATGAAGAAAGATTGATGACTCTTAAGTTACATTCTCTTGTTAGACGAAGAATGAGGGGAGACCTGATCGAAGAGTATAAGTGGAAGATAGGTATTAATAAAGGGGATATTAACAAGGTCTTGAGGATATCTCTCCAAGAGAGAACCCGCAGTAATGGATTTATATTAGATAAGTTTAGATTTAGAAAGGACATAGGAAAGTATTGGTTTGGAAATAGGGTAGTTGATGAGTGGAACAGTCTATCTAGTTGGGTTATTGAGGCTAGTACTTTGGGTAGTTTCAAATTTAGGTTGGATAAGTACATGAGTGGGAGGGGTTGGATTTGAGTGGGACTTGCACATCAGAGCTTATTTCTTGGGTAGCATTGAAAATTGGGTTGGTCAAATGTTTGTTAGTGGGATGAATTGTAAAGGACCTGCCTAGTATGGGCCAACAGGCCTGCTGCAGTGTTTCTCCTTTCTAATGTTCTTATGTTCTTAATAACGTTGATGAAGATGTTGTGGATGCTGGCTCCATACATAGATTTAAGAGCAGGTACGACAATTACACCTAAAGCTAGGTGTGAGTGAATCTGCAAACAGCAAGTTGGAGGCGAGACCAGGAATTGTGAATCGACCCCTGCAACCACATGTAGGTAGGGACACACACACACACATACATACACGGAAACCAAGGACACGGGAATGATAACAGACGTGATCTTTCAAACCTGATATCAGGTTCTGAGGAAAGATAGAGGGAACAGAGGGAAAGGAGGAGTTTTGAGAAGTTGGAAGGAATGATCAGAAGGAAAGCAAATGACCCAAGGTGGTGATTGCAGTGATGTACAAGCCACCACAGAAGAGCAGGACGCCAAGACAAGAGTATGATGAGAGCAGAGCAGTGGTGGACACATTAGCTAAAGGGTGGTAAGAAGGACCAAAATTGGTAAGGCAAAGTCTTTAGATGTGGGTCATTTCAATCACAAGGAGCAGAAACGTGGAGGGCTAAGATAATGGAGGCAGTACTGGAAAACATCATGCATCAACATGTTAGGGACACTACCAGAGAGGCAGAAGAAAGGATGAACAAGCAAGGTTGAACGTAGTGTTCACCTTGAGTATTTCAGACATTGGGGACATCTCATATGAAAAGCTCCTTGGCGGTAGTGATCACATAATGAGCTCCAATCCACTCTAGAATTAACTAAGTGAAGAGTGAAGCAGCACGAGAAGGACGGAAGAAGCCAAACTACAAATGAGGTACAGTGGGAAAGAGAACTAGTGGAAAAACAGCAAATGAAATGATGTTATACGTGACCACAAAGTGCAGGAAGGATCAGAGCGTTCACCCGAAGATGTAGAGGCCAAATAAGGAGATTAGCAGAAGAGCCAAAAACGAATATGCATGGATAAGGAGGTAGGCCAAGCAGCAACACGAGACTGACATATCATTGAAAGAAAGCTCTGACCCAAAGCTGTTGTACAGCCACAACAGTCAAGAACCAGGTAATCAGGCTGAGGAAGAGAGGAGGGGAAATCGCTTGAAATGACCGAGAAGTATGTGAGGAGTATTTTCAGAGGAGATAGAAGGACTCCATCAAACCAGGGTAGTAGGGTACACAAACAAGTGCTGGAAAACATTACACACAACCTAGGAGGAGGTGAAGGGGCTACTAAGCGAACTAGATACCTCAGATGTGATGGGACCGGACATCTCTCTATGGGTCCTGAGACAGGCAGCAGAGGCAGTATGTGCCGCTGACAGCAATCTTCAACACATCTCTCGGAACAGGGCAACTGGGCAACTACCTGAGATGTGGAAGCAGTAAATGAAGTCCCAGGTTTTAAGAAGAGACCGACAGGCACTATTAAGCTACCCGACCAGTTTCACTGACATGTATAGTGTGCAAAGTCATAGAGAAGATTATCAGGAGAAGAGTGATGGAGCACATAGAAAGGAATGAGCTAATACACAATAAGAAGCTCGGATTTAGGAGGTCAAGCCCTGTGTCACAAATCTACTGGCGTTTTACGACAGGGTAACATAAGTAAAAGAGGAGAGGGAGGGATGGGTAGACTGCATTTTCTTGGACTATAAGAAGGCTTTCGACACAGTTTAACACAATTAACTCCTGGAGTTTAACCCCACCAAGGGCAAAGTCAGGAAGACTAGGGAAGGTCAAAGAAGACCGCAGACGGAGTACAAGCTAGGGGGCCAAATGCTGCAGATTTCGCTCAAGGAAAAGGATCTTGGGGAAGAGTATCATACCGGGCATATCTCCAGAGGCGCATAGCAATGAAATAACTGCTGCAGCATATGGGCGCCTGGCAAACCTGAGAACAATGTTTCGACACCTGAGTAAGGAGTCATTCAAGACACTGTACACTGTGTACATCAGATGCCTATTGGAGTATGAAGCACTAATATAGAACCCATACTTCATCAAACACATCAAGAAATTAGAGAAAGTGCAAAGGTTTGCATGCCCTACGAAAAGAGGTTTAGGGAAATCAACCAGACGACACTTGAGGACAGGAGGGATATAGATGACATAATAACAACATATAAAATACTGAGAGGAATTGACAAGGTGGATAGGGCCCGAATGTTATAGAGATGAGACACAGCAACAAGGGCTCACTACTGAAAGTTGAAGATTCAGATAAGTCACAGGGAAGTTAGGAAATATTTCTTCAGTCATAGAATTGTTACAAAGTGGAACAATCTGGAGAGTGGTGTAGTGGAGATAGGATCCATACATAATTTTAAGAAGAGGTACGATAAAGCTCATGGAGCAAGGAGAAAGTGGACCTAGTAGTGACCTTGGAAGAGGCGGGGCAAGGAGCTCTGAATCGACCCATGCAACCAAAAATTGGTGAATACAAATGGGGGACTACACACACACAAACACGCACACACTCACACACACACCACACACACACACACACACACACACACACACACACACACACACACACACACACACACACACACACACACACACACACACACAGATATTAGGAAGTATTTCTTCAGTCATAGAGTTGTAAGGCAGTGGAATAGCCTAGAATATCAAATCCTCAGGAAAGACAGAGGAATGAGAGGGGGAGGAGAGGGGAAGGAGGAGTTGCACTGCTCATTAAAAATCAGTGGGGATTTGAGAAAATGGAAGGAATGGAATGCATGGGCAAAAGGGACTACTTAGTAGGAACAATCCAGTCTGAGGGCCATAAGGTGGTAATTGCAGTAATGTACAACCCGAAACAGAACTGCAGGAGGCCAAGAGAAGAATACGATGAGAGCAACAGAGCAATGGTCGACACACTAGCCGAGGTGGACAGAAGAGCTCAAAGAGAGGGAGCAAAGTTACTAGTTATGGGTGATTTCAATCACAAGGAGATTGACTTGAAAAACCTCGAGCCCCATAGGGGTCCCAAAACATGGAGAGCCAAGATGATGGATGTGGTACTGGAAAACCTCATGCATCAACATGTTAGAGACACTACTAGAGAAAGAGGTGAGGATGATCCCAAGGAAAACAGAAATAATGGCAAGACCAGAACGAGTCCTTGGTTCACCCAAAAGTGTAGGGAGGCAAAAACTAGGTGTGCTAGAAAATGGAAAAGGTACAGAAGACAAAGGACTCAGGAAAATAAAGAGATTAGCTGAAGAGCCATAAACGAATATGCACAGATAAGAAGGGAGGCTCAACGACAATATGAAAATGACATAGCATCGAAAGTCAAGTCTGACCCGAAGCTGTTGTATAGCACATAAGGAGGAAAACAATAGTCAAGGACCAGGTAATCAGACTGAGGAAGGATGATGAGGCGTTCACAAGAAACGACCGAAAGGTATGTGAGGAGCTCAACACGAGATTTAATGAAGTATTTACAGTGGAAACCGGGAGGACTCCAGGAAATCAGAACAGGGAGGAACACCGACAAGTGCTGGATGATGTACACATAACCAAGGAAGAGGTGAAGAAGCTGATATGTGAGCTTGACACCTCAAAGGTGGTGGGACCAGACATCTCTCTGTGGGTCCTTAGAGAGGGAGCAGAGATTCTGTGTGTGCCCCTAACAAAGATCTTCAACACATCCATTGAAACTGGGCAGCTCCCTGAGGTATGGAAGATGGCAAATGTAGTCACAATTTTTAAAAAAGCAGACAGACATGAGGCATTAAACTACAGACCTGTGTCACTAACGTGCATAGTATGCAAAAGCATGGAGAAGATCATCAGGAGGAGAGTGGTGGAGCACCTGGAAAGAAACAATTGTATAATCGAAAACCAGCAAAGTTTCAGGGAAGGAAAATTCTGTGTCACAAACCTTCTGACAAGGTGACAGAAGTAAGACAAGAGAGAGAGGGGTGGATAGATTGCATTTTCTTGGACTGCAAGAAGGCCTTCGACACAGTTCCTCACAAGAGGATACTGCAAAAGCTAGAGGACCAGGCACACATAACAGTAAAGGCACTGCAATGGATCAGAGAATACCTGACAGGGAGGCAACAACGAGTCATGGTACGTGACGAGGTGTCAGAGTGGGCGCCTGTTAAGAACGGGATTCCACAGGGGTCAGTTCTAGGACCTGTGCTGTTTTTGGTATATGTGAATGACATAACGGAAGGGATAGACTCAGAAATGTCCTTGTATGCAGATGATGTGAAGTTAATGAGGAGAATCAAAT
Organism: Cherax quadricarinatus; assembly: GCF_026875155.1. Classification (NCBI taxonomy): domain Eukaryota; kingdom Metazoa; phylum Arthropoda; class Malacostraca; order Decapoda; family Parastacidae; genus Cherax; species Cherax quadricarinatus. Next base: position 28,940,289 of record NC_069413.1, read on the forward strand.
CGGTTGAGGATCAGGCATGACTACAAAGAGACCTGGACAGGCTACAAGCCTGGTCCAGCAACTGGCTCTCCTTGAATTTAACCCTGCCAAATGTAAAGTCATGAAGATTGGGGAAGGGCAAAGAAGACCACAGACACAGTTTTGTCTAGGTCCCCAAAGCTGAAACCTCACAAAGGGGAAAAAGTTTGGGGTGAGTATAACCCCGGGGCATTCTTGAGGAGCCATCAATCAGATAACTGGCAGTGTACGGGCGTCTGGAAAAACCTAAGGTAGCGTTCGAACCTCAGTAAGGAATCGTTCAGACTCTGTACTATTTACGTCAGGCTTTTGGAGTATGCAGCCCAAATTTGGAATCCACCCCTGGTCAAGACGTCAGGAAATTAGAAAAAAGTGAAAAAGGTTCGCAAAAGATAGCCCCAGAGAAAGGGGAAATTTGTCCTTCGAAGAAAGGTTAAGGAATGGGGCCTGCGACACTGGAGGGCGGAGGGTCAGGGGGCCTGTAAGCAAAAAATATGTGCGGAATAGAAAGGTGGACAAAGACAGGTTTTCCCAGGTTGGACACAAAAAACAGAGGCAAAATTTGGAAGTTGAAGACTCAGAGAAAAAAGGGGATGTTAGGAGTATTTTTCATTTTATAGAGTTGTCGGGCCCGTGGAATAGCCTAGAAAGTGACGTGTGGAGGCGGGAACCTCATAGTTTTAAAACGAGGTTTGATAAAACAACACAAATGGGTGAGTACAACCCCCACACACCCACACACAAACCCCCACAACATCACCACACACACTCACCACCACACACACACACCAAAACACACAACCACACACAACACAACCCTCACACACACAAACCCCACACCTAAGCAGTATCGTAAATAGTGCTCCAGGATTTGCTTCTGGGGCGTCCCAAAATATTTTGCGGTCTCGTACGTGAGTGAATCAGTGAAATACCACAAGAGTGAATAGTATCAAAAGTGCGAAAAAATGTGTAGGAAAAATTTTTTAATTTTAAAAAAAGAATGAAATTTGAGTGGGGAGGGGAGCACTCAGCTGTCAGGTATGGCCGCAGTGTTGAACAAAATATCCAAACGTTAATTGGGTTAACGGTGTGTCTGAAAAAAATTTAAAAATAATATGTTGGGTTTATTATGCAGCAGTGAGGATAAGGTCATAAAGAGTGATTTAAATAAATATGAAGTAAGAAAAAATTTGTCAAACCCGTGTTTGGGGTTGTGAAGAGCTAACATCATCGATTGTTATGCCATAATTCGTATAAAGAAAAAGAGGGATTCAAATTTTAAAAAAAAAAGAAAATAAAAATTGAATGATTAAAGTTCCTGAAGGGGTTACAAAAAAGAAGGGTTGTAGCGACCAGCAGGAACCTCCATTGTTGGCAGACGAGCACTTGTTTTTGTGGTTATTTTGGGTTGGTCTAAAGTCCAAATGTCTCGCCCTGGGTTGTATGAATACCATCTCTCTCTCCTATTTCGTATAGGGGATAATGGGTTAGTAAATTATCTAAATATCGCCCGGGAAAATCCGAGTTGTGAGCCCAGTGAACCCCCCCCCCCCTTTTTTTTTGAGGGGCAAGTAGTAAAAAAATCGACATACAAACCCCTGTGCACCCCATAATTTTGTTTAATAAACATTGTATTAATAATAAGGAATTTTAGTGAGAAAAAAAAAAATCCCCATAATTTTTCAAAAAGAAAGTGCCTAGTTGGGGAATTGGGCCGGGGAGGTACGGGGAACAACAACAATAAAAAATAGTGTTAACGTAACCCCCCCCCCCTTTTTCAAAGAACGACAAAACTAGTAAAAAACACCCAACCCCCCAAAAACCCAAGTGTCGCAATTTTAATATTATATATTTATTGTGTATAATAAGGTTGTTTGGAAAATTTTTTTATAATTTTTTTTTAAAAAGATTTTGGTAGCCTAGTGTGGACGAAAAACCCACCACAAACACCACACACACACACACACCCACACCACAAAAAAAACACCCAACCCCCACACAAACCACACACCCCACCCCAACAACAACCCCAACACACCCAAAACCCACACACCCACACACCCACCACAACCCAACAAACCCCAAAACCCAACCCCAACCACACACCCAACCACAACCACCCAACCACACACCCCCACCCAAACCACCCACCCCCCCCACCAACACCACCCAACCCCACAACCCACCCCAAAAACCCCCAAACACCCAAAACCCCAAACCCCCAACCCCCACACCCCCCCCCCCCCAAAACCCCACACACCCCCAACCCCCACACACACCAACCAAAAATCCCACACCCCAACACCCAAAAAAACCACACCCCCAAAACACCCCCCCCAACCCCCAACACCCCCCCCCACCCCCCCACACCCTCCCCCCCCCCCCCCCCAAAAACCCCCCAAACAACCATATTCCAAACATTATCCCCCTCCACGAATTTTCCACTCCTTTCCCGATCCCTCCCCCCTCCACCCCCCCCTCCCCACTTCCCTCCACCCACTTACCCACTTTTGCTTAATCTTTCCCACCCCCTCCCCTTCCCCCTTTAAGCCCGTTCCTCCTCACCCCCCCCCCACCGGGACATATACAATACAAACCCCAAACAACAAAATTACATAGGTTTCCCATTTGAGGGCAATAAATTTAAAAAAAAAAATCACAAAAAAAAGGGGGAACAAGAATGGGAAAAAAGAAACTAAAAGAATTAGCATGAAAAATGGAAGAGGGATAGACAGGAAAAGCGGAAGTGGGGGGTGAAAGTCAAAACGCAGGGCCAGGTACGATTTTAGAAGGAAGGAAAAAATCTGAAAAGCTAAAGAACTAAAGAACTTTTTGGGATTGAACAGAGCCCCGTCCTCACCACAAAAAAAGGGGTGAGGGAAAGGGGAGGGGCAAAATGCATGTGAACCTTTATCAGTGGAGTTGTAGTAAATGAAAGGAAAGCTTTGTGGAGGCCAAAAAAAGACCACAACAGAGCCGGGGAAGCGAGTGGGAAAAATGACGGGCCCACTGAGCATGTACGTAGTAGTGAAAAATGAGAAAGGGAAAAACTGCAATGGGGAAATCAAAATTTAAGAGGGGGTAACAGGGAATGCAGTGGGAGAATGAAAGGGTGAGGTTTATTTTGTGTTGGGTACAGGAAGTTGAAGGGGAAAAATATGAAAACAAGAAAAAAAAGGGGGAAAAAAAAGCAATTGAAAGCATCATGAGTAAACGGGGAAAACGCAGACCCCCCTGGAAAATTTTTTGGGAAAAGGGGTTTGAAAAAAAGAAACCGGCCGTGAAAAGGACCCAAAAGGCAGAATCGACTGGACCCGGATATGCGGAAAAAAACACGATTAAGGGACATGCGGATACAGGAAGGTGTTCTCGACCCGGGCAGAACACAAGACGAAAAGGCGGGAAATGAGGAGATGGTAAAAGGGAAGGAGGAAAGAGAGGGGGTGGAGAAGACAGACAGGAGATCCCAGACAAGGGAAGATCAAATACAACCCCCCAAGCTTTTCCATAGAAGTCCCCAACCCGGTCAACCCGTGCAGCCAAAAAATTAAACCAAACACCCTGTATCCAATGCCCCCCCCCCACTACTTACAAAAACCACCCCCCGAACCACCCCCTGTTCCCTTATAGGTCTCCCACTTCCCCAACCCCCCAATACACCTCCCCGACACAGTTTAGAAAAGAAGTTGAAAGGGTTTGGTATACAAATGCAGTGGAATAACAATAAGTAGAGGAGTGGCACGAAAAAACAAGGAACCCCCGACTAATGCACCCAGAAAAAAAACTCACCAGTTAAAGATTCAATCTTTTTTTCCCCCCCGGATATAAATCTTCAGGAAAAACAAGGGAGGAGGGGGGAGGAGGGTTGCATGCTCTTAAAAGCCAGTGGGGGTTTTGAGAAAATGGAAGGAATGGATGGCAGGGTGAAAGGGACTACTTAGTGGGCCCCCGGGGAGTTAGTGATATGGGGGTTCTGTGTTGGGATAATAGTTGAGCTCCAAGTGGGGGAAAGTAGGGCAGAATGGGGGGGGAAAAAAAAAAACAAACAAAAAAGGGGGAACTATCGGCATGAGGAATTCCTTCAAAACATTCAGTGGGAGAGGGAATGACAGGAAACCCGTACAAGAAAATTGGATGGGACTATTGGAAAAACCAAAATGAAAGGAGGCGAGGGAAGGTTTTTTTCCCAAGGGAACAGAAATAATGGGAAGAAAAGAACGATCCTTGGTTCACCAAAGGTGTAGGGAGGAAAAAACTAGGTGTATAGAAAGGGAAAAAAAAGGTACAGAAGACGGGAACCAGGAAAAAA
>NC_069413.1:28945115-28967442 GCF_026875155.1 Cherax quadricarinatus
ATCTTGATCCTATCACATTATTCGCACTCTTGATAGCTATTACACTCTTGTAGGTATGTTCACTGATTCACTCACGTCGATGACCGCTAATATATCTTAGGACAGCCACTAGAACGCTAAATCCTGGGACACTATTTAGCGATACTGCTTCACGTGTGTGTGTGTGTGTGTGTGTGTGTGTGAGTGTGTGTGTGTGTGTGTGTGTGGGTGTGGTGTGTGTGTGGTGTGTGTGTTGTGTGTGAGTGTGTGTGTGTGTATGATGTGTGTGTGTGTGTGTGGGGTTGTGTGTGTGTGTGTACTCACCCATTTGGGGTTGCTTTATCAAACCTCGTCTTAAAACTATGTATGGTTCCCGCCTCCACTACGTCACTTTCTAGGCTATTCCACGGCCTGACAACTCTATGACTGAAGAAATACTTCCTAACATCCCTTTGATTCATCGAGTCTTCAATTTCCCAAATTAGGGACCTCTTGTTTCTGTGTCCAATCTCTGGAACATCCTGTCTTTGTCCACCTTGTCTATTCCGCACAGTATTTTATGTCATTATCATGTCTCCCCTGACCCTCCTGCCCTCCAGTGTCGTCAGGGCCGATTTCCCCTTTAAAACCTTTCTTCGAAGGACAATCCCCTTAGCTCTGGGACTAGTCTTGTTGCAAAAACCTTTCCCCACTTTCTCTAATTTCCTGACGTGCTTGACCAGGTGTGGATTCCAAATTGGTGCTGCATACTCCAGAAAGCCTGACGTAAATGGAGTACAGAGTCTTGAACGATTCCTTACTGAGGTATCGGAACGCTATCCTTAGGTTTACCAACCCCCGTAAAACTGCAGCATTTCTGATTGATGTGCTCCTCATGAGATGTGCCCGGTGTTATACTCACCCCAAGATCTTTTTCCCTTAGTGAGGTTTGCAGTCTTTGGCCACCTAGACTATACTGTGTCTGTGGTCTTCTTTGCCCTTCCCCAATCTTCATGACTTTACATTTGGCAGGTTAAATTCAAGGAGAGCCAGTTGCTGGACCAGGCTTGTAGCCTGTCCAGGTCTCTTTGTAGTCATGCCTGATCCTCAACCGATTTGATTCTCCTCATTAACTTCACATCATCTGCATACAAGGACATTTCTGAGTCTATCCCTTCCGTTATGTCATTCACATATACCAAAAACAGCACAGGTCCTAGAACTGACCCCTGTGGAATCCCTTTTCTTAACAGGCGCCCACTCTGAAAACCTCGTCACGTCCATGACTCGTTGTTGCCTCCCTGTCAGGTATTCTCTGATCCATTGCAGTGCCTTTTACTGTTATGTGTGCCTGGTCCTCTACTTTTGCAGTATTCCTCTTGTGAGGAACTGGGGTCGAAGGCCTTCTTGCAAGTCCAAGAAAATGCAATCTATCCACCCCTCTCTCTCTTGTCTTACTTCTGTCACCTTGTCAGAAGGTTTGTGACACAGAATTTTCCTTCCCTGAAACTTTGCTGGTTTTCGATTATACAATTGTTTCTTTCCAGGTGCCCACCACTCTCCTCCTGATGATCTTCTCCATGCTTTTGCATACTAGCACGTTAGTGACACAGGTCCTGTAGTTTAATGCCTCATGTCTGTCGCTTTTTTAAAAATTGTGACTACATTTGCCATCTTCCATACCTCAGGGAGCTGCCCAGTTTCAATGGATGTGTTGAAGATCTTTGTTAGGGGCACACACAGAATCTCTGCTCCCTCTCTAAGGACCCACAGAGAGATGTCTGGTCCCAACCCACCTTTGAGGTGTCAAGCTCACATATCAGCTTCTTCACCTCCCCTTGGTTATGTGTACATCATCCAGCACTTGTCGGTGTTTCCCCCTCCCTGTTCTGATTTCCTGGGGGTCTCCCGGTTTCCACTGTAAATACTTCATTAAATCTCGTTTTTGGGGCTCCTCATACCTTTCGGTCGTTTCTTGTGAACGCCTCATCATCCTTCCTCAGTCTGATTACCTGGTCCTTGACTATTGTTTTCCTCCTTATGTGCTATACAACAGCTTCGGGTCAGACTTGACTTTCGATGCAAAGTCATTTTCATATTGTCGTTGAGCCTCCCTTCTTATCTGTGCATATTCGTTTATGGCTCTTCAGCTAATCTCTTTATTTTCCTGGGGGTCCTTTGCCCTTCTGAAACCTTTTCCATTTTTTTAGCACACCTAGTTTTTGCCTCCCTACATTTTTGGGGTTTGAACCAAGGACTCTTTTCTGGTCTTGCCATTATTTCTGTTTTCCTTGGGATCATCCTCACCCTTTTCTCTAGTATTGTCTCTAACATGTTGATGCATGAGGTTTTCCAGTACCACATCCATCATCTTGGCTCTCCATGTTTGGGACCCCTATGGGGCTCGGGGTTTTTTCAAGTCAATCTCCTTGTGATTGAAATCACCCATAACTAGTAACTTTGCTCCCTCTTTTTTGAGCTCTTCTGTCCACCTCGGCTAGTGTGTCGACCATTGCTCTGTTGCTCTAAATCGTATTCTTCTTTTGGGCCTCCTGCAGTTCTGTTTCGGTTGTACTTACTGCAATTACCACCTTATGGCCCTAAACTGGATTGTTCCTACTAAGTAGTCCCTTTTGCCCATGCATTCCATTCCTTCCATTTTCTCAAATCCCCACTGATTTTTAATGAGCAGTGCAACTCCCCTTCCCCTCTCCTCCCCCTCTCATTCCTCTGTCTTTCCTGAGGATTTGATATTCTAGGCTATTCCACTGCCTTACAACTCTATGACTGAAGAAATACTTCCTAATATCTGTGTGTGTGTGTGTGTGTGTGTGTGTGTGTGTGTGTGTGTGTGTGTGTGTGTGTGTGTGTGTGTGTGTGTGTGTGTGTGTGTGTGTGTGAGTGTGTGCGTGTTTGTGTGTGTGTAGTCCCCCATTTGTATTCACCAATTTTGGTTGCATGGGTCGATTCAGAGCTCCTTGCCCCGCCTCTTCCAAGGTCACTACTAGGTCCACTTTCTCCTTGCTCCATGAGCTTTATCGTACCTCTTCTTAAAATTATGTATGGATCCTATCTCCACTACACCACTCTCCAGATTGTTCCACTTTGTAACAATTCTATGACTGAAGAAATATTTCCTAACTTCCCCTGTGACTTATCTGAATCTTCAACTTTCAGTAGTGAGCCCTTGTTGCTGTGTCTCATCTCTATAACATTCGGGCCCTATCCACCTTGTCAATTCCTCTCAGTATTTTATATGTTGTTATTATGTCATCTATATCCCTCTGTCCTCAAGTGTCGTCTGGTTGATTTCCCTAAACCTCTTTTCGTAGGGCATGCAAACCTTTGCACTTTCTCTAATTTCTTGATGTGTTTGATGAAGTATGGGTTCTATATTAGTGCTTCATACTCCAATAGGCATCTGATGTACACAGTGTACAGTGTCTTGAATGACTCCTTACTCAGGTGTCGAAACATTGTTCTCAGGTTTGCCAGGCGCCCATATGCTGCAGCAGTTATTTCATTGCTATGCGCCTCTGGAGATATGCCCGGTATGATACTCTTCCCCAAGATCCTTTTCCTTGAGCGAAATCTGCAGCATTTGGCCCCCTAGCTTGTACTCCGTCTGCGGTCTTCTTTGACCTTCCCTAGTCTTCTGACTTGCCCTTGGTGGGGTTAAACTCCAGGAGTTAATTGTGTTAAACTGTGTCGAAAGCCTTCTTATAGTCCAAGAAAATGCAGTCTACCCATCCCTCCCTCTCCTCTTTTACTTATGTTACCCTGTCGTAAAACGCCAGTAGATTTGTGACACAGGGCTTGACCTCCTAAATCCGAGCTTCTTATTGTGTATTAGCTCATTCCTTTCTATGTGCTCCATCACTCTTCTCCTGATAATCTTCTCTATGACTTTGCACACTATACATGTCAGTGAAACTGGTCTGTAGCTTAATAGTGCCTGTCGGTCTCTTCTTAAAACCTGGGACTTCATTTACTGTCTTCCACATCTCAGGTAGTTGCCCAGTTGCCCTGTTCCGAGAGATGTGTTGAAGATTGCTGTCAGCGGCACATACTGCCTCTGCTGCCTGTCTCAGACCCATAGAGAGATGTCCGGTCCCACACATCTGAGGTATCTAGTTCGCTTAGTAGCCCCTTCACCTCCTCCTAGGTTGTGTGTAATGTTTCCAGCACTTGTTTGTGTACCCTACTACCCTGGTTTGATGGAGTCCTTCTATCTCCTCTGAAAATACTCCTCACATACTTCTCGGTCATTTCAAGCGATTTCGCCTCCTCTCTTCCTCAGCCTGATTACCTGGTTCTTGACTGTTGTGGCTGTACAACAGCTTTGGGTCAGAGCTTTCTTTCAATGATATGTCAGTCTCGTGTTGCTGCTTGGCCTACCTCCTTATCCATGCATATTCGTTTTTGGCTCTTCTGCTAATCTCCTTATTTGGCCTCTACATCTTCGGGTGAACGCTCTGATCCTTCCTGCACTTTGTGGTCACGTATAACATCATTTCATTTGCTGTTTTTCCACTAGTTCTCTTTCCCCACTGTACCTCATTTGTATTTGGCTTCTTCCGTCCTTCTCGTGCTGCTTCACTCTTCACTTAGTTAATTCTAGAGTGGATTTGGAGCTCATTATGTGATCACTACCGCCAAGGAGCTTTTCATATGAGATGTCCCCAATGTCTGAAATACTCAAGGTGAACACTACGTTCAACCTTGCTTGTTCATCCTTTCTTCTGCCTCTCTGGTAGTGTCCCTAACATGTTGATGCATGATGTTTTCCAGTACTGCCTCCATTATCTTAGCCCTCCACGTTTCTGCTCCTTGTGATTTGAAATGACCCACATCTAAAGACTTTGCCTTACCAATGTGGGTCCTTCTTACCACTTCAGCTAATGTGTCCACCACTGCTCTGCTCTCATCATACTCTTGTCTTGGCGTCCTGCTCTTCTGTGGTGGCTTGTACATCACTGCAATCACCAACTTGGGTCATTTGCTTTCCTTCTGATCATTCCTTCCAACTTCTCAAAACTCCTCCTTTCCTCTGTTCCCTCTATCTTTCCTCAGAACCTGATATCAGGTTTGAAAGATCAACGTCTGTTATCATCCCGTGACTTGGTTTCCGTGTATGTATTGTGTGTGTGTGTCCCTACCTACATGTGGTTGCAGGGGTCGATTCACAATTCCTGGTCTCGCCTCCAACTTGCTGTTTGCAGATTCACTCACACCTAGCTTTAGGTGTAATTGTCGTACCTGCTCTTAAATCTATGTATGGAGCCAGCATCCACAACATCTTCATCAACGTTATTAAGAACATAAGAACATTAGAAAGGAGAAACACTGCAGCAGGCCTGTTGGCCCATACTAGGCAGGTCCTTTACAATTCATCCCACTAACAAACATTTGACCAACCCAATTTTCAATGCTACCCAAGAAATAAGCTCTGATGTGCAAGTCCACTCAAATCCAACCCCTCCACTCATGTACTTATCCAACCTAAATTTGAAACTACCCAAAGTACTAGCCTCAATAACCCAACTAGATAGACTGTTCCACTCATCAACTACCCTATTTCCAAACCAATACTTTCACTAGTCCTTTCTAAAATCTAAACTTATCTAATATAAATCCATTACTGCGGGTTCTCTCTGAGAGATATCCTCAAGACCTTGTTAATATCCCCTTTATTAATACCATATCTTCCACTTATACCTTCGATCAGGTCTCCCTCATTCTTCGTCTAACAAGAGAATGTAACTTAAAAAGTCATCAATCTTTCATCATAAGGAAGATTTCTAATGCTATGTATTAATTTAGTCATCCTACGCTGAATGTTTTCTAACGAAATTTATGTCCATTCTGTAATAATGGAGACCAGAATTGAGCTGCAATAATCTAGGTGAGGCCTTACTAATGATGTATAAAGCTGCAGTAGACCTCTGGACTTCTGTTGCTTACACTTCTTGATATAAATCCCAGTAATCTATTTGCCTTATTACGCACGCTTAGGCATTGCTGTCCTTGGTTTAAGGATGCTGCTTACCATAACCCCAAGTCCTTTTCGCAATCTGTATGGCTAAGTTCTACATTATTTAACTTATAAGTGCTAAGGGTTATGGACACTCCGAGCTTCAGAACCTTGCATTATCTACATTGAACTGCATCTGCCACTTTCTGACCAAGACTAGAGTTTGTCTAAATCCTCCTGAAGTTCCCTAACATCTACGTTTGAATCAATTATCCTACCTATCTTCGTGTCACGCGAATTTGCTCATATCACTAGTAATTCTTTCATCAAGATCATTGATATATATTATAAACAACAACGGCCCAAGACTGATCCCTGTGGAACGCCACTTGTTACTGAACCCACTCGGATTTAACCCCATTTATGGACACTCTCTGCTTCCTGTCTGTGAGCCATGATTCGATCCACGGAGCACCCTCCCCCAATGCCATGAGCTGCTACTTTCTTCAGCAGTCTTTGTGCGGAACTTATCAATGCCTTACTAAAATCTAAGTAAATAATATCAAATTCTTTATCGTGGTCAACAGCCTCAAAAGCTTTACTGAAGAAAGTTAATAAAATTAGTTAACAAGAACGGCCTCTTGTGAATCCATGCTGAGTATCATCTAATCAAGCTATCTTATCGAGATGGCTTCTTATAATCTCAGCTATAATTGACTCTAGTAATTTGCCTACAATTGAGTCAGGCTATTGGGCGTAATTGAATGGTAACGACTTGTCCCCTGTTTTAAAAATAGGAATTACATTAGCCATCTTCCACATATCAGACACTACACCTGTTTGAAGAGATAAATTAAAAATAATATTAAATGGTTCACAGACTCCATTTTGCCCTTCCTTTAAGAACCCTGAAAAAAAACCTCATCAGGTCCCGGTGATTTATTTTGCTTAGTCGTCTATCTGCTTCACAACCATTTCACAAAGACTGTGATTTACATAAATAAAACCTTCTCCCGGCCCACAAAAAAAAAATTAAAATTTCTGGAATATTATTAGTGTCTTCCTTCATTCTCTTGTCAGTAAGATGCCCAAAAAAAAAAAAACCACCCTTTTGGGTAATTTTAACCATTTTATGCAGTAATGGTGTTATAGAGTATCTGGTGTTAAAGCATAATCGGGAAAATTATGGATAATCGGTGTTATGAAAAATGTGTTATGGATAACGGTGTATCAGTAATCTGGTGTTATGCAGTAATTGGTGTTATGGATAATCTGGTGTTATAGTAATCTTTGTTTATGAATAACTGTTTATCAAACCGGGTGTTAGGGAGTAATCTGGTGTTATGCAGTAATTGGTGTTATGGAGAAATCTGGTTTTATGGAGTAATCTGGTGTTATGGAGTAATCTGGTGTTATGCAGTAATCGGGTGTTATGCAGTAATCTGGTGTTATGCAGTAATCGGGTGTTATGAGTAATCTGGTGTTATGCAGTAATCTGGTGTTATGCAGTAATCTGGTGTTATGCATAATCTGGTTTTAGGGAGTAATCTGGGTTTATGCAGTAATCTGGTGTTATGGAGTAATCTGGTGTTATGAGTAATCTGGTGTTATGCAGAAAATCGGGTGTTATGCAGTAAATCTGGTGTTATGGAGTAATCTGGTGTTAGGGAGAAAATCGGGGGTTATGCAGTAATCTGGTGTTATGCAGTAATCTGGTGTTATGGAGTAATCTGGTGTTATGCAGTAATCTGGTGTTATGGAGTAAATTTTGTTTATGCAGTAATCTGGTGTTATGGAGAATCTGGTGTATGGAGTAATCTGGTGTTATGAGTAATCTGGTGTTATGCAGTAATCTGGTGTTATGCAGTAATCTGGTGTTAGGGAGTAATCGGGTGTTATGCAGTAATCTGGTGTTATGCAGTAATCTGGTTTATGGAGTAATCTGGTGTTATGGAGTAATCTGGTTTATGCAGTAATCTGGTGTTATGAGTAATCTGGTGTTATGCATAATCTGGTGTTAGGGAGTAATCTGGTTTATGCAGTAATCTGGTGTTATCCCAGTAATCTGGTTTTATGCAGTAATCTGGTGTTATCTGGTTTGCATGTTCGGGTTGTTTCTCTTTTTATGGATAATGGGTTATGCGTCTGGGATAGAAGGGGAAGGAGAAGGGAGAGAAGGGAGAGTAAGGGAGAGAAGGGAGTAAGGAAAACGGTTAAAGTAATTGGGTTTAGAGAATGGGTTTGGATTCTGGTGATGAAGAACTGGCAAATGCGTAACTGGTTTATCAGTAATCTTTGGATACCCTTTGTTATCATTAACTTTTGGCTTCCTGGTTTTGCTTTCTGTTGTTTGGTTTGTGTTGTGTTGGTGTTTGTTTGGTTTGGTGTATGGTGTTATTTTTGGGGTGATGTTTGGTGTTTGGGTTTGTTATGGTTTTGGGTGTTTGAGTTTGTGTTTGGTTTGGTTTTATGTGTGTTGTTGTTTGGTTGTGTGTGGTGTTGTGTGTTGTTTTTGTGTGTGTGGGGTGAGTATGTGGGGTATGTGGGTGTGTGGGGGGGGGGGGGTGAAGAGGTGGGGATGGGAGGGGGGGGGGTGGTGGTTGTTGTGTTTGGGAGGGGGTGTGTGTGTTGTGTGTGAGGGTGTTTGGTTGTTTGTTATTTGGTGTGTTGTTTTTGTTGTTGGTGTGGTGGTGTGTATGTGTGTGTGTGTGTGTGTGTGTGTGTGTTGTGTGTGTGTGTGTGGTGAGGTGTGGGGTGTGTTGTGTGTGTACTCACCTATTTGTACTCACCTATTTGTGGTTGCAGGGTCGAGTCATAGCTCCTGGCCCCGCTCTTCACTGATTGCTACTAGGTCCTCTCTTCTCCCCTTTGCTACATGAGCTTTATCATACCTCGCCTTAAAACTATGTATGGTTCCCGCCTCCACTACTTCACTTTCTAGACTATTCCATGACTTGACTACTCTATGACTGAAGAAATACTTCCTAACACCCCTTCGTTTCATCTGAGTCTTCAACTTCCCAATTGTGACCCTTTTGGGGTCTGTGTCCCATCTCTGGAACATCCTGTCTTTGTCCACCTTGTCAATTCCGCGCAGTATTTTATATGCCCTTTTATCATGTCTCCCCTACCCTCCTGGCCTCCAGTGTCGTCAGGCCGATTTCCCTCAACCTTTCTTCGTGGGACAATCCCCGTAGCTCTGGACTAGTCTTGTTGAAAAACCTTTGCACTTTCTCTAATTTCTTGACGTGCTTGACTAGGTTTTGGATTCCAAACTGGTGCTGCATACTCCAGTATGGGCCTGACGTAAATGGTATACAGGGTCTTGAACGACTCCTTACTGAGTATCGAACGCTTCCGTAGGTTTGCCAGCGCCCGTATGCTGCAGCAATTATCTGATTTATGTGGCCTCAGGAGATATGCTCGGTGTTATACTCACCCCCAGATCTTTTTCCTTGAGTGAGGTTTTGCAGTCTTTGGCCATCTAAACTATATTGTGTCTGCGGTCTTCTTTGCCCTTCCCCAAATCTTCATGACTTTGCATTTGGCAGGGTTAAACTAAAGGGAGCCATTGCTGGACCAGGCTTGCAGCCTGTCCAGGTCCCCTTTTGTAGTCCTGCCTGATCCTCTTCCGATTTGATTCTTCTCATTAACTTCACATCATCTGCAAAAAAGGGACACTCTGATCTATCCCTTCCGTTATGTCGTTCACATATACCAAGAACAGCACAGGTCCTAGGACTGACCCCTGTGGAACCCCGCTTGTCACAAGCGCCCACTCTGACACCTCGTCACGTACCATGACTCGTTGTTCCCTCCCTGTCAGGTATTCTCTGATCCATTGCAGTCCCTTTTCCTGTTATGTGTGCCTGATCTTCTATCTTTTTCAGTAACCTCTTGTGAGGAACTGTGTCGAAGGCTTTTTGCAGTCCAAAAAAATGCAGTCGATCCACCCCTCTCTCTCTTGTCTTATTTTCTGTCACCTTTGTCATAAAACTTTTAGTAGATTTGGGGACACAGGATTTTCCTTCCCGGGAAACCATCATGGTTGTCAATTATACACTTGTTTCTTTCTAGGTGCTCCACCACTCTCCTCCTGATGATTCTTCTCCATGCCCTTGCATACTATACACGTTAGTGATACGGGGTCTTTTTTAGTGCCTCATGTCTGTCTCCCTTTTTTAAAAATTGGGACTACATTTGCCATCTTCCATACCTCAGGGAGTTGCCCAGTTTTCAAATAATGTGTTGAAGATCTTTGTTAATGGCACACACAATATTCTGCTCCCTCTTTAAGGCCCCCATGAGAGATGTTGTCTGGTCCCACCGCCTTTGAGGTGTCAAGTTCGCATAGCAGCTTTTTCACCTCCCCCTTTGGGTTTTATTTTGTACCTCACCAGCACTTGTGGTGTACCCCCTGTTCTAAATTTCCTGGAGTCCTACGGGTTTTCCACTGTAAATACTTCTTTAATCTCTTTGTTGAGCTCCTGACATCCCTCTCGGTCGTTGCTTGTGAATTCCCCATCACCCTTCCTCAGTCTGATTACCTGGTCCTTGACTGTTGTTTTCCTCCTGATGGGGCTGTAAAAACAGCTTCGGGTCAGTTTTGACTTTCGATGCTAGTCATTTCATATTGTCGTTGACCTCCCTTTTATCTGTGAAATATTCATTTCTGGTTTTTCGGCTATCCCCTTTATTTTCCTGATTCCTGTCTTCTGTACCTTTTCCATTCTCTAGTACACCTAGTTTTTTCCTCCCTACACCTTTGGGTGAACCAAGGACTCGTTCTGTTCTTCCCATTATTTCTGTTTCCCTTGGGAAAAAAACCTCTCCTCTGCCTCCTTGCATTTTGTTCCCAAACATAGTCCATCATTTCTTGTACGGGTTTCCTGTCAGTTCCCTCCCCACTGAATGTTTTGAAGGAATTCCTCATGCCTGAGTAGTTCCCCCTTTTGTATTTTGGTTTTTTCCCCCATCCTTTTCCCTGCTACTCTCTCCACTTGGAGCTCAACTATGTAGTCGAAGCACAGAACCACATGATCACTAGCTCCCAGGGGCCTTTTCATACAAGATATCCTCGATGTCTGAACTACTCAAGGTAAATTTACAAGGTCCAGTCTTGCTGGTTCATCTTTTTCCTCTCTTTTGGGTAGTGTCTCTAACATGTTGATGCATGAGGTTTTTCCAGTACTACATCCATCATCTGGCTCTCCATGTTTGGGAAACCCCCCATGGGCCCCAGGTTTTCCCAGTAAATCTCCTTGTGATTGAAATCACCCATAACTAGTAACTTTGCTCCCCCCACTGTGCCCCTCCTGGCCACCTCGGCTAGTGTGGTCGACCATGGCTCTGTTGCTTTCATCGTATTCTTCTTTTGGTCTCCTGCAGTTCTTTTGGTGGGTTGTACATTACGCAATTATCACCTTATGCCCCTCAGACTGGATTTTTTCCTACAAAAGTATTCCCTTTCACCCTGCCATCCATTCCTTCCATTTTCTCAAACCCCACTGGCTTTTAATGAGCAGTGCAACTCCTCCTCCCCCTCTCCTCCCTCTGTCTTTCCTGAAGATTTGATATCCGGTGGAAAGATTGAATCTGTTATTATTCTGGTGAGTTTTGTTTCTGTGAGTGCTATTAGTCTGGGGATGTCTCCTTGATCTTTCGTGCCACTCCTCATACTTATTTGTTATTCCATCTGCATTTGTATACCATACCTTCAACTTCTTTTCTAAGACTGTGGTCTGGAGGTGTATTGGGGTTGGGGAAGTGGGAGACCTGATTAAGAACATGGGTGGTTTTGCTGGGGGGGTGGAGTTTGTAATGTAGTGGTGGGGGCATTGGAATGGCATGGGTGTTTGGTTTAGAGTTTTTGGCTGCACGGGGGTTGACCTGGTTGGGAGGCTTCTATAGGAAGCTGTGAGGGGGGTTGTATTTGATCTTCCTGTGTCTGGGATCTCCTGTCTGTCTTCTCCATCCCCTCTCTTTCCTCCTTTCGCCTTTGTACCATCTCTCTCAGTTTCCCCCCTTTCGTCTTGTGTTCTGTCGCGGTCGAGATACACCTTCCTGTACCCCGGCATGTCCCTTAATCGTGCTTTTTCCTGCAGTATCCTGTTCCGAGTCAATTCTGCCTTGAAGGTCACTTTCACTGGCCGGTTTCTTTTTTTTACAAACCCCCTATTCTCCCCGAAAATTTTTCCAGCTGGGTCATGTCGTCTTCTCCGATTACTTCATGATGCTTTCAATTGCTTTTTTTTCCCCTTGTTTCTTGCTTCATATGTTTCCCCTTCAATTCCTGTACCCCATACACAAAGACTGACCTCACCCTTTCATTCTCCCACTGCATATCCCTGTGTATCCCTCATTCAATTTGATTTCCTCCATTGCAGCTTTCCTTTCTTCAGTTTCACTAGCTACTGTACTTTGGGCTCAGTGGCCTGTCTTTTTCCCATCTCGCTTTCCCGGGCTCTGTTGTGGTCTTTTAGGGCCTCCACATATAGCTTAGCTCTTTCATTTACTACAGTCTCCACTGATAGAGCTTCTACATGCAGTTTTGCTCCTCCTTTCCCTACAGTCCCCTTATTTGTGGCTGAGGTAGCGGTCTCTGTTGTCAATCCCATAATGTTCTTTAGTTCTTTAGGCTGTTTCAGATTTTCCAGTTCCTCTTCTAACTCTGTATCCTGGCCTCTGCTGTTTTGACTTTCACCTCCCACTTCCTGCTTTCCATGTCTATCCCTCTTCCATTCTCATGCTAAGTTCTTCTAGTTTCTTTTCCCATTCTTGTTCCCTTTTTGTGAGCTCTGCTGCCCAATCTTCCTTTGCAGTTTCCTCCTCCTGTCCCTTGGGTTTTCTTGTTGCTCTCTGGCAACCCATTTTTGTTTTATCCTGATTGCCTCCAAGTGGGAAACCTATGTAATTCTGTATGTTAGGTTAGTATTGTATATGTCAGAGTGTGGGGGGGGAGGTAGAGGAGGGAAACTGTGGCTATATAGGAGATAGTGGGAGGGGAGTGGGAAGGAGAGTGAAGCAAAATGGGTAAGTGGGTGAGGGAGAGGTGGGGAGGGGAGGGTGGAAAGAGGGAGGGGAGGGATCAGGTGAAGGAGTGAGATGTCGGGGGGGAGAGTATATGTGTTCTGGGAATATGTGTGTGTGTGTGTTGTGGGTTGTGTGTGGTTTCGGGGGTGGGGAGGGGTGTGGGGAGGGGTGGGGGGGGGTTTTGGGTTTTGGGGGTGTGGTGGGGGGGTGTGTGTGGGTGTGTGTGGGGTGTGTGTGGGGTGTGGGTGTGTGATTTGTGGTGGTGGGTGTGGGGGGTGTGTGGGTGGGTGTGTGGGGGTGTGTGTGGGTGGGTGTGGGTGTGTGGGGGTGTTGGGTGGTGTGGTGTGGGTGGTGTGGGGGTGTGTGTGTGGGTGGGTGGTGGTGTTGGGGGGTGGGTGGGGGGTGGGTGGGGGGGTGTGTGGGTGGGTGGGTTTTGTGGTTGGGTGGGGTTGTTTTGGTTGGGTGTGTGGGTTTGGGGGGGGTTGGTTGGGTGTGTGGTTGGGTGTGTGGGTGGGTGTGTGTGGTGGTGGTGTGGGTGGGGGGTGTGGGTGTTGTGGGTGGTGTGGGTGGTGTGGGTTTTTGGGGTGTTTTGGGGTGTGTGTGTGTGTGTGTGTGGGGGGTGTGTGTGTGTGTGTGTGTGTGTGTGTGTGTGTGTGTGTGGGTGTCGTCGCACACTAGGCTACCTACTCTTTTGAAGATTATAAAAAAAATTTTCCACAATCAATTCCTTATTATATGCACTAATAATATACTATATAATATTTAAATTTCGTACACTTGTGTTTGTGTGTGTGTGTGTTTACTAGCTTGTCGTTCTTTTAAAAAGAGGGGGGGGGGTTACGTTAACACTATTTTGTTTTTGTTGTTGGTTCACCGGTACTCTCCCGGCCCAGATCTCCGCACACTAGGCTACTTTCTTTTTGAAGATTATAGGATTATTTTTTCTCACTCAATTCCTTATTATTATATACTAATGTTTTTAAACAATAATTATGGGTGCACACGTGTGGGTTTTTATGTGCGTACTTGTTTTTCTAGCTTGTCCTCAGAAAAACGGGGGGGGGTTCATAGGCTACACAACTTCTGGAGTTTTCCTGGCGATATTAGATAATTTACTAACCACATCTATCTCCTGATACTGAAAAAAGGGAGAGAGAGATGGTATAAGCTACAACCACAGGGCGAGACACTTTAGACTTTAGACACTAACCAAAATTAACCACAAATAGGCAAGTGACGTCGTCTGCACAACAATGGAGGTTCCTGCTGGTCGTCTATCAAATCCTTCAATTTGTAACTCCTTCAGGAACTTTATCATGCATTCAAGTTTTTTTTTTTCTTTTTCTTTTAAGACTTGGTATTTCCCTCTTTTTTCTTAGTACGTATTATGGTCATAACAAGTCTGATGATGTTAGCTACATTCACAAAACCAACAGCTGGGATTGACTAATTTTTCTTACTTTCATATTTTCTTAATCACTCTTTTTTGACCTTAAACACTACACTGCTGCATAATCAACCAACATATGTATTTGTTAATATTTCAGATCACAAACCCTTAACCCAATTAACTGTTTGGATATTTTGTGTCAACACTGCGGCCAGTAGCCTGATCAGCTGAGTGCTACCCTCCCCCACTCAAATTTCATTCAAATTTAAATTGAAAAATTTGATCCTACACATTATTCGCACTCTTGAAAAGCTATTACACTCTTGTAGGTATGTTCACTGATTCACTCACGTAACGAGACCGCTAATATAAACTTAGGACAGCCACTAGAACGCTAAATCCTGGGCACTATTTACGATACTGCTTCACGTGTGTGGGGTGTGTGTGTGTGTGAGTGTGTGGGGTGTGTGTGTGTGTGTTGTGTGTTGTGTGTGGGGTTTTGTGTGTTGTGTGTGAGTGTGTGTGTGTGTATGTTGTGTGTGGTTTGTGTGTGTTGTGTGTGTGTGTGTGTACTCCCCCCATTTGTGGTTGCTTATCAAACCTCGTCTTTTAAAAATATGTATGGTTCCCGCCTCCACTACGTCACTTTCTAGGCTATTCCACCGGGCCTGACAACTCTATGACTGAAGAAATACTTCCTAACATCCCTTTGATTCATCTGAGTCTTCAACTTCCAATTATGACCTCTTGTTTCTGTGTCCAATCTCTGGAACATCCTGTCTTTGTCCACCTTGTCTATTCCGCACAGTATTTTATGTCATTATCATGTCTCCCCTGACCCTCCTGCCCTCCAGTGTCGTCAGGCCGATTTCCCTTAACCTTTCTTCGAAGGACAATCCCCTTAGCTCTGGGACTAGTCTTGTTGCGAACCTTTGCACTTTCTCTAATTTCCTGACGTGCTTGACCAGGTGTGGATTCCAAATTGGTGCTGCATACTCCAGAAAGAGCCTGACGTAAATGGAGTACAGAGTCTTGAACGATTCCTTACTGAGGTATCGGAACGCTATCCTTAGGTTTACCCAGACGCCCGTACAACTGCAGCAGTTTCTGATTGATTGGGGCCCCCTCAGAGATGTGCCCCGGTTTTTATACTCACCCCAAATTTTTTTTCCCTTAGTGAGGTTTGCAGTCTTTGGCCCCCTAGACTATACTGTGTCTGTGGTCTTTTTTTGCCCTTCCCCAATCTTCATGACTTTACATTTGGCAGGGTTAAATTCAAAGGGGAAGCCAGTTGCTGGGCCAGGGTTGTAGCCTGTCCAGGGCTCTTTGTAGTCATTCCTGATCCTCAACCGATTTGATTCCTCCTCCCTTAACTTTACATCATCTGCATACAAGGACATTTCTGAGTCTATCCCTTCCGTATGTCATTCACATATACCAAAAACAGCACAGGGCCTAGAACTGACCCCAGTGGAATCCCGTTCTTAACAGGCCCCACTCTGACAACCTCGTCACGTCCATGACTTTGTTGTTGCCTCCCTGTCGGTATTCTCTGATCCATTGCAGTGCCTTTACTGTTTATGTGTGCCTGGTCCTCTACTTTTGCAGTATCCTCTTGTGAGAACTGTGTCGAAGGCCTTCTTGCAGTCCAAAAAATGCAATCTATCCACCCCTCTCTCTCTTGTCTTACTTCTGTCACCTTGTCAGAAGGTTTGTGACACAGAAATTTTCCTTCCCTGAAAATTTGCTGGTTTTCGATTATACAATTGTTTCTTTCCAGGTGCTCCACCACTCTCCTCCTGATGATCTTCTCCATGCTTTTGCATACTAGGCACGTTAGTGGGCACAGGTCCCGTAGTTTAATGCCTCATGTCTGTCTGCTTTTTTAAAAATTGTGACTACATTTGCCATCTTCCATACCTCAGGGAGCTGCCCAGTTTCAATGGGTGTGTTGAAATCTTTGTTAGGGGCACACACAGAATCTCTGCTCCCTCTCTAAGGACCCACAGAGAGATGTCTGGTCCCAACCCCCCTTTGAGGTGTCAAGCTCACATATCAGCTTCTTCACCTCTTCCTTTGGTTATGTGTACATCATCCAGCACTTGTCGGGGTTCCTCCCTGTTCTGATTTCCTGGAGATCCTCCGGTTTTCCCCTGTAAATACTTTATTAAATCTCGTGTTGAGCTCCTCACATCCTTTCGGTCGTTTTTTGTGAACGCCTCATCATCCTTCCTCAGTTCTGATTACCTGGTCCTTGACTATTGTTTTCCTCCTTATGTGCTATACAACAGCTTTTGGTCAGACTTGACTTTCGATGCTATGTCATTTTCATATTGTCGTTGAGCCTCCCTTCTTATCTGTGCATATTCGTTTATGGCTCTTCAGCTAATCTCTATTATTTTCTGAGTCCTTTGTCTTCTGTACCTTTTCCATTTTCTAGCACACCATAGTTTTTGCCTCCCTACACTTTTGGGTTGAACCAAGGACTCGTTCTGGGCTTGCCATTATTTCTGTTTTCCTTGGGATCATCCTCACCTCTTTCTCTAGTATGTCTCTAACATGTTGATGCATGAGGTTTTCCAGTACCACATCCATCATCTTGGCTCTCCAAAGTTTTGGGACCCCTAAAGGGGCTCGAGGTTTTTCAAGTCAATCTCCTTGTGATTTAAATCACCCATAACTAAATAACTTTGCTCCCTCTCTTTGAGCTCTTCTGTCCACCTCGGCTAGTGTGTCGACCATTGCTCTGTTGCTCTCATCGTATTCTTCTCTTGGCCCCCTGCAGTTCTGTTTTCGGGTTGTACATTACTGCAATTACCACCTTATGGCCCTCAACTGGATTGTTCCTACTAAGTAGTCCCTTTTGCCCATGCATTTTCCCTTCCTTCCATTTTCTCAAATCCCCACTGATTTTTAATGACAGTGCAACTCCTCCTTCCCCCCTCCTCCCCCTCTCATTCCTCTGTCTTTCCTGAGGAAATTTTATATTCTAGGCTATTCC
Organism: Cherax quadricarinatus; assembly: GCF_026875155.1. NCBI lineage: Eukaryota > Metazoa > Arthropoda > Malacostraca > Decapoda > Parastacidae > Cherax > Cherax quadricarinatus. The sequence continues at coordinate 28,962,471 of NC_069413.1, forward strand.
ACTGCCTTACCCAAATCTATGACTGAGAAATACTTCCTAATATCTGTGTGTGTTTTGTGTGTGTTGTGTGTGTGTGTGTGGTGTGTGTGTGTGGTTTTGTGTGTGTGTGTGTGTGGTGTGTGTGTGTGGTTTTGAGTGTGTGCGTGTTTGTGTGTGTGTAGTCCCCCATTTGTATTCACCAATTTTGGTTGCATGGGTCGATTCAGAGCCCCCTTGCCCCCCCCCTTCCCAAAGGTCACTACTAGGTCCACTTTCTCCTTGCTCCATGAGCTTTATCGTACCCTTCCTTAAAATTATGTATGGATCCTATCTCCACTACACCACTCTCCAGATTGTTTCACTTTGTAACAATTCTATGACTGAAGAAATATTTCCAACTTCCCCTGTGACTTATCTGAAAACTTCAACTTTCAGTTGTGAGCCCTTGTTTCTGTGTCTCATCTCTATAACATTCGGGGCCCCATCCACCTTGTCAATTCCTCTCAGTATTTTATATGTTTTATTATGTCATCTATATCCCTCCTGTCCCAATGTCGTCTGGTTGATTTCCCCAAACCTCTTTTCGTAGGCATGCAAACCTTTGCACTTTCTCTAATTTCTTGATGTGTTTGATGAAATATGGGGTTTTATATTAGTGCTTCATACTCCAATAGGGATCTGATGTACACAGTGTACAGTGTCTTTAATGACTCCTTACTCAGGTGTCGAAACATTGTTCTCAGGTTTGCCAGGCGCCCATATGCTGCAGCAGTTAATTTCAAATTTCTATGCGCCTCTGGAGATATGCCCCCGGGATGATACTCTTCCCCAAGATCCCTTTTCCTTGAGCGAAAATCTGCAGCATTTGGCCCCCCAGCTTGTACTCCGTCTGCGGTCTTCTTTGACCTTCCCTATCTTCCTGACTTTTCCCTTGGTGGGGTTAAACTCCAGGAGTTAATTGTGTTAAACTGGTCGAAAGCCTTCTATAGTCCAAGAAAATCATCTACCCATCCCTCCCTCTCCTCTTTTACTTATGTTACCCTGTCGTAAAACGCCAGTAGATTTGTGACACAGGGCTTGACCTCCTAAATCCGAGCTTCTTATTGTGTATTAGCTCATTCCTTTCTATGTGCTCCCTCACTCTTCTCCTGATAATCTTCTCTATGAAATTTGCACACTATACATGTCAGTGAAACTGGTCTGTAGCTTAATAGTGCCTGTCGGTCTCTTCTTAAAACCTGGACTTCATTTACTGTCTTCCACATCTCAGGTAGTTGCCCAGTTGCCCTGTTCCGAGAGATGTGTTGAAGATTGCTGTCAGCGGCACATACTGCCTCTGCTGCCTGTCTCAGACCCATAGGAGATGTCCGGTTCCCACACATCTGAGGTATCTAGTTCGCTTAGTAGCCCCTTCACCTCCTCTAGGTTGTGGTAATGTTTCCACACTTGTTTGTGTACCCTACTACCCTGGTTTGATGGAGTCCTTCTATCTCCTCTGAAAATACTCCCACATACTTCTCGGTCATTTCAAGCGATTTCCCCTCCTCTCTTCCTCAGCCTGATTACCTGGTTCTTGACTGTTGTGGCTGTACAACACTTTGGGTCAGAGCTTTCTTTCAATGATAAAGTCATCTCGTGTTTTCTGCTTGGCCTAACCTCCTTATCCATGCATATTCGTTTTTGGCTCTTCTGCTAATCTCCTTATTTGGCCTCTACATCTTCGGGTGAACGCTCTGATCCTTCCCGCACTTTGTGGTCACGTATAACATCATTTCATTTGCTGTTTTTTTTCCCCTAGTTCTCTTTCCCCCCTGTACCTCATTTGTATTTGGCTTCTTCCGTCCTTCTCGTGCTGCTTCACTCTTCACTTAGTTAATTCTAGAGTGGATTTGGGGGCTCATTATGTGATCACTACCGCCAAGGAGCTTTTTTATATGAATGTCCCCAATGTCTGAAAATACTCAAGGTGAACACTACGTTCAACCTTGCTTGTTCATCCTTTTTTCTGCCTCTCGGTAGTGTCCCTAACATGTTGATGCATGATGTTTTCCAGTACTGCCTCCATTATCTTAGCCCCCCACGTTTCTGCTCCTTGTGATTGAAATGACCCACATCTAAAGACTTTGCCTTACCAATGTGGGTCCCCTTCTTACCACTTCAGCTAATTGTCCACCACTGCTCTGCTCTCATCATACTCTTGTCTTGGGGTCCTGCTCTTCTGTGTGGCTTGTACATCACTGCAATCACCACCTTGGGTCATTTGCTTTCCTTCTGATCATCCTTCCAACTTCTCAAAACTCCTCCTTTCCCCCTGTTCCCCCTATCTTTTCCCCAAAACCTGATATCAGGGTTTGAAAGATCAGTCTGTTTTCATTCCCGTGCCCTTTTCCGTTAAAGTATGTGTGTGTGTGTTGTCCCTACCTACATGTGGTTGCAGGGGTCGATTCCAATTCCTGGTCTCGCCTCCAACTTGGGTGTTTGCAGATTCACTCACACCTAGCTTTAGGTGTAATTGTCGTACCTGCCTCTTAAATCATGTATGGGGCCAGCATCCACAACATCTTTATCAACGTTATTTAAAAACATAAAAAACATTAGAAAGGAGAACACGCAGCAGGCCTGTTGGGGCCCTATAGGCGGGGCCTTTTTAATCATCCCCCAACAAAAAATTTTTACCAACCCAATTTTTAATGCTAAAAAAAGAAATAAATCTGTGTGCAAGTCCACTCAAAACCCAACCCCCCCCCAACATCCAAAAAAAAAAAAAAAAAAAAGAATAAACCCCAAAAAAAAACTTTTCCCCAAAAACACCAGTTTGTTTGGAATAGGGTAGTTGATGAGTGGAACAGTCTATCTAGTTGGTTATTGAGGCTAGTACTTTGGGTAGTTTCAAATTTAGGTTGGATAAGTACATGAGTGGGAGGGGTTGGATTTGAGTGGGACTTGCACATCAGAGCTTATTTCTTGGGTAGCATTGAAAATTGGGTTGGTCAAATGTTTGTTAGGGGGATGAATTGTAAAGGACCTGCCTAGTATGGGCCAACAGGCCTGCTGCGTGTTTCTCCTTTCTAATGTTCTTATGTTCTTAATAACGTTGATGAAGATGTTGTGGATGCTGGCTCCATACATAGATTTAAGAGCAGGTACGACAATTACACCTAAAGCTAGGTGTGAGTGAATCTGCAAACAGCAAGTTGGAGGCGAGACCAGGAATTGTGAATCGACCCCTGCAACCACATGTAGGTAGGGACACACACACACACATACATACACGGAAACCAAGGACACGGGAATGATAACAGACGTGATCTTTCAAACCTGATATCAGGTTCTGAGGAAAGATAGAGGGAACAGAGGGAAAGGAGGAGTTTTGAGAAGTTGGAAGGAATGATCAGAAGGAAAGCAAATGACCCAAGGTGGTGATTGCAGTGATGTACAAGCCACCACAGAAGAGCAGGACGCCAAGACAAGAGTATGATGAGAGCAGAGCAGTGGTGGACACATTAGCTGAAGTGGTAAGAAGGACCCACATTGGTAAGGCAAAGTCTTTAGATGTGGGTCATTTCAATCACAAGGAGCAGAAACGTGGAGGGCTAAGATAATGGAGGCAGTACTGGAAAACATCATGCATCAACATGTTAGGGACACTACCAGAGAGGCAGAAGAAAGGATGAACAAGCAAGGTTGAACGTAGTGTTCACCTTGAGTATTTCAGACATTGGGGACATCTCATATGAAAAGCTCCTTGGCGGTAGTGATCACATAATGAGCTCCAAATCCACTCTAGAATTAACTAAGTGAAGAGTGAAGCAGCACGAGAAGGACGGAAGAAGCCAAACTACAAATGAGGTACAGTGGGAAAGAGAACTAGTGGAAAAACAGCAAATGAAATGATGTTATACGTGACCACAAAGTGCAGGAAGGATCAGAGCGTTCACCCGAAGATGTAGAGGCCAAATAAGGAGATTAGCAGAAGAGCCAAAAACGAATATGCATGGATAAGGAGGTAGGCCAAGCAGCAACACGAGACTGACATATCATTGAAAGAAAGCTCTGACCCAAAGCTGTTGTACAGCCACAACAGTCAAGAACCAGGTAATCAGGCTGAGGAAGAGAGGAGGGAAATCGCTTGAAATGACCGAGAAGTATGTGAGGAGTATTTTCAGAGGAGATAGAAGGACTCCATCAAACCAGGGTAGTAGGGTACACAAACAAGTGCTGGAAACATTACACACAACCTAGGAGGAGGTGAAGGGGCTACTAAGCGAACTAGATACCTCAGATGTGATGGGACCGGACATCTCTCTATGGGTCCTGAGACAGGCAGCAGAGGCAGTATGTGCCGCTGACAGCAATCTTCAACACATCTCTCGGAACAGGGCAACTGGGCAACTACCTGAGATGTGGAAGACAGTAAATGAAGTCCCAGGTTTTAAGAAGAGACCGACAGGCACTATTAAGCTACAGACCAGTTTCACTGACATGTATAGTGTGCAAAGTCATAGAGAAGATTATCAGGAGAAGAGTGATGGAGCACATAGAAAGGAATGAGCTAATACACAATAAGAAGCTCGGATTTAGGAGGTCAAGCCCTGTGTCACAAATCTACTGGCGTTTTACGACAGGGTAACATAAGTAAAAGAGGAGAGGGAGGGATGGGTAGACTGCATTTTCTTGGACTATAAGAAGGCTTTCGACACAGTTTAACACAATTAACTCCTGGAGTTTAACCCCACCAAGGGCAAAGTCAGGAAGACTAGGGAAGGTCAAAGAAGACCGCAGACGGAGTACAAGCTAGGGGCCAAATGCTGCAGATTTCGCTCAAGGAAAAGGATCTTGGGGAAGAGTATCATACCGGGCATATCTCCAGAGGCGCATAGCAATGAATAACTGCTGCAGCATATGGGCGCCTGGCAAACCTGAGAACAATGTTTCGACACCTGGGGTAAGGAGTCATTCAAGGGCACTGTACACTGTGTACATCAGTGCTATT
>NC_069413.1:28967942-28985442 GCF_026875155.1 Cherax quadricarinatus
AAGATAACGACATATAAAATCTGTGCGGAATAGACGGGTGGACAAAGACGGGATGTTCCAGAGATGGGACACAGAAAACAAGAGGTCAAAATTGGAAGTTGAAGACTCAGATAATCAAAGGGATTGTAGGAAGTATTTCTTCAGTCATAGAGTAGTCAGGCCATGGAATAGCCTAGAAAGTGATGTGGTGGAGGCAGGAACCATACATAGTTTTAAGGCGAGGTATGATAGAGCTCAGGGGGCGGGGAAAGAGAGAGGCCCTAGTAGCAATCAGCGAAGAGGCGGGGCCAGGAGGCTGTGACTCGACCCCTGCAACCACAAATAGGTGAGTACAAATAGGTGAGAAACACACACACACACACACACACACATACACACACACATATATATATATATATATATATATATATATTATATATATATATATATAATAATATATATATAATATATATATATTGTAAAAATTATAGAGGAATAAGTTTATTGAAAGAATTAGAGTAAGACAGAATGTAGAATTCCCGGGAATATAGGAGGCTTCAAGTGGGTAGGGGATGTGTAGATCAAGTGTTTACATTGAAGCATATATAGTGAACAGTATTTAGATAAAGGTAGGGAAGTTTTTATTGCATTTATGGATTTAGAAAAGGCATATGATAGAGTGGATAGAGGAGCAATGTGGCAGATGTTGCAAGTATATGGAATAGGTGGTAATTACTAAATGCTGTAAAGAGCTTTTATGAGGATAGTGAGGCTCAGGTTAGGTGTGTAGAAGAGAGGGAGACTACTTCCCGGTAAAAAGTAGGGTCTTAGACAGGGATGGGTAATGTCACCATGGTTGTTTAATATATTTATAGATGGGGTTGTAAAAGAAGTAAATTTAGGGTGTTCAGGAGAGGGGTGGGATTAAATTATGGGGAATCAATACAAAATGGAAATTTACACAGTTAACTTTTTGCTGATATACTGTGCTCATGGGAGATTCTAAGGAAAAATTGCAAAGGTTAGTGGATGAGTTTGGGAATGTGTGTAAAGGTAGAAAGTTGAAAGTGACATAGAAAGAGTAAGGTGATAAGGGTATCAAATGATTTAATAAAGAAAAATTGGATATCATATTGGGGAGGAGGAGTATGGAAGAAGTGAATGTTTTCAGTACTTGGGGAGTTGACGTGTCGGCGGATGGATTTTATGAAGGATGAGGTTAATCATAGAATTGATGAGGGAAAAAAGGTGAGTGGTGAGTTGAGGTATATGTGGAGTCAAAAAACATTATCTAATGGAGGCAAAGAAGGGAATGTATGAAAGTATAGTAGTACCAACACTCTTATATGGATGTGAAGCTTGGGTGGTAAATGCAGCAGCGAGGAGACGGTTGGAGGCAGTGGAGATGTCCTGTCTAAGGGCAATGTGTGGTGTAAATATTATGCAGAAAATTTGGAGTTTGGAAATTAGGAGAAGGTGTGGAGTTAATAAAAGTATTAGTCAGAGGGCTGAAGAGGGTTTGTTGAGGTGGTTTGGTCATTTAGAGAGTATGAGTCAAAGTAGAATGACATGGAGAGCATTAAATCTGTAGGACAAGGAAGGCGGGGTAGGGGTCGTCCTCGAAAAGGTTGGAAGGAAGGGGTAAGGGAGGTTTTGTGGGCGAGGGGCTTGGACTTCCAGCAGGCTTGCATGAGCGTGTTAGATAGGAGGGAATGGAGACAAATGGTTTTTGGGACCTGACGATCTGTTGGAGTGTGAGCAGGGTAATATTTAGTGAATGGATTCAGGAAAACCGGTTATTTTTATATAGCCGGACTTGAGTCCTGGAAATGGGAAGTACAATGCCTGCACTCTAAAGGAGGGGTTTCGGGATATTAGCAGTTTGGAGGGATATATTGTGTATCTTTATACGTATATACTTCTAAACAGTTGTGCTCTGAGCACCTCTGCAAAACCAGTGATTATGTGTGAGTGAGGTGAAAGTGTTGAATGATGATGAAAGTATTTTCTTTTTTTGGGATTTTCTTTCCTTTTGGGTCACCCTGCCTCGGTGGGAGACGGCCGACTTGTTGAAAAAAATTGTATATATATATATATATATATATATATATATATATAATATATATATATATATATATATATATATATATAATATATATATATATATATATATATATATATATTATATATATATATATATATATATATAATATATATATATATATATATAGAGTGTGTGTGTATGTGTGTGTGAGAGAGAGACGGTTAATTACAAGCGTGTCTATATCATGGAAGCTCAAGGGTTGCATGACCAAGCATCAAGGGAAGGGGGAAGAGAGATGCTTTATAAGTATCGGAAGATAATGTAGAGGAGAAGAGACGTTAAGAAAGACAGGAAGAGGTGGTACAGGTTGCAAGAGACTGTGTGTGGCGTCGTAACGCTGACAGACATTTTGACAAGAGGTAAAAGTATACAGAAGAGCTTTTTACGTTGTCAGTATTTCGTTGTAAGTAGCGTTGTCCAGATAAAAGTTTGTTGTGTTTACTTGTGACTTAATCCACGTACGTCGGAGAAATGTGACGGCGATGCTGTGTGTCGCAAGTGCTGCGAGAGAAGCTGGAAGATGTCGCAAGTACTGTGAGAGGCGCTGGAAGATGTCGCAAGTACTGCGACAGACTCTGGAGGAGATAGAGAGATAAGTGTCGCAAATCTAAGTCAGACACACAGTGCGGGTTATTGCATTTTATTGTGAAGATGTTTTGTCCAGCAGAAACGTGATGAAAACCCTGGTGGGCGAAACGTCTCCACAGTAAAATACCATAACCCGCATCGTGTGTTTTATTCAGACACTGTCGGGATACTGCATCACCATTTGTCACAAGTACCGAGTAGACACCGAGTAGACACCGAGTAGATACCGAGAAGACACTGCCTTAAACTACCATTCTTTTCTCCATTATGTAAGCCTCTTAAAGAGGTGGGTATTTTTTCTCTCTGCTACTGTTTATCCTCATAATGAAGGACTTTGATGCAGAACTTTACTCCTCAATCACTAACCATCCCCATAATATCAGCCTATAAAAGAGGATTTGTCTCCTCAGCCATTGTTTATCCCCCAATAGGCCTCTGACGTGATGTTTCGTCCTCCCCTGTGGCCACTCTTCATACCCCCTAATATCCCCCAGTAGGTATCTGACGTGAGATTTCGCTCCCTCCCCCTCATCCACCTGTTCATCTTTCCATAATACAGACCTTTGATGTTTTTCACCTGTTTTCTCCTGCAGGAGCCTTCCTGGTGCCCTACTGCGTGATGCTGGTGTTGGGAGGAATCCCCCTTTTCTTCATGGAGCTGGCCCTGGGTCAGTACAACCGCAAAGGAGCCATCACATGCTGGGGACGCCTTGTACCTCTCTTCAAGGGTGAGTTTCTTCAGAAAGCAAAATATTAGAGGTATCTGGGTAAGCCAGGAGGAAGACCTCAGTCTGATAACCAATAGCTTCAGTTGGTAGGGTCATCATATGACTAAGACCCGTACCAGAAAACTCTTGTTCTGTGTCCTAATGAATCTTATCTAACTTAAAGCATTCGAGTTGATGCTCAAGAGACTGTCGAGGAGTGTGGAGTGGTTCAAGAGAGGGGAAAACAGTTTCAAAGAGTGGAGAATGGTTTTAAAGAGTGGAGGGTGGGTTTTTATAAATTAGAAAGTCGTTTTCGAGAGCGTAGAGTGGTTTCAGAGAGCAGTGGGTGGTTTCAGAGAGTGGAGATTAGTTTTAAAGAGTGGAGAGTGGTTATAAAGGTGAGAGTGCTTAAATATGCTAAATAAAGGTGGAAGGATTTTAGAGAAGCTTTTAGAGTAATTTCAGAGAGTTAGATTCTTGGGGAGATAAGTGTTTTCTCCAACAAGCATATTGAGGAAGGAAGTGCTGTCGTTTGCTAAACAATGCAGCGAGAGAGAGAGAGAGAGAAGAGAGAGAGAGAAGAGATGAGAGAGAGAGAGAAGAGAGAGAGAGAAGAGAGAGAGGGGAGAGAGAGAGAGAGAGAGAGAGAGAGAGAGAGAGAGAGAGAGAGAGAGGAGAGAGAGAGAGGAAAGGAGGTCGAGAATGAAGGAGGAGCAATGAAAGAGGAGAACGTAGGAGAAAGAGAATGGAATGAAATCCTACGCATTCCTAAGCAGGATGGTGACGGTGTTTAAAGGAAGTCTAGGAATCCCCATTACCATGTGAACGCCTGAGGAAAAGGAAGAGGAGGAAGGGGGAGGAGGAGGAGGTGGAGGAGAAGAAAAGGAATGAAGAGGACCAGGAGAGAGAGGGGAAAAAAGAATACGAAAAGGGGGAAAAGGGAAAAGTGGAAAGAGAGACAGAGGGGTCTAAAACGTTATATTTACATTCTTCCAGGCCCCTGGGGAAAACCCCCGGACAAAGGGTGGACCAACTAAAAAACGGAGAGGAGGGGGACCAAAGGGTAAAAACGTTAAATAACGGGGGACAAGAAAGGGAAGGGAAAAGCAAAGGGGGTAGGACGAGAGGAAACTGCAATCTCTTGGAGGAAGAGTTGTCTCCAAGAGCAAAATCTTTCTCCACGAGAAGAGCTTGGAATTTCACTATTTTTCCACAGTGTTTGTCTGGTATTGTGATATCACCTCGTTTACTGTGATCTTATTGCATCCAGTGGGACAGGTAGTACTTTAACTAAATTTAAAGTATTTTGTGGACGATCGGCCAACAAGGGCACTGGAGAACTAGAACAACACTACCGTCATCTGGAGAAGACTTACAACAACCTGTTTCTTTGATACCTGACGGAGGTAGTATCCTGGGGGCGGGGAGCGCCGCCCCCCTTAACAAGGACACTACACCTGCTGGGAAGATTATTGGACGTAAGTCTTCTCTCTCTCTGTCTCTCTCTCTTCCCTCTCTCTCTCTCCTCTCTCTATAGACTTATTACTCTTGATTTTTTCTCTTCCTCATAGTTTCCTCCATCTCTCTTCCCTAGGCACAGAAGACTCGATAAAAGATGGAAGAAGCCACATGAAGTAACTTGTCACTATCGTATAGAATGTAGGCACCAAAATAGATATCTATAAACATCTTAGCTATGAGAAAAAGGAGGAGGAGGTGGAGGAGAAGGAGGAGGAGGTGGACGTGGTGGAAGAGGTGGAGAAGGAAGAAAAGGAATAGGAGGAGGAACAGTAGGAGAAGAGTAGGAGGAAGAGTAGGAAGGAGAGGGACTACTACTATTCCACCCTCCGCCTCACTCTCTTATCCCCCTCCCTGTCCTCCCCCTCCCGCCCCCTTCCCATCCTCTCCCTCCCTGTTCTCCCCCTCCCTCACTTCCCTTTCCCTCCCAGAAGAGGTGCTGATAAGGGCCGGAGGGAAGCGTAAGGAGTTTCTATGTAACCTTTCTTGTGGTGAGGGAGGGAGGGAGGAGTAAGAGATGGAGGGAGGGAGTATGCGAGGGTGGGAGGGGAGAGGTTTGAGAGGTTTAGGGTGGGAGGGGGGGGAGAGAGGGAGAATAGATAGATAGATAGATAGATAGATAGATAGATAGATAGATAGATAGATAGATAGAGAGAGAGAAGAGTGAGAGAGAGAGAGAGTGAGATGGGAGTAAAGGGAGGTATGGATTATAGACGTGTGGGGATGAGTGAGGGAGGGGGGTGGAGGGTTGCTCCCACCTGTTGATCATGTAACACAGAGAGGTTGTGGAAGGCAGAAAGGTTGTGGCAGATAGAAGGGGGTTTTGGTGTGACAGAACAGAAGGGATGTGGCAAGGCAGAAGGGTGAGAGCGGACAGAGGGGGTGTTAGCAGAACAGGAGGGTGTGGCAGGACAGAAGGAGTGTGGCAGGACAGAAGGGTGTGTGGCAGGACTGAAGGGATGTGGCAGGACAGAAGGAGGAGTGTAAGCAGGACAGAAAGGGGTTGTTGTAGCAGGACAGAAGGGGTGTAGCAGGACGAAGGGTGTGGCAGGACAGAGGGGTGTAGCAGGACAGAAGGTGGTGTGGAGGACAGAAGAGGGTGTGGCAGGGACAGAAAGGGGGTGTGGCAGGACATGAAGGGGTGTGTAGCAGGACCAGAAGGGGTTGTAGCCAGGAAGAAGGGGTGTAGCAGAACAGAAGGGTGATGGCAGGACAGAAGGGGTGTGGAGGACAGAAGGGGTTGTAGCAGGACAGAGGGTGTAGCAGGAAGAAGGGTGTAGCAGGACAGAGGGGTGTGGCAGGCACAGAAGGGTGTGTGTGCAGGACAGAAGGGGTGTGGCAGGACAGAAGGGTTGTGGCAGGACAGAAAGGGTGTGGAGGACAGAAGGGGTTGTGCAGGAGGACAGAAGGGGTGTAGCAGGACAGAAGGGGTGTGTCAAGACAGAAGGGGTTGTTGGCAGACAGAAGGGTGTGGCAGGACAGAGGGGTGTGGCAGGACAGAAGGTTGTGGCAGGACAGAAGGGATGTGGCAGGGACAGAAGAGGTTGTAGCAGGACAGAAGGGGTGTGCAGGAAGAAGGGTGTGGCAGGACAGAAGGGGTTTGTAGGCAGGACAGAAGGGGTGTGGCAAGACAGAAGGGGTGGGCAGGACAGATGGGTGTGGCAGGACAGAAGGGGTGTGGCAGGACAGAAAGGTGTTGTGGCACGAAGAAAGGGCGTGTGGCCAGGTCAGAAGGGGTTGTTTGAGCAGGACAGAAGGTGTGTGGCAGGAACAGAAGGGTGTGGCAGGACAGAAGGGGTGTAGCAGGACAGAAGGGTGTGTGGCAGCGAACAGAAGGGGTGTGGAGGACAGATGGGAGTATGTGGCAGGGGACGAAGGGGTGTGGCCAGAACAGAAGGGGTGTGAGGACAGAAGGGTGTGGCTGTACAGAGGGGATGCTGGCAGGACAGAGGGGGTGTGGCAAGACAGAAGCGGGTGTAGCAAAACAGAAGGGGTGTGGCAGGACAGAAGGGGGTGTGGCAGGACAGAAGGGTGTGTTGGCAGGACAAGAAGGGGGTGGGGCAGGACAGAAGGGGTTGTGCAGGCACATAAGGTGGTGTGGCAGGACAGAAGGGGTGTAGCAAGGACAGAAGGGGTGTGGCAGGACAGAAGGGTTGGTGACAGGACAGGGAAGGGGTGTGTCTAAACTATATTTAGTTATAATGCTATGTTGTTATATTTGGACGTTACAGGATGCTACACAGTGTTATTAAGGATATAGGACAGGTCTTACTATTATATATATTTGTTATCCTGTGTACTAGTAGCGGAAACAGAAATTAAAAGCTATATCACGTTATAAGGATTAAAGTTCACATCTTGATTCGTTTATTCCTTACGTGCTGAGACTCCCCAACCATGGTGGAAGATACGTCACTTGTGAGCTGACAGCCACACTACAAACATGGTTTGTAACTAGTGTGGTATGATCGTCAATTGTGAGCTGACAGCCCACTACAACAATGGTGGAATAGGCTTGTGGTAGATACGTCACTTGTGAGCTGACAGCCACACTACAACCATGGCGGAACTAGCATGTGGTAGATACGTCACTTGTGAGCTGACAGCCACACTACAACATGGTGGAACTAGCATGTGGAAGATTAGTCACTTGTGAGCTGGACAGCCACACATACAACCATGGTGGAAACTAGCTGTGTAGATAGTCACTTGTGAGCTGAAGCCACACTACAACATGGTGGAACTAGCATGTGGAAAGATACGTCACTTGTGAGCTGACAGCCACATACAAACCATGGTGAACTAGCATGTGGAAGTACGTCACTTGTGAGCTGGAAGCCACCACTACACCCATGGGAACTGCATTTGTGGTAGATACAGGTCACTTGTGAGCTGACAGCCACATACAACCTGGTGGAACTAGCATGTGGGAAGATTACGTCATTGTGAGCTGACAGCCCACCACTACAACATGGTGGAACTAGCATGTGGTAGATACGTCACTTGTAGTGACTGCCACATACAACCATGGTGGAACTAGGCGTGTGGTAGATACGTCACTTGTGAGCATGACAGCCAACTACAAACCTGGTGGAACTAGCCAATGTGGTAGATTAACGTCACTTGTGAGTGGACAGCACACTACAACCATGGTGGAACTAGCATTGTGGTAGATACGTCACTTGTGAAGCTGACAGCCACACTACGACCCCATTCTTATGTTATATTTCATGAATGTAATCTGGTTATTTGGCCCAATTGATCCCCATATCTGTCTCCCCATGTTATTACCATTGTGGATCATTTGATCTATTGTTGATTTGGTGTATGGTGGAACTAGCATGTGGAAGATACATCCTGTGAGCTGACAGCCACACTACAACCATGGTGGAACTAGCATGTGGTAATACGTACTTTGTGAGCTGACAGCCACACTACACACCCTGGTGGAACTAGCATGTGGAAGATACGTCACTTGTGAGCTGACAGCCACACTACAAACCATGGTGTGGAACTAGCATGTGGTATGTAGATAGTCACTGTGTGAGCTGACAGCCACACTTACAACCCATGGTGGATCTAGCATGTGGAAGATACGTCACTTGTGAGGCTGGGAAGCCACATCCAACCATGGTGGAACTAGCATGTGGAAGATACGTCACTTGTGAGCTGACAGCACCACTAAAACCATGGTTTGGAAAACTAAGATGTGGTAGGATAAGTCACTTGTGAGCTGACAGCCACACTAAACAGGTGGAACTAGCATGTGGTAGATACGTCACTGGTGAGCTGACAAAGCCACACTCAACCATGGTGCGAACTATCATGTGGTAGATACGTCACTGTGAGGCTGACAGACACACTACAAAACCATGGTGGAACTAGATGTGGTAGATACGTCACTTGTGAGCTGACGCACACTACAACCATGTGGAACTAGTTGTGGAAGATACGTCACTTGTAGAGCTGACAGCCACACTACACCATTGGTGTAACTAGCATGTGGTAGGTACGGTTCACTTGTGAGTGACAGCCCACTACAACCATGGTGAACTAGTTGTGGTAGATAGTCACTTGTGAGCTGACAGCCACACTACAACCATGTATAACTAGCATGTGGAAGATACGTCACTTGTGAGCTGGACAGGCCCACACTACAACCATGGTGGGAAACTAGCATGTGGTAGATACGTCACTTAGTGAGCTGACAGCCACACTTACAACCCATGGTGGACTAGCTCTGTGGTAGATACGTCACTTGTGAGGATGAACAGCCACAAACAACCATGGTGGAAACTAGCATGTGGAAGTACGTCACTTGTGAGCTGACAGCACACTACAACCTTGCTGGAATAGCATGAGAAGATTACGTCACTTGTGAGCTGACAGCCACAACAACACCATGCTGGAACTAGGCATGTGGTAGATACATCACTTGTGAGCTGACAGCCACACTACAACCATGGTGGAACTAGCATGTGGTAGATACGTCACTTGTGAGCTGACAGCCACACTACAACCATGGTGGAACTAGCATGTGGTAGATACGTCGCTTGTGAGCTGACAGCCACACTACAACCATGGTGAAACTAGCTTGTGGAGATACGTCACTTGTGAGATGACAGCCACACTACAACCATGGTGGAACTAGCATGTGGAAGATACGTCACTTGTGAGCTGACAGCCACACTACAACCATGCTGGAACTAGCATGAGAAAGATACGTCACTTGTGAGCTGACAGCCACACAACAACCATGCTGGAACTAGCATGTGGTAGATACATCACTTGTGAGCTGACAGCCACACTACAACCATGGTGGAACTAGCATGTGGTAGATACGTCACTTGTGAGCTGACAGCCACACTACAACCATGGTGGAACTAGCATGAGGTAGATACTATCATTGTGAGCTGACAGCCATATACAACCATGGTGGAAAACTAGCATGTGCGTAGAACGTCACTTGTGAGCTGACAGCCACACTACAACCATGGTGAAACTGCTTGTGGAATATCTCACTTTGTGATGATGGGACAGCCACACTACAACCATGGTGGAACTAGCATGTGGAAGATACGTCACTTGTGAGCTGACAGCCACACTACAACCATGCTGGAACTAGCATGAGAAAGATACGTCCCCCAACTTGGGAGGCTGACAGGCCACAAACAACCATGCTGGAACTAGCATGTGGTAGACACATCACTTTGAGCTGACAGCCACACTACAACCATGGTGGAAACTAGCATGTGGTGATAGATTACGTCACTTGTGAGCTGGAACAGCCACAATACCACCATGGTGGAAATAGCATGTGGTAGATACATCCTTGTGAGTGACAGCCACACTACAACCATGGTGAACTAGGCATGGAAGGATACGGCATTGTAGTGACAGCCACACAACAGCCCATGGTGGAAACTTGCAGGTGGTGATACGTCGCTTGTGAGCTGACAGCCACACTACAACCATGGTGGAACTAGCATGTGGAAGATACGTCACTTGTGAGCTGACAGCCACACTACAACCATGGTGGAACTAGCATGTGGAAGATACGTCACTTGTGAGCTGACAGCCACACTACAAACCATGGTGAACTAGCTTGTGGAAGATACGCACCTTGTGAGGCTGACAGCCACACTACAACCATGGTGGAACTAGATGTGGTAGATACGTCATTGTGAGGCTGACAGTCACACTACAACCATGGTGGAACTAGCATGTGGAAGATACGTCACTTATGAGCTGACAGCCACACTACAACCATGGTGGAACTAGCATGTGGTAGATACGTCACTTGTGAGCTGACAGCCACACTACAACCATGGTGGAACTAGCATGTGGTAGATACGTCACTTGTGAGCTGCAGCCACATAGCAACATGGTGGAACTAGCATGTGGAAGATACGTAACTTGTGGAGCTGACAGCCACACTACAACCATGGTTGGAAAACTGCATGTGGAAGATACGTCACTTGTGAGCTGGACAGGCCACACTACAACATGTGGAACTAGCATGTGGAAGATACGTTCACTTGTGAGCTGACAGCCACACTACATCCATGCTTGGAACTAGGCATGTTAAAGATACGTCACTTGTGAGCTGACAGCCACACAACAACCATGCTGGAACTAGCATGTGGTAGATACATCACTTGTGAGCTGACAGCCACACTACAACCATGGTGGAACTAGCATGTGGTAGATACGTCACTTGTGAGCTGACAGCCACACTACAACCATGGTGGAACTGATGTGGTAGGATACGTCACTTGTGAGCTGACAGCCACACTACAACCATGGTGGAACTAGCATGTGGAAGATACGTCACTTGTGAGCTGACAGCCACACTACAACCATGGTGGAACTAGCAATGTGTAGATACGTCACTTGTGAGCTTGACAGCCCAACTACAACTATGGTGCGCAAACTAGCATGTGGAAGATACGTCATTGTGAAGCTGCCTCAGCAACACAACGCCATGGTGAACTAGCATGTGGTAGATACGTCGATTGTGAGCTGACAGCCACACTACAACCATGGTGGAACTAGTCATGTGGAAGAAGATACGTCACTTTTGAGCTGACAACACGCTACACCCATGGTGGTGGGAAACTAGGCATGTGGAAGATACGTCACTTGTGAGCTGACAGCCACACTACAACCATGGTGGAACTAGCTTGTGGAAGATACGTCACTTGTGAAGCTGACAGCACACTACCAACCATGGTGGAACTAGCATGTGGTTGATACGTCGCTTGTGAGCTGAACAGCACACTACAACCATGGCAGGAACTAGCATGTGGAAGTACGTCACTTGTTGAGCTGACAGCCACACTACAACCATGGTGTGAAATAGCATTTGGCGGTAGATACGTCACTTGGTGAGCTGACAGCACACTACAACCATGGGTTGGAATAGATTGTGGTAGATACGTCACTTGTGAGCTGACAGCCACACTACAACCATGGTGGAACTAGCATGTGGTAGATACGTCACTTGTGAGCTGACAGCCACACTACAACCATGGTGGAACTAGCATGTGGAAGATACGTCACTTGTGAGCTGACAGTCACACTACAACCATGGTGAAACTAGCATGTGGAAGATACGTCACTTGTGAGCTGACAGCCACACTGCAACCATGGCGGAAAACTAGCATGTGGAAGATACGTACTTGTTGGAGCTGCAGCCACACTACAAACCATGGTGGAAACTAGCCTGTGGAAGATACGTCACTTGTGAGCTGACAGCCACACTACAACCATGGTGGAACTAGCATTTGGAAGATACGTCACTTGTGAGCTGACAACGCCACACTACACACCATGGCGGAACTAGCATGTGGAAGATCCTGTACTTGTGGCGCTGACAGCCACACTACCAACCATGGTGGAAACTAAGCATGTGGTAGATACGGTCACTTGTAGGGGACAGCCACAACTACTCACCATGGTGTGAATGTGAACTAGCATGTGGTAGATAGTCACTTGTGAGCTGGACAGCCACACTACAACCATGGTGGAACTAGCATGTGGTAGATACGTCACTTGTGAGCTGACAGCCACACTACAACCATGGTGGAACTAGCATGTGGAAGATACGTCACTTGTGAGCTGACAGCCACACTACAACCATGGTGGAACTAGCATGTGGAAGATACGTCACTTGTGAGCTGACAGCCACACTACAACCATGGTGGAACTAGCATGTGGAAGATACGTCACTTGTTGAGCAGACAGCCAAATACAACATGGTGGAAACTAGCAGTGGAAGATACAGTCACTTGTGAGCTGACAGCACACTACAACATGGTGGAACATAGCATGTGGAAGATACGTCACTTGTGAGCTGAACAGCACACTTCAACCAGGTGGGAACTAGCATGTGGAAGATACGTCACTTGTGAGCTGACAGCAGCACTACAACCATGGTGGAACTAGCATGTGGAAGATACGTCACTTGTGAGCTGACAGCCACACTACAACCATGGTGGAACTAGCATGTGGTAGATACGTCACTTGTGAGCTGACAGCCGCACTACAAAACATGGGTGGAAACAAGCATGTGGTAGATACGTCACTTGTGAGCTGACAGCCGCACTACAACCATGGTGGAACTAACATGTGTACAGGTGGAAGGCAACACCTGCATAATTTTTGCCTTTTATCCTAATTCTCGGGCATCATGTCATCTTGTTATTAGTGGCAACGTTTCGCCCACCACAGTGAGCTGTATCAGGTCCCAGGTTCGATGTTTTCCACCAATAATGGCAAAACATCGTGAGAAAGGGGACTACATTGTCATTAAATAGTTTAGAAAACCGACAAGTTGATAAATGAGACACTCGTGGAATATTTAAACATCTTTATTCTGGAAACGTTTCTCCACGCACATGGCTTCTTCGGTCCAATGAAGAGAAAGAAAAGTGGGAGAGAGAAGTTTGAGGCAGTCAGTCGTTCACGGATTGTCTTCAGTCTATAGTCTTGAACACTTCGATGTGAAGGTTGAAGGGGATGATATACCTCAACTCCTCCTCCTCATCTTCCACCTTTCTCTGCAGTGGACTGAAGAAGCCACTGCCTGGCGAAACGTTCCAGACTAAAGTACCTCAATGTTGCCCAAGTGTCTCATTTATCAGACCACACTGTACATCATTCGTATCTTCTGTGCTCACTGAGATGAGATTTTATTTCTTCTCTCTCTCCACCATCTTATTCTTGAATGCTCGAGAGGAGTAATAGGTACAACCGATACGCCCCCCCATACAATATAAGACGAAACGTACTAACAATGGCGGCCTAAGTGTACGCACCTGTGTCCTTTATGCATAAGGTCACACCAAATACATGTGTGCTTGGCTCATGAGTTGGCTTTATTAGTGTAGTGGACACTGGCTTTCGCTAAGTCTATAATCCAATGTTCGCATCCCACTTTCCCTATTCCACCAAAAAAAATTATTCAGCCAAAATGGTTCTGGACTTGCATTCGTCTAAGCCAGTGCCAACATAGAGGTGTGGATCCAAACTACTGGTGCCACATCAAAACAAAAAGCTGGGAGAGAATTCATATTTGGTACTGCCATATACTACTTACTACTACTATACTAATAATAATAATAATAATAATAATTTAATAATTAATGAATAATAATAAATAAAGAATATTCTTATTTTACAAGGACATTATGCAACTAACACAGACCATTGCTGATATCAACAGTACTATTAGGAGATTTTAAATTTATATTACACCACAGAAAAGAAACGCAATTAACAAGGATTTAATGCCAGCATGATGGGCAATGGGACACACCAAGTCTTCATTTAAGATGATTTACGACGCGTGGAGATTCACATTTACCCCCCCCCCCCACCCAATCCACCCTTTTGCTTTTCACATATATAAATGGTACTCACGGTCTCCTTTTATATTAGTCATGAGTTTTATTGAAAACTCTTTTTTCGTGAAGATTGTTTTATTAAATTGGCATGCCTAAAATCATTTAGTTCTGACGGATAAGTTCGCCAGGATGGCACTGGGTCTCTCTTCCAGTGCCAGGGGGTGTTCATAATGGAGTTGGCACGAGGACTATGGAACAAAGCCTTTTTTTCTACCCTCGTATGAATTCTTACCTTCCTCCAGAGTTACTCTCTTCTTCCCTAACATCCTTTCCTCCTCCCTCCCTCCCTCTCTCCTTCCCTTTTCTCTACTCCCTCCTTCCGAGCACTTTACACGGAGCCTTCATTATAAAGCTACATAGCCAGTTATATCATGTGTGTGTGGACTCAAGTATTTTCCCGTGTCCAAAGACACCACCAACCCACCACCACCACCAACACCACCACATACACCCATACGACCAAGACTTTTCTTCAGTGGCGTGTGCGTTCCGTGTATCTCAGAGTGTCCTGCTTCCCCACTTCACCAGCGTGTACACAACACCGCTCCAGCTGCTGGGGCTGAAACATGCACGCCAGCTGTTCTGCTTCAGTACAGTACTCGTATCCTGACCATTATTCCTTTGTTATTTTGTCATTAATGTAGCACACACACACAAAACACACATCACACACACACACACAAACACATTACACACTCACACACGCACACACCACACACACACACACACCACACACACACACACACACAAAACACATACACACTCACACACAAACACACACACACACACACACACCACACACACACCCACACAAAAACATACTCACGCACACACGCACACAACACACACAGCACTAAACTACAGACAGTGTCATGACATGTGTAGTTAGTATGCAAAATTCCATGTGAGAAGCTTAGATTATCAGGAGAAGAGTGGTGGAACACCTAGAAAGGAATGGATCTCATCAACAAGCAGCCAACATGGGTGTCAGGGACGGGCACAATCCTGTTATGTCACAAAACCTACTGGGTTCTTATGACATGGTGACAGCAGTAAGACAGAGAGAGAGGGGTTGGGTGGATGCATTTCTTGGGACTGCAAGGAGGCGTTTGAACAGTTCCACACAAGAGATTGGTGCAAACAAAAAATGGAGACCAAGCAGGGATAACAGGGAGGCACTACAATGGATCAGGGAATAATTGTCAGGAAGACAGCAGGAGTCATGGGTACGTGGCGAGGTGTCAGAGTGGGCAATGTGACCAGCGGGGTCCCGCAGGCGTCAGCCTAGGACCAGTGCTCGTTTATGGTTTTGTGAAACGACATGACGGAAGGAATAGATCTGAGGTGTCCCGTTTGCAGATGAAGTGAATTTGATGAGGAATAATTCACTCGATCGAAGACCAGGCTGTAACTACAAAAGGGATCTGGACAGGCTGCAGACCTGGTCAGCAATTGGCTCCTGGAGTTTCAATCCCACCAGTGCAAAGCTCATGAAGATTGGGGAAGGGCAAAGAAGGCCGCAGGAACGGTGTAAAGGTCTAGGGGGTCAGAGACTACAAACCTCACTCAAGGAAAAAAGATCTTGGGGTGAGTTATAACACAGGCACATCTCCTGAAGCGCACATCAACCAAATAAACTGCTGCAGCATATGGGCGCCCTAGCAAACTCAGAACACATTCCGACATCTTAATAAGGAATCATTCAGGGACCCTGTACACCGTGTACGTTAGGCCACATATTGGAACCAACCTAGCCAGCACGTGAAAGAAAGAGAAAGTGCAAAGGTTTTGCAAACCAGACTAGATCCCAGGCTAGAGGTAGTCCTACGAGGTGAGGTTAAGGGAAACAACACTGACGACACTGGAGGACAGGAGAAGATAGGGGGTACATGAAAACGACATACAAAATACTCCCGAGAGGAAATTGACAAGGTGGACAAGCAGGATGTTCCAGTGATTGGACACAGTAATCAAGGGGACACAGTTGGAAGCTGAGACCACAGATGAATTACAGTATGTTATGAAGTATTTCTTCAGCCACAGAGTAGTCAGTAAGTGGAATAGTTTTGGGAAGGATATGTGGAGGCCAGGAGATCCATTACATAGTTTAAGCAGGGTATGATAAAGCTCACGGCTCAGGAGTTTGAATAGATAGCGATAAGTGAGGAGGCGGCCAGGAGCTCGGACTCAACCCTGCAACCTCAACTAGTTGAGTACAACTAGGAGAGGTACACACATACACACAGGTAAGGCCATACAAAGGAATTTTGGACAGGATGCAAGCTTAGTCCGATAAAATGGCTCCTGGAGTTTAACCCTGGTAAGTGTTAAGTTATGAGCTGAGGAAGGACAAAGAAGACCGTAGACGGAATACGGACTAAGAGGTCAAAGGCTGCAAAACTCACCAAAGAAAAGTTATTTTGGGTTGTGAGCATCATAACCAGCACATTTCTTGAGGCACACATCAACTAAATAACTGATGAAGCATATGGGGCTGGCAAGCCTGAAAATAGCGTGTTGACATCAAGGGCAGGAGTCATTCACGTCATGCACACCGTGTACGTCAGGCCAATACTGGAGTATGCAGCACCAGTATGGAACCCACACCTGGTCAAACAGTCAAAAACACAAATTGAGAAAAGTGCAAAGGATCTGCAACAAGACTAGTCCCGAGCTGAGGAAGTGTCCTACGAGGGAGAGATTAGGGAACTCAACCTGACAACACTGGAGGTAAGGGATATCAAAGATAGGGGGGAACGACATGATAACGACTTATAAAATACTGGAGTGGAATTGACAAGGTGGATAGAGACAGAATGTTTAAAAGATGTTGACCACAGCAACAAAGCGGTCACAACTAGAGTGAAGGAACAAAATTGGCTTATAATTTTGACATATTTTTTTAAAGGGGGTGGGACCGGTAAGCCAGAGGAAAGGTCTCCTTCAGATGACCAAAAGATCCAGCTGTGGGTTTTTCATATGACTAGTCCCGCGTCAGGAAAACACTTTGTCTGTTTCCTGACAAACCTGACAACAACCAACTGGGAAGTTGGTTGTCGGTCAGATGTTTAGGAAGGTCTTCTTCAGTCATAGAGTCTGTGAGGGAATGGAACAGTCTGGTGAGTGATGTAGTGGAGGCAGCAGGATCCATACATAGCTTTAGAAGAGGTTCGATTAAGGTCATGGATCAGGGAGTG
>NC_069413.1:28987942-29003776 GCF_026875155.1 Cherax quadricarinatus
TTTCAGAGATGGGGCACAGGAGCAAGTTTGTCCAGGAAGTGGAACAATCTGGAGAGTGTAAGTAGCAGAGGACAGGATCCATACATGGCTGTCAGAAGAGGGGACAATAAGCTCTTTGGAACCGAGGAGAGAGTAGAAACCAACTAAGAGGCGAGGCCAGGAGTGTGACTCAAACCCCCAGCAAACCACATATAGGTGAGTACACAAACAGACAACACAGAGAAAGCGCCGAGAGAATGAACTTTAGATTTTCAATTATTCCAATATATATCAGAAACTTTTGCTACAGTTCTCTCGAGTGAACTTTACAAACTACAAATTCAGCTTTTCCCCAGAGTGAAAGAGAATTACTCTAGACCATAGAGATGAGTTCGCATTTTTTCTTTAAGCTAATGGTCTTGATAATTAGATACATGTCCAAACAGGTTAGTTATTCTTTATTCCAGAAAGTTCGTCTACATAGTAGGCTTCTTTAGTCTACCTGGAGTATATCTGGAGAGGGTATCGGGGCAAACGCCCCCGCAGACCGGTTGAGAACAGGCCTTGTGGTGGATT
This sequence comes from Cherax quadricarinatus, assembly GCF_026875155.1. Classification (NCBI taxonomy): domain Eukaryota; kingdom Metazoa; phylum Arthropoda; class Malacostraca; order Decapoda; family Parastacidae; genus Cherax; species Cherax quadricarinatus. The sequence goes on from NC_069413.1 coordinate 28,988,498, forward strand.
AGATTTTTCTCGTTGCATTCCAGGAATACAAATCAAGGGACTTCAACCGTTCCGTAATTTAGGTTGCCTTATCGTACTTATGTGCAACGGTCAAAGTTCTGTATACACTCTCCAGGTCAAACAGTTTCGCTGCCTGAAGGGGCATTCTTGTACAGCAAGTATTCCTGCTAGAGAGAAAGATCGATTTGAAAGAGAATCATCATGGGCTTGCCATCCTAGATATGAATGGCGACGTTACAGATGATATGAGCAGATGGCAGTAGAGATGAGAAGACGATTACATCGTCTTCACATCTCTACTGCATCTCTGTGCATCTTTACCGCATCTCTATGCTCTTGGAGGAAGAGTTGTCTCCAAGAGCAAAATCTTTCTCCACGAGAAGAGCTTGGAATTTCACTATTTTTCCACAGTGTTTGTCTGGTATTGTGATATCACCTCGTTTACTGTGATCTTATTGCATCCAGTGGGACAGGTAGTACTTTAACTAAATTTAAAGTATTTTGTGGACGATCGGCCAACAAGGGCACTGGAGAACTAGAACAACACTACCGTCATCTGGAGAAGACTTACAACAACCTGTTTCTTTGATACCTGACGGAGGTAGTATCCTGGGGGCGGGGAGCGCCGCCCCCCTTAACAAGGACACTACACCTGCTGGGAAGATTATTGGACGTAAGTCTTCTCTCTCTCTGTCTCTCTCTCTTCCCTCTCTCTCTCTCCTCTCTCTATAGACTTATTACTCTTGATTTTTTCTCTTCCTCATAGTTTCCTCCATCTCTCTTCCCTAGGCACAGAAGACTCGATAAAAGATGGAAGAAGCCACATGAAGTAACTTGTCACTATCGTATAGAATGTAGGCACCAAAATAGATATCTATAAACATCTTAGCTATGAGAAAAAGGAGGAGGAGGTGGAGGAGAAGGAGGAGGAGGTGGACGTGGTGGAAGAGGTGGAGAAGGAAGAAAAGGAATAGGAGGAGGAACAGTAGGAGAAGAGTAGGAGGAAGAGTAGGAAGGAGAGGGACTACTACTATTCCACCCTCCGCCTCACTCTCTTATCCCCCTCCCTGTCCTCCCCCTCCCGCCCCCTTCCCATCCTCTCCCTCCCTGTTCTCCCCCTCCCTCACTTCCCTTTCCCTCCCAGAAGAGGTGCTGATAAGGGCCGGAGGGAAGCGTAAGGAGTTTCTATGTAACCTTTCTTGTGGTGAGGGAGGGAGGGAGGAGTAAGAGATGGAGGGAGGGAGTATGCGAGGGTGGGAGGGGAGAGGTTTGAGAGGTTTAGGGTGGGAGGGGGGGGAGAGAGGGAGAATAGATAGATAGATAGATAGATAGATAGATAGATAGATAGATAGATAGATAGATAGAGAGAGAGAAGAGTGAGAGAGAGAGAGAGTGAGATGGGAGTAAAGGGAGGTATGGATTATAGACGTGTGGGGATGAGTGAGGGAGGGGGGTGGAGGGTTGCTCCCACCTGTTGATCATGTAACACAGAGAGGTTGTGGAAGGCAGAAAGGTTGTGGCAGATAGAAGGGGGTTTTGGTGTGACAGAACAGAAGGGATGTGGCAAGGCAGAAGGGTGAGAGCGGACAGAGGGGGTGTTAGCAGAACAGGAGGGTGTGGCAGGACAGAAGGAGTGTGGCAGGACAGAAGGGTGTGTGGCAGGACTGAAGGGATGTGGCAGGACAGAAGGAGGAGTGTAAGCAGGACAGAAAGGGGTTGTTGTAGCAGGACAGAAGGGGTGTAGCAGGACGAAGGGTGTGGCAGGACAGAGGGGTGTAGCAGGACAGAAGGTGGTGTGGAGGACAGAAGAGGGTGTGGCAGGGACAGAAAGGGGGTGTGGCAGGACATGAAGGGGTGTGTAGCAGGACCAGAAGGGGTTGTAGCCAGGAAGAAGGGGTGTAGCAGAACAGAAGGGTGATGGCAGGACAGAAGGGGTGTGGAGGACAGAAGGGGTTGTAGCAGGACAGAGGGTGTAGCAGGAAGAAGGGTGTAGCAGGACAGAGGGGTGTGGCAGGCACAGAAGGGTGTGTGTGCAGGACAGAAGGGGTGTGGCAGGACAGAAGGGTTGTGGCAGGACAGAAAGGGTGTGGAGGACAGAAGGGGTTGTGCAGGAGGACAGAAGGGGTGTAGCAGGACAGAAGGGGTGTGTCAAGACAGAAGGGGTTGTTGGCAGACAGAAGGGTGTGGCAGGACAGAGGGGTGTGGCAGGACAGAAGGTTGTGGCAGGACAGAAGGGATGTGGCAGGGACAGAAGGGGTGGTGGCATGAAAGAAGGGGTGTAGGCAGGACAGAAAGGGTGTGGCAGGAACAATAAGGGGTGTGGCAGGACAGAACCGGGTTGGCAGGACAGAAGGGGTGTGGCAGTGACAGAAGGGTTGTAGCAGGACAGAAAGGGGTGTGGAAGGACAGAAGGGTTGTGTCGGACAGAAGAGGGTGTAGCAGGACAGAAGGGGTGTGGCAGGACATAGGGGTGTGCCGGAACAGAACGGGTGTGGCAAGGACAGAAAGGGTGTGGCAGGACAGAAGGGGTGAGCATGACAGAAGGGGTGTGGAAGGACAGAAGGGGTGTGGCAGGACAGAAGGGGTGGGCAGAACAGAAGGGTGTGGCAGGACAGAAGGGGTGTGGGCAGACAGAAGGGTGTGGCAGGACAGAAGGGTTGAGGGCATTGACAGAAGGGTTGTAGCAAACAGAAGGTGTGTGGCAGTGAACAGTAAGGGTGGTTGCATGACAGAAGGGGTGTGTGCAGGACAGAAGGGGTGTAGCAGTGACAGAAGGTGTATTGGCAGGACAGAAGGGGTTTGGCAGGACATAAGGGTTAGGCAGGACAGAGGGTGTGGCATTGACAGGAAAGGGTGTGGCAGGACATAAGTGGGGGGGTCGGGGGTGTGGGTGTAGGCAGACAAAGGGGTGTGGCAGGACAAAGGGGTGTGGACAAGGAGCAGAAGGGTGGTGGCAAGGACAGAAGGGCGATAGGCAGACAGAGAGGGTGTTGACAGGACAGAAGGGGTGGTAGCAGGACAGAAGGGGTGTAGCAGGACAGACAGGTGGTGGCAGTAACAGAATGGGTGTGTGGGCAGGACAAATGGGTGTAGCAGGACAGAAGGGGATGTAGGCTGGACAGAAGGGGTGTGGCAGACAACAAGGTGTGGCAGGACAGAAGGGATGTGTGCAGAACAGAAGGAGTGTGCAGGACAGAAGGGTGTAGGCAGGACAGAAGGGTTGGCAGAACAGAAGGGTGTGGCAGGACAGAACGTTTGTGGCAGATGACAGAAGGGTGTGGCAGGAGCAGAAGGGTTGTAGCAGACTAGAAGGGTGTGGAAGGACAGAAGGGGTGTGCAGGACGAGAAGTGGATGGTAGCAGGACAGAATGGTGTGGCAGTAAACAGAAGGGGGTGTGGCTGGAACAGAAGGGTGTGGCAGGACAGAAGGGGTGTGGCAGAACCAGAAGTGGGTGTAGTAGCAGGACGAAGGGGTGTGGCAGGTACAGAAAGGGTGTGGCATGGGGGGAAAAAAAACAAAAAGAAGGGGTGTGGCAGGACAGAAAGGGGTGTAGCAAAACAGAAAGGGGAGTGCAGTACAGAAGGGGTTTGGCATGAACAGAAGGTGTGTGGCAGGACAGAATGGTTGATCATCAAAACAGAAGGGTGTGGCAGGACAGAGGGGTGTGGCAGGACAGAAGGGGTGTGGCAGGACAGAAGGGGTGTGGCAGGACAGAAGTGGGTGGTATCATGGACAGAAGGGGTGTGGGCAGGACAGAAGGAGTAGCAGGACAGAAGGGGAGTGTCAGACAGAAGGTGGTAGCAAAACAGAAGGGGTGTGGCATGGGGGTACGAAAGGTGTGTGGCATGACAGAGATGGGTTGTGGCAGTACAGAAGGTTGGAAGCTAGGACAGAAGGGGTGTGTGGCTATGACAAGGACGGTGGTGTGGCAGGACGAAGGGGTGTGGCAGGGAGCAGAAGGTATTGAAGCAGGAACCCCAGAAGGGGGTGTGGCAGGACGTGAGAAGGGGTGTGGCAGGACAGAAGGAAGGTGTGTAGCAACATAAGGGGTGTGGCAAGGACAGAAGGGGTGTGGCAGGACAGAAGGTGGTTGCGAGACAGAAGTGGGTTTGCAGAACAGAAGGGGTGTGGGGTGGCTGAGCAGAAGGGTGTGACCCTGGACGAAGGGGTTGTGCAGGACAAAGGTTGTGTGGCAGACAAAGGGTGTAGCAAAACAGCAGGGTGTGGCAGGACAGAAGGGTGAGGCAGGACAGAAGGGGTGTGGTCAGACAAAAGGTGGTTTGGGCAGACTAGAAGAGGGTGTAGCATGACATAAGGGGTGTGGCAGACAGATAGGGGTGTGGCAGGACAGAAGGGGTGTAAGCAGGACATAAGTGGTGTGGCAGTACAGAAGGGTGCTGGCAGGACATCAGGGGTTTAGCAGGAACAGAAGGGGATGTGGCAGGACAGAGGGTGTGGCATGACAGAGGGTGTGGCAGGACAGAAGGGGTGTGGAGCAGTTACCTAAGGGGGGTGTGACCGGACAGAAGTGGTGTAGCAGGACAGAAGGGGTGTAGCAGACAAAAGGGTGTGGCAGACAGAAGGAGGGTGTGTGCAGGACAAAGGGGTGTAGCAGGACAGAAGGGTGTGGCAGGGAGCAGAAGGGGTGTGGCAGGACAGAGAGGGGTGTGGTAGGACAGAAGGGTTGTAGCAGGACAGAAGGGGTGTGGCAGGACAGAAGGGTGTAGCTAAAACAAGAAGCGGGTGTGGCAGGACCGAAGGGGTGTGGCAGGACAGAAGGGGGTTTGGCAGGGACAGAAGGGGTGTAGCATTGACAGAAGGGTGTGGCCAGACAGAAGGGGTGTGGCAAGGGACAGAAGTGTGTGGCAGGACAGAAGGGTGACGGCAGTACAGTGTGTTGTGGCAAGGACAGAAAGTGTGTGGCAGACCGAATGGTTGTGGGCAGACAGAAGGGTGTGGTCAGGACAGAAGGGGTGTGGCATGGACAAGAAGGGGTGTGGCAGGACAGAAGGGTGTGGCAGTACAGAAGGGGTGTGAAAAGCAAAACAGAAGGGGTGGTGGCAATGACAGAAGATGTGGCAGTACTAGAAGGGTGTGTGGCAGACCGAAGGGTTGTGCAGGACAGAAGGTGTGTGGACAGGACAGATGGTGTGGCAGTAACCGAAGTGGTGTGGCAGGACAGAAAGGTTGTAAGGCAGGACAGGACAATGGGATGTGGCAGGAACAGAAGGGTGTTTGGCAGGACAGAAGGGGTGTGGCATGACAGAAGGTGTGGCATGGACAAAGGGTGCCTGCAGACAGAAGGGGTGAGGCAGACAGAAGGGTTGTGGCCAAGACAGAAGGGTGTGGGCAGGCGAGAAGGGTGAGGCAGGACAGAAAGGTGTAGCCTGGAGCATAAGGGTTGTAGCAGGACAGAAGGGGTGGTGGCAGACAAGAAGGGGTGCGGCAGACAGATGGGTGGCGGCAGGACAGAAGGGTGTGTGCAGAGAGAATTGGGTGTGGCAGGACAGAAGGGGTGTGGCAGGACAGAAAGGGTAGGTGCAAATAATGAGAGTAGACGGCATATATGGCATAAGGGTAATGTAAAGGATGTAAGTGAGGATGGGGAGGGCGGGGAGGGATGGGGAGAGACGGGGAGGGCGGGAGGACTGTGGAGAGGCGGGGAGGTGCTGGGAGGGATGTGGGAGAGGCGGGGAGGGGCGGAATTGTGTTGCAATAACCATGTCTCTAACATCACCCATAAAAATTTCCCCCCAGCCCTGACCCCTCCAACACTCTCCCTTCCCCAGCCCGACCCCTCCAACACTCACCTTCTCCAGCCTGATTCCTTTCCTCCAAGCACGTCTCCCTTCACCATGCCTTATTCCTCCAACACTCTCCCTTCTCGCAGCCTGATTCCTCCAACACTCTCCCTTCTCCAGCCTGAAGTCCCCAACACTCTCCTTCTCCCAGCGCTGATTCCTCCAACACTCTGCTTCCTTCTCCTGCCTTATTCCTCCAACACTCTCCCTTCCTCCCCTGATTCCTCCAACACCTCCCTTCTCCCGCCTGATTCCTGCCAACACTCTCCCTTCCACCATCCTGATTCCTCCAACACCTCCCTTCTCCAGAGCCTGATTCCTCCAACACTCTCTTCTCCCTTCACCAGCCTGATTCCTCCAACACATCTCTCCTCGGGTCTCCATTCTCCATCCTGATTCCTGCCAACACTCCCTTCTCCAGCCTGATTCCTCCAACACTCTCCCTTCTCCAGCCTGATTTCCTCCAACATCGCACTCCTTCTGCAAAGACCTGATTCCTTCCAACACTCATCTCCTTCCGCAGTCCTGATTGCCTCCAACACTCCCCTTCTCCAGCCTGATTCCTCCAACACTCTCCGCTTCTCAGCCTGATTCTTCAACACTCTCCCTTCGTCCAGCTGATTCCTTCCTCCCAACACTCTCCCTCCACCATCCTGATTCTCCAACACTCTCCCTTCTTCCACCTGAATCCTTCCCCAACACTCTCTCTCTCCTCCCTTCTCCACCTGATTTCCTCCAAACACTCTCCCTTCTCCAGCCAGATTCCTCCAACACTACTCTCTCTATCCCAGCCTGAATCCTCCAACACTCTCTCATCCCCCAGCCTGATTCCCCCACACTCTCTCTCCCTTCTCTCCAGCGCTGATTCCTCCAACCCTCCTCCCTTCCCCCAACCTGATTCCACCAACACTCTCAACCTTCCCCCAGCCTTAATCCTCCAACACTCTCCCTTCCCGCCAGCACCTGATTCATCAACACGCTCTCCCCTTCCCCAGCCTGATTCCCCAACGCTCACCCTTCTCCAGCCTGATTACCTCCAACAGCTCTCTCCCTTCCCCAGCTGATTCATCCAACACTCATCCCTTCCCGCAGCCCCTGATTCCTCAACACTCTCCCTCCTCCAGCCTGAATTCCTCCAACACTCTCCCTTCTCCAGCCTGATTCCTCCATACACTCCTCCCACCTCTCTCCACCTTATCTCTCAACACTCCCCCTTCTCCAGCCTGATTTCCTCCAACAACACTCCGCTTCGTCCTCAGCCTGACTTTCGCTCCAACACTCTCTCTTCCCCAGCCAGAATTTCCTCCAACACTCTCCCTTCTCCAGACCTGAATCCTCCAACACTCTCCCTTCCCCAGCCTGTTCCTCCACACTCTCCTCTCCCTTCCCAGCCGTGACTACTCCAACACTCTCCCTTCACCCAGCCTGAAACCCTCAACATCTCCCTTCCCCACCTGACTCCTCAACACTCTCCCTTCCCCAGCATGACTCCTCCAACACTCTCCCTTTCCCCTGTCTGACTCCTCCAACATTCTCCCTCATCCCCAGCCGGACTCCTCCAACACTCTCCCTTACCCAGTCTGACTCCTCCAACCACTCTCCCTTCCCCAGCCTGACTCGCTCCCTACACTCCTCCCTCCCCAGCTGACTCTCCAACACTCATCCCCTTCCCGAGACCTAACACCATCCATCACCTCCCCTCAACCAGCCTAACATTCTGTCTCCACACTCTCCCCTGCTCCACCCTGACTCCTCCAGCACTCTCCCTTCCCGCAGCCTGACGTGCTTCAGCACTCTCCCTTCGCCGTTCCCCAGCCTGACATCCTCCTCACTCTCCCCAAAGCCTTGGCCCCTCCAACACTCTCCCCCTTCTTCCACACTTACCCCCGGAGAGACTATTAATAAAGACCCCCTCCCTCCCCCTCCTCGACTGGTGATCCATTATCGCCCTCTATGGAAGGCTGGGAACATTCTTACCTAGCTGCTTAAATTCAGGGCTGCTGTTCTCGCTCCAGACAAGCTATACCACTTACTGAACAATGTAGCTGCTGCTGTGCTGCTGCTGCTGCGCTAGCTAGCTGCTGCTGTTTTGGTGCAGCGGGTGCTAACGGTTAGCAGCTAGCTGTAGCATTCTCTATATTTAGTTGCAAGGGTCGATTCACAGGCTCCTGGGCCCTGCCTCATTTCTGGTCGCAACTAGGTCCACTCTCTCTCTGCTCAATAGCTTTTATAGTGTTCTTTTCTTAAAGCTATGTATGGATCCTGCCTCCACTACATCACTCTCCAGAACTTCTATTTCCTGACAACTCTATTACTGAAGAAATACTTCCTTAACATCCTGTGACTCATCTGAGTCTACACTGTCCAGTTGTGACCCTTCGTTCGTGTCTTTCATCTCTAAAACATTTTCTGTCCCTATCCATCTTGTACAATTTCTCTCAGTATTTTATACTGAGTAATTTTAATACTTCCCTCCAGTGTAATCTGGTTATTTCTCTAGCTTCAACTTCTACTCGTAGGACATACCCACTTAGACTTCAGGGAGTCTTGTTGTAACCTTTGTACTTTCTCTACTTTCTTGACGTGCTTGACGTTGTGTGGGCACCATACTATGCTGCATATACGTACACAGTGAATAGAGTCTTGAATTACTCCTTACTCATGTGTGGAAACTCTAATCTCAGGTATGCTAGGCGCCCATATGGTGGCAGGCAGTTATTTGGTTGATGTTAGCCTCAGGAGATTAATCCCGCTAGTGAGTTTGCAGCTTTTGGCGTCCCGTAGGCAGATGAACTCTGTCTGTGGTCTTTCTTTGATCTTCCCCATCTTGCATGACTGTGCATTTGAGTAGGGGCTGGGAAACTCAATGAGCCAGTTGTTGGACCAGCCTTGCAGCCTGTCTAGATCCTTTGTTTTAGTCCTACCTGTATTATTTCCACATCTGCATTAGGCGTCACATCTTCTGCTATCACAACAACACATCTGACTCCATCCCTTCCGTCATTTCATTCACGATATACCATGAAACAGCAGCTGGCGCGCAGACCGACCCTTGGCAGGAGCTCCGCATCGTCACAGGCGCCCGACATCTGACATCTCGTCTGCTGCTGCTGCTGATGAATGATGATGCTACTGCGTGTGATAGTGGATGATAGGTGATTGTGAAGTGGAGATGGCGTAGTGTTATGTGGAGTGGTGCTGGATGTAGTGGTTACGGTGAAATGGTGATAGTTGCAATTGTGATGGTGGAATTAGAAATGGTACTATGCTTGTGAACACACACACACCACACTTCAATATACACTTCTATACACAAACCTAGTTTATACACACGTACACAGATTAATACGCCACATACGTAACAAAAAACTAAAACGTAACACTCTCCCGTCTATTCCGTGCAGGCGCGAGGTTCTACAGATACAAGAGAGTCTCTGGGTTAAACAACATTAACTTGGGATGATCAAGTGGACCTGTACTGGCCACCTGGCTGTCTACCACATCTGCAACTTCACTGCACCTTTGTTAGAGGTATTTTTCTACTTCCGCAAGGTGAGTGAAGGAGCAGAAAATTTGGAGGGAAGGATGAATGACGGGAGGGTGACGGAGGTCAGGGTCGGGAGTATAAGAAAGGAGGGTTACGGAGGGCAGTTCGGGAGGAAAGGAAAGGGAGGTGTGACTGAGTGCAGGGTCGTGAGGGAGGAAGAAGTGAGGGTGATCGGATGGCAGGGTCGGGGAGGAAGGAATGGAGGTGTGACGGAGGGCAGGACCGTGGAGGAAGTGAAGGGAGGGTGACGGAGGGCAGGGTCGTGGAGGGAGGAAGGGAGGGTGACAGAGGGCACGGTCGGGGAGGAGGAATTGGAGGTTGACGGATGGCAGGATCTGGGGTATGGAGGGAAGGGAGGGTGACCGGAAGGCAGGGTCGGGGAGGGAGGAAAGGAGGGTGACGGAGGGCAGGGTCGGGGGAGGGATTAAGGGAGGGTGTACAGAGGGCAGGGTCGGGGAGGAAGGAAGGGAGGGTCATCGAGGGCAGGGTCGGGAGGAAAGGATAGGGGGTGACGTGAGGGCAGGTCGGGGAGGGAGGCATAGTGAGGGTGACGGAGGGCAGAGGTCGTGGAGGGAGGAAAGGAGAGGGGTGACGGAGGGCAGGGTAGGGGAGGGGAGAAGGGAGGGTCACGGAGGGCATTGGTCGGAGAGGGAGTAAGGAGGGTTGACTGTAGGGCTGGGTCGGGGCGTGGAGGAAGGGAGGGTGACGACGTGCTAGGTCGGGGAGGAGGAAAGGAGAGGTGACGAGGGCAGGGTCGGGGAGAGGAGGAAGGGAGGTGACTGAGGGCAGGTCGGGGAAGGAGGAAGGGATGTGTGAGGACGGCAGGGTCGTGGAGGAAGGAAAGGAAGGGTGACGTGAGGGATGATCAGGGTGAAGGAAGGAAGGGAGGGTGACGAGGGAAAATGTGTCGGGGAGGGAAGGAAGGGAGGTGAACGGAGGGCAGGGGAGGGTAGGGAGGAAGGGAGGGAGACTTAGGGCAGGGTCGGGGAGGAAAGGAAGGAGGGTGAAGGAGGGCAGGGTCGGTGGAGAAGGAAGAAGGGTGACGAGGCAGTGTCAGGGAGGAAGGAAGGGAAGGGTAGACGGAGGGCAGGGTCGTGGAGGAAAGGAAGGGAGGTTGACGGAGGGGCAGGGTGCGGGGATGGAGGAAGGGAGGGTGACGGAGGGCATAGAGTCGGGGAGGGTGGAAGGAGGGTGACGGAGGGCTAGGGTCGGGGAGGAAGGAAGGGAGGTGACGGAGGGCAGGTCGGGGAGGGAGGAAAGGAGGTGACGCAGGGCAGGTTCGCGGGGAGTGGAGAAGGGAGGGTGACGGAGGGCAGGGTCGGGGAGGGAGGGAAGGAGGGTTAACGAAGGCAAGGGTCGGGGAGGAAGTGAGGGTGACGGAGGGGCAAGGGTCGGGGGGGAGGGAAGGAAGAGAGGGTGACGGAGGGCTGGTCGTGGGAGGAAGGAAGGGAGGGTACGGAAGGGCAGGGTCGGTGGAGGGAGAAGAGAGGGTGACGGAGTGGCAAGGTTCGGGGAAGGGAGGAAGGGAGGGTGACGGAGGGCAGGGTCGGGGAGGGAGAATGGAGGGTGACGAGGGCTGGTCTGGGAGGAAGGAAGGGAGGGTGACGGAGGGCAGGGACGGGGAGGAGGAAGGTAGGTGACGAGAGGGCAGGGTCGGGAGAAGAAAGGGAGGGTGACGAGGGCATGGGTCGGGGAGGGAGGAAAGGGAGTGTGACGGAGGGCAGTGTCGGAGAGGGAAGAAGGGAATGGGTGACGGAGGGGCAGGGTAGTGGGAGTAAGGAAGGGAGGGTGACGGAGGGCAGGGTCGGGGAGGGAGGAAGGTGAGGGTGAGGAGGGCAGGGTCGGGGAGGAAGGAAGGGACGGTGACGGAGGGCAGGGTCGTGGAGGAAGGAAGCGTAGGGTGAGGGGGGCAGGGTCGGGGAGGGAGGAAAGGAGGTTGACGGAAGGGCAGGGTCAGTGAGGGAGTAAGGGAGGGTGACGGAGGGCAGGGTCGGGGAGGGAGAAGGGAGGGTGGGGAGGGCAGGTCGGGGAGGAAGGAAGGAGGGGTAACGGAGGGCACGGTCCTGGGAGGAATTGTAAAGGGAGGGTGACGTAGGGCAAGGGTCGGGGAGGGAGGAAGGGAGGGTGAGGGGGGCAGGGTCGGGGAGGGAGGAAGGGAGGGTGGACAGAGGGCAGGGTCAGGAGGTAGGAATGGAGGTGAGGGAGGGCAGGGTCGGGGAGGGAGAAGGGAGGGTGACCGTGGTAGGGCAAAGGGTCGGGGAGGAAGGAAGGGAGGGTGATCTGAGGGCAGGGTCGGAGAAGAGGGAGGAAGGGGAGGGTGGAGGGAGGGCAGGGTCGGAGTAGGGGATGAAAGGGAGGTGCGGGAGGGAAAGGTACGTGAAGGGAGGAAGGTAGGTTGACGGAGGGCATGGTCGGGTGGAGTGAGTAAGGGAGGGTGACGTGAGGGCGAGGGTTCGCGCGGGGGAGGACGGGAGGGGATGGAGGTGCACGGTCGGGGAGGAGGAAGGGGAGGGATTGACGGAGGCAGATTCGGGGAGGAAGGAAAGGGAGGGTGACGGAGGGCATTGTCGGGGAGTGAGGGAAGAAGGAAGGTGACGGAGGGTCAGGGTCCGCGGGGTAGGATGATGAAGGGAGTGTGGGGCGAAGCAGGTTCGTGGATGGGAGAAAGGGAGGGTGAGGGGAGGGCAGGTCGAGGGAGGAGGAAATGGAGGGTGAGGGAGGGAGGGGTCATGGGGTAGGATGAAGGAGGGGTGACGGAAGGCGAGGGTCTGGAGGGAGGAAGGGAGGTTGGACTGAGGGCAGGTCCTGGGAGGAAAGGGAGGGTGAGGGAGGGCACGGTCGAGGAGGAGGAAGGAAGGTTGACGGAGGGGCAAGGGTCGGGGAGGAAGGATGGGAGAGGGTACGGAGGGCAGGGTCGGGGAGGAAGGAAGTGAGGGTGACGGAGGGCAGGTCGGAGAGGGAGGAAAGAAAGGGTTAGGTGAGGTCAGGGTCGGGGATGGAGTGAAGGGAGGGTGAGGGAGGGAGCAAGGTTCGGTGAGGTAGGAAGGGAGGGTGAGGGAGGGCAGTTCGGGGAGGGTGAGGAAGGAGGGTGGAGGGAGGGCAGGGTCGGGTCGAGTGAGGAAGGGGAGGTTAGGGAGGTGCAGGGTCGGGGGGAGGGAGGAAGTAGGTTAACGGAAGGCAGGTCGGGGAGGAAGAAGGGAGGGGTGTCGGAGGACATGTTCGGGGAGGAAGGAAGGGAGGGTGACGGAGCGCAAGGGTCGGGGGGAGGAAGGAAGGGAGGGTGAGGGAGGGCAGGATCGGGGGAGGGAGGAAGGGAGGGTGACCGAGGGCAGGGTCGGGAGGAAGGAAGGAGGGTGTACGGAGGGGCAGGGTCCGCGGGGAGGGAAGAGGAAGGGAGGGTGACTGGAGGGCAGGTGTCGGGGAGGAAGGGAAGGGAGGGAGATCGGAGGGCAGTCGGGTGAGGAAAGGAAGGGATGGGTGAGGGAGATCAGGATCGGGGAGGGATGGGGAAGGAGGGTGAAAGGATGGCAGATTCGGAGAGGAAGGAAGGAGGGTGCCGGAGGGCATGGGTCGGGGTAGAAGGAAGGGAGGGGTGATGGAGGGCAGGGTCGAGAAGGGAGGAAGGGGATTTTGACGGGAGGGCAGGGTCGGGGAAGGAGGAAGGGAGGGTACGGATGGCATGGTCGTGTGGAGGGAGGAAGGGAGAGTGAGGAGGGCAGGGTCGGGAGGGAGTAAGGGAGGGGAGAGCGGAGGCAGGTTCCGGGAGGAAGGAAGGGATGGTTAGGGAGGGCAGGGTCGGAGGAAGGATGGGCGACGGAGTGCAGGTCGTGGAGTGGATGATCAAGTGAGGTGAGGGAGGGGCAGGGTCGGTGAGGGAGGAAGGAGGGTGAGGGAGAGGGCATGTTCGGGGATGGTAGGAAGGGAGGGTGACGGGGAGGTCAAGTGGTCGGTAAGGTGAGGAAGGGAGGGTTGACGAGGGCAGGGCTCGGGGAGGAGGAAGGGAGTGACTGAGGGCAGGGTCCGTGAGGTAGGAAGGGAGTGTGAACGGAGGGCAAATTCTGGGAGGATGAAGGATGGGTGAGGAATGGGCAGGGTAGTGGGAGTGAGGAAGGGAGGGTGACGGAGGCAGGGTCGGGGAGGAGAGAAGGGAGGGTGACGGGGGCAGGGTCGGGGAGGGAGGAATGAAGGGAGGGTGGGGGAGGGCAGGGTCGGGGAGGAAGGAAGGGGGAGGGTGGGGGAGGGCAGGGTGGGGAGGAAGGAAGGGAGGGGGGGGGGCGGGGTCGGGGGGGAGGGGGGGAAGGGGGGGGGGGAAAGGGGGGAAAGGGGGGCGGGGAGGGAGGAAGGAAAGGGGGGGTGAGGGGGGCGGGGGTCGGGGAGGGGGAAAGGGGAGGGGAGGAGGGAGGGCGGGGGGGAAGGAAGGGGGTTTAAAGGGGGGGCGGGTCGGGGAGGAAGGAAGGGGGGGACGGAGGGGGGTCGGGGGGGAAGGGGTAAAGGGGGAGGGTTTTGGGGGGGGGGGGGGACGGAGGGCAGGGGGTGGGGGGGGGGGGAAAGGGTTTACAGGGAGGGCCCCGGGAGGGGGAAAGGGGGGGTGACGGAGGGGGGGGGTGGGGGGAAAAAAGGGAAGGGGGGTAGGGGGCAGGGTCGGGGGGGAAGGAAGGGGGGGTGAGGGGGGGGGTCGGGGGGGAAGAAGGGGGGTGCGGGGGCAGGGGGGGGGAGGGAGAAGGGAGGGGGGAAGGGCAGGGTGGGGGAAGGAAAGGGAGGGTGAGGGAGGGGGGGGGGAGGAAGGGAGGGTGAGGAGGGCAGGGGGGGGAGGAAGGGAAAGGGGAGGGTGAGGGGGCAGGGCGGGAGGAAGGAAGGGAGGGTGGGGGAAAGGGCAGGGTCGGGGGGGGAAGAAGGGGAGGGTGAGGAGGGCAGGGTGGGGGGGGGGGGGAAGGGGGGGTGAGGGGGGGCAGGGTCGGGGGGGAAAAGAAGGGAGGGTGGGGAGGGCAGGGTCGGGGGGGTAGGAAGGGGGGGAGGGTGAGGGAGGGGCAGGTCGGGGAGGAAAAAGGGGGGGGGGGGAGGGGCGGGGTGGGGGGAAAGGGGGGGGTGAAGGGGGTGGGGAAAGGAAAAAAAAGGGGGGGGGGGTAGGAAAAGGGGGTTTTGGGGAAAGAGTGGGGAGGAAGGAAGGGGGGGGAGGGGGGAGGGGGGGGGGAAGAGGTTTTGATGGGGGGGGGAGGAAAAAAAAAGGGAAAAAGAGGAAAATTTTTTTTGGAGAGAGAGGAGAGAGAGAGAGAGAGAAAAGGAGAGAGAGGAGAAGAGAGAAGAGAGAGAGAGGGGAGAGAGAGAGGAGGAGAGAGAGAGAGAGAGAAAAATTGAAAATTTTGAAAAAAAAAGACTAAAAAGGGATAGCCAATACATCATCACTAACATGCCAGAAACAAACTGAGAAAGAAAGAAGTTAGGAAAGATGGAAAGAGAAGGGGGAAAGGGGGAAGAAGAGTAACGGAAGAAGATGGAGGAGGGAGAAGGAAGAAATGCGTGAAAAGCCTCATTTCTGATTTCGAAAAACCCCGGTTTAAAAACTTCCTCCGGGGTACTAAGTTTTCCCTCCCCCCTGGGGTTCCTGGGGTTTTCCCCGTTGACCTCCGGGCTATAAGTTCTCCCTTACTCCCGGTCCCCTTTTTTGTGTTCCCTGTTTGCCCCCCGGGGACTAAGTTCTCCCTTACTCCTGGTGCTTCCTGGGGTTTTCCCCGTCTGACCCCCGGGGTACTAAATTCTCCCTTACCCTGGTGTTTTCCCGGTTTTTCCCTGTCTGACCTCCGGGGTACTGGGGTTTTCCCCCACTCCCGGGGCCTCCTGGTTCCCTGTTGCCTCCGGGGGACTAAGTTTTCCCCCACTCTGGTCTTCCCCGGGGTTTCCCTGTTCTGACCTCCGGGGCTACAAGTTTTTCC
>NC_069413.1:29004276-29059182 GCF_026875155.1 Cherax quadricarinatus
TTCAATGTTGATGAAGTGGGGAAGCGTGATTCGTGTTAGGGCAAGGGGGAATAACTCTTGTAGGAGTGGGGAAGACCCATTTGTGGTGTGGGGGAAATTTCGTGAGGCAGTAGGTAAAAGAAAGGGGGTAAGGCAGTGGGTTTGAGGGGTAAAGTAAAAATGGTAAAAGAGGTGGGGATATAGTTTTGGAGTGGTGGTTTGCAATTATTTAATAAAGTAGGGAAAGGGGTAAGGTCTAGGATTGGCAGAGGCATGCATATTTCCCCTTTTTAAAAAGGGAAAAAGGGGACAAAAGAGGTGCAAAAATTATGGGGGGAAAAGTCTTTTCAGTATACCGGGTAAAGTGTTGGTAGAGTTATTATTGAAGAATTAAGAGTAAGACGGAGAATGGATAGCAGATGAACAAGGAGGCTTTAGGAAATGTGGGGGTGTGTGGACCGGTGTTTACAGTGAAACTATAAGTGAACATATTTAAAAAAGGCTAAAGGGGGTCTTTGTGGCTTTTTTGGATTTGGGAAAAAGGGCGTATGAAGGGTGGTAGGGGGGAAAATGTGGAAGATGTTGAGTGTATGTTGGGGGGGGGGGTGGGTTTACTGAAAGCAGTAAAAGAGTTTTTACGAGGATAGGAGGTAAAGTTAGAGTATGGGGAAAGGGAAAAATTTTATTTCCGTAAAGTGGGCCCTTAGCAAGGATGTTGTGTCCCCGTGGTTTTTTAATATATTTATAGATGGGGTTGTAAGGAAGTAAATGCGAGGGTTTTGGGCAAGAGGGGGGAGTTAAAAGATAAAGAACCCCAACATAAAGTGGGGTTTGTCACAATTGCTTTTGTGAGCACGTGTTTTGGGAGTTTGAAGGGCTCAGAGATTGGTGGATGAATTTGGTAGGGTGTGGAAAGAAGAAAATTAAAAGTGAATGGGAAAAGAGTAAGGTAATGAGGATAAAAAAAAGTTGGGTGAGAAGATTGGATTCAGATTGGGGGAGAGGTATGGGGGGGTGAATGTATTAGATATTTGGAGTGGATGTGTCAGCGGATGGGTCTATAAAAGAGAGGTGTTTATAGAATTGTGAGGGGGAAAAGGTGTGATGGTGCATTAGGAGTCTGTGGGACAAAGAACTTTGCCTGGGGGCAAAGGGGGAATGTAGAGGTTTTTTACCAACGTTTTATATGGGTGTGAGCATGGGTGATGAATGTTGCAGCGAGGAGAAGGCTGGGGCGTGGGATGTCTGTCTAGGGCAAGTGTGGTGTGAATTAATGCAGAGAATTCGTAGTTTGGAAGTTAGGAGGGGGGGTGCGGGATTCCAAAACTGTTGTCCCGAGGGCGAGGAAAGGGTTGTTGAGGTGGTTCGGAATGTAGAGAGAATGGGCGAACAGATGATTTAAAAGGTGTTCGTCTGTGTGGAAGGAAGGGGGGTAGGGGTCGGCCTAGGAAAGGTTGGGGGGAGGGGGTAAAAGGAGGTTTTGTGTGCGAGGGGCTTGGGTTCGCAGGGATGCGTGAGCAGTTTGAAGGAGTGGGAAAGGGACAAAAGGGTTTTTTTACTTGATGTGCTGTTGGATGTGGCAAAGTAAATTTATGAAGGGGTTCAGGGAAACCGGGAGGCCGGCTTGAGTCCCGGAGTGTAAGTACAGTGCCCGCACTCTGAAAGGGGGTGTTAATTTGCAGTTTAAAAAACTGTTTTGTGTTTTAAAACACCCCCTGGCAAGACAGGATGGAGTGAAAAGATGGTGAAAGTTTTTCTTTTTCGGGCCACCCTGCCTTGGTGGGGGAAACGGCCCGTGTGTAAAAAAAAAAAATAATAAAATAAAAATTTTTATATATTTATATATATATAATATTATTATATATTATATATTTATATATATATATATTATATATAATATAATATATTTAAAATATATATATATATGTCGTGCGAAAGGGGAATTGCGATCTTGGCTTAAAAAGCAACGCCATTTGCCATATTGGAAAGTGAAAATTTGTGTTGCAATAACTTCGCCAAAATTTCTGAAAAAACGAAAAAAATTTTTTCACTGTGTTTGTTTAGTATTAAAAATTTTTGTAAAAAATCTAAATTATTTAGGTGGGGGGTTAGGTAAAATAAATTTTTTCTTGTTATAATAGGTTAGGTAAGTTTTCTAAAATTCTTTTGGTGCAAAATTAATTTTTTTTTTAAAAACATTAATGAAAAAAATATATCTTTTAAACTTTAAAAGAGAAAAATTTTAAAAAGGGGGGATTTAAATTTTTAAAAATGATTTCTTGAAATTTGGGGACCAGTTTTCCCTTTTCGGCACGCCCAAAAATATATATACAGGGGGACCCCCGGGTTTAACGTTTATTTTTTAAATCCAGAAGTATGTTGGGTGCCGGGTACTGACCAAATTTTGGGTTCCCTTTAAGGGAAATTATTGTGAAGTAGTTTTAGTCCATTTCAGACCCCAAACTTACACGTAAAAACCCCAATTAAATAAATACCTTACAAAAATTGGTTTCGCATTCGGGGGGTAATCGTTATGGGGGGGGGTCCCTGTATATATATATACAGGGGGCCCCCGGGTTTAAACGTTTTTTTTTTCACCCCAGAAGAAATTGTTCAGGTCCCCTTTTTACTGACCGAATTTTTTCCCAAAAGGGAAAAATTTGTAAAGTAAAATTTTTCCATTTTCAGACCCCCAAAATACACGTCCCAAATCGCACTTACTAAAAAAAACATTACAAAAAGGGTTTGCTTTTGGAGGTAAATGTTATGCGGGGGCCCACGGTTTTATATTAAATTATATATATATAATTTATATATATATTTATATATATTTTAATTTAATATTTATATTTTTATATATATATTAATATATTGTATTTATATTATATATATATTTTATATATTTTAAAATTATATATATTTATATATTTATATATATATATATTATTATATTTAAAATATATATATTTATATATATATTATATTTAAATATATTTTATTTATATATATTATATACAGGGGGACCCCCCCCCAAAAGCGCCTTAAAACCCGTGAAAGGGGGGGGGTTTTGTTTGCGAAATGTTCGCTATGGAATGTTTTTTCCCCTTAAGAAAAAATTGGAAAAAAAATTTTAACCCGGAAGACCCCAAAAAAAGTTTTAAAAAAAAAAATTTTCCACTTTAAAAAATATACATTTTCCTACACACAAAGAAAAGGGATACAGGGCAAAATTTAATTTAGATTTGTACTTTGCTCAATATATATTGTGCATTTTAATACTCTACTAAAAAAAAAAAATTTTAAAGGAAAATTACCTTTTTTTAAAAGATGCAGCAAGGGACTGATGAGACACTTGCCCTGGGGGGGTCCCTTTTTCCCCTCCGGGATTTATGTTGGGTTCCTTTTTGGTTTTTTTTCCAAAACGGGCCTTACAAAATGTGTATCCCCTTTCGTTTTTAAAATCTTAAAACCCAAAACCTTTTTTGCTGCTCTAAATTACCAAAAAGAGCACTAGTTCCGGGCCCTTTTTCCCCTTTTCACCTGGGTGTTTTTTCAACTGGTGTGGGTTGCCCCCTGGGAGACAAGGTTTAAAGGGCTCCAATGGAAATAAGTTAGACAGTCTTCGATGACATTTGCCTTTCTTGGGTTATCCTGGGTAGCAAACCCTCTGGGGTTAATTGTTTTTTGGGTTTATTCTAAATTTAAGCCCCCCAACAACGGGGGTTTACACGCAGCAGAGCTGACGGGGGGTTACAGCGCAACAGCGTTTGTTTCCGCAATAGCGATGTACAGCAGAAGCGGGAGTTTGCTACAGCAGAAACTGACGATTTTTTACAGCAGCAGCGGACGATGCTCAGCAGAGCACCCGCAGAGATGCTACAGCAGCAGCAACGAGGCTACGCGCAGCGACGATGCTCCCGCAGCACCCAGACGGTACTACGCAGCAGCAGGAGCTGACGGTGGGAAGCGGCAGCAGCGGGACATTTTTGCAGCAGCAGCTGGGGTGGTAAGCCCCAGCACCCGCTTTTCCCCCAAATAGTGGCAATGGTTGATTGGGGTTTATTTTAAACCTGGCCGCTGGGGAAAAACCGCTCCCCCTTTCTTCAAATCAAGGGATTTTTTTTTCATCCCCCTTTTAATTCTCACCCTTTTTTCTGTGGGGGTTGGGCATAAAAGTTTTTTGGGGCCCCCCAGGGTTTCACTTATTTTCCAGAAAAAATCACCAAAAACATGTAATAATCCCAAAATGTTCGTTTTGTTGCTTGGATGTTACCGCGGGGGGTTTGGCTGGTAAACAATCCACCGCGGAACTTGTGAGGTGGCCCCGGGGCCCCCCTTTGGACGGTCTGGACAAAGGCCGTTGAGGGGGTTTTGGCCATTTGGGGGCCCAAATTTTTTAAGTAAAACAAAGCGCCCGTATGCGGTTTGTCCGCTATGAAAGGCGGGTTATGGGGGGTCACTGTTTTTTAATATATATATATTTATATATATATATATATTTATATATATATATTTATTATATATATGTATTTTATTTTTATGCTAAAATTTTTAAAATATTTTAAATTGGGAATTTTAATTTTTTTTAAAAACCACTTTCCCCCATTTTCCCAACGAAGACGGTGCCCCAAAAAAAGAAGAAACACTTTCATCAACTTATTTCAGCCCCGTTTTCCCTGATTCCTTCTGGCAAGACTTCTTGGGGTTGGAAAGATCAGCTCATGTTGTTTTAGGGGGCATTTTGGGAAAAGACATTCAAAAAATTTTAACTATAGATTTCAAAAGGGAAACGCAGTTTATAATGATGTCAGTGGAAACATAATACCGCATTTATATAAAATTTCCCCTATAAAGGGGGGGATCTGTTATACAGCTTTTTTAGGTTTCCCCGGGCTACTGCAGGGCCCCACTTATACAGCAGGTTGGGTTTCCCGAGTTTATGTGGGGCCCCATTATCAGGGAAAGGTTGGGGTTCTGAGTATTGGGGGGGCCCCCCAATTATACAGCAAGTTGGGTTTTCCGGGGTTTCTTTTGGGCCCACTTTTTCAGCAGGGTTGGGTTTTTTGGGATCGGGGGGGGCCCCTTTACTTTTACAGCAGGTTGGGGTCGGGGCTTGTGGGGCCCCCCTTTTTTTTTACAGCGGGTTTGGGTTTCCCGGCCCCTGTAGGGCCCTCTTAAAAACAGCGGTTTTGGGTTTTTAGGGCCTTAGGGCCCACTTATACAGAGGCTAGGTTCCAGGCTACTGTGGGGCCCCCCTTATACAGCGGCTGGGTTCCGGGCTACGCGAAAAAAGAAAATCGGGGAAGTATACCCTTTTTTTTTCCGTTTTTTAAAATTGAATAAAAAAACCTGATATGTTTACACTTTCATATTCAAGGAGGGATAGGTAGAATAAAAAAATGTAATTACGTAACACATTACTTACCTTAAAATATTTTCTCCTAGTTTCCCAGTGAGTGGGGGTAAATGTTTTTATTGTGGAAGTCTTAAAAAAAATGGGGAATGGGTTAATTGACAACTGCGGGACGAGTAAATTTTAAAATGGTAAACAATCCCGCCCAGGTTGGTAGGTAAGACACATGGGCAACATTTTGGCCCAACTTTTTTCCCAAAAAACGTTTCCTTGGAAAACTTTTTAAAGTGGGGGAATTTTTAAATTCTGAGAGGGGGGGCCCTTCCAGTAACAACATTCTTCTTACCACCCTGAAGTCTTTCTTCTGACAGTATATAAGTCTCCACACTATGCTTGTTTTTTTTCATTTTTTTTTCAGGACTAAAAAAACAGAAACTCTTCTCCAGACTGGGGGGACAAACAACCTCAAATCCCAATTTCCCAAGGGTTGATTGGATATTACATTGTCTTCCTTCTCTATGCTCCTCCCTACTTTTGTACTGCCCTGAAGAACCCTACTGTGTAGGGGGAAAAATTTGGGGAATAAAGTTGCCAAAACTGTTCCCAAATGGGGTCTTCCCTCCCAACTGCTGTACTAGTGAAACCCCACAAATAAAGGCTTAATGAAGGGCCCCCTCCTTATGAAAATGAAAGACAAACGGAATTTTTTCCCTGACCCTTTTTTCCTGTTCCACTTTTTTTCCCAAGGAAGGGGGTCTATTTTTTTTGCTAAAGATCAAATGAAAATTTCCCTTCCCCTTTCCCCCCGGGGGCTGTGTAACCCTTGGTTTAACCTTTTCCCCCTTTTTTTTTTTTTCAAAAAAGGGTGGGGCCCGTCTCCCCCCAAAGGGCAGGGGGGCCCCAAAAAGAAAAAAAACCCCCAAAAAAGGAAAAACTTTCACCCATTTTTTCAACATTTTTCCCTCACTCCACATATTCACTTTTTTTTGCAGAGGTCCCCAAAGAATACAACGTTTAGAATTTTAAAAAAAATTATAAAAATACACAACAAAAAAAAAAATTTTTCCCCCCAAAACTCCCAAATTTTCCCCAAATCTTCTTTAAAAGGGGCAGGAATTGTACCCCCCTTTTCCCGGGGACTCAAGTCCGTTTTTTTTAAAAAAAAACGGGTTTTCCCCAAAAACCCCTTCATTTAATTTTCCCCCTGTCACACTCCAAATCTGTCAGGCCCCAAATTACCACTTGTCCCCTTTTCACCCCAATCAAACCCTTTGCTAAAGGGGCTTGGGGAAAGCCCCAAACCCCTCGCCCAAACATTTCCCTTTACCCCCTCCCTCCAACCCTTTTTTTGAGGACGCCCCCTTTTCCCCTTCCTGCCTTTCCCCAAAGATTTTTTATGCTTTTCCTTGTCATTCTACTTTGACCCTTTCCCTTCAAAAGGCCCAAACCACCCAAAAAAACCCTTTCACCCCTTTTGACAAATTATTTTTATTTTCCCCCCTTTCCCCTATTTTCCCCACACTCTAAATTTTCTGCTTAATTATTTACATCAATATTTAAGTCGGTTATTTTAAAACCGGACTTGGGTCGGGAAAGGGGAATTCCCAATCCCCTGCACTTTAAAGGGGGGTTTTTGGGGATATTGGCAGTTTGGGGAGATTATTGGTTTTTTTATTTGTATTTTCTTCTAAGTTTATTGTTTATGGGCACCTCTGCAAAAAAACCAGTGATTATGAGTGAGTGGGGGAAAAAAGTGTTAAATAATGTTTGAAAGTATTTTTTTTTGGGGGGGATTTTTTTTTTTGGGTCACCTGCCTCGGTGGGAGATGAAAAAAAAACAAAAAAAAACTTTCCCCCTTAGACGGGACATCCCCAAAGGGCCCCAAACCGTCCCCTCGTGAAAAGTTTTCAAAACCCCAAAAGCTTCAACCCAAAATAAAGGTTTTTGGGGTACACTTACTTTCATACTTTTCCCTTCGGGGGCCTCCATAGATAACATTTTTTGCTCCACATATCCCCTAAATTTGCACCACCCCATCTTTTTTTCTTCTTTTATTCTTGATTAACCTCATCCTTAAAAAAATCCTCTGCTGACACGGTCAACCCCCAAATATCGGGGAAAAATTCACTTTTTCCTACTCCTACCCCCCAATTTGATATCCAGCTTTTTTTTAAATTTTAAATCATTTGATCTCTCATCACCTTACTCTTTTCTAGGTTCACTTTCAACTTTTAAAATTTACACACACCCCCAAAAATTCGTCCAAAACCTTTGAAATTTTTTTCTTTAGAATCCCCCAAACACGTTTATAAGAAAAAAAGTAACTGTTTTCAATCCCTTTTTGTTTTTAATTTCCCCGAAAATTTAATCCCACCCCCTCCCAAACCCCTAGCTTTTACTTCCTTTACAACCCCTTTATAAATATTTTAAAACCCTTTGGTGAATTACACCCCTGTCAAAGACGTATTTTTTTTACCAGGGAATTTGTCCCCTTTCCTTCTAAAAACCCCTTCCCCCCATAACTAATAATTACTCCCTATTTGGGTACGTATTGATATACGTACAAAAATTTTTGTAAGGGAAACCTTTATTTTTTAAAAAATTGTGTAAAAATTTAACAATTGAGTGTTTATACAAGGAAACCTTTTTTAAATTTCAGAAAATTATTGTACATTACCACTGGAAAGGGTTCTTTAGTCATGTCCCATTTTTGTTTAAAAAAAAAGAAAAAGCAAATGTTTTATGGTTTTTGTTAACTAATTCCCCTGTTTACAGTTTTCTTCCGCAGATTCTTTAAATCATAACACTCCAGACTGTGTTTTTGAACTCACGTTTTTCCCTGGGTTTTTTAAAACCCACCTGTTCCATGGTTTTTCCTTTGGTTTGAAAATTTGGGGTTGGCCCTTTTTCCCCTTGATATTTTTTTAACTTTACAGAATTTTGTCATCAGTAAAATCAGACTTTAAACAATTTTTTTTCTAGTGTAGTATGAACATGATATAGAGGAAAAGAAAAAAATCTAAACCTGGGAAATTGTCAAAAAATTTCAATTTCTCTAATCTGTAAATTCCTACCGTAAATTCTCGGTTTTGTAAATTTTCTAATTTTTGTAAATTCTCTAATTGTTTTTTCTAAAAATGTAAATTCTCTAATTTTGTAAATTCTCTTTTCCCGCAAATTTTTCTAACCCGCAAAATTTTCTAACCTGTAAATTCTCTAAAATGTAAAAATTTTTCTTGCCTGTAAAATTCTCTAAAAAGTAAATTTTCTTGCCAGTAAAAATTTTCTAACCTGCAAATTTTTCTCGCCTGAAAAATTTTCTAACCTTTTAAAATTTTCAAAATATAAAATTTTCTAAATATAAATTTTTCTAAAATTTTAAATTCTCTAATTTTTAAAAAAAAATTTTGGGGGCAAAAACATTTTTTTGGGAAAAAAAAGGTTGAAAGTAAAGGGTTTTCCCCCAAAAAATTCCAGGGTTAGGGTGATCAAGGGGCCTCGCGAATGTTGAAAAAACCGCGAATGTTTTGGGGCCCCCAAAAAATTTTAGGGAATTTTAATTTCATATGCTTTCCCTTTAAATTTTTTGAACCATGAACAAAATTTAAAATTTTAAAATTTTAAAACGTCGTTTAATTTTTAATAAATATGTAAAGTTTTGGTTTAAATAACATGTATGTTTTTAAATACCTGCCCACCATTTCCCCCACCAATGCCTCAAACTTCCCGACCCCCTTCGACCCCCCACTTTCCCCCCCTCGACCCCCCCAACTGGCAGCCAGCCCTCCCCTCGTTTTGGTGAGTGTTTTGTTTTGTTATTATTTGCTATTTAAAATACAGGGGGGCTGGTCACAGACCGGGGGGTGGGGGGGTTGACCCCCCAAAAATCTCTCCAGGTAAAAAAAGTATAAATAATGTAAAACCCATTCATGATGCCCTATTGGGAATGGCTATTCAGACAGGTATTGGGGCGGTGGAAAATCATGTGTTTACTCTTGAAAACAGCAAAGAATCAAACATTTCTGCTATGTAATAATAACTTTTGTAATAATTTAATAATAATAATTGCGATGGGAAATTTAAGAAGGGAAAAATTTTACAAAAATACGTGGGGGTGGTTTTACCCCCATGGGTTTGTGTGACTTTTTTTTATGCTGGGGGTGGGAAATTTGTCTCCCTGCTCTTCCAAACATTTCACCAAAAAATTTTTTTGGTTTTGGGGCTTGTAGATTTTGGGGTTTACTGGAGTGTTTTAAAGGAAAGTGGTTGAGGAAAAGTTGAGGCAGTGGGGGAGGCAGTGGTTGAGGCGGGGGGTTTAAAAGGTTTGGGGGGGTGAGGCGTGGGGGGGCAGCGGTTGAGGCGTGGGTGAGGCAAACGGTTGAGGATTGGTTTCCCGGAGGTTACCTGGAGGTTTATTTCCGGGGATAAAAAACCCCCGCGGCCGGCCATGACCGGCCTCCCCATGGATCAGGGGCCCGATCAGCCCGGCTGTTACTGTGGCTGCACGCGTCCCAAAGTACGAGGGCCCCAGCCCCGGGTGAAATTTGGGATGACTTTAGGTATCTGTCCAGCTCTCTTTTTGAAGGCAGCCAGGGGGTTTTTTGGCAAAATTCCCCAAAGGGTTTTGGGGGGCGGTTTAACAGTCTTGGGCCCCCGGGCACTTTTGGTGTTTTCCCCTTTGTGTTTCCCAAGGGGGCCCCCAATTTTTATTTTGGGGGGGTTTTTTCATTTCCTGGGCCCCGTCTTTTACTTTTTCCCCCCCGGGAGTGATTTCGTGTTTCAGATTTGGGCCTTTTTTGGGTGGGCAGTGGGTGAGGAAATGGGTGAGGCGGGGGTGAGGCGCGGTTGAGGCAGGGAGTTTAGGCGTGGGTGAGGCAGTGGGTGAGGCAGTGGGTGAGGGGAAATGGGTGGGGTGGGTAGGTTGTGGGTGAGGTAGTGGGTGAAGCAGTGGGTGAGGCAATGGGTGAGGCAGCCGTTGAGGCGTGGGGGGCCGCAGTTGAGGAGTGGTAGAGGCAGCAGTTGAGGCAGTGGTATTTAATAAAATTTTTTTAAATAATAAAAAACACATGTTATTAATAACATTTATTTTTTTTTTTAATTAATAAACCCTTTTATGTTATTAAATACCCCTGCTCAACCCCTGCCTCAACCACGGGCCCCAAAAGTGCCTCAACCCCCCTGCCCCCCAAAAAACTGCCCAACCGCGCCCCAACCGCCCCTCACCCATGCCCCAACCAATGCCTCAACAAATGCCTCAACCACGGGCCCCAAACCCCGCCCAACCCCTGCCCAAACCCCTGCCCTAAAACCCCTGCCCACCCCCTGCCCCAACCGCTGCCTCCCCACTGCCCCAACCATTTCCTCAACCATGCCTCAACCGCTGCCTCAACCCCTGCCTCCCACGGGCCCCCAACCGCTGTCCCCACTGCCTCAAAAACTGCCCCAACCACTGGGCCCCAACCCCTGCATCAACCGCCGGCCCCAACCCCCTGCCCAACCGCTGCCTCCCCACTGCCTCAAAAAACTGCCTCAACCCCTGCCTCAACCCCGCCTTTAACCCCTGCCTCACCCCCTGCCTCAACCCCTGCCTAACCACTGCCCCAACCCCTGCCTCACCCCCTGCCTCAACCCCTGCCTCACCCCCTGCCTAACCCCTGCCCCAAAACCCCTGGCCCCAACCGTGCCTCACCCCCTGCCCCACCGCCCGCCTCACCCCACTGCCCCACCCACTACCTCACCCCCTGCCTCACCCATGCCCCACCCGCCCGCCCACTGCCTCACCCACTGGGCCCAACCCCCGGGCCCAACACTGCCTCAACCGGTGCCTCACCACTTTCCTCAAAAACCCCTTTTCCCCACCCCCTGCCCCAACCATGCCTCAACCACTTTCCCCAAAACCCCTGCCTCAACCCTTTCCCCACCCCCGCCTCAACCCCGCCTCAAAACCCCTGCCCCACCAATGCCCAAAACCCCCTTTCCCTCAAACCCCTGCCCCAACCCCCTGCCTCCAAAACCCCTGCCCCACCCGCTGCCTCGCCCATGCCTTTACCCACTGCCTACCCCTTGCCTCAACCCCTTCCTCACCCACTGCCCACCCAAATGCCTCAACCCCTGCTCGCCCCCTGCCTACCACTACCTCACCCCCCGGCCCCCACCCACTGCCCCAAATGCGCCTCCCCACTGCCTCACCCCCTGCCTCAAACCACTGCCCAAACCCACTGCCCCCACCCCCTGGCCCCCACCCCTGCCTAAACCCCCGGGTCAACCACTGCCCCAACTGCTTTCCCCACCCCCTGCCTCACCCCCCTACCTCAACCTACCCCACCCCCTGCCTCAACCCCCCCGGGCCCCAATGCTGCCTCAAACCCCTTTCCTCACCCACTACCTCACCCCCTGCCCACCCACTGCCTCACCCCCTGCCTCAACCGCCCGCCCCGCCTTTCTTTCCTAACCCCTGCCCCAAACCCCTTTCCTCAACCACTGCCCAAACCCCTGCCTCACCCACGCCTTTACCCATTTCCTCAAAATGCTGCCTCGCCCACTGCCTACCCACTACCTCAAAACCCCCTGTTTTCAACCCCCCCGCCCCACCCCCTGCCTCAAAATGCTTTCCTCGCCACTGCCTCCCAACTACCTCCCACTGTTTTCACCCCCTGCCTCACCCACTTTCCTTTACCCACGGGCCCAACCCCTGCCCCACCCACTGCCTCAACCAATTTCCTCAACCCCCTGCCCCACCACGCTTCCCCACTGCCTAACTGCTGCCTCGCCACTGCCCCAAACCCCCTACCCCACCCACTGTCTCACCCACTGTTCAACCCCCGTCTTTCCCCCCTGCCTCACCCCCTTTCCTCACCCCATACCTCACCCCTGTCTCACCCACTGCCTCACCCCCCTACCTTAAACCCCTGCCCACTCACTGCCCCCCAACCCCCTGCCTCAACCCCCTGCCTCACCACTGCCCCACCCTAACCCCACCCCCTGCCTCACCCCCTTTCCCCACCCCCGCCTCCCCTAAATGCCCCAACCCCCTGCCTCCCCACTGCCTCAACCACTGGCCCCCCCCACTGTCACCCACTGCTACCCCCTGCCCTCAACCGCGCCTCGCCCCTTTCCTACCCAAATACCTCACCCCCCTGCCTCAACCAATGCCTCACCCCCTGCCTCACCCACGTCCTCACCCCCTGCCCCACCCACTGCCTCACCCACTGCCCCCAAAACCCCTGCCCCGCCCCCCCGCCCCACCACTAAACCCCACCTGCCTCAAACCTGCCTCACCCATGGGCCCCACCCCCTACCTTTACCCCCTGCCCAAAACCCCTGGCCCCCCCCCTTTCCCCAACTGTTCCTCAACCCCTTCCTCTACCACTCCAGTTTACACTAATCTACAAGCACCAAAACACAAAAAATTTTTTTGTGAAAAGTTTGGAAAAAGGGACGGAGACTAATGCTCACTCCAGCATAAACAAAAATTTAAAATGACAGTGTCCCCCCCATCCCCCGTATTTTTTTACCAAATTTCCCTTTTTCAATTCTTTCGCAATTTAAATTTTTTTTTTTTACTTAAAGTTATTTTTAGCGTTAGCAAAAAAAATGTTTATTTTTGCTTTTGTTCAAGAGTAAACACATATGTACGTCCCCTAAACCCGGGCTGAATAGCCCTTCCAATAGGGAGCATGAAAGGGTTTCTTATTTTTACTGTAGTTTTTAAAAGCAAATAATGAACAAAAAAAAACCTCCCCCACTGTGGGGGGCTGGCTGCTAGTTTCGGGGTGGCGGGGGAGGGTTTGTAGGGACTCGCAGGTGGTGGGAAACTTTTAAAAATGATTTTGGGGGCCCGGGGGAAATTTTGGGGGGCTGGGAATTCTCGGAAAAGTGTGAAAACCCGTTTTTAAATTGAAAACGCGAAGGGTTTAGGGGAGAACCCGTATTCTATTTTTAAAAAACGTAACAATATAAAAAATAAAAAACAGTATTAAAAAAAACAAAACCCAAAAATTTGATATTTTAAAATTGCTTTAACTCTTAAAAGGGCCCAAAAATAGATCTTTCGTTTGCACCCCTAGGCCCCCCTTTAAGTAGATCTTGTTTTTTTTACGTTTTTAAAAAACATTTTAAAATTTAAAAGTAGATTTTAGGTTCGGAGGGAAAATAGCGGGGGCAAACCCAAAATTACGGTTTTTTGGGTAGTTGAGGATTAAAAATGCAATATAAATATTTTTAAAAGTAAAAACAAAAGGGGTTATTTGCTTCTGGGGTTGAGTTGGAAACATTGAAAAAATTAGGAACTACGAAAATTTTCAGAGGGTTTTAAAAAATGTTTTACAAACATGCCTTAAAACATCCCGGCACTGGAGGTCATTGCACGTCATGATGCCGTGTTTTTATGAACATTTTTATATCTGATACAAACATCTTAGTCACTGCTGGTCATTGTACTGTCATTACTGCATGTGTTTCACAAACATTATATACCTGACATAAACAACCAAGTCATTGTAGGTCATTGTAATGTATTGTCATGACTGCATATTTTTCACAAACATTATATGTGTCACATGTAAAGTTACACATTATTAATTTGATCACAACTGACTTCAGTTAGTATATCTATACAGCATCTTCCCTTCAGAAGTATGTGCTTTGATGCTGGTGAAGGGCTCCTTTTCCAAGGAAATGGAGCTACTTCCTTGGAAAGTAGCAATTTCCCAAGGGCCATATCAACTCTTGTGGGTTTAGCACTTTCCTTTGCATATAATAATCCTAACAGATTTATGTACGGTATATTAAACATTAATGTGTAAATGATTACCATTAAGGAAGTACATACAGTTGATTTGTAAATATTTACATAAATTCATACACAATGTAAAATATATGGAGTGATATTTTATTTTTTTTTTATATGCTGGCCGTTTCCCACCGAGGCAGGGTGACCCGAAAAAGAAACAGTTTTACCGTCATTCACACTATCACCAGAATTAGTATGTCAACTCTGCCCTAAGTCACTTGTACAAGTTCCCATAAGTGAAATAATGAGGCAGAGGTACATTTGACTAAGGCACAATTTGTCCACCCATCTCTCTGGCTGTTCCACCTTGCTGCAGACTCTTTCTTTGTTTTTTTAACTAGCACCACCTTGCTTCACCAACTTTGATGCCTGTCCTTTCAGTAGACGTTCTAGCCTTAACAGCACTACCTTTGACTCATGAAATCGTAATGACACAATTGCGAACAAACCACAGTATGGGTGGGGATTGAACTTGTCTGGAGTTTTACAACTCACTAGCCACAAGGTTCAATCTCTACCCATACTGTGGTTATACACTACCTTTCTCCTTTTTCACCATCCCTTTTACCTTCTGTCATGTTATTCTGTATGGCTTTTATAGGTTTTTAAGACATTGGCCTTCTCCCACTGAAGTAGGGTAACCCAGAAAAGAGGAAACACATTTACCATCCATTCCATCACTGTCTTACCAGAATTGTCCAACATACGCGCGGCCACCCGACCCCCGCCGCCGCGCCAAGGCCCGGACCCACCCACACAGCCCCACCACCACGTAATGTTCACCCATCTAGCCCCCCCTTGCCATCACCCACACAAGGGTCCATACCAGTACCGCCCCGCGCTCCGGAGCCAGCCCCACCAAGCGTCGGACCACCCGGGCCAGTTCACAATATAGCGTAGCCCGGCCACCCTCCACCCTCTCCCACCCCCGTTGCAGGCCTGCACCCCAAATACGACTTCAGGCCACCTTCCGCCCGTGGGTACGGAGGTGGTGCCGTCCTACCGGACAAGTTGTTACTGGGGCCCGGGCGCCCACAACTGCCAAACCCCCGCCCGAGGATGCATGTCACCGTCCCACAGTCAACCACCCGCCCAGCAATACCCAATACCCTTTGTAAATCTGTCGCCCCACCATACCAATAACCCACCCCCCAACGACACATAACCACGGCCCGCAGAATCACCAAATCCCCGCTCAAAAGCCAATACCCGCTCCGCACTTGTCGGCGCAGCCTCTAAAACATCGCGCACCCCGACCCCTGGCAGACGAATGTCCAAGGCCACATAAATGAGATAAATCACTAAAATTTCCCCACTCATGGAGGTTAGGCTATTGTCTATAGTAATTCGACAGCTAAGGAACACTGTCACCCTGTTTTAAAATAGGATCACATTTGCCATTTACCACTTACTCTGGCAACCATGCCAGTTTGTAGTGATAAGTTGAAAAGATTTAGCCCAAAGGTGTGCTAAGCTCCTCTTTACATGACGCTTAGAACCCCTTGCATACAGTTCATCAGGGCCTGGGGAGTGGTTAGGTTTAATTATCTATTTGCCTAAGAACCATGTCACTCTTGTCGACCTAATAGTGCACAGTTTATTATCGTCCTGTTCTATATAATTATATCATTACAGGAATCTCGCTTGGTACTTCCTCCAGTTTAAATACTGAGCACAGGAATGTACTGTGTTAAAAAAGATCTTCCTACAACCATTTTCCTTATCACTGTCAGTGAGCTGACACCCGAGTAATTTTGATGAGGACGAAATTTTTCTTTGGATAGAGCATGGTTGACAAATAGGCACAGAGAGTTTTGCAATAGCAATGGGGAAGAAATCAGAGTGGGAAGCGCCACGAGCGGTGTTCCACAGGGGTCAGTCTGTTGGGCCCCGTTGTTGTTTCACAATCTACATATACGACATTGTATAGGCATAAATAGCGACATGAGCAAGTTTGCCGATGTCACCCCAAAATAGCCGTCGAAAATTCATTCTGACGAAGACATTAGAGCACTCCAGGCAAAGAGTTTGGGATACACGACTGATGCAGTCTGGTTGGAGAATAGCAAATCCATTTAATATATGACAAAGCAAAGTCTAAATGTTGGACAGGAAAATAAGCTCGTGCCACATAATAAACTAATAGTGTAGATTCTTCATATCACGGTTGCGAGAAAGATTTAGGAGTTCTGGTTAGTCAGTAATCTGACACCAAGACCGCCGACATGCATAGTGTCTTTGCAATGAAGCTAACACAATCCTTGGCTTCGCCTCGCCTCACTACAGTATATAAGCCCTGTCCTGCGGCCCTATGCTGTACGTTCTAAACAAGATTGACTGGACTGAACACATCGACTCCAGGCTGAGGACTGATGGGACCTCTAACTCCTCCTCGACCTTACCTTTCTACTTTGTATTGGACTGATGGAGACCACTGTGGGAAAACGTTTCCAGAATAAAGATTCTCATATGTTTGCACAAGTGTCCAGCAATCCGTCAACTTGTCGGTATTTCAAACCATTCATCACATCAAGAAGCATAAATATAGAAGTTCTCAGGTTGTTCTCCAACTCTGTACTATTATTGGTTAGTGCCGTCGTTTAATCATGCTGCACACAGTTTCCGGTCAACATACGAATTACAGAATGGATATAAATGCTCTGGAAAACATACAAAGGAAGGATACAAAGTTGATCCCAATGTAACAACAGAAATCTTCCTCATGATCGATAGACTGAGGGCTCTGAATCTGCACTCTCTCGGAAAGGCATAGAATTTACGGGGGGATGTGATTGTAGGTAGTAACTCTCTGGAAGACCAGAATAAATCTAAAGGGGATGTAACGATAAACAGGCTTGAAAATATCTAGCCTAGACAGACTCGTAGCAATGGTTTTTTAAGCTGAAAAAATTCAATTCGTGAAGGAATATAGGAAATCACATGGTTTGGCAATAGAGTTGTGTTGGATGAATGGCCAACAAAATCCCCGAGTCACAGTCCATAGGCAAAAACGTTGTGTAGTTTTAAAACTAGGTCATGATGTATAAATACACGAGTGGGTGAGGCGGTGGGTGTGAGTCGGCGCGGACCTGATTAGCTTGTGCTATAGGTCATGTTGGGCGTGTTCCTTCCTTAAGTGAATGTGACTGACCTGACTAGGTTGGGGCATTGGCTTAAGCCGGTAGGAGACTTGGACCTGCCCTCGCGTGGGCCAGTGGGCCTGCTGCACAGCGTTTTCCTTTCGTTCTTAATGTAGCATGACGTGGTATGAGTGTGTGTAGCATGGATGGTAGTGTGTGTGTAGCATTGATGGTGGTAGTGTGTATGTAGCCTGATGGTGGTATTGCGTGTGTAGCAGTGATGGTGGAATGGGTATTGTACGATCTGTAATAAAGTTTGGTAGAATTACGGACATATTGTAAAGTAAAAGACACAATTGAAACTAATGTGACATTTAATTGTGGCAACGTTTCGCTCTCCAGGAGCTTTATCAAGCCATATACAAACAATACAAGGACACGGACCCGAAGGGTATATAAAATGGCTCAGAGTGAGGTGAATACTAGTGAGGTACCATTCCGATGTTTCACTGTTAATCTTCCTTTACCGTCCCGGAGATTTTGTTCTGAAGTGATTGAACTCTGTGTTAACTCACTGTTTTTCCTTCAATAACAGCTCTACAAACAAACCTACGGCAAGGGAATGGGTCCCAATAAGTGCCCGACCTAGCCCAACTTATACATGGAAACACTAGAGCCCGAACACTTCCCAACATCCATTCTTCAAGCGTCACAATGGTTACCGTTACGTGGAGACGATGTCCTCGTAGTAACCCCTCCAAAAAACGTTTTGATGTACGGGATCTTCAGGCAAGCGCTCACGCAGTTGAAACCAAGCGAATCATTTACACTAGAAGAAGAGTCCAATGACAAGCTACCTTTCCTCGACGTCTTTCCCATCTGCACATAGTTGACACAACCTAAGATTCATCTTTTATCGAAACCCACCAAATAAACAATGATCTCAGCTCACACAAGCACTTCTATTCCAGTCAAGATACCAAGCACCAAAAGAGGCATCATCATCGGGTTTTTCCTAAGAGCATCACCGAATTTGGTAGTCCTAGATTTTACTTATGACGATGAATGTACTTACATCACCAAACATTCACTGAAGCTTTACCAATTTCCTTCTTTTTTTCATCAAGACTGCAAGAAAAAAAGCTCTTCCTGAAATCATACAATTCCACCACGCATCAACAACCAGCTCGCCCAACCAAATTATTTATTTTATTTCCATTCAACCTTGCATGTAATGACTCAAATCACTGCATTTTTGTGAATATAATGACAGGATAATTTTCTGTACATCCAGCAGGCTTGCATGAGCATGTTAGATTGGAGTGAGTGGGAGGAGACCTATTTTTTATGACTTGACACATCCCACTGTCCAAAATAAAAAGATAAAGATTTTATTTCTTATAGTAAAGGTTACAGTGGTGAATTACAATTTTGGTTTGCTAAGTACGAAGAAAGCCACTATCATGCCGGGGCATTTTAGGCAGACTAATTCTAGTACAGTGGCTTTCTTATGTGCTTAACAATATTTCATTACCTGTAAACTACATTTTTTTTCCCATGGGGAAGTGGGTTAAAATCCTTCCTATGTAAGCCATACATGTTGTAAGAGGCGACTAAATTGCCGGGAGCAAGGGACTTGTAACTCCTTCTCCTGTATAAATTACTTAGTTTAAAAAGAAAAACTTTCATTTTTCTTTTCAGGTCACCCTGCCTTGGTGGGAAACAGCCAGTGCATTGAAAAATAAGAGAAAACTGCATTTTGTATACTGCACAAAGAAAAAATCGTTAATACATACTTATGCCATAACTGCCAACAGCAATATGCTTAATTTAGTTCTTATGGCCAGTAACTGCCATCAGTATATTACTTATCATAGTAACTTATGCCAGTAATTGCCAGCAGTATAACATATACCTTAACTAATACCTACTTATTAGCCAGTAAATGCCAGCAGTATATACTTAACTAGCACTTACTTTATGGCCAGTAACTGCCACAGTCTTGCTCAACTCTGGGCGGCCCATGACACAACCTTCCCTTGCTCTCCCACTCATCCTTAGTGGAGCTGTTGTCCCTTATTCTTGAGTCTTCTTTGTTTCTGAGTGTTGCCAGTGGTGCCATGCAGCTTGTTGCACGACATGTATGTTGTGCACGACTCCCAGTGTCATGGTGCACGACAGCTTGGCTATAATCACTGAGCCTAGTCGCACGATCTTCTGGGTCTGCCCTGCCCTCTGTCCAAAAAGTAATAAACTTTATTTCACAAATACTTGATACATCTTATACAGACCACAACTGACATCAATGACTCAGAAAGTCCGCTGTTATGTAAGCCTTTCCTGCATCTTAGGTTACTTGTCCACAGGATGCACCCACCCCAGTCCAACATAACACCCAGGTACCTACTTACTGCTATGTGAACAGGACATAACAGGTGTTTTTTAGGAACAAAGTCCTAATTTTTGACCTATCCTGTGAATCAAAGATGACCCTCAATTGTAGCTGAGTGCTCTACCAATCCATGTCCATGATAGGGTTATTACCAGACCCCTTGATGCTGGTGAGGAGCTCTTGATCTAGGAACTGGATCTGTGCTCCAGTTTCCTGAAAGGCTTACTTCACCCCCCCCCTCCCTCACAGGTCTATCTGTATAATCCCACATGGTTTAGTGCTCCCCCATGGTATAATACACACCAGATATTTTGGTGGCCCCACTGGTCAGGTGAGTCTGGAGAGCTGTGGCTAAGTTGAGGACAACGATGGTGCATCTTCGAGGAAGTATGATGACCAGTCGCAGGAGGGCCACCCAAGCATTCTCTCCCCAGGTAATTCTCTGAAGCTCTTCCTCCCAGCATAAGATTGTGGTCACTTCCAGTGTTTCCGAGCCTGACGACCGTACTTCCATGCATCCAAGTAATCGACCACAAAGATTCAGTAAGCATTATTTAGCTACAGGTATACATAAGTACAATTTATCATAAGTAGTTAATAGCAAAAATAACCACAGGGAGATTGAATTATAGCTCTAGGTCTTTTGTTTGCACAGCCACAACAGGAGCTTGCAAAGTACAGAAATGAGTAAGAAATCTCAGCAGATTCATTGCAAGGGACACTTGCTAAGATTTAAGAACAATAAGAACATAAGAACATAAGAATGAAGGAACACTGAGAAGGCCTACTGGCCCAAGCGAGGCAGGTCCAGTCTCCTACCCACCCCGTTTAACCCAATCACCCAACTAGTCAGTCAGGTCACATTGATTAAGGAAGGAACAACGGAACCGACCTGGAGCACAAGCTACGGTCCTAACTCACACCCACCACATCTACACATGTATTTATCCAACCATTTTAAAGCAACAACAACGTTCTGCCTCTATAACGTACTTGGGAGTTTGTTCCACTCATCCACAACTCTATTACCAAACCATACTTTCCTATATCTTCCTGTATATCTGAATTTTTCCCATCCAACTTAAAACCATTGCGCGAGTCCCTGTCTAGGCTAGATATTTTCAGCACCCTATTTTACATCCCCTTTAATTTATATTCTGTCTTCCATTTATACACCTCAATTCATATCCCCCTAATTCCTACGTCTTTTAGAGAGTGCCGATTCAGGGCCCTTAGTCTATCCTCATAGGGAAGGTTCTGATACATGGTATCAACTATGTCACCTCCATTGGTACATTTTCCCGAGAATTTATATCCATTCTGTAAAAGGTGACCAAAACGTGCAGCTTAATCTAATGGAGCCTAACCGCAAGGATGTATAGAGTTGAAGAACAACCTGAGGACTCCTATTATTTAATGCTTCTTGCTATGAAGCCCAAGGATTCTATTATGCTTTATTGCGACACTTATGCACTGTTTGTCTTGGTTCAGATTACTGCTAACCAGACCTCCTAAATCTTTTTCGCAATTCCGTAGTATTAAGATCTACATTATGTAGTTTATATGTTGCATGGTTTATTGTCCATGTCCAACATTTAGAATTTGCATTTGTCTATATTAAACTGCATCTGCTCACTTCACCGACCACTGCAATCAGTCTATTCAAATCTATCCAGGAGTGCTCGAATGTCCTCGTCAGAATGAATTCGACGCCTCTTTTGGTGTCATCGGCAAACTTGCAGGATGTCGCTCTTATGCCCTCATCTATGTCGTTTATGTAGATTTGTGACAGCAGGGGTGCCCAAACTACGACCCCTGGGAACAACCGTCTCCGTGGACACTTTCTTCCCACTCTGATTTTCTCCCCATTTATGTCGACACTCTCTGCTTCGCCTATTTGTCAACGCATGCCTCTATTCGCAGGAAAAAATTTCACCCTCCTATTCCATGTGCTCTTAATTTTCCTCAATAGTCCTGATGTGGGAACCCGTCAAAAGCCTTACTGAAGTCCATATACACAATATCATATTCATACCATGATCTATACCTCCTCAAATACTTAGTGAAAAAAGTTAATAAATTCGAAGGCAGAACGCCCCATTTTTGTAAAACCTTGCACTGACGATTTCGTGATTAATTTATGCTTTTCAAGGTTGCTTACGAACTGCCTCATGCAATTATTGATTGCCAATAAATTTTTCCCATCTAGGAGGTTACTTATTGTCTATAGTTCGATTAGCTAAGGACCTGTCCATCCTGTTTCTGAACAATAAGGTATCTACTTTGCCATTTTTTCCTTTTACCTATCTTGGCTACCTAATGCAGTTTGTAGTGATATGTTGAAAAGATTAGCCAAAGGGGTGTGCTAAGTCCTCTTTACATTCCTTTAGAACCCTTGCATACAGATTCATCAGGGCCTGGGATTTTCTGTTAGTTTTTTAATTGTATCTATTTGCCATAAGTACCATGTCACTACTGACCACTAATTAGTCAATTCAGTTTATTATCGTCCTGTCTACATAATTTATCATTACCTGAATATCCGCTGGTAATCCTCCTGTGTAAAAAACCTGAGAGGAAGTATGTGTTAAAAATTCTACACCATTTCCTTATCCACTGTCAGGAGCTGAACCCCGAGGAACTTTTGATTGGTGCCTATCTTGTCCCTGATCTTACTTCGTTCTACCTGAAAGAATCCTTTTGGTTAGTCTTTCGATTCTCTTGCACAACTTTAACCTCATAATCTCTTTGTGCGTTCTTTTCTTAATTCCCTTTTTTTATTCGCTCGTTTAACTGAATATATCGAATTCCCTCATTGCCGCTCCCCTTCATCTTTGATTTGCCCTATATAGCCTCTCTTTTGAGCGCAATCAAATATTTTAATCTATTGTTATTCCATTTAGAATCATTTTTGTTTGACTGATTTCCCTATTTGAACATAATTTGACTGAGCAGCTAGAACTATGGGGCCCCGAAAGCATCATATCGGCAACCCATCAACCACCTACTCTGACCCCTTACGTCAGGTCATTTCCAGTTCAGCCCACCTAAGTAATTTTTCAGTCCACATGAAATCAGCCAAGCGAAAAGTCAGGGACGAGACTTGATTGCCATTATTATAGGGGCATTCCATGAATATTAAAACTGAGTGATTTGTGATCACTTCCCCCAAGCTCATCATTTAACCTGAAGATTTTTAATTAGTGTTTTCCTACTGCAAGACCAAGTCAAGAGGTTATTTCCCCTAGTTTGGCCTCTGTCACAAAACTGTGTTTAAAAACAATCCTGGATCTATCAAGAAAGCACCACCTGACTCTAAATTTCCTGTCAAATTGCTCCAGTCATCTGTCTATAGTTGAAATCTCCCATTAGCACAACATTTTCGTATGTAGATGCCTTACGAATTGTCGTCCCATAGAAGTTCTTTACTGCAATCCCTATCAATGATTTGGGGCCCTGTAAATCACACCCAAAATTAGTTTTTTCTCGCCCTCGAGAAGCTGTAACCAAACAGATTCAGTGGCTGACTGCTCTAATTTAATATCTTGTCCTAACACCACAATTAAATTGTCTCTACAGACATACACGCTACTCCACCCCTTTCCTGTTGACCCGTTCAGTGTAGGAATAATTTCAGAGCCTTGTATGTGACATTCAGAGGGCATCTTCTCTATCTTTCAGATTGAGCCAGTCCTCTGTTATAGCAATAATATCTATTTTTCCTGCACTTGCAATTAATCTTAGCTCATCTAATCTTTATTTCTTACACTCCTGCTATTATTATAGAAACTAAGGAGCTAGTCACTTGCGTGCCCTTTGCTGTCCCCCCTTTGTTTGCTGACCTGATCCTATTGTCTATATTAAACTTCATCTGAATGCCTTTTATAACATTTACTGTTATCCAACCCAAGAGTTCAACCTGCTTGTTTTCCCACACACACCCATACCTCTATCTTCCATCAGTTTAAAATCATAGCATTTCACCAATGGCCTTCTCAATCGAGTCTGTAAGTGCTAACCACCCCAGCCCCCAGAGAGATGTGCCCCCATCCCTTGCATACATATCATGTTTTGCCATAAAAAGTTTTGTTCCAGTTTCAATGAATGGGATTGCAAGTTCCTTGCAGTATCTGTCTGCCAGCAATTTGACAACCAAATTGAGCCCAAGACAACCATTCATTTCCTACTCCCCATTCAGGCAATATGCTACAATATGATTGGGATCCCTCCCCTCCTTAGACTCTCAATGAAATCTATAGCTGACTGACTCTTACACTTATTTCTAGCTAGCAGCTCTCTCTCCTACCCTTCCCAATACATCATTTCCACGCGCAGCACTGAGACAGATAATTGATCTTTGCTCCCATTACCTGACATGATATTACAGTCCTAGCCTGTTGCGACAATGTCCCCCAACACCATCTCCAGGGAAGCACACTCTATCTCTCATCTTTTTATTCTATTACAAAAAGCACGGTACAATGTACTTAACCTGAAGTCACCAACCACAAGAATGCGCTTACCTCCATTAGCAGGGGCAGTAGTACCCTTACTGGACCTTCACTGGCCACTGAAAGTACATTCATCCCTGAAGACAAGAGAAGGCGATTTCCTAACCTTCAGAACTTCACTCTTAACTTTTTACCCCTATCTGATGCGCCTTATCCATTACTGTGAACTACTCGCCCACTTGTAGCAGTCTGGGCTGCACCTCACTGCTGTAGAGCCGGCTGGCTG
This sequence comes from Cherax quadricarinatus, assembly GCF_026875155.1. Lineage (NCBI taxonomy): Eukaryota > Metazoa > Arthropoda > Malacostraca > Decapoda > Parastacidae > Cherax > Cherax quadricarinatus. The sequence continues at coordinate 29,028,610 of NC_069413.1, forward strand.
ACTCCCCAACTACAGCCTTCCTCACAGCGAGAGACACAGACTGCACCTCCCGCTGCTAGAAGCACTCATATCCCCACTCAACTTCCAGCCACCTCACACACTCTACCTCCCAGACCCATTGAGGTGGACCTTCAGCCTCCTAAATCTCCTTCCTGAGAAGCAAGCCTCTTCCTTCTACTCTCCAACCTCAATTACTTTTAAACACTGTCAAAGCAAGCCATGCTTTGTAACCGTCCACACTAATCCCCAAAGCAGCTCAGGGTCTGTGACCCTCACGTGACGCCGACCACTGGAGTACTGGACGACTGACCACTGAGTACTGACGCTGACCACTGAGTCCATAGCAAGCTTCTTCTAGCAAGCGTCTTGGAACAAAATCTGCTGAGATTTTCTTACTCATTCTTGCAACTTCTGCAGATCCTGACGAAGTGTTGATTGCTTGCAACAGCAAAAAGCCTTGAGCTATAATTCAACTCCCCTAACGGTTGTTTTGCATCTTGTATTGCTTGTTTTGATTCTTGCATAACATAGTAAATACAGTGGACCCCCGTGTTAAAGATTATTTTTTCATTCCAGAAGACATGTTCAGGTGCCAGCTACTAGACCAGAGATTTTTATCACATCAGGAATATTGTGAAGTACGTTATCCATTTCAGAACCCCCAAACATACACGTACAAATCACTTACACAATAAATACATCACTTACATAATTGGTCGCATTGAGGTGATTCGTTAAGTCGAGGGGTCCACTGTATATGGGTAAATCTACCTAGAATAACTTAAAAAGTCAGACACACTGGCTTACTTTTCTTTGATCTCATAACAGTATGGTCTTTAGGTAGAATTACACAATATAAATGACCACACCTGCCTACATATTACAACGTGCCAAATTACCCGACAGGATAACCCGAAAAAAAGTCAGTCAAAGTCACTTATTAGGGTACATTAATTAGACTACCTATATTTGTGTAACATGTACCTATACTAACAAAGATGAAATGTTTATATATTTTATCCGCGCGACTGACATCGGGTAGTCCCCCCATTCCTCTAATCTAATCTTACCATACCCAACCTTACTACTTAATCTACCTTACCTTACTTACCGTAACCTGACCGAACATGACTAAACCTGACCTAAAACTAACGCTAACGCGTAACATTACCTAACCTTACCTAACCTAACCTAACCTAACCTAACCTAACCTTAGCCTTACTTACCTTACCTTACCGTTAACCTTACCCTACCATATCTGAACCTTACCTTAACCTTACCTTCAACCTAACCTCAAACCAGATCACTTGCCCATGCCACCCTTCCCCCAGCGCATCACATGACCCCTACCGGTTCTTAGTGACTGCCTCAATCACGGCAATAACACCCCTAGAGGGGCTGATGGGGATAGAAGAGGGTACGGAGATCCCCACAGAGGGCCTGCCTCAGAGTAGGGTCTCAGTTCTCCGTGGGGCTCCTTCGAGGTACCTGAAGGAAGATACTCCCTGTTAATAGGTGTGTACCACTGGGATGCAATATAAAGATGTTAAATTAAAGATATTATACTGCAGTAGTACGTGATAGTAGCAGCCTAGTAGTCAGTAGAAACAGCAGTAGTCAGTAGTAGTTATTACAAATAGTAGTAGTAATACAGAACAGTAATGATGGCCTGGCTGCTGGCATGGCAAAGCTATTCACTTCAGACATGAGTGTCCATTCGATTCCTGGCAGGGTGGAAACACTGGATGCATTTCCCTTACACCGTTTCCCTGTTTCACACTAGCAAGTAGGTACCTGGCGTGGTGTTAGTCACACTGGTGTGGGTGCATCCTGGGGGATAAGACGTGAGGACACACAATGGAAATAAGACAGACACTCCTCTATGAGTGCAACTGACTTTCTTGATTGCGTATAGTGTCATGTGGGTGGGCTAACCCTCCAGGGTAAAAATCCAACAACCTTCTTTAGTAGTAGCAGTAGTAAGTAGCAACAATAGTACACCTAGTAACTACCAACGTCACTCCTTGCATTGCACTGTATCATACACACATCTACCCTTATCTCACCTATGGAGATTTGTGCATGTGGATCAACAATATTAAATCACCTAAGACTTCACTAATAACCCAGCAAAAGGAAGCAGTCAAAGAATGATAACAAATTCCCACTCCGACAGTCAATCCAACCAATATTCAAAAAGTCTAAATACTGCTCACCATAAAGAACATTATCACATACTATTTATGTGTCTCCTACATACATAGAACATCTCACATAAACATAAACCCCAACTTCAAACTTCTCACTCACTCAACCATAACAGGACATCACGAACCACGACACAAGATACAGACATCTCCTTTCTGATGTATCCCGTGTCCATATTGCTCACTTGAGTATATAAAAATTCACAATATGGCACATAAAGGGACCCCAAAATTTGGTAAATTTCAATTAACCAGAGAAAATCATCTAGAAAACTAAATTAACCCTGCCTTAAATCACCACATTTAAGCGCACTTCTCATAAACCACTTACTCACGCCTAAACTGAATACTTCAATACTCAATAATTGTAACTTTACCAAAAATCTCCCAATTACCTTAAATCTTAAAACTTCAATATCTAGACAACCCAAAGTCATACATTATTATAAATACCAGACACCAGAACAATACTGCCCTATATACCCAACTTGTAGTATTCTCATACGTAAACCTACTTTCACAAACTCACAATGTTATCTTCCCATAATATACATTTTCCAATATTTATTATTGTGACACCTATTGTAAACTGGAATAAATTTACTGTCTACGTATAAATAGAAAAAAAGATTTACAACTTAGAGCAAACTATGATCAATTTCATTAGAATTAAGTAGTCTGTAAGAGCCATTAAATAAGCGTGTCCATAATGCCAGGCATGATAGTGTCTCTTTGTACCGCAACTCATGATATTGTAAATATTTTAGTTTTCATAACCTCAATGTAACCAAGCCAAGAAATAAATTTTATTTGTTTGCATTGTAGAGAGTTTGTAGCCACAATAGAGGTTGGAGGAGAATATAGTAGTAGTAGTAGTTAATAGTAGTGTAGCAACAGTAGTAGTAGCAGTAGTAGCAACAGTAAGTAATAGTAGTGCGCAACATAGGTAAAGTAGTACAACGTAGTAGTATCAGTATTATCAACAGTAGTAAAAGTAGTATCAACAGGAAATAGAGTAACACAGCAGTATAGCAGTAGTAACTAACCATTGTGCCAGGAAAAAAGGACATCTGTAGCCCACATAGAGTTGGAAGGGAGGATACAGCAAGAAGATGCACCAGCCAGACTTGTCCTTCTTAGCAATCCGAAGTGTGCAGCACAGACCCACAAGCTCCAACACAAGGTCACCACCGTAGAAGATGATGGAACACCAAGATCACGAGCCGCAAGGATAACAATCCACCTGTCATTGTTACAACCACCTGTTATTGTAACAACTAACCTGTCAATTCTAACAACCATCCCGTCACTCTGTAAGACAACTACCTGTTATACCTGGTGTTTCCGGGGATCAACGCCCCCGTGGCCCAGTCCATGAACCGGGGCCACATGGTGGAAACAGGGGCCTGAACTCAACCAGGCTGTTAAATCCCGGCCACACATAAACCAACCGTAGGACCCCACAGGCCCCGCTGGTCGAGTGACTGACTTTGAATGTCTGTCACCTCCCCTCACTGAAGACAGGCACGTTCTTGAAGACAGCCAGGGGTCTTGAAGACAGCCAGGGTTCTTGAAGACAGCCAGGTGGTCTTGAAGACAGCCAGTGGTCTTGAAGATAGCCAGGGGTCTTGAAGAACAACCAAGGGTCTTGAAGACAGCCTTGGTCTGAGACAGCCAGGTGGTCTCTAAAGACACCACCGGGTCTTGAAGACAGCAGGGTCCTTGAAGACACCAGGGTCTTGAAGCCAGCCACTGGATCTTGAAGCAACTGGGGTCTTAGGAAAACTAGTCAGAGATGCTATTGGTGTAATAACACCCTCTTACGGTAAGCTGGGAGGCAAGTTGAACAGTCTTGGGCCCCTGACACTTACTGTGTTTGTGTCTAGCGCACTAATTGTGCCCCTGTTTTCATTAGGGAAATGTTGCATCTCCCTTCTGAGATCTTTTGCATTCGTTAGGAGTGATTTCCGCATGGAAGATCCTGGGACATAGTCCCTCTAGGATTTTTCCAAGGTAATATTATTCATGTATCTTTCTCACATACATCCAGGGGAGTACAAATCAGGGACTCCAACTGTTTCCAGTAATTTAGGTTCTTTATCGTACTTATACGTGCTGTGAAAGTTCTCTGTACAGATAGCCAGGGGTCTTGAAGACAGCCAGGGGTCTTGAAGACAGCCAGGGGTCTTGAAGACAGCCAGGGGTCTTAAAGACAGCCATGGGTCTTGTAATTACCACCCATCATAACTACCTTTCATAATAACCACCTGTTATTGTAACAACCACCTGTCATTGTAACAACCACCTTTCATAACCACCTGTCATTGCAACAACCACTTGTCATTGTAACAACTACCTTTCATAACCACCAGTCATTGTAACAACCACCTTTTATAACCACCTGTCATTGTAACAACCACCTGTCATTGTAACAACTACCTTTCATAACCACCTGTCATTGTAACAACAACCTTTTATAACCAACCAGTCATTGACTACGGCGCTATGGCGTTGACGCTGGCCCCCACCAAACACCCCCCAAGATCCTTGTAACAAACACCTCTCATTGTAACAACCACCTTTCATAACCACCTGTCATTGTAACAACCCCCTTTCATAACCACCTGTCATTGTAACAACCACCTCTCATTGTAACAACCACGTTGTCTATTGGTAACAACCCACCTTTATAACCAACCTTGTCCATTGGTAACAGCCACCTTTCATAACCACCTTGTTGTTAAAGTAACAACCCCCTTTTCATAACCACTGCCTGGTCATTGCAACAACCACCTTTCATAACACCTGTCATTATAACAACCATCTTCACAGTAACAACCACCTCCATAACCACCTGCATTGTAACAACAATCTGTCACTGTAACAACCACCTTCCATAACCACCTGTCATTGTAACAACCATCTGTCATTGTTAAAACGACCTTTCATAACCACCTGTCATTGTAACAACCACCTATCATAACCATCTGTCATTGTAACAACCATCTGTCATTGTAACATTGACCTTTCATAACCACCTGTCATTGTAACAACCACCTTTCATAACCACCTGTCATTTTAACAACCATGTTTCATAACCACCTGCCATTGTAACAACCATCTGTCATTGTAACATTGACCTTTCATAACCACCTGTCATAACAACCACCTTTCATAACCACCTGTCATTGTAACAACCAGCTTCATAACCACCTGTCATTGTAACAACCATCTGTCATTGTAACAGCCACCTTTCATAACCACCTGTCATTGTAACAACCACCTTTCATAACCACCTGTCATTGTAACAACCACCTTTCATAACCACCTGTCATTGTAACAACCATCTGTCATTGTAACAACCCCCTTTCATAACCACTTGTCATTGTAACAACCATCTGTCATTGTAACAGCCACCTTTCATAACCACCTGTCATTGTAACAACCCCCTTTCATAACCACCTGTCATTGTAACAACCACCTTTCATAACCACCTGTCATTGTAACAACCACCTGTCATTGTAACAACCACCTTTCATAACCACCTGTCATTGTAACAACCACCTTTCATAACCACCTGTCATTGTAACAACGACCTTTCATAACCACCTGTCATTGTAACAACCACCTTTCATAACCACCTGTCATTGTAACAACCACCTTTCATAACCACCTGTCATTGTAACAACCAACGCTTCATAACCACCTGATATAACAACCACCTGTCGTTTTGATTGTAAACAACCAGCTTCATAACCACTCTGTCATGTAAACAACCATCTGTCAAGTAACAGGGGGACGGTGTGGGGGGGACACACTTTCATACCTCACACTGATCCTTTTGAACCCCACACAACCCCCTTTATCATGACAAAACGCACCATAACCAAAACCCCCGCGCCCCCCGCGCCCCCCCGTACCCCATCCACACAAAACGCTCAGCCCCCCCATACCAGGATACCCCGCCCCCCGAAGCCCCCAGCCCACACGGGCGATCCCACGTACCCTCGCCCATGCGCCCCCCAAAAACGAACCACGCGCGCCCGCATAATCCAACCTCACCCGCTCCCTCCCGCGATGGATGCCGCAAACCACCCCAGCCGAGTCCATGGCCGTGGTGCATACCGAACGACCCCCCCGCCTCGCGCATGCTACAGCCTACCACCTCCAGAGAGAGTGAAGCAGCACTAGGGCGCTGATTCCGCCATACTCCCCCGTTCCCGCCACTCGGGCGGCGCGCCACGAGCGGTCTAACCCCGCCTGGGTCCGTCAGGCACCATACCCTACCCTCCGCCCTCCGGTTCCCGGCGCGCTGACCCGTTTCCCCCTCCAGCCCGCATCAGAACCTGCGCACGCCCCAAGCTCCCAACATACCCCCCCGCGCCCAATACCACCACCCGGGGGGGGATGGGCACAGAGTACATTTAACCAAGACACTGCCATAGCGCTCACCCACCCCGACACAGCACAATTACCCCCACATACCCCCCACACGACCCGCAGAACCGGACCCACCACAGTGCATATTTCCCCCCGCACACGATCGGGGGATACCCCAAATCCGGGGTCCATAGCGGCGCATCGCCCCGCCTCCCCGAATGGTGGCAACTGACCCCTTCCCCAACGCCGAAGGTGACTCCCGTAACATACGCGCGGCCACCCGACCCCCGCCGCCGCGCCAAGGCCCGGACCCACCCACACAGCCCCACCACCACGTAATGTTCACCCATCTAGCCCCCCCTTGCCATCACCCACACAAGGGTCCATACCAGTACCGCCCCGCGCTCCGGAGCCAGCCCCACCAAGCGTCGGACCACCCGGGCCAGTTCACAATATAGCGTAGCCCGGCCACCCTCCACCCTCTCCCACCCCCGTTGCAGGCCTGCACCCCAAATACGACTTCAGGCCACCTTCCGCCCGTGGGTACGGAGGTGGTGCCGTCCTACCGGACAAGTTGTTACTGGGGCCCGGGCGCCCACAACTGCCAAACCCCCGCCCGAGGATGCATGTCACCGTCCCACAGTCAACCACCCGCCCAGCAATACCCAATACCCTTTGTAAATCTGTCGCCCCACCATACCAATAACCCACCCCCCAACGACACATAACCACGGCCCGCAGAATCACCAAATCCCCGCTCAAAAGCCAATACCCGCTCCGCACTTGTCGGCGCAGCCTCTAAAACATCGCGCACCCCGACCCCTGGCAGACGAATGTCCAAGGCCACATAAATGAGATAAATCACTAAAATTTCCCCACTCATGGAGGTTAGGCTATTGTCTATAGTAATTCGACAGCTAAGGAACACTGTCACCCTGTTTTAAAATAGGATCACATTTGCCATTTACCACTTACTCTGGCAACCATGCCAGTTTGTAGTGATAAGTTGAAAAGATTTAGCCCAAAGGTGTGCTAAGCTCCTCTTTACATGACGCTTAGAACCCCTTGCATACAGTTCATCAGGGCCTGGGGAGTGGTTAGGTTTAATTATCTATTTGCCTAAGAACCATGTCACTCTTGTCGACCTAATAGTGCACAGTTTATTATCGTCCTGTTCTATATAATTATATCATTACAGGAATCTCGCTTGGTACTTCCTCCAGTTTAAATACTGAGCACAGGAATGTACTGTGTTAAAAAAGATCTTCCTACAACCATTTTCCTTATCACTGTCAGTGAGCTGACACCCGAGTAATTTTGATGAGGACGAAATTTTTCTTTGGATAGAGCATGGTTGACAAATAGGCACAGAGAGTTTTGCAATAGCAATGGGGAAGAAATCAGAGTGGGAAGCGCCACGAGCGGTGTTCCACAGGGGTCAGTCTGTTGGGCCCCGTTGTTGTTTCACAATCTACATATACGACATTGTATAGGCATAAATAGCGACATGAGCAAGTTTGCCGATGTCACCCCAAAATAGCCGTCGAAAATTCATTCTGACGAAGACATTAGAGCACTCCAGGCAAAGAGTTTGGGATACACGACTGATGCAGTCTGGTTGGAGAATAGCAAATCCATTTAATATATGACAAAGCAAAGTCTAAATGTTGGACAGGAAAATAAGCTCGTGCCACATAATAAACTAATAGTGTAGATTCTTCATATCACGGTTGCGAGAAAGATTTAGGAGTTCTGGTTAGTCAGTAATCTGACACCAAGACCGCCGACATGCATAGTGTCTTTGCAATGAAGCTAACACAATCCTTGGCTTCGCCTCGCCTCACTACAGTATATAAGCCCTGTCCTGCGGCCCTATGCTGTACGTTCTAAACAAGATTGACTGGACTGAACACATCGACTCCAGGCTGAGGACTGATGGGACCTCTAACTCCTCCTCGACCTTACCTTTCTACTTTGTATTGGACTGATGGAGACCACTGTGGGAAAACGTTTCCAGAATAAAGATTCTCATATGTTTGCACAAGTGTCCAGCAATCCGTCAACTTGTCGGTATTTCAAACCATTCATCACATCAAGAAGCATAAATATAGAAGTTCTCAGGTTGTTCTCCAACTCTGTACTATTATTGGTTAGTGCCGTCGTTTAATCATGCTGCACACAGTTTCCGGTCAACATACGAATTACAGAATGGATATAAATGCTCTGGAAAACATACAAAGGAAGGATACAAAGTTGATCCCAATGTAACAACAGAAATCTTCCTCATGATCGATAGACTGAGGGCTCTGAATCTGCACTCTCTCGGAAAGGCATAGAATTTACGGGGGGATGTGATTGTAGGTAGTAACTCTCTGGAAGACCAGAATAAATCTAAAGGGGATGTAACGATAAACAGGCTTGAAAATATCTAGCCTAGACAGACTCGTAGCAATGGTTTTTTAAGCTGAAAAAATTCAATTCGTGAAGGAATATAGGAAATCACATGGTTTGGCAATAGAGTTGTGTTGGATGAATGGCCAACAAAATCCCCGAGTCACAGTCCATAGGCAAAAACGTTGTGTAGTTTTAAAACTAGGTCATGATGTATAAATACACGAGTGGGTGAGGCGGTGGGTGTGAGTCGGCGCGGACCTGATTAGCTTGTGCTATAGGTCATGTTGGGCGTGTTCCTTCCTTAAGTGAATGTGACTGACCTGACTAGGTTGGGGCATTGGCTTAAGCCGGTAGGAGACTTGGACCTGCCCTCGCGTGGGCCAGTGGGCCTGCTGCACAGCGTTTTCCTTTCGTTCTTAATGTAGCATGACGTGGTATGAGTGTGTGTAGCATGGATGGTAGTGTGTGTGTAGCATTGATGGTGGTAGTGTGTATGTAGCCTGATGGTGGTATTGCGTGTGTAGCAGTGATGGTGGAATGGGTATTGTACGATCTGTAATAAAGTTTGGTAGAATTACGGACATATTGTAAAGTAAAAGACACAATTGAAACTAATGTGACATTTAATTGTGGCAACGTTTCGCTCTCCAGGAGCTTTATCAAGCCATATACAAACAATACAAGGACACGGACCCGAAGGGTATATAAAATGGCTCAGAGTGAGGTGAATACTAGTGAGGTACCATTCCGATGTTTCACTGTTAATCTTCCTTTACCGTCCCGGAGATTTTGTTCTGAAGTGATTGAACTCTGTGTTAACTCACTGTTTTTCCTTCAATAACAGCTCTACAAACAAACCTACGGCAAGGGAATGGGTCCCAATAAGTGCCCGACCTAGCCCAACTTATACATGGAAACACTAGAGCCCGAACACTTCCCAACATCCATTCTTCAAGCGTCACAATGGTTACCGTTACGTGGAGACGATGTCCTCGTAGTAACCCCTCCAAAAAACGTTTTGATGTACGGGATCTTCAGGCAAGCGCTCACGCAGTTGAAACCAAGCGAATCATTTACACTAGAAGAAGAGTCCAATGACAAGCTACCTTTCCTCGACGTCTTTCCCATCTGCACATAGTTGACACAACCTAAGATTCATCTTTTATCGAAACCCACCAAATAAACAATGATCTCAGCTCACACAAGCACTTCTATTCCAGTCAAGATACCAAGCACCAAAAGAGGCATCATCATCGGGTTTTTCCAAAAGAGCATACCAAATTTTTGTAGCCTAGTTCTTGACGAGGAATGTCTTACATTCCCAAAACTTCACGAGTTAAAATTTTCCTTTTTTTTTCACAAAGACTGCAAGAAAAGAGCTTTTTCAGATCATCAATTTCCACGCATCAACACCGCCCCAACAAAGTTATAATTTTTTCCCAACAGCCGGTTCCCTTTTAAACGTCCAAAAGTACTTTCACAAGCTAACCCCCCGGTGCCATCGCTTTTACCACTTCAAAAAAGGGATCCCGGGAAAAAAACCCAAAGCACCACAAACCATCAAGCAGGATTTACACATAAACCTTGGAGGCTGTGACAAGATCTACGTGGTGAAACAGCAAGAAACCTCGAACCCCGCCTCAATGAACACATATAGCTGTAGGAACGACAACTTAAACAACGCCTGTGTACAACACCGAAATTCCACCAATCTCTTATGAAATTCGAGCGCCCAATTAGTGATAAAAGAAACAATTTCCGCACACGCAAGTGCCTTGAATCAGCAGATCGCTTTTTCAAATACAATTAAACAAAAAAAAGGCAGCTTCACCATCCCCCAAATCTTAGCAAAATCCTCCTGAAAAAGTAAACCCTGCCATCACATAGTCCCCTCCTGTTTACAACACAAAGCAAGAAAATGAAACTAAAACAACCTGCCTCATTCCAGTTTTATTTGCCCAAACCCTTTTTTATGTTACCAAGTAATAGTTTTTATATCCCTTTTACCATGACAAATTTAATTGCTTTTGTCACTCCCCTACTCCCTTAAAATGGGAAATGGTACCCCCCTATATTCACCTCACTCGACCCTTTTAAAATCCCTCTGTGTCCTGTTTTGTTTTAAGGCTTGAAAAAGCTCCTGGAGAGCGAAACGTTCCCAAAATAAATGTCACATTAGTTGCACTTTGTCCTTTTTTTTACTATTGAAAGGGTCTGTTGAGAGTTTGCTGTGTCCAGGTACTGATTAGACATTTTTTTCCACCTGCCCCTCCAAGGACCTGGATTGAAATTTGGGTTTAATCCTTAAATTTGGGATAATACCCAATTAAACCTTTTTGGAAACCAAACGCTTTTAAATGCCTTAATTGTGTTGTATGGGAGAATTCGTTGGTTGGCCAGGGTTTTGATTGGTACTGCCAAAGTGGGGGCAGGTCATCACGCCCCCTGGCCCCGGGTTTTTTTTAATGTTTCGTTATGGCCCAGCTTTTCCCTGCCCCATATTTGCATTCCTTTTAAAGCTTTAGGGTTCCTGCTTACATCATTTTCTAGACTGTTCCACTTCCAAAACATCTCTTTTGACTTAAATACTTCCTAACCCCTCGACTGTCGAGTCTTCAACTTCCAGTGTGACTCCTTGTTTTTCCCATCTCTGAAACTTTTGATGTGTGCGCGGGGGGGAAGGAAGGAGGGGGGAAAGGAAGGAGGGGGGGAGGGAAGGAAGGAGGAAGGAAGAGGGAAAAAAAGGAGGGGGGGAGGGAAGGAAAAAGGAGGGAGGGGGGGAAAGGGAAGGAGGGAGGGAGGGAGGGAAGGGGAGGGGGGGAAAAGGGAAGGAAGCGGGAGGGAAGGGAAGGAAGGGAGGGAAGGAAGGAAGGGGGGGGAAGGAAGGGGAAGGGAAAGGAAGGAAGGGGGGAAGGGGAAAGGGAAAGGGGGAAGGAAGCGCTATCTAGCTGTTCAGTGCCAAAAGTTACCTACAACCAGTAAAAGTAAGCCAACTCCTCCACTGAAGTGAATAAAAGCAATATCGAGAATTTAAGGGGGATGGTAAAGATAGGGTGGAGGGAGGGACACGGCAGCCTAGAGTGACTCACATGCCTCCAGTGGCCAATATTATGTGTGTTGTGCTTGTACCAACTGGTGTTTTTAAAAACATGTTTTGGTACAATGCAGGGCAATTTAGTGATTTGTGTAACTCTTCCTTTAGTGGAAAAGGGGTAGCATAAACAGTTTTTTATTAATGTAGTGAAAGGCAACACTTCCAGCTCGTGGGGCCCACTGCCGCCCCCTCACTACCCCCCCCTATAAACACCCCCACCCACGATATTCCACCCCCCACGATCCCACCTGGAACTTAAATTGCAAACCTACAACCTCCCGGATACTTCACATCGCAAAATAGCAAAATTCTACGCTTCTGGCTTTTGTCCCAGTAGTTAGTACAGTTTTTTGTGGGAAACCAAAAGGGAAAAAATTCTTTTAGATGTAAGGAGCCTACTTTTTCCCAACTTGCCACACAGATTGCTTTCCGAAGAAAAATTTTTGTTGCAGCCAGGTTAAAAATTTCAAAAAAATTGAAGGATATCCAAAATCCTGTGGTATATGTGGATAAAAGCTGGAGCTACAGGGGGAAGGGTTTCAGAAGCCCTACCTCAGGGACTTTTGTCCAAGATCAAGACTCCCCTCTTGGGCTGTGTTGTAAAGTTCAGCTAAGATAATCCATCACAGGGAACATTCATGAGCTCCTCAAATTTTTTGATAACCCCCAAGCTACTGTAAAAGGCCAGTGCAAGCCTCATCAAGTGACGTAAGCTGCTCAGCTGAGGGTGACACTATTACAAAGTTTGGGAAAAGCCCACACTGACTTAACTCGGGGGTTACCTGGAGGTTTTTCCCGGGGTTTCAACGCCCCCGGGGCCCCGGGTCCACGACCGGGCCTCCCGAGGGATCGGGCCCCTGATAAAACAGGCTGTTACGGCTGGCCCCCGCAGTCCGACATACACCCACACCCCGGGTGATCCGGCACGATTTTTAGGATCGTCCAGCTCCTCTTAAAGGCAGCCAGGGTTTTTTGGAATTCCCCTAATGCTTGATGGGGGGCGTTGAACAGTTTTGGGCCCCCGGACATTTATGGTGTTTTCTCTTAGTGTCCCAATGGCCCCCTACTTTTTTTTGGGCGGCATTTGCATGCCCCCCAGTCTTTTTTTTCGTAGGGATGATTTCTGTGTGCAGATTTGGGACTTTCCTTCCAAGGCCACACCCCGGGTGATCCGGCACTGACTTTAGGTATCTGTCCAGCTCTCTTTTAAAGGCAGCCGGGGGTTTTTGGGAAATTCCCCTAATGCTTGAGGGGAGGCTGTTTAACGTTTTGGGCCCCGGACATTTTGGGTTTTTTTTCTCTTAGGTAAAAAGGCCCCCCCTATTTTTTTTGGCGGCATTTTGCATCGCCTCCCCAGTCTTTTATTTTCGTAGGGGTTTTTTCGTGTGCAGTTTTGGGACCATTCCCCCAAAGATTTTCCAAAAGTGAGATATGATATATCTCCCCTCCTGCGTTCCAACGGTACAATCAATGCTTCCAAGCGTTCCCAGTAGTTTAAAGGGGCTTGACAGAACTTGTACTGCCCGTAAAGGATCTCTTCACCTCTAGACTGCGATTTCACCTGCTTTTAGGAGATGTTAAGACAACAGTATTCCCCGCCCAGAGAGAACAAGTGATTTGAAAAGGTCATCAGGGGTTTGGGATCTCTCGTTTGAAATTCTCATTATCCATCCTATCATTTCTTTGCACGTGCGATCTGGCACTTTTTGGATCCCCTTTAAAGTGGATCCTCAGACATTACTACTCCCAGGGCCCTTTTCATTATTTTTTTTGCTTATTTTATGGCCGGATCAGTAGTATCCTGTTCTAGTTATTATCTCCTCCAGTTTTCCATAAAGGGGTAGTTGGAATTTGTCTCATTGAACATCATTTGTTTACCGTCCCCTGGAAAACTTGTTTATACTTCTGGGGGTTAACCGCGTCCTCAGCAGATGACAGCCTCATGCAGATCCTATATCATCCCCCAAAGGGTGATACGGGGTGTGGTGTATATCTCTGTTTTTGTTGAATAGGATAAAGGAAAAAAGATGGGGGCGGTACTGTGCCTGTGGAACGACTCTTCATATGGCAGCCTCCATTTAACCTTTGACCCCTACCTTTTTGTTTTGTTTGTTAGGAAGTTAAGCCACTCCCCACTTTCCCCCTTATTTCCCTTTTGCACGTATTTTATGGGGTATACGCCTGATCGCATTTGTCAAATGCTTTTTTCAAAGTCGTGTATATTACATCTGCATTCGATTTTCTTCCCGTGCATCCCAAAGGGCCTGTCATGTGATCCAGAGTTGTGAGAGGCAGGAGGGGGACCCGCCCTGAACCCCTGTTTCCGGATTGGCGATTTTGGGAACCGGTGATTTGCAATCCTGCTTTTTAGCACTCTTTCAAAGATTTTTTTTTGTGGGACGTCAACTATTGGTCATATTCTTTCTAAACTTTGCTGCCACCTTTTTGGGGCAGGGCATATCCTTGTTTTTTTAAAGGGCTGTTGAATCTCACCCATTCCCAACTCTTCCTCCATAGTGTACTTAGGGCACGCGAGAGGGTTTTTGCAGTTCTTAAAGAAAAAAGATTCCACGATCTGGGTCCGGGGGTGAGTGCATAGGGATGTTGTAAGGGTTTTTCGAAATCTATCGGGGTTTGGGTAATGTCGGAAATCTGGCATACTTTAGGGGTTTTGAGGCTCATTCATGAAGAAATCATTGGGCGTCGATCCTCAACCGATCAGTGGTTCAAAAAAAAAGTCGTATGGGATTTCAAAATTTTACTCATTCCTTTTGTCGTCGTGAAATCCCATCCTGTCTGAGAAGGGCCCGATACTAGAGGGTATTTGCCTTGTTTTTGGCACATGAAAAGAAATATTTTTAATTTCTTTCAATTTCACTAATAGCTTTTTAACCCCCTGCCTCTCCTATTCCTGTAAGAGTCTTTTTGCTTAAGTTTGATAGTTTCCCTCCTGGTCAGCGCCTCCTTTCGGGTTTTCAGATATTCCCAGCACTCCTAGGAGCTCAGTGACTCTTCGTCGTCTTCTGTGAGGGGGCGTCTTTTTCTCTCCCTTTATCCGCTCTTCTTCTTTCTTAGGGGAAACCCCAGAACATGCTTCGGCTTCCCGGAAAATTTTCCTTTCAAGGACTGGTTTGGGCCATGTATTTAAGACATCTTCCCCAAAGTTTCGTTTTTGGACTGGTTTACTGGTCCCATTTTATGTTCTTGTTTTGAAATTGATTTTGTGAAACACCTTCACAGGGACATGCATTTGCTGTTTAGGACCCCTATGCATGTGTTGGATTCGATTAGATTGTGTCGGAATTAGTTTTTTGATATTTTATGTCCTTTTTTGGTCCTCTTATTTGTGAAGATAAGGTCAAGTGTGTTTTTAGTCTTGTTGGTTTCCCCTACTCTGGCTTTAAGGTGTGTTTTTTGCAGAACTTAGTACTCATGTGTGTGTGCCCTTTCATCTGCGCTACCCCGGGGGTTGTTTCAGCTAACTTTTTGCTACATTTTTTTCCCTTTTTTTATGCCTTTGGTTGAAATCACCAAGCAGTAAGATGTTTGGGGGTAGATGGGAAATTTTCCAAACAGTAATCATTTTCAGTCTGTTCCTTAATGTTGGAGGTTGCATTGGGGCTTGTATACAACCACAATGACAGGTTTTGGTTCTCGCTTATTGATAGAACTTAACACCTCATTTGTGGTGTTTAAATCCCTCAGATAAGGGACCCTTTTACATACAGGGGAACCCCCCCTTTTTTGCCTGTTTTTTCTGTCGCAACTAAAAAGGGTTTTAACCACTTTCCAATTTCACTGTCAAAATGATCTTTTGTGTGAGTTTTCTGTGAAGGGGTGCAAACTTGCATTACTCTCCTATAGAATCCACTGATAAAAGGTATTTTGTTGTTGGGGGATGGCTTAAGGCCCTGTATATTGAAATAGAACGGGTTTTTTCTGTGTTTGTTGGGGGGGGTTTTGTTATCGGGATCAGTATTGTAATTTTTGGGGGGCCATGGGGGCCCCTGGGGTGCCTCCGCCAACAAGGGTCCAATGGGGGACTATTTTTTTTATTTCCCTTTCCTTTTTTTTTTTTCGTTTCCTGCCCTAAAAAATCACCTGGGGTTGGGTAGTATAGCACTATTGTTTGTCCTGTGGGGGTTTTGCCCCCTGGCCCTTTTGTGGATGCGGGCACTCTGTTGTAACACGCTTCTGGAGGACCGAGGATGGGACATTTTTGGGTGGAAAAAAAGTAAGGAAAAAGCGACACACTCTTTAGACAGGGGGCGCTACATTTTTTGGGGTGGTCAAAAATTGCGTGTCCCATTTTTTTTCCCCCCGTTATTCCAGCTTACAGATGCCCCAAGCATAATATTTGCACAAATTCACCTTTGGGTTTAGAAAATTTTTGGGAGGGTGTTGTCAAATTTTTTTCGGTTTGGACTGCCTATAATCCTATATCCAAGCCGGGCCACCCCACCTGGATCCATCTACTTTCCCCCTAAGGGAAGGGGACTCCTCTCCAACTCTGTACTGTGGGCCACGGTCTTTGCAAGAGGGTTTTATATTTTCTGTTTTTTTGTGGTGGGGTTTGGGTATGCCCCCAGGAGAGTCGGGCTGGCAGTAAGGCGGGGGTGGGGCTGGGGCAGCACTGGGGCTGGGGTATGACGTGATGGTTGCAGAAAAACACCCAGAGGGGGGCTCCCTACACATCTGTACAGGGGGATTGGCATTGGTAGTGTGGGGGATAACTGGTGGAATTCTGTCATCGCTAAGGGCCCAAGACTGACGAGTTCAAAACACTACCTTTTGGGGAAATTTAACACAAAATTCCCCCGACCACCACAGAGGTAACAAAACCCCTTTTCCCAGAAAAAGAAGGAAGCCTTGGGTCTGTTTTAATTCTCCTACACCTGATTCTCTGCTTTTGCCACCCCGCCACCCCTTGACAAGCAATACAACTCTGATCCTTATGTTTCAAAAAAACCTGCCGACACTATTCCCAAAACTGGTAGCATGCTTCTCCAAGTTCTGGTCAGGGTTTCTCCACCAGAGATTGGGGGCAGTTAATAATCAGGGGAAATATCACTTCCCTGATCACCTATTGTGCCAAAGTATGAACAGCAGGGACACATCTGTCAGAACTGGTTGGGGAAACGGGGCAGAGGACGGAGGAGGAAGACATCTACAGCTGTCTCACCCTCCACTAACACAGTTCCAGGGCAGAACCTGAGGACAAATCTGCAAAACACGGAGGTGCAACAAGTCATAGTCCACCCCCCCAGGCACCTAGGCTGTGCTCTCGCTGTCCCCGGGAAGGGGCACACCGCCAACAACTGCCTGCGAGATACCCGGTGCAATTACTGCTACAAGAAAGGACATCGGGAGGACCAGTGTCGGAAGAAAAAGGAACTTGACAGACAGGACCACCTTTAGAGGCCTGTTTTCAGAACAAACCAGCAGGATCTCTGAATTGGTGAACACACTCACACGTCACCCACTCACACCCTATCCCAACACAGCAGGTGGTATTGTGCCTTATACAAGACCACAGACCTACATCCCTGCAGCTGCCTCAGTACCCTACCTCTCAAGGGCAGGGACCTTACATGCCCTACACACCCACCACCTCAAGCGACCACATCTGGGAGCCAGTCTATCAGCATCCTGTCGGCCCAACATTAGAGGTTTTTTTAAACAAATGTTGGAGAGCTCGACATAGTTTTGCGAACACTCGACGTCCCAACATGATAGCTGTTTGTGAAACAATTTTGGATGACAGAACTCCAGAAAATTTGCAAGACTTGCTGGCTACACCTCATGGATGAGAAGAGACAGCCAAGGGCATGGAGGTTGTTGCTGTGTGCTTCTCTAAATGGGGTTCGTGCCCACACATTGATGTTGCCACCCTACACATCTTGAAATGATGTTATTCAAGCTATGCATAAACACTAGTACCTCTGTAAATAGCATGTGCAATGTACAGACCTCATTGGCAGCATGCAGACCCCATCAACTTCCTAATGGAAATATTGACTCTCTTCTGCTAACAACACAACTGTCAACATATCAAAAATTGTTGGTGACCTCAACCAACACCTTATACAGAGGGACTTGGATGACCTTCTTGCAGTATTTGACACGAGAAACTTTGTTGATTTCCCTACTCACTTCTCTGGCTCCTCCCTTGACCCAGTAGGAGTGATCTGGCAGAAGGGATAGTCACTTGTCAACCCCTCGGCTTCGTTGGATCGTCTGACCACAAGGCTGTTTTTACGACATTTAAGATCCCAACAGAACGAGGTGAGGGTCCACATCCAACCCGGTTATGGGAAGAGGTAATTTGGGCCACCCCTTTTGCTCTGAGCTCCCCCCCGTTTGGGAAATGCTCTTCCCAAAGGGGGATTTTTGAAAACCCAAAGTGAAAGTCTTCACGGAAACCACCTTAATCTACAAAAAAAACACTTTCCATTCCTCCCCGGGAAAATATGTGAAAAAACCCTCAGATCAGCCCTTGGTTTGGGGCTTTCGTTTAAAAAGGGCTGCCCCTTTAAGTACAAAGCATGGCAAAGGTAAAGAGACACCTACCACCATAACAGGAACTTGCACAGCAAGCCTGAGGCATAGGGTGACTTTTCAAAAGTGGGACTTTGCAAAGGGGAGGTGGAACTAAAAGAAGCTAGCATCAGGTGGGGAGGCTCCAAAACCTGGTGCCCCGGTCAAGGACAGACAAGGTTATCGCCTGTTTAAACTCTTTCCCACCCTAAACGACAGGAGGGACCCCTCTCTGTACAAAAAAGGGCGGACCCTTTACTGAACACTTTGCTACCAAAATGCAAGTTCTGACCCAAGGGACCCCCCTTTGGCTAGCTGCAAGAACGTGTCAAAACTGTCATGGTACAATAAGGCGGGGGGTGGTCTCCTCCCTGGAGCTCCGGGGGGGCATCCGGGGATCAACCCCCCGGGCCCGGTCCACGTCTGGCCCCCGGGGATCGGGCCCCTGATCAACGAGGCGTTACTGCGACCCCGAAAACCAACTCGAAAACCCCCCGGCGCCCGGGCACCATCTTTAGAAAACTGCCAGCTCCTTTTGAAGCGCCCAGGGTCCCCCGTAATCCCCTTATTGCTGGGGGGGGGCTGTTAAACAGTCTTGGGCCGGGCATTATTTGTTTTTCTTAGTGTACCATTACCCCCCTATTTTTTCACTGGGGTTGTTGCATCGCCTCCCAAATTCTTTTGCTTTCGTATGGAGTGATTGCTGTGTGCAATTAGGGACCAGTCCCCCCCGAATTTTCCCGGGTGTAGATTCGTTTCTCCCCGCCTCGCTCAGTGAGTAAAAGTAAAGTGCTTCCACCCATCCCAGTATTAATGTTTGATGGGAACTGTACGGCAGTAAAGGTTCTCTGTACATTCTCTAGCTCTGCAATTTCACCTCCCTTTAAAGGGGATTTTTAATGTACAGCGTTTTCCACTAGAAAGAAAAGTGATTTAAAAAGGTCAATTGGGGTTTAGCATCTCTTGTCTTAAGTCTCATTATCCTCCTATCATTTTTCCTAGCAATGGTAGGGGCATTGTTGTGGTCCTTGAAGGGTGAGGTTTTGGGACTTTCCCACCCCCGGGTCCTTACATTACTTTTCCCCTCTATTGTGTGATTGAGTTTGTAGTATACTCAGTTCTAGTTTTTTATTTCCTCCAGTTTTCCTAATGGAGTTTGAATTTTCTTCTTTGAACATCAATTGTTCTCTGTTCCCCTTTGGGAAAACTTGGTTATTTTTTTTTTGGACTTTCCCGTGCCCCAAAATGGAGCACCCATGAATCCTAGATCGTCCTGAAAAAAGATGTACAGTGCTGGGGTTTCATCTCGGGTCTATCTTTTTATGAAAAAAAAAAAGGATAGGTGCGAGTACTGTGCCTTGTGGGACAGAGCTCTTCACATGGCAAAAAACTGTTTTTAATTTGTTTACCACTACTCTTGTGTGCGATTGGTTAGAAAGTTGAAGATCCATCTGCCTACATTGGGGTTACCCCTTTTAGCACCATTTTGTTGGCATACACCTGGTCGCCTTGTAAAAGGGTTTTGCAAAGTCTTGTATGTACATCCGCATTCGTTTGTTTTCCAGTGCCTGGGAAATTTATAGGGGTAAGCAGTTGCAAAAGGCAGGGGGGCCTGCTTAAAACCTTTTTTTCCCCGGGGTTGTGCAATTTTTGGGAGCTAGGGGTTTGCTACCCTCTTCTTAGAACTCTTTCAAAGTTTTTTATGATTGGACGTTAAAGCTATGTCTATAGTTTTTTAGCTACTGCTTGCTGCCACCTTTAGGTTGGGGCTATATCTGTTTTTTTTAGTGACGTGAAAATCTCGCCGGTCAAGCCCTTTCCATACTACTTAAGGCCGTGAGAGGGGTTTCTTGCAGTTTTAATGAACCCCGGTTCCACGAGTCGTCCCGGGGCTGAGTGCAGGGGCATGTCGTCGATGCTTTCTAAAAGTCTAGTGGAGAAAAATTTGTCAAAATCTGGCCTACTTTTGGCAGGGTTTTTGAGGCTTTCATAAAAAAATTGTTTGGATCGTCTTCTTTAAATTGGTTAGTACTCGCTAACACTGATCAACTGCAAAATTTTGAAACTCCCATTTTTTTGTTTCGTCAGTGTAGGATCCATCTTTTCGAGCAGGGGGCCCATACTAGAAATGGTTTTTTTTACTTGTTTTTGGTGTATGAAAAGAAATTTCGAATTTCTTTTTAATTTTCTTAAACATTTTAGTTCCTCTTGTCTCTCCTGGATCCTGTATGAGTCCTTTAACTTTAAACTCAATATTTTTCCCCTTCCCCCGGGTTGCACTACCTTCCTGTATCAATATCTGGGATTCTTGAAGAGCTCAAAGGTTCTTCGTCTTCTGTAAGGGGGCGTCTTCTCTCTCTCCATTTTCTTCTTTTTTCTTTGTCTTTTTGGGAATAACCCCTTTAACATACTTCAGCTACCAGGGGGTGATCTTTTCGAGGCATTGGTTAGGGTCCAGTAATTTTAAGTATCCTCCCCCCAGTTTTATTTAGGGGAAGTTTACCATCCCAGATGAGTTCTTGTGTGAAAATTTAATTTGGGTAAAAGGGCCCCATAACTAATGCATCGTGCCGACAGGGGTCCCGTCATACAAATCTGGACTTCGATTAGATTGTGATCAAATTTTTTTGTTTTTGATATTTTTATTTCCTTTCAGTCCTCATTTTTGTGAAAATAAGGTCCAGTGTGTTCTCCAGTCCCCCCCCCCCCCCCCCGTTGGCTCCACATTTGCTGATTAGGTGGGTTTTTTTTTAAAATTCAGGCTCCTGCGTGTGTGACCTTTATCGATTACCTCCAGGGGTTATTTCTGTTTCTATTCTTCCATTTTGGTGTCTTTGATTTAATCACCAAGCAGCAAATGTTTGGGGGTGGGGCGGAAAGTTTTCCAACAGGAGTCGATTTTTTCAGTTGTTTTTTGAACTGTTGGGAATGCATCGGGGGGTTATATACAATACAATGACAAGTTTTTGGTTTTCGACTTTTATTGTCAAATTTCAACTACATCATTTGTGGTGTTCGTATCCTCTGCAAAAAGAGACCCCTTTTACATAAGGCCAAACCCCCCCTTGTTGCCTGTTATTTTTGTCGCATCTGAAAAGGTTTTTATCCCGGTATCCATATTTCACTGTCAAAATAATCTTTTGCGTGGGGGCCTGTGAAGGGTGCAAACGAATTTCACCCCCTTTGAATTCACTAATGAAAGGTATTTTGTTGTTTTGTGGATGGCTTAAGGCCCTGAATTTGCAAATAAATGAGGTTGTGTTTTCAGTTGTTGGGGGGGTTTTTTTGTTGGTATCATGCTGTGAGCCCGGGGGGCCCACTGGCGTGCCCCCGTCCAACAAGGCTCCAAGGTGGTGGACTATTTTGGTTTTCTCTTTCCATTTTCTTTCTTTGTTTCCTACCCCCAAAAAATCAGTTGGGGGGATTCATAGTACCCTATTTATATGATTGTTGTATGGGGGGTGTGGCCCCCCGGTCCCTTTTTGATGATATCAGTGCTGCGGATTGTAACAATGTTTTTTCAAGGACTGAAGGGCTGACCAATCCCCGGGTGGAAGTATTTGCAAAGGTAGAACGACACTTTCCCCTTAGCAGGGGTCACGGCATTTTTTGGGATGCTAAAATTTGCACCCCCCTTTCTTTTCCCCTAAATTTTGTGTTTACAGTCCCCCCAAATTATATTTGAAGGTGCATTTCCTTCTTAATCGTTTGGGCCCAAAAAAAAGGCTGTGGGCCCAGACAAGTTGAGCCCAAGTTGCGAGATATGTGCAGACCCTCGCCCCTTTAAACTCGCATCTTTCGCACTGCCTGTACAGTGAAAATGGCCATTCATGGAAAGAGGCAAATGTAGTCCTTTTCCCAAAAAAAGAAGAGCAGGCAAAAACCCGAAAATCAAAACCAGTGTCACTCCTGTCAATCACTGGTAAAGATCCTCGAGACAATAATCTCAAGAAAAATGACAGAGTTTTTTGACTACCATCACTTTGTGTCGCAATAGGGCTTCAGGAACCGATTACTTCTGCTGATTGTTGTTAAACCTCTCCACTAAGTGGACCAGGCAGGATAAATCCAAAGCGCTGTGGGGTAGCACTGGCATTGTGGCGCTTTTGCCCGGGTGTGGCACCGGGGGCCTCTTAGCAAAATTTCACACTGGGAATTGCAGGTCTATGTTTGTCCCCTCAGTGTTTACCTTTCAGGGTAGATCTTAAGTGTATTTCAATGGGGGAAATCGTAAACATCCTTTTGGGGGCAAGTGTTCCAATGGAAGCTACGGGGACCGTTGTTATGGATTTACTTCACGACCTTCTTCATCTCACCCCAATCTTTTTCATTGCAAAGACTGTACACGCATTCACTTACCCAAGGAAAAAATGCCAGCTGCTCTAAGCTACATAAACCCACCAGCTGAGAGCTTTTCCCTTTGGGGGAATAGATGGAAAAGTAAATTTGCACCTGAGAAAACGCAAGATGATCTCTTAGGCACCTGATGGTAATTCCGTAGTGTATGGATGAATGGGAGGGTGTTGGCCCTGGAGAAGAAGTTTATTCCTTGGGGTGAAATTTGACTCCCAAACTAACCATGAAGAACCTGTTTTTAAATCTTGCAAACAAGGGGAGCCCGGAAGCTTACGCACTTTGCCGTTTTCGCTTTGTTGACTAGGGGGGGGGAAAAATTTTGTACGAGGGAAAAGTACGCTCACCTTGGTTGCTCCCTTTCTTGTTTGTCTGCCCCCCCCCCCTCATCTGCGATGCTTTACAGAGTAGAGAAAAGAGCAAGACGTTCATCTCTCGCCGGACCCATCCCGGATGATCTGTCATTTCAGCAGGCCTTCAAAAAGGGGGATGGGGGCCTTACTGTTATGTACAAGGCCTATTGTCAAAATCCCACTTGGATCCACTTTGAGGACAGCGTGAAACAAGTTTTTATCCCACAAGAGTGCAAAAAAAGCAGCAACTTCCTCTGGCTGTACCCTTCTCCAGAACACCCCTCTTCTGAGATCAATATCCCCGGGTGACTCTAGTTTTCAACACATTCGTACGCTAATGATGTCAACGAGTGTCGGTTGATCACATAAAAAATGTGGCCACAGATGGCTTCACTTCATCCTGTTCCCTATTTGTATGTTCAAACAATAAAAATGTTTAAATGAGCTGATGTGGGTTTAAACAGTCTTAGCTTGCCATAAAGTTAGGAATCCTTAACCGTAAAAGCTTGTCAATAAAGTAGGGACCCTTTAAACCTTGTCACCCCTGTGTAAAAAAAAAAAAAAAGAGGGAGGGAGGGAGGAAGCCCTGAAAGGGCTTTCAGGCCCTGAAAGGGCCAGTTCAGTCAGTGGGGGTCATGGGTCAGTTCAGTGAGTGGGGGTAGCCACCAGCCTTTCACCTGTTTTGTGTGGTGAGCCCCTCGTCTCATACGTAGCCCTTTTTTCGAGATTTTCCTATCCCCAGGCCCCGGGCCCCTTGGCAGGCCCCTTATTGATTGCCTGGTTGATCGGCTGTTGTGTTGGCAGATCGCTGGCCCGAATATCCTCACAGCCTGTTGATCTGGTCCCCCCGAAAGCGATATGTCTAAAACCTGCTGGTTGCAGATTCAAAAATCTACCCCACGGATGTTGCAGTGTTTTTGTGCACGTATTTTCCCCCTATTTTAAATAGGTGTTTTTTTAGAGTGCCGCCCAAAACTTACCCCAAAGTCAAATTTTTCCCATCTGTCGTCTTTTTTTCAGTGAGTACATTCCCGTTCTTGGTGGCTTTTCCGGAAAGTTTATAAAGTGTTTAGGGGTTTATGCCAGTGATGAACATGTTTGTTTTTTTTCCCAGCTATCTCTCATCCGCTCTGAACGATGCTGTTAAAAGTGAGAGCAGTACTTTTAAAGAGCCCCGTGATTTTAATACTTTACTATTATTTTCTTGTTTTGAAATTTCTCGTATCCTAAAAACCACCCTATTGTTTTCCTGACCCTTTGCAGCATTGTTTCAAAATCTTACCAGAAGATATCAGAAACACTGCTGGAAACAAATGATCAAAGGGAAACGGACAATATCTTCACCAATGCCAGATCAACCAACAGGGGGGCGGGGCCACTAACAGCAACAGGCTGATTGACCCGGGAGCACCGATAAGCCTGGCCCCCGGCCCAGTCCGGGGGGTTTGCAAACACTCGAAACTCATCAAGATATATCCGGTTCTTGAAGGTAGGTCAGCTGATATTGGGTTACCTGACTTATACATGTTTTTTCGTTCTGTGTGGGGGCCCCTCTGCATTTTGTATATCGTTACCCTCGTTAAAATTCCTCATTTTCTTAAATACCTGAGCAACTGAAATTTAAACCTTATCGAACATTGTGTTATATTTTACCGATTTTTACATTGCTAAGGCTAGATTTTACATTGTTTACCACTACTGTGTTTTATTGGTTAGGAATTCGTATATCCATTTGCTTCCTTTTCTTTTAATTACTTTTAAATCTTACTTTGCGCTGTTACTCCATGATCACATGTCCGGTGCCTTAGCCAAGTCTGCGTATACCGGTCTGTATGCTGGGTTCTGTCCACGCCTCTGTAATGTTATCTTAGTGGTCCAGTATTTGACGAACATGATCTCCCTGCTCAAAGCCTATAAATAACCTGGATTGTACAAGTCATTATTTTCCATAAAATTTTTAAGCTTGATCTGGCCGCGGGGGCGTTGATCCCCGGAATACCCTAGGTAGACTCCAGGTGTCTTCTCATCCTCTCTGACCTATAGTTTTTTGCCAGAGTAGCTGTGTCTTCACTTTTTTTTAGCACCTCTAGAATTTCGCCAAGATCTTAGCTCTTCCTCCAGTTTTTCATCCCAACATATTCCAAGGCTATATATAGACTTGGGTGTTTTTCTCACGATTTTTCTCTTCTTTAATGTTTTAAAACATGCTGGGAAGTTTTTCCACATGTGTGCTGAGCGCTCGTTATAGTGGTAGTTTTGCATTGTTTTATAGAGTTCAAGAGTCTGCCCCAATGTTGCGTGTGTGATCATTTTTTATTACCCCCCCCCTTTCCTTCTAATTTTAGAGGACTTGGCTTTGTCAGATTATTTTTTTTTATATCACACTGGCCGATTCCCCCCAAAGGGAGGGTGGCCCAAAAAAAAAAAACTTTAACCTCATTCACTCCATCACTGTCTTGCCAGAAGGGTGCTTTACACTACAGTTTTAAAAAAAGCAACATTAACACCCCTCCTTCAGAGTGCAGGCACTGTACTTCCCATCTCCAGGACTCAAGTCCGGTCTGCCAGTTTCCCTGAACCCCTCATAAATGTTACTTTGCTCACACTCCAACAGCACGTCAAGTATTAAAAACCATTTGTCTCCATTTACTCCTATCAACACGCTCACGCATGCCTGCTGGAAGGTCCAAGCACCTCGCACACAAAACCCCCTTTACCCCCTCCCTCCAACCTTTCCTAGGCCGACCCCTACCCCCCCTTCCTTCCACTACAGACTGATACACTCTTGAAGTCATTCTGTTTCGCTCCATTCTCTCTACATGTCCGAACCACCTCAAAAACCCTTCCTCAGCCTCAGGAAAAACATTTTGGTAATCCTGCACCCCCTCCTAACTTCCAAACTACGAATTTCTGCTTTTATATTCACACCACACATTGCCCTCAGACATGACATCTCCACTGCCTCCAGCCTTCTCCTCGCTGCAACATTCTCACCCATTTTTTCACACCCATATAAGAGCGTTGGTAAAAACTATACTCTCATACATTCCCTCTTTGCCCCAAGGACAAAGTTCTTTGTCTCCACAGACTCCTAAGTGCACCATCACCATTTTCCCCTCATCAATTCTATGATTCACCTCATCTTTCATAGACCCATCCGCTGACACGTCCACTCCAAATATCTGAATACATTCACCTCCTCCATACCCTCTCCCTCCAATCTGTATCAATCTTTCATCACCTAATCTTTTTTTATCCTCATAACCTTACTCTTTCCTGTATTCACTTTTAATTTTCTTTTTTTGCATACCCTACCAAATTCATACACCAATCTCGGGCAACTTCTCTTCAAATCTCCAAAGAGCACAGTGTCATCAGCAAAGAGAAAACTGTGACAACTCCCACTTTGTGTGTGATTCTTTATCTTTTAATCCACGCCTCTTGCCAAGACCCTCGCATTTACTTCTCTTACAACCCCATCTTTTAATATATTAAACAACCACGGTGACATCAAAACATCCTTGTCAAAGGCCTACTTTTACTGGGAAATAATTTCCCTCTTTCCTACATAATCAAACTTGAGCATCATTTATCCTCGTAAAAAACTCTTCACTGCTTTCAGTAACCTACCTCCTACACCATACACTTGCAACATCTGCCACATTGCCCCCCTATCCACCCTGTCATACGTCTTTTTCCAGATCCATAATGCCACAAAGACCTCTTTAGCCTTATCTAAATACTGTTCACTTATGTTTTTTCACTGTAAGCACCTGGTCCACACACCCCCTACCTTTCCTAAAGCCTCCTTTTTTCATCTGCTATCCTATTCTCCGTCTTACTCTTAATTCTTTCAATAATAACTCTACCATACACTTTACCAGGTACACTCAACAATCTTTTCCCCCTATAATTTTTGCCCCTCTTTTTGTCCCCTTTGCCTTTATACAAAGGAACTATGAAATGCTCTTGCCAATCCCTAGGTCCCTTTTCCCCTCTTCCCCATACATTTATTAAATAATTGCCCAACCACTCCAAAACTATATCCCCACCTGCTTTTAACATTTCTATCTTTATCCCATCAATCCCGGCTGCCTTACCCCCCTTTTCATTTTACCTACTGCCCACGAACTTCCCCCACACTCACAACTGGCTCTTCCTCACTCCTACAAGATGTTTTTTCCTCCTTGCCCTATACCGAAATCACAGTTTCCCCTATCTTCATCAACATTTAACAATTCCTCAAAATATTCCCTCCATTTTCCCCAAATTTACCTATAACTCTCCATTTAATAATCTCCTCTCCTATTTTTAACTGACAAATCCATTTGTTCTCTAGGCTTCCTTAACTTGTTAATCTCACTCCAAAATTTTTTTCTTATTTTCAAAAAAATTTGTTGATAACATCTCACCCACTCTCTCATTTGCTCTCATTTTACATTGCTTCACCACTCTCTTAACCTCTCTCTCTTTCTCCATTACTCTTCCCTCCTTGCATCACTTCTACTTTGTAAAACTTCTCATATGCTAACTTTTTCTCCCTTACTACTCTCTTTACATCTCATTCCACAATCGCTCCTCTTCCGTCCTGCACCCACCTTCCTGTAATCACAAACTTCTGCTGAACACTCCAACACTACATTTTAACCTACCCCATACCCTTCGACCCCATACCTATGCTCTCATTAGCCCATCTATCCTCCAATAGCTTTTTATATCTTACCCTAACTGCCTCCTCTTTTAGTTTATAAACCTTCAACTCTCTCTTCCCTGATGCTTCTATTCTCCTTTTATCCCATCTACCTTTACTCTGTGTAGCTACAACTAAAAAGTGATCTGAATATATCTGTGGCCCCTCTAATAAATTTTTCCCATCCTGAAGTCTACTCAACACCCTTTTATCTACCAATACATAATCCAACAACTACTGTCATTTCGCCCTACATCTATCTTGTTATACTTATCCTCTTTTTTCCCAAAATATGGATTACCTATAACTTTAAACCCCTTTCTATACAAAGTTCAATCAAAGGGCTCCCATTATCATTTACACCTGGCACCCCAAACTTACCTACCACACCCTCTCTAAAAGTTTCTCCTACTTTAGCATTTAAAGGGCACCTACCACAATTACTCTCTCACTTGGTTCAAAGGCTCCTATACATTCACTTAATATCTCCCAAAATCTCTCTCTCTCCTCTATATTCCTGTCTTTTCCAGGTGCATACCCCGCTTATTATGACCCCTTTTCGCATCCAACCTTTATTTTAAACCACATAATTCTTGAATTTACACATTCATATTCTCTTTTCTCCTTCCATAACTGATCCTTCAACATTACTGCTACCCCTTCCTTTTCTCTAACTTCTCAGATACTCCAGATTTAATCCCATTTATTTCCCCCCACCCAAACTCCCCTACCCCCTTCAGCTTTGTTTCACTTAGGGCCAGGACATCCAACTTTTCATTCTTAACATCAGCAATTATCTGTTTCTTGTCATCCGCGCTACATCCACGCACATTCAAAACATCCCAGTTTTTTTAAAAGTTTTTCTTCTCTTTTTTAGTAAATGTCTACAGGAGAAGGGGTTACTAGCCCATTGCTCCCGGCATTTTAGTCGCCTCATACGACACGCATGGCTTACGGAGGAAAGATTCGTTTTCCATTCCCCATGGACAATAGAAGAAATAAAGAAGAACAAGAGCTATTTAGAAAAAGGGAGAAAAGCCTAGATGTATGTATAATATGTATGCATGTGCGTGTCTGTGAAGGTTGGGGCCAAAGTGTAAGTAGGAGTAGCAAGATATCCCTGTTATCTAGCGTGTTTATGAGACAGAAAAAGAAACCAGCAATCCTACCATCAGCAAAACAGTTACAGGTTTCTGTTTCACAGTCATCTGGCGGACGGTAGTACTTCCCTGGGTGGTTGCTGTCTACCAACCTACTAAACCCACCTAATAATAATAATCCGACACGCTTATGTGCCTCGACCACCGCCCCCACCGCCCCCCAACCCCGATGTTACACACCACCAGTACACCTCTCCACTGCTTCTGTCGACCCCTCTCACCCGCTAGTACCTTTGTAGACTCGTCTATGAATCCATGTAAGAAGATACTGACGACTCTAGCACACCAACATGGGAAAGCCTTACCCTTTTACAACTGCTCTCTCAAACACTGAAACCATGACCTGCACTGAACTCTACAAAAGCCTCGGTGCAGTAAAATGTCAAGTTTGCCTGCGAACAACCTCACCACTTCACACTCACCCAAGTTCTGGAGTTCCTCAAGCCTCTACGATTTTGCCTTTGGATTTCAAGACAAAATTTTACCGCCTTTCTAGGGGCAGCTTCAGGAAATTTGAGAATGGCTCTTCTACAAACTTGCCACCTTAACCCAGCCCCTCGTGGGAAAAATTGAAGAAACAGGAAAAGTAGGCTCAGTTGCAATGGTCTTCTGGAGGTCTTCAGTCTTAACAAGCTGGCAGCAGGGTTAGGTCGCAGGACAGGGCAGGCAGGTAAGAAACAACAGAGGGGAGCATACTGGTGGTATTTATTTTGACGTGATTAAGCCGTGTCACTTTATTTACTGTGGACAAATCATCTCTAGCGCTATTCTTCGCATGTCTCATCTTCCCAGCTACCCCAACATGGGGTCTTACCTAAACTTTCTTGTCTTGGCTTGGAGTTGTTCTTAATTTTTGGGTTTCGCGTACTTGCGGAAATATTTTAGGTTTTTAAATTTTTTCAGTTGCTTAGAGCGCCTTGTGTTTTTTCCATCTTATAGGAAAGGTTTAGTTTCTGCCTCTTATTTGGTAATCTCTCATCAAATGTTCTTTTTTTGTAACATATTTTAATTTTTAGGCATTTTTTTTACACAGATCAGTTTTACAAGCTAAGAGTTGTCCCTACCTCAATTCATATCAAAGCCCAGCCCTATCTGGGGTATTCTGCCACCACCTGGGATTTCCATCCACAGCAGTCCACTAATACCCAGGGACCTGCGGCTTCTAGGTGAACAAAGTCAACGTTTCTACCCCTGCTGGGGCTCTAACCCCCAGACCCTCAGTTTGAGAGCCGAGCCACGGGACATTTTATTACGTTCTTCTCCCCACTTTCAGTGCCAGCTCATATATTTTTTTTTTTTCTTCGCGTAACATTTTGTAGAATCGCTGTAAGCTTTTATATTCAGGCTTTGTGCCCCGATGTGGCTTTAAAAATTGCTTAGGGAAATTTCCCGGGACCTTGATAGT
>NC_069413.1:29059682-29098741 GCF_026875155.1 Cherax quadricarinatus
TAGTTATGATGGGTGGTAATTACAAGACCATGGCTGTCTTTAAGACCCCTGGCTGTCTTCAAGACCCCTGGCTGTCTTCAAGACCCCTGGCTGTCTTCAAGACCCCTGGCTATCTGTACAGAGAACTTTCACAGCACGTATAAGTACGATAAAGAACCTAAATTACTGGAAACAGTTGGAGTCCCTGATTTGTACTCCCTGGCATGTAGGTGAGAAAGATACATGATAATATACACTTGGAAAATCCTAGAGGGACTAGTCCCAGGTCTCCATGCGGAAATCACTCCCTACGAATGCAAAAGACTCAGCAGGAGATGCAACATTTCCCTAATGAAAACAGGGGCACAATTAGTACGCTAAGACACAACACAGTAAGTGTCAGGGGCCCAAGACTGTTCAACTGCCTCCCAGCATACCTAAGAGGGATTACCAATAGATCTCTGACTGTTTTCAAGACCCCAGGTTGCCTTCAAGATCCCTGGCTGTCTTCAAGACCCCTGGCTGTCTTCAAGACCCTGGCTGTCTTCAAGACCCCTGGTTGTCTTTAAGACCCCTGGCTGTCTTCAAGACCACTGGCTGTCTTCAAGACCCCTGGTTGTCTTCAAGACCCCTGGCTATCTTCAAGACCACTGGCTGTCTTCAAGACCCCTGGCTGTCTTCAAGAACCCTGGCTGTCTTCAAGACCCCTGGCTGTCTTCAAGAACCCTGGCTGTCTTCAGGAGGGAGGTGGACAGACACAAAGTCAGTACCTGACCAGCTGGGCTGTGGGTCCTACGTTGGTTTATGTGTGGCCGGCTTTAACAGCCTGGTTGATCAGGCCCTGTTCCACCATGAGGCCTGGTCATGGACTGGGCCACGGGGGCGTTGATCCCCGGAACACCAGGTATAACAGGTAGTTGCTACAGTGACGGATGGTTGTTAGAATGACAGGTAGTTGTTACAATAACAGGTGGTTGTAACAATGACAGGTGGTTGTTATCCTTGCAGCTGGTGATCTGGTGTTCCATCATCTTCTACGTGGCTGACCTGTGTCTGGACTTGTGGGTCTGTGCTGCACACTTCGATGCTAAGAAGCCCAAGTCTGGCTGGTTCATCTTCTTCTGTATCCTCCTTCCCAACCTCTATGCTGGCTACAAGTCTCTACAATGGTTAGTTACTACTGCTACTACTGCTGCTGTTACTATTTCTGTTGCTACTACTATTACTACTGTTGCTACTACTGCTACTACTACTGTTGCTACTACTATTACTACTGTTGCTACTACTATTACTACTGTTGCTACTACTGCTACTACTACTGTTGCTACTACTATTACTACTACTACTACTATATCCTCCTACCCAACCTCTATGCTGGCTACAAATCTCTACAATGCAAACAAATAAAATTTATTTCTTTGCATGGTTACATTGAGGTTATGAAATTACAATAATGAGTTGCGGTACAAAGAGACACTATCATGCCTGGGCATTATGGACACGCTTAATTTAATGGCTTACAGACTACTTAATACTAAAGAAATTGATCATAGTTTGCTTAAGTTGTATATCTTTTTTTTATTTATAGTAGACAGTAAATTTACTCCATTTACAATAGTTTCAATAATAAATATTGAAATTATATTATGGGAATATAAAATTGTGAGTTGTTGGAAGTAGTTTACAGTATGAGAATACTACAATTGGGTATAAGGCAGTATTGTTTTGGGTTGGTATTTATAATAATGTATGAACTTTGGGTGCCTAGATTTGAAGTTCTAAGATTTAGGTAATTGGGAGATTTTTGGTAAAGTTAAATATATTGAGTATTGAGTATTCAGTTTAGGGTGAGTAAGTGGTTTTTGAGAAGAGCCTTAAATTGGTGATTAGACCGGGTTAATTTAGTTTTTACTGGTAATGAATTCCAAATTTTGGGGCCCTTTATGTGCATAGAATTTTTACACAGTGAGATATGGACACGGGATACATCAGAAAGAGATCTGTATCTTGTGTCGTGGTCGTGTGTCCTGTTAAGGTTGGTGAGGAGAAGTTTGAGTGGAGGGTTTATGTTTATGTGTATTGTTCTATGTATGTAGTAGACACATAAATAAGTATGGATGTTCTTTATGGTGAGCAGATTTAGACTTTTTGAATATTGGTGGAATATGCTGTCGTGAGTGGGAATTTGTTATCATTCTGACTGCATCCTTTTGCTGGGTTATTAGTGGTCTTAGGTGATTTAATATTGTTGATCCACATGCACAAATTCCATAGGTGAGATAAGGGTAGATGAGTGAATGATACAGTGCAAGGAGTGGTTAGTTACTAGTGCTACTATTGTTGCTACTACTACTGCTACTACTAAGATAAGAGTTGTTGGGATTTTTAACCCTGGAGGGTTAGCCACCCATGATATGCCAAGAAAGTCAGTGCATCATAGAGGAGTGTCTGTCTTATTTCCATTGTGGTCCTCAGTCTTATCCCCCAGGATGCCACCCACACCAGTTGACTAACACCCAGGTACCTACTTGCTAGGTGAACAGGGAAACAGGTGTAAGGAAATGCATCCAGTGTTTCCACCCCTGCCAGGAATCGAACCTGGACACTCATGTCATGAAGTGAAAGCTTTGCCAGCCAGGCCATTACTTCTATTACTACTACTATTTGTAATACTACTACTACTACTGCTGTTTCTACTACTACTATTGCTGCTACTATCACTACTACTGCAGTTTAATACTTTAATTAACATCTTTATTATGCATCCCAGAGGTACACCCTACTACAGGAGTATCTTCCTTCAGGTACCTGAGAGCCCACGAACTGAGCCCTCTGAGGCGGCCCTCTGTGTGGATCATCCGTACCCTCTTCTTCCCCATCAGCCCCATCCTCAGGTGAGTTATTGCGTGATTGAGGCAGTCACTAAACCGGTAGGGGTCATGTGATGCGCTGGGGGAAGGGGATGGCAAGTGATCTGGTTTGAGGTTAGGTAAGGTAAGGTAAGGTAAGGTTAGATAAGGTAAGGTAAGGTAAGGTAAGGTAAGGTAAGGTAAGGTAAGGTTAGGTTAGGTTAGGTTAGGTTAGGTTAGGTAAGGTAAGGTAATGTTAGGTTAGGTTAGGTTAGGTCAGGTTAGGTCAGGTTAGGTCAGGTTAGGTAAGGTAAGGTAAGGTTAGATTAAGTAAGGTTAGGTATGGTAAGATTAGATTAGAGGAATGGGGGACTACCCGAAGTCAGTCCGTGGATAAAATATATAAACATTTCATCTTTAGTTAGTTTAGGTACAGTTACACAAATATAGGTAATTACAAGTACCCTAATAAGTCACTTTGACTGACTTTTTCGGGTTATCCTGTCGGGTAATTTGCACGTTAATATGTAGGACATGTGTGGTCATTTAATATTGTGTAATTCTACCTAAACAATACTGTTATGAATCAAAGAAAATAAGCCAGTGTGTCTGATCTTTTTAAGTTATTCTAGGTAATTTACACATATACAGTGGACCCCCGCTTAACGATCACCTCCAAATGCGACCAATTATGTAAGTGTATTTATGTAAGTGCATTTGTACGTGTATGTTTGGGGGTCTGAAATGGACTAACGTACTTCACAATATTCCTTATGGGAAAAAATTCGGTCAGTACTGGCACCTGAACATGCTTCTGGAATGAAAAAATATCTTTAACCGGGGGTCCACTGTATTACTATGTTATGCAAGAATCACAAACAAGCAATACAAGATGCAAAACAACCGTAGGGAGAGTTGAATAATAGCTCAAGGCCTTTTGTGTTGCAATCAACACATCATCAGGATCCTGCAGAGTTGCAGAAATGAGTAAGAAATCTCAGCAGATTTGTTCCAAAGGACGCTTGCTAAGACGCTTGCTAAGACTCAGTGGTCAGTCGTCAGTACTCAGTGGTCAGTCGTCAGTACTCAGTGGTCAGTCGTCACGTGAGGTCACAGACCCTGAGCTGCTTTGGGGATTAGTGTGGACGGTTACAAAGCATGGCTTGCTTCTGCAGTGTTTTAAAAATTGAGGTTGGAGAGTTGAAGGAGGAGGTCTTGCTTCTCCAGGAGGAGATTAGGAGGCTGAAGGTCCACCTCAATGGGTCTGGGAGAGAGTGTGAGGTGGCTGGAGTTGTGGGGAATGAGGCTTCTAGCAGCGAGGTGCAGTCTGTCTCTCGCTGTGAGGAGGCTGTAGTTGGGGAGGCAGCAACGGCTACCAGCAGTGAGGTGCAGCCAGCACCTGCTACAAGTGGCGAGTAGTCACAGTAATGGAAGGCGCATCAGAGTAAGGAAAGTTAAGAGTGAAGTCTGAAGGTAGGAAATCGCTTCTCTGTTCTTCAGGATGAATGTACTTCAGTGGCCAGTGAAGGTAAGGGTACTACTGCCCCTGCTAATGGAGGTAAGCGCATTCTTGTGGTTGGTGACTCTCAGGTAAGATACATTGACCGTGCTTTTTGTAATAGGAATAAAAAGATGAGAGATAGAGTGTGCTTCCCTGGAGCTGGTGTTGGGACATTGTCAACAGGCTGGATAATATCATGTCAGGTAATGGAGCAAGCCCATTATCTGTCTCAGTGCTGGTGGAAATGATATTGGGAAGGGTAGGAGAGAAGAGCTGCTAGATAAGTACAGTCAGCTATAGATTTCATTAAGTCTAAGGAGGGATCCCAATCATATGTAGCATCTTGCCTAGAAGGGGAGTAGGAAATGAATGGTTGTCTAGGGCAATTGGTGTAAATTGCTGGCTAGACAGATACTGCAAGGAACTTGCAATCCCATTCATTGACAACTGGAACAACTTTTATGGCAAACATGATATGTATGCAAGGGATGGGGTACATCTCTCTGGGGCTGGGTGGTAGCACTTACAGACTCGATTGAGAAGCCATTGGTGAAATGCCTATGATTTTAAACTGATGGAAGATAGAGGTATGGGTGTGTGTGGGAAACAAGCAGGTTGCAACACTTGGGTTGGAAACAGTAAATGTATAAAGGCATTCAGCATGAAGTTATAAATAAAGACAATAGATCAGGTCAGCAAACAAAGGGGGACAGCAAAGGGCAGCAAGGGACTAGCTCCCTTAAGGTTTACTATACTAATAGCAGGAGTGTAAGAAATAAGATAGATGAGCTAAGATTAATTGCAAGTGCAGGAAACATAGATATTATTGCTATAACAGAGACCTGGCTCAATCTGAAAGATAGAGAGATGCCTCTGAATGTCACATACAAGGCATAAATTATTCCACACTGACAGGGTCAACAGGAAAGGTGGTGGAGTAGCGATGTATGTCAGAGACAATTTAAATTGTTGTGTTAGACAAGATATTAAATTAGAAGCGTCAGCCACTGAATCTGTTTGGTTACAGCTTCTCGAGGCGCGAGAAAAACTAATTTTGGGTGTGATTTACAGGGCCCCAAATCTTGATAGGGAGTGCAGTAAACTTCTATGGGACGAAATTCGTAAGGCATCTACATACGAAAATGTTGTGCTAATGGGAGATTTCAACTATAGACAGATTGACTGGAGCAATTTGACAGGAAATTTAGAGTCAGGTGAATTTCTTGATACGATCCAGGATTGTTTTTTAAAACAGTTTGTGACAGAGCCAACTAGGGGAAATAACCTCCTTGACTTGGTTCTTGCCAGTAGGGAAACACTAATTAATAATCTTCAGGTTAATGATGAGCTTGGGGAAAGTGATCACAAATCACTCAGTTTTAATATATCATGGAATTCCCCTAATAATGGCAATCAA
Source organism: Cherax quadricarinatus (assembly GCF_026875155.1). Lineage (NCBI taxonomy): Eukaryota > Metazoa > Arthropoda > Malacostraca > Decapoda > Parastacidae > Cherax > Cherax quadricarinatus. The sequence continues at coordinate 29,065,429 of NC_069413.1, forward strand.
GTCTCCGTCCCTGACTTTCGCTTGGCTGATTTCATAGGACTGAAAAATTACTTAGGTGGGCTGAACTGGAATGACCTGACTAAGGGTCAGGTAGGTGGTGATGGTTGCCGATATGATGCTTTCCGGGGCATAGTTCTAGCTGCTCAGTCAAATTATGTTCCAAATAGGGAAATCAGATCAAACAAAAATGATCCTAAATGGATGAACAATAGATTAAAATATCTGATTGGTCAAAAGAGAGGCATATATAGGCAAATCAAAAGAGGAGAGGGGCAATTGAGAAATCGATATATTCAGTTAAAGAGAGAAATAAAAAAGGGAATTAGAAAAGCAAAAAGAGATTATGAGGTTAAAGTTGCAAGAGAATCGAAAGACTAACCAAAAGGATTCTTTCAGGTATACAGAAGTAAGATCAGGGACAAGATAGGCCCACTCAAAAGTTCCTCGGGTCAGCTCACTGACAGTGATAAGGAAATGTGTAGAATTTTTAACACATACTTCCTCTCAGTTTTTACACAGAGGATACCAGCGATATTCCAGTAATGATAAATTATGTAGAACAGGACGATAATAAACTTTGCACTATTAGGGTCACAAGTGACATGGTCCTTAGGCAAATAGATAAATTAAAACCTAACAAATCCCCAGGCCCTGATGAACTGTATGCAAGGGTTCTAAAGGAATGTAAAGAGGAGCTTAGCACACCTTTGGCTAATCTTTTCAACATATCACTACAAACTGGCATGGTGCCAGATAAGTGGAAAATGGCAAATGTGATACCTATTTTCAAAACAGGTGACAGGTCCTTAGCTTCGAACTATAGACCAATAAGCCTAACCTCCATAGTGGGAAAATTTATGGAATCAATAATTGCCGAGGCAGTTCGTAGCCACCTTGAAAAGCATAAATTAATCAACGAATCTCAGCATGGTTTTACAAAGGGGCGTTCCTGCCTTACGAATTTATTAACTTTTTTCACTAAGGTATTTGAGGAGGTAGATCATGGTAATGAATATGATATTGTGTATATGGACTTCAGTAAGGCTTTTGACAGGGTCCCACATCAGAGACTATTGAGGAAAATTAAAGCACATGAATAGGAGGAGAAATTTTTTCCTGGATAGAGGCATGGTTGCAAATAGGCAGCAGAGAGTCTGCATAAATGGGGAGAAATCAGAGTGGGGAAGTGTCACGAGCGGTGTTCCACAGGGTCAGTGTTGGGCCCCCTGCTGTTCACAATCTACATAAACGACATAGATGAGGGCATAAAGAGCGACCATCGGCAAGTTTGCCGATGACACCAAAATAGGCCGTCGAATTCATTCTGACGAGGACATTCGAGCACTCCAGGAAGATTTGATAGACTGATGCAGTGGTCGGAGAAGTGGCAGATGCAGTTTAATATAGACAAATGCAAAGTTCTAAATGTTGGACAGGACAATAACCATGCCACATATAAACTAAATAATGTAGATCTTAATACTACGGATTGCGAAAAAGATTTAGGAGTTCTGGTTAGCAGTAATCTGAAACCAAGACAACAGTGCATAAGTGTTCGCAATAAAGCTAATAGAATCCTTGGCTTCATAGCAAGAAGCATAAATAATAGAGTCCTCAGGTTGTTCTTCAACTCTATACATCCTTGGTTAGGCCTCATTTAGATTATGCTGCACAGTTTGGTCACCTTATTACAGAATGGATATAAATTCTCTGGAAAATGTACAAAGGAGGATGACAAAGTTGATCCCATGTATCAGAAACCTTCCCTATGAGGATAGACTAAAGGGCCCTGAATCTGCACTCTCTAGAAAGACGTAGAATTAGGGGGGATATGATTGAGGTGTATAAATGGAAGACAGAATAAATAAAGGGATGTAAATAGTGTGCTGAAAATATCTAGCCTAGACAGGACTCGCAGCAATGGTTTTAAGTTGGAAAATTCAGATTCAGGAAGGATATAGGAAAGTACTGGTTTGGTAATAGAGTTGTGGATGAGTGGAACAAACTCCCAAGTACCGTTATAGAGGCCAGAACGTTGTGTAGCTTTAAAAATAGGTTGGATAAATACATGAGTAGATGTGGGTGGGTGTGAGTTAGACCTGATAGCTTGTGCTACCAGGTCGTTGCCGTGTTCCTTCCTTAAGTCAATGTGACCTGACCTGACTAGGTTGGGTGCATTGGGTTAAGCCGGTAGGAGACTTGGACCTGCCTCGCATGGGCCAGTAGGCCTTCTGCAGTGTTCCTTCATTCTTATGTTCTTATGTTCTTATGTTCTTAAATCTTAGCAAGTGTCCCTTGCAATGAATCTGCTGAGATTTCTTACTCATTTCTGCTACTTTGCAAGCTCCTGATGTGCTGATGCAACAAAAGACCTAGAGCTATAATTCAACTCTCCCTGTGGTTATTTTGCATATTACTACTTATGATAATTGTACTTATGTATACCTGTAGCTAAATAATCTTACTGAATCTTTGTGGTAGATACTTGGATGCATGGAAGTACGGTCGTCAGGCTCGGAAACACTGGAAGAACCACAATCTTATGCTGGAGAGGAAGAGCTTCGAGAATTACCTGGTGGAGAATGCTGAGGTGGCCCTCCTGCGACTGGTCATCATCTTCCTCGAAGATGCACCCATCGTTGTCCTCAACTTAGCACAGCTCCTCCAGACTCCACCTGACCAGTGGGCCAAAATATCTGGTGTGTATTATTACCATGGGGGAGCACTAAACCCATAGGGATTATACAGCACCTGTGAGGGAGGAGGGGGTGAAGTAAGCCATTCAGGAAACTGGAGCACAGATCCAGTTCCCTAGATCAAGAGCTCCTCACCAGCATCAAGGGGTCTGGTACATATCATGACATGGGATTGGTAGAGCACTCAGCTCACACATTGAGGTCCATGCTTTGATTCCCAGGATAGGTCAAAACATTAGGACATGTTTCCTTAAAACACCTGTTGTCCCTGTTCACCTAGCAGTAAGTAGGTACCTGGGTGTTAGTGGACTGGTGTGGGTGGCATCCTGTGGAACAAAATTAACCTAAGATGCAGGAAATGCTCTACATAACCAGGGACTTTCTGAGTCATTGATGTCAGTTGTGGTCTGTATAAGATGTATCAAGTATTTGTAGAAATAAAGATTATTACTTTTTGACAGAGGGCAGGCCAGACCCAGAGATCGTGCGACTAGGCTCAGTGATAGCCAAGCTGTCGTGCACCATGACACTGGGAGTCGTGCACTACATGTCGTGCAACAAGCTAGCATGGCACCTGGCCAACACTCAGAACAAGAAGACTCAAGAATCAGACAACAGCTCCACTAAGGATGAGTGGGAGAGCAAGGGAAGGTTGTCATGGGCCGCAGAGTTGAGCATATACTGCTGGCAGTTACTGGCCATAAGTAAGTGCTAAGTTAAGTATATACTGCTGGCATTTACTGGCTATAAGTAGGTATTAAGTTAAGTATATGTATACTGCTGGCAATTACTGGCCATAAGTACTAATTTAAGTATATACTGCTGGCAGTTACTGGCCATAAGTACTAAATTAAGCATATGCTGTTGGCAGTTACTGGCCATAAGTAAGTATTAACGAATTATTTCTTTGTGCAGTATACAAAATGCAGTTTTCTCTTATTTTTCAATGCACTGGCTGTTTCCCACCAAGGCAGGGTGACCTGAAAAGAAAAATGAAAGTTTTTCTTTTTAAACTAAGTAATTTATACAGGAGAAGGAGTTACAAGTCCCTTGCTCCCGGCAATTTAGTCGCCTCTTACAACATGTATGGCTTACATAGGAAGGATTTTAACCCACTTCCCCATGGGAAAAAAATGTAGTTTACAGGTAATGAAATATTGTTAAGCACATAAGAAAGCCACTGTACTAGAATTAGTCTGCCCAAAATGCCCCGGCATGATAGTGGCTTTCTTCGTACTTAGCAAACCAAAATTGTAATTACACACTGTAACCTTTACTAAGAAATAAAATCTTTATCTTTTATTTTGGACAGTGTGTGTCAAGTCATAAAAAATCAGGTCTCCTCCACTCACTCCAATCTAACATGCTCATGCAAGCCTGCTGGATGTACAGAATTATCCTGTCATTATATTCACAAAAATGCAGTGAATTTGAGTCATACAATGCAAGGTGAATGGAAATAAATCACTTTGTTTTGTGTTATCCTGGTGAGTAATTTACACATGTTACTATGTATGACTGTACTTTTGTATACCTGTACCTAAATAAACTTGTTGTAATCAAGCTTCAGTTCCCCAGAGTCAGAGCCACTCATCAGAATGATGCTTGAGATATTTATTTCTATTAATAAAGAAGAGAGAGACATTTAACTATAGAATTGATATGGAAAAAAAGGTGGATGGTGCATTAAGGCATCTGTGGGAAAAACCTTGATCTTTGAAGGTAAAAGGGGGAATGTACCTTAGTGGTACCAACACTGTTGTATGGGTGTGAAGCATGAGTTTTTAATGTTGCAGCAAGGAGGGCTGGAGGCAGTGGATATGTCATGTTCGAGGGCAATGTGTGGTGTGAATATTGTGCAGAGAATACAGAGTGTGGAGATTAGGAGGAGGTGTATTATACAGAGCACTGAGGAGGGGTTGACGTGGATTAGACATTTAGGGAAGATTTTAGCAAAATAGGAGGACTAGGAGGGCATATAAATCTGGGGTGGAGGGAAGTGGTTGTCCTGAGAAAGGTTGGATGGATGGGAGTAAAGGATTTGAGTACTATGGGCTTGGACATCCAACAGGTTTGCATAGCATATTAGATTGATTGGAGTGAGTGGAGGCAAGTGGTTTTCATGAGTTGACATGCTATTGGAGTGCGAGCAAAGAAACATTTATGAAGGCATTCAGGGAAATTGGTTTGCTGGAGTTAAATCTTGGAGGTGGGAAGTACAGTACCTGCACCCTGAAGGAGGGATTGGGAAGTAGAGGTTTGGTGGGTCATCTGAGCTGTGATCTCAGTGTCCTTCTGGCAAGACAGTGATTGAATAAGTGAAAGTGAAAGTGACAGGTCACCTTCACTTGATGGTAGACAGCCACTGTTATAAAAAAAATAGTCATTTTGTTAATTCTCTTAAGTTATATTTCTTGACAGCTTCCAGAGTGATAGCATATGCCCTCTTCTGGGTGGTGCACTTCAACTTGCTGTGGATACCAATCCTAGTCCGCTGGACAATCCACACACTGTGGATCTACTTTGATGTTGCCGAGATGTCACTCATCAATTCCATTGCCTTCGGAGGAGTTTACCTTTTCTCCTTTGTTACAACTTCACCAGGACGTCAGGTAAACACAGTACTGTCTCAACAAAACCATATTACCCTTTTTTTGATCTGTCAGTTATTTTTCTGCACAAGAAACAAGTAGAATTTGACAAATATTCATATCAAGCTGAGACAGAAATTGATGAGCTTTATATTACTATGCCCAGTAAAAGATGGAAATGGGGGTGGCATAGATAATGACAGCGATGAAGAGATAATAATAAAATTTCCAAACCAGTGTGTATAAAAACCTGTTAAACAGTCAAATATTCTTCAATAAAATACATAGAGCATTGCTTTCCTGTTTGCATCCAACTGGGTCAGGTTTAAGATTGTATGTGAGGTGATATCTCAGACTTACAAACCTTCTGCTGTTCTAATATTTTTACAGGTTCTTGATAATGTGAGAAATCACAGAGGCACTTGGAAGTTCACTATTTTTTTAGTGTCTGTTTTGCATATTGTGATATCGTCTGTCTACTGTGATCTTATTGCATTAAACCTCGGACTCTGGTTTCTTCAAGGTCCGGTGTGTTCTAACAACAGGGTTCCACAGTATTACGATTTTGTGAGTACAGCACCATGCATATAGGAAGTTCTCAACTTACAAACACATTGGGGGACCTTCTGTGTTGTGTTTAATAATGATTTACTATTATACACAATAATGATATAATAATATTATACACAATACAGAATATTCTCAATGTGTTTGTAAGTCAAGAACTTACTGTAAATGAATGAAATTCATGTATCGGGGAAAACTCACCTGACACATTTCACTTTCAGTGGCTCATCAACAGCCCAGACTTGTCTGGTGCTTCCTTGTGTCTCTGGTAGAGTACTTAGCATAAAAAAAAAAATCAGCTTTTTAATATTTTCTGTTCTTATATTTCAGATCCTGCGCATCACACTCTATTATATTATAACCTTCGGGGAGCACATAATCATTGCTATTTTCTGGTACTATGGAGCTCCTAGCAACTACTTCCATAACTATGGCATTGGTGTCATGTTTGGGGGAACTGTAGGAGGGATGCTGTTCTTAGCAGTATATTACGGCTGTTTTCACCCCGACAAGGACAGCATCTGGCTACGACAGAAGCTGGCAGATATGCAACAGCGGCTCAGGGAAGCCAAGGAGAGACAAGAACATCATTCATCCGTCCATATTGGGATGCCTTGAACAAATTATTATATTCAGGAAAACCAGTTAGCTGGACTTAGTCCTGGAGGTGAGAATGACAGTGCCTGTACTCTGAAGGAGAGGTGGGAGTGTTGCAGTCTGGAGGGCCAAATGATTTCTGATATCTGGACAATTCTGGTAAGACAGTGATGGAATGGATGGTAAATGTGTTTCCTCTTTTCTGGGTTACCCTACTTCAGTGGGAGAAGGCCAATGTCTTAAAACCTATAAAAGCCATACAGAATAACATGACAGAAGGTAAAAGGGATGGTGAAAAAGGAGAAAGGTAGTGTAAACCACAGTATGGGTAGAGATTGAACTTGTGGCTAGTGAGTTGTAAAACTCCAGACAAGTTCAATCCCCACCCATACTGTGGTTTGTTCGCAATTGTGTCATTACGATTTCATGAGTCAAAGGTAGTGCTGTTAAGGCTAGAACGTCTACTGAAAGGACAGGCATCAAAGTTGGTGAAGCAAGGTGGTGCTAGTTAAAAAAAACAAAGAAAGAGTCTGCAGCAAGGGTGGAACAGCCAGAGAGATGGGTGGACAAATTGTGCCTTAGTCAAATGTACCTCTGCCTCATTATTTCACTTATGGGAACTTGTACAAGTGACTTAGGGCAGAGTTGACATACTAATTCTGGTGATAGTGTGAATGACGGTAAAACTGTTTCTTTTTCGGGTCACCCTGCCTCGGTGGGAAACGGCCAGCATATAAAAAAAAAATAAAATATCACTCCATATATTTTACATTGTGTATGAATTTATGTAAATATTTACAAATCAACTGTATGTACTTCCTTAATGGTAATCATTTACACATTAATGTTTAATATACCGTACATAAATCTGTTAGGATTATTATATGCAAAGGAAAGTGCTAAACCCACAAGAGTTGATATGGCCCTTGGGAAATTGCTACTTTCCAAGGAAGTAGCTCCATTTCCTTGGAAAAGGAGCCCTTCACCAGCATCAAAGCACATACTTCTGAAGGGAAGATGCTGTATAGATATACTAACTGAAGTCAGTTGTGATCAAATTAATAATGTGTAACTTTACATGTGACACATATAATGTTTGTGAAAAATATGCAGTCATGACAATACATTACAATGACCTACAATGACTTGGTTGTTTATGTCAGGTATATAATGTTTGTGAAACACATGCAGTAATGACAGTACAATGACCAGCAGTGACTAAGATGTTTGTATCAGATATATAATGTTCATGAAACACAGGCAGTCATGACAGTGCAATGACCTACAGTGACCTGGATGTTTGTATCAGGCATGTATACTGTATACATTTTTTATAGACCTCTGCAATGTTCGTAGTTCCTATTTTTTCAATGTAGTCATCTCAGAGTCAGAAGCAAATAAGCCTCTTGTCTGTACATTTCAAATATTTATATTGCATTTTTAATCCGTCAACTATCCAAACGTAGATCTACGTTTGCACCGCTACTGCTCCGAACCTAGATCTACGTTTAATTTTACATGCTTTCAAACGTAAAAAAAACATAGATCTACGTTCAGAGTGCTAGTGGTGCAAACGTAGATCTATGTTTGGACAATTTAAGAGTTAAAGCAATGTTTCAATATGCAGAATTTTTAGGTTGTCTTTTTATAGCTGATCTTGATTTGTTATATTGTGTACGTATTTTAAATAGAATACTGGTCTCCCTCAACATTCGCGTTTTCAACTTTCACGGGCTTCACACATTCGCGAATTCCCAGCCTCCAAATTCCCAGCCGCCAAATCATATTTAAGTTTCCCACCACCTGCGAGTCCCTACTACCCTCCCTCCGACCCCCGTAACTAGCAGCCAGCCCTCCCATCAGTGTGGTGAGTGTTTTGTTTGTTCATTATTTGCTATTAAACTACAGTATAAATAATGTAAACCCATTCATGACTGCATATTGGAATGGCTATTCAGACAGGTATTGGACGGTGACATCATGTGTTTACTCTTGAACACAGCAAAGAATCAAACATTTCTGCTACTGCTAATAATAACATTAGTAATAATAATAATAATAATAATTGCGATAGAATTGAAGAAGGAAATTGTACAAAAATACGAGGGAGTGGTTGACACATGGTCAGTGTGACTTTGTTTATGCTGGAGTGAGCATTAGTCTCCGTGCTCTTCCAAACATTTCACAATAATTTATTGTGTTTGGTGCTTGTAGATTGAGTGTGACTGGAGTGGTAGAGGAAGTGGTTGAGGAAGCAGTTGAGGCAGTGGGTGAGGCAGTGGTTGAGGCAGTGGGTGAGGTAGTGGGTGAGGCAGTGGGTGAGGCAGCGGTTAGGCAGTGGGTGGGTATGGGGAGGCAGTGGGCGAGCAGCGTTGAGGCAGGGGGTAGGAAATGGTGGGGCAAGTGGGTGAGGCAGTGGGAGGCTGTGGTGAGGCAGGGTACAGTGGGTGAGGTAGTGGTGAGGCAGGGGGCGAGGCAGCGGTTGAGGCAGGGGGTGACAGTGGGTGAGCAGGGTAGGCGGGGTTGAGGAAATGGGTGAGGCAGGGTTGAGGCATTTGAAGTGAGGCAGTGGTGAGTAGTGGTGAGCAGTGGTGAGGTAGTGGTGAGCTTTTTGGAGCAGTGGGAGGCAGTGTTGAGGCATGAGTGAGGCAGTGGTGAGGAGTGGGTGAGGCAGTGGTGACAGTGGGTGAGGTATGGGTGAGGCGTGGGTGAGGCAGTGGGTGAGATGGGTGAGACAGTGGTGAGCAGTGGTGAGGTAGGGGGTGAGCAGGGCGAGGCAGCAGTTGAGGCATGGGTGAGGCAGTGGGGTGAGCAGTGGGTGGGCAGTGGTTGACAGTGGTTGAGGCAGTGTGGGGCAGTGGGTAGTAGTGGTGAGGCATGGTGAGACAGTGGTGAGGTAGTGGTGAGCAGTGGGCAGCAGCATTGAGGCAGTGGTGAGGCATGGTGAGACAGTGGGTGAGGTAGGGGTGAGATGGCGAGCAGCAGTTGAGGCAGTGGGTGAGCAGTGGTGAGGCAGTGGTGAGGGCAGTGGTTGAGGCAGTGGGTGAGGCAGTGTTGAGCAGTAGGCGAGGCAGCGGTTGGGGCAGTGGGTTGGGCCCATGGTGAGGCAGGGTGAGTAGTGGGGTGGCTGTGGGTGGGCAGCAGTTGAGGCAGTGGGTGAGGCAGGGGTTGAGGTAGTGGTTTGAAGGTGTGGGTGAGGCAGTGGGTGAGGCAGCGTTGGGGGCAGTGGTTGAGGCAGTGGTGAGGCAGTGGGTGAGGCAGTGGGTGAGGCAGGGGGTGAGGCAGGGGTTTAGGCGTGGTGAGGCAGTGGGTGAGGCAGCAGTTGAGGCAGTGGGTGAGGCAGTGGGTGAGGTAGGGTGAGGCGTGGCAGGGCAGCGTTGAGGCAGTGGGTGGGGCAGTGGGTAGGAAGCGTTGAGGCGTGGTGAGGCAGGGGGTGGGGCAGTGGGGAGGCAGCGGGTGAGCAGTGGTTGAGGCAGTGGTTAGGCAGCGGTTGAGGCAGTGGTTGAGGCAGTGGTGGAGGCAGCGGTTGGGGGCAGGGTGAGGCAGGGTTGAGGCAGGGGTTGAGCAGGGGTTTGAGGCAGTGGTTGAGGCAGTGGTTGAGGCAGTGGGTGAGGCAGGGTTGAGGCAGTGGGTGGGGCCCGCGGTTGAGGCAGTGGTTGAGGCAGTGGTTGAGGCAGTGGGTGAGGCAGTGGGCGATGGCAGGGGTGAGGCAGTGGGTGAGGCAGTGGGTGAGGTAGTGGGTGAGGCAGTGGGTGAGGCAGCGGTTGAGGCAGTGGGTGAGCAGGTTGAGGCATTTGGTTGAGCAGTGGTTGAGGCAGTGGGTGAGGCAGCGGTTGAGGCAGTGGGTGAGGCAGTGGTTGAGCAGTGGTTGAGCAGCGTTGAGGCATGGTGAGGCAGCGTTTAGGCAGGGGTGAGGCAGGGTTGAGGCGGGGTTGAGGCAGTGGGTGGGGCAGCGGTTGAGGCAGGGGGTGGGGCAGCGGTTGAGGCAGTGGTTGAGGCAGTGGTTGAGGCAGTGGTTGAGGCAGGGGGTGAGGGAAAGGGGTTTGAGGCAGGGGGTGAGGCAGTGGTTGAGGCAGGGGTTTGAGGCAGGGTTGAGGCAGTGGTTGAGGCAGTGGGTGAGGCAGCGGTTGAGGCAGGGGGTGAGGCAGCGGTTGAGGCAGTGGTTGAGGCAGTGGTTGAGGCAGTGGTGGAGGCAGGGGGTTGAGCAGGGGGTTGAGGCAGTGGTTGAGGCAGTGGGTGAGGCAGCGGTTGAGGCAGCGGTTGAGGCAGTGGTTGAGGCAGTGGGTGAGGCAGCGGTTGAGGCAGTGGTTGAGGCAGTGGTTGAGACAGTGGTTTTTAAAATAACATACATGTTATTAATATAATAATAATAATAAATGTTATTAATAACATGTGTTATTTTTTTTATAACATTTTAATTAAATACCACTGCCTCAACTGCTGCCCTCTACCACTGCCTAAACTCTGCTCACCCACTGCCTCAACTGTTTGCCTCACCCACTGCCTCACCCACTGCTTCACCCACTACCTCACCCACTACCTCACCCACTGCCTCACCCACTGCCTCACCCACTGCCTCACCCACTGCCTCACCCACTGCCTCAACTGCTGCCTCAACCGCTGCCTCACCCACTGCCTCACCCACTGCCTCACCCACTGCCTCACCCAGAAATGGTCCCAAATCTGCACACAGAAATCACTCCCTACGAAAGTAAAAGACTGGGCAGGCAATGCAAAAATGCCCCCAATAAAAAGTAGGGGCACCCTTGGTACACTAAGGGAAAACACCATAAGTGTCCGGGGCCCAAGACTGTTCAACAGCCTCCCATCAAGCATTAGGGGAATTGCCAATAAACCCCTGGCTGCCTTCAAGAGAGAGCTGGACAGATACCTAAAGTCAGTGCCAGATCAGCCGGGCTGTGGCTCGTACGTTGGACTGCGTGCAGCCAGCAGTAACAGCCTGGCTGATCAGGCCCTGATCCATCGGGAGGCCTGGTCATGGACCGGGCCGCGGGGGTGTTGATCCCCGGAATAACCTCCAGGTAACCTCCAGGTAACCTAATGCCTCAACCGCTGCCTCACCCACTGCCTCAACCGCTGCCTCACCCACTGCCTCACCCACTACCTCACCCACTGCCTCAACCACTGCCTCACCCACTGCCTCAACTGCTTCCTCAACCACTTCCTCTACCACTCCAGTCACACTCAATCTACAAGCACCAAACCAATAAATTATTTTTGAAATGTTTGGAAAGCACGAGACTAATGCTCATCCAGCATAAACAAAGTCACACTGACCATGTGTCACCACTCCCCCGTATTTTGTACAATTTCCCTTTTCAATCTACGCAATTATATTATTATTATTTTTACTAATGTTTAATTTACAGTAGCGAAATGTTTGATTCTTTGCTGTGTTCAAGGTAAACACATGATGTCACCGTCCAATACCTGTCTGAATAGCCATTCCAATATGCAGTCATGAATGGGTTTACATTATTTATACTGTTTACCTGGAGAGAGTTTCGGGGGTCAACGCCCCCACGGCCCGGTCTGTGACCAGGCCTCCTGTAGTTTAATAGCAAATAATGAACACACAAAACACTCACCACACTGATGGGAGGGCTGGCTGCCAGTTGCGGGGTCGAGGGAGGTAAATAGGGGCTCGCAGTGGTCGAGGAATGGTGAGCATTGGTGGAGGCAGTGGTGGAGGCAGTGGTATTTAATAACATACATGTTATTAAACCATAACATGTACATATTTAGTACAATTTACGACGTTTTCATGTATTTTATGATTGTTCATGGTTCAACAAGTTAAGGAAGCAGTATTGTATTATATTTCCCTACAATATTTTGGGGCACCAAACATTCGCGTTTTTTCAACATTCGCGAGGCTCTTGATCCCCTAACCCTCGCGAATGTTGAGGGTGACCTGTACATTCGAACCTCTTTAATCCAAAAAATGCTTTGTACCAAATGTTTTTTTCAAATTAGAGAATTTATATGTTAGAGAATTTATATGTTAGAGAATTTATAGGTTAGAGAATTTATAGGTTAGAGAATTTACAGGCGAGATAAGAAATTTTGAAGGTTAGAGAATTTCAGTTTGGCAAGAAAAGATTTACATTTTAGAGAATTTACAGGCAAGAGAATTTACATTTTAGAGAATTTACAGGTTAGAGAATTTGCAGGTTAGAGAATTTGCAGGATAGAGAATTTACAGATTAGAGAATTTACAGGTTTGAGAATTTACAAGTTAGAGAATTTACAGATTAGAGAATTTACAGATCAGAGAATTTACAGGTTAGAGAATTTACAGATTAGAGAAATTGCAGGTTTGACAATTTACAGGTTAGATAATTTGCTGTCCTCTATATCATGTTCATACATACACTAGATAAAAATATGTTTGAGTCTGATGTTACTGATGGACACAGATCTGTAAAGTTAAAAAAATATCAAGAGGACAAAGCCAGCACCAATTGTTCAAACCTATGGAAGAAACCATGGAACAGGTAGAATTTAAACCCATGGCACGTGAGTTCTAAAACAACAGTCTGGGTGTTATGATTTCATGAATCTGCGGAAGAAAACTGTAAACAGAGGAAGTTAGTTAACAAACCATAAAACATTTGCTTGCTCTTATTTTTAAACTAAAAATGGTACTATGACTAAAGAACATTTCCAGTGGTAATGTACAATAAGTATCTGATTAATGAGGTTCCATTGTATATCACTACAATTGTTAAATTTTCACACAAGTTTATACAATAAAGGTTTCATTACAAAAAATTTAGTACTGTATATCAATACGTACCTAAATAGCAGTAATTATTAGTTATGGGGAGAGGTGTGTAGAAGAGAGGGAGACAACTTCCTGGTAAAAGTACGTCTTTGACAGGGATGTGTAATGTCACCATGGTTGTTTAATATATTTATAGATGGGGTTGTAAAGGAAGTAAATGCTAGGGTGTTTGGGAGAGGGGTGGGATTAAATTATCGGGAATTAAATACAAAATGGGAGTTGACACAGTTACTTTTTGCTGATGATACTGTGCTTATGGGAGATTCTAAAGAAAAATTGCAAAGGTTAGTGGACGAATTTGGGAGTGTGTGTAAAGGTAGAAAGTTGAAAGTGAACATAGAAAAGAGTAAGGTGATGAGAGTATCAAATGATTTAGATAAAGAAAAGCTGGATATCAAATTGAGGAGTAGGAGTATGGAAGAAGTGAATTTTTCAGATATTTGGGAGTTGACGTGTCAGCGGATGGATTTATGAAGGATGAGGTTAATCATAGAATTAATGAAGAAAAAAAGGTGAGTGGTGCATTGAGGTATATGTGGAGGCAAAAAATGTTATCTATGGAGGCAAAGAAGGGAATGTATGAAAGTATAGTAGTACCAACACTCTTATATGGGTGTGAAGCTTGGGTTGTGAATACTGCAGCGAGGAGACGGTTGGAGCCAGTGGAGATGTCCTGTCTAAGGGCAATGTTTTTTTTGTTTTTTTTTCATCTCCCACCGAGGCAGGGTGACCCAAAGAGAAAAAATCCCCAAAAAGAAAATACTTTCATCATTATTCAACACTTTCACCTCACTCACATCATAATCACTGGTTTTGCAGAGGTGCCCAGAATACAATAGCTTAGAAGTATATACATATAAAAATACACAATATATCTCTCCAAACTGCCAATATCCCAAACCCCTCCTTTAGAGTGCAGGCATTGTACTTCCCATTTCCAGGACTCAAGTCCGGTTATATAAAATAACCGACGTAAATATTGATGTAAATATTATGCAGAAAATTCAGAGTGTGGAAACTAGGAGAAGGTGTGGAATTAATAAAAGTATTAGTCAGAGGGCTGAAGAGGGTTTGTTGAGGTGGTTTGGTCATTTAGAGAGAATGGATCAAAGTAGAATGACATGGAGAGCATATAAATCTGTAGGGGAAGGCAGGAGGGGTAGGGGTCGTCCTCAAAAAGGTTGGAGGGAGGGGGTAAAGGAAGTGTTGTGGGCGAGGGGTTTGGACTTCCAGCAAGCGTGCGTGAGCATGTTAGATAGGAGTTAATGGAGACAAATGGTATTTGGGACCTGACGAGATGTTGGAGTGTGAGCAGGGTAATATTTAGTGAAGGGATTCAGGGAAACCAGTTATTTTATATAAACGGACTTGAGTCCTGGAAATGGGAGGTACAATGCCTGCACTCTAAAGAAGAGGTTTGGGATATTGGCAGTTTGGAGGGATATGTTGTGTATTTTTATATGTATATACTTCTAAACTGTTGTATTCTGGGCACCTCTGCAAAAATAGTGAATATGTGTGAGTGAGGTGAAAGTGTTGAATGATGATGAAAGTATTTTCTTTTTGGGGATTTTCTTTCTTTTTGGGTCACCCTGCCTTGGTGGGAGACGGCCGACTTGTTGAAAAAAAAAAATGGGGAAAGGTTAAGCCCATAGGTGTTACACAGCACCTGGGGGAATGGGAAGGATTTACATTTGATCTGAGCAAACAGAAATTAGACCCCATTCCTTGGAAATAAAGTGGAACAGGAATAAGGGTCAGGAAAAAGTTCCAGTTTGTCAGTGCAGTATCAGTACAGGAGGGCCTTGCATTACAGCACTTTATTTGATGGTGTTTCACTAGTACAGCAGTTGGTAGGTAAGACACATGGGCAACAGTTAGGCAACTTTATTCCGAAATGTTTCGCCTACACAGTAGGGTTCTTCAGTCGAGTACAAAAGTAGGCAGGAGCAGTAGAGATGTGAAGACAATGTAATCAGTCCATCACCCTTGAAGTTGGAGATTTGAGGTTGTTAGTCCCTCAGTCTGGAGAAGAGTTCTGTTCCATAGTCTGAAACAATATGAAAGAACAAGCGATAGTGTGGAGACTTATATACTGTCAGAAGAAGACGTGCAGGGTGGTAGTAGAGAGAATGTAGTTACTGAGAGGTCACGTCCCTCTCAGATTAACAATTCTCACTTGAAAAAGTTGTCCAAGGTGAAACGTTTCGGAATAAAGTTGCCTAACTGTTGCCCATGTGTCTTACCTACCAACCTGTCGGTATTGTTTACCATTTTAATATTCACTCAGTACAGCAGTTGTCAATTATACCCATTCCTCATTTATTCAAGACTTCCTACAATAAATACATTCACCACTCACTGGAAGCTAAGGATGAAAATATTTTAAGGTAAGTAATGTGTGTACTGTATATACATTTTTTTATGTCTAGCTCTATCCCTCACTTGATATATGATAGTGTAAACATATCAGGTTTTATATTCATTTGAAAGCGAAAAAAGGCTAACTTCACGTTTTTCTTTTTACGCGACCGGAACCTACCTGCTGTATAAGGGGGGGCCTACAGTAGCCTGGAACCTAGCCTCTGTATAAGGGGGGCCCACATGGCCCAAACCTAACCTGTTTTAAGGGGGGCCCTACAGGGGGCCCGGGAAACCTAACCTGCGTATAAGTGGGGCCCTACAGAGCCGACCCTAACCTGCGATAAGTAGGGCCCAACAGATCCCAGACCCTAACCTCTGATAATGGGCCACATACCTGAACCAAACTTGCTGTATAAGGGGTCCCAAGTAGCTCAGAACCTAACCGCGTATAAGGGGGGCCCTACATACTCGGAACCAAACCCGTGTATAATGGGCCCTGCAGTAGCCCGGAAAACCTAAAATGCTGTAAAGCAACCCCCTCCTTATAGGAATTCTATAAAATGCGGTATTATGTCCACTGACATCAGATATCTGATTTTAACTTTTTGAAATCATATTAGTTTTTTGAATGTCTTCCAAATGCCCAAAAAAACAACATGACTATCTTCCACCAAGAAGTCTTGCCAAAAGGGAATCAGCAAGACGTGCTGAAATAATGATATGAAAGTTTTCTTCTTTTTGGGTCACCGACTTCGGGGGATAGGGGCAATGTTTTTAAAAATAATTAATTCAATTTATAATTTAAACATTTGACATATATATAATACATTTTAAATATAATATAATATATAATATAATATAATATAAAATATATAAATATAAATCAGTGACCCCCGCATAACCCCCTGCATAGCGGACAACCCATAGCGGCCCTTTTGTTCACAAAATTTTTTGGCCCGCATAGGGAAAAAAAAACCCGCTCAGGGGCCTTTCGTCCGAGACGCGTCAAATTTCGGCCTGAGCCACCTCACAGTTTTCCGCGGGGGGCATTGTTTACCACCACCTCCGCGGGAACATCCAAGCAACAATCGAACATTTTGTATTATTCATGTTTTTGGTGATTTTTTCGGAAAAAAGTGACCATGGCCCCCAAAAACTTCATGCCAACCCTACAGAATAAGGGTGAGAATTACGGGGGATGAAAAAAAAATCATTGATAAAGAAAGTGGAGGGGGTTTTTCCAGCTGGCCAGGTTTTATAAAACCCCAATCAACCTTTCACTATTGGTGGTACGCTGCTGCTGCGCTGTACCACCGCAGCTGCTGCTGCACTGCAGCTCTGCGCTGTACCACCGTACTGCTGCTGCTGCTGTAGTACCGCTGCTGCTGCGCGATCGCGCTGCCGTAGCATCGTTGCTGCTGCTGTAGATCCTGCGCTGCTGCTGCTGTAGCATCGTCGCGCGCTGTAAAATCGTCGTTGCTGCTTAACATCTCGCGCTGTGTAGCATCGCATTGCGCTGTAGCATCGTCTGTTGCGCTGTACCACCGTCAGCTGCGCTGCCTGTACCACCTTGTTTGGGTGGCTTATTTTAGAAAACCCAAAAAACAATTAACCCCCAGGGTTAGCTACCCGGGTAACCCAAGAAAGTCAGTGTCATCGAAGACGTCTAACTTTTTTTCCATTGGAGTCCCCTTAAACTTGTCTCCCGAGCAAACCCCCACCATTGACAACACCCAGGTGAACAGGGGGAAAGCCTGGAACTAGTGCTCTATTGGTGAATTTAGAGCCCGCAAAGGGGGGTTTGAAGATTTAAGAATCGTGGGCATACACTGGAAAAACCTGTTTTGGAAAAAATCCAAACAGGACCTCAGTACTCCCGGAGGAAAAGGCACCCCCCGGGCAAGTGTCTCATCAGCATTGCTGCACTTCATAAAAAGGGAATGTCATTTATTTTTTCTTTAGTAAGTAGTAATGCACAATATAAATGAGCATGTCTACTTATTATTGTGCATGTATCCTTTTTCTTTTTTGTAGGAAAAAAGTATATTTTAAATTTGGAAAATTTTTTTTCATACTTTTGGGGTTTCCGATTAATTTGATTTCCATTATTTTTTAGGGGAAAAATTATTCCTTTTCGAAAATTTCGCAAACAGCCACCCCTCTTGCACGGGTTTTAAGGGCGCTATGCGGGGGTCCACTGTATATATATATATATAAATAAAATATATAATATAATATATATATAAAAAATATATATATATAAATATATATATATATATATATAAAATATAAATATATAAATATATTATATATATATAATATAATATAATACAATATATAAAATATATATTAAAAAAATATATATATATAAAAATATTTAATATAATATATATAATTATATATAATTAATATATTACTGGACCCCCGCATAACGATCAACCCCCGAATGCGACCAATTATGTAAGTGTATTTATGTAAGTGCGATTGTACGTTTTTTTTTGGGGGGTCGAAATGGACGAATTACTTACAATATTCCTTAGGGAACAAATTGGTCAGTACGGCACCGAAATACTTGGAGTAAAAAATATCTTTAAAACCGGGGGTCCACTGTTATATTATACATGGACCCCCGAATAACATTACCCCCAAATGCACCAATTATGTAATGTATTTATGTAAGTGGTTTGTCTGTATTTTTGGGGTCTGAAATGGATAATCATTCACAAATTCCTTTATGGGAACAAATTCGGTCATTTACGGCCCCTGAACATACTTCTGGAGTGAAAAAATATCTTTAAAACCGGGGGGTCCACTGATATAAAATTTGTCGTGCCGAATATGTAAAACTGGTCAATTAGCAAGAACTCATTTAAAATTAAGCCTTTCTAAAATTTTCTTTTATACTTTAAGATAATTTTTTTCTTTAATTTTTATGTAAAAAATTATAATTTTGCACCAAAAGAATCTTAAAAACTTCCCTAACCTTATTAAAAAAGAAAAATTTTTTTTGCCAAAACCCACCTAATATATTTTGTTTGTTTACAAAAAATTTAATACTAAACAACACAGTGAAATATATTTTTTTTTTTAGGGTTAGAATGATTTTTGGGGGTTATTGCATACACAAATTTCACTTTTCCTATATGGCAAGAGAGCTTTTCTATTTAAGCCAAGATCGCAAGTTTTGCCTATTCGGCACGACATATATATATATATATTATATATATATATATATATATATATATATATAATATATATAAATATATAATATATATATATATATTTTTATATATATATATACTTATATATATATTTATTATTATTACTTTTTTATTATCACACTGGCCGATTCCCCCCAAGGCAGGGTGGCCCAAAAAAGGGAAAAACTTTCACCATCATTCACTCCACACTGTCTTGCCAGAAGGGTGCTTTACACTAACAGTTTTTAAACTGCAACATTAAACACCCCTCCTTCAGAGTGCAGGCATTTGTACTTCACATCTCCAGGACTCAAGTCCGGCCTGCCGGTTTCCCTGAACCCCTTCATAAATGTTATTTTGGGCTCACACTCCAACAGCACATCAAGTATTAAAAACCATTTGTCTCCATTCACTCCTATCAAACATGCTCACGCATGCCTGCTGAAGTCCAAGCCCCTCGCACACAAAACCTCCTTTAACCCCCCTCCCCCCAAACCTTTCCCTGGGCCGACCCCTACCCCGCCCCCTTCCACTACCAGACATGAACACTCTTAAGTCACTCTGTTTCGCTCCATTCTCTCTACATGTCCGAACCACCTCAACAAAACCCTTCCTCGCCCTCTGGACAACAGTTTTGGAACCCCGGGCACCTCCTCCTTAACTTCCAAACTACGAATTCTCTGGCATTATATTACACCAAACATTGCCTCAGACATGACATTCCACTGCCTCCGCTTCTCCTCCTGCGAACATTATCACCCATGCTCACACCCATATAAGAGCGTTGGTAAAATACTCTCATACATTCCCCTTTGCCTCCAAGGACAAAGTTCTTTGTCCCACAGACTCCTAAGTGCAACCATCACCCTTTTCCCTCATCAATTCTATGATTCACCTCATCTTTCATAACCCATCCGCTGACACATCCACTCCCAAATATCTGAATACATCACCTCCTCCATACCTCTCCCTCCAATCTGATATCCAATCTTTCATCACCTAATCTTTTTGTTATCCTCATTACCTTACTCTTTCCTGTATTCACTTTTAATTTTCTTCTTTTCCACACCCTACCAAATTCATCCACCAATCTCTGCAGCTTCTCTTCAGATCTCCCAAGAGCACAGTGTCATCAGCAAAGAGCAATTGTGACAACTCCACTTTATGTGTGATTCTTTATCTTTTAACTCCACGCCTCTTGCCAAGACCCTCGCATTTACTTCTCTTACAACCCCATCTATAAATATATTAAACAACCACGGTGACATCACACATCCTTGTCTAAGGCCCACTTTTACTGGGAAATAATTCCCTCTTTCCTACATACTCTAACTTGAGCCTCACTATCCTCGTAAAAACTCTTCACTGCTTTCAGTAACCTACCTCCCACAACATACACCTGCAACATCTGCCACATTGCCCCCCTATCCACCCTGTCATGACGCCTTTTCCAAATCCATAAATGCCACAAAGACCTCTTTAGCCTTATTTAAATACTGTTCACTTATATGTTTCACTGTAAACACCTGGTCCACACACCCCCTACATTTCCTAAAGCCTCCTTGTTCATCTGCTATCCTATTCTCCGTCTTACTCTTAATTCTTTCAATAATAACTCTACCATACACTTTACCAGTATACTGAACAGACTTATCCCCCTATAATTTTTGCACTCTCTTTTGTCCCCTTTGCCTTTATACAAGGGAACTATGCATGCTCTCTGCCAATTCCTAGGTACCTTACCCTCTTCCATACATTTATTAAATAATTGCACCAACCACTCCAAAACTATATCCCCACCTCTTTACCATTTCTACTTTATCCCATAAAACCCACCTCCCTTTCCCCCCCCTTTTCCCATTTTCCCATACTGCCTCACAAATTCCCCCACACCACACTGGCTTTTTCCTCACTCCTACAAGATGTTATTCCCCCTTTGGGCCCTAAAACACGAAATCAAAAGCTTCCCTATCTTCATCAACTTTAAAACAATTCCTCAAAATAACCCTCCACCCTTCCCAATCCTCTAACTCCCTTTTAAACAACTCCCCTTCTATTTTTTAACTGCAAACCCATTTGATTGAATTTTTGTATAAAAGGGGGTTTAAAGGTTATAGGTAATACTATTTTAAAAAAAAGGGGAATAAATAAGTATACAAGATATGATGTGGGGGGGCGAAAGGGAAATTTTTTTTGGGTTTGGTTTAAAGTTTTGGTAAAAAAAAGACTGTGAGTAGACTTCGGGATGTCCATTTTTTATACGGGGGCCACAGTTTTTAAATCAATCATTTTTCTAGTTGTGGGTACACTGAGAAAAAAGGTAATGGGGTACAAGGAAAGAGAAGCATAAAGGGAAGAAAGGGAATTTTTTATAAACTAAAAGAGGGGCAGTTGGGGTAAATATAAACAGCTTTTGGAGGATAGAGGGCCCTAATGAGAGCATGGGCAATGAGGTCGAAGAGGTAGGGGGTTTTTTTTAAAAATGTAGTTTTTAAGTGTTCACAGAAGTTTGGGGTTTAAACGGGAAAGTGGGGCGGGAGGGAAGAGGAGCGATTGGGGGAAAATTGATGATGAAAAAAGTAAAAGGGGAAAAAAATTTAGCAAATGAAATTTTTTTACAAATAGAAGTAAATGAAAGGGAAAGGGAAGATAAATGGAAAAAAGAGAGAGGTTAAAAGATGGTGAAAGAAATGTAAAAAGAGAGAAAATGAGAAAAGGGGGTGAAAATTTTAAACAAAAAAATTTGTTGAAAATAAAAAAAATTTTTAAAAGAGTGAATTAACAATTTTAAGGAAGCCTAGAGAACAAATGGAAAATTAAAAATAGTAAAAAATATATATAAAAGGGTCCCTCCCTTTTCATATTTCCCTCGGCAACCCGTAAATTTCCCCCAAAACATGGGGTTTTTTCCCGTATAAACAGGGATTTGCTTTTCAAAAGGTTTAAAAAAAACCCCGCGAATAGTAGTTTTTCCGGGACGCGAAACGCAGGGTGTGGGGCCCGGGGCGGGCCTCCCTACCCGCCAGCTGGCATTTTTTTACCATGATGAAGGTCCCCTCAAGTGTTTCCAACGAAATATTTAATAATTTTCCACTCCTTTTTTAAGTGCTTGCAAGTACAAATAAGCTCCCAAGGCCCCAAAGAAAGCCCCCCTATTGCCCACCTGTGGTAAAGAAGGTGAAAAAAAATTTTAACAGTGCAAAGTCTTCGGGGCCTTTTTTAGGAAGTTTTTAAAAAGACTCAGAAACAGAGCTCTCTCCCACAGTTACTTTGCGAGACAGGACTAAATTTGACTCTCAAGGTGGTCCTAGTGGAAATTAAGAAACAAGAAAGAAAGAAACCCCCCAGAAAACCCAATTGGAACCGGGGGGGTTTCCCGGAAGGGGTTTCCCCCTTCCAAACTGAAAACAACCCAAATCCCTCTCCCCCCTCCCCATCTCCCATACCCCTAAGAAAAATTTTCCCAATAAAGGAAAGTGTTTTTACTTTATTTTTTCATTAAATCTTTCCCTTTTGTATTGTTTATGTACGCTTGTAAAATTTAAATGAAAAAAAATTTTGTTTTTTTTTAATACTTTTTGGGTGTCGGGAAACGGATTAATTGTATTTACATTATTTTTTAAGGGGAAAAAATGAATCGCAAATCTTTAAAATTTGGGTTTTTAGTAGCTCCTCCAGGAAAGGATTAAAATTTCCAAAAAAGGGGACCACTGGGGACATATTTTACAGTTGAGCAAACATATGTATATACATATTACATATATCTGCCACATGGAAAAATCAGGATATGTAATCAAAAGTGAAAAAATTTTTTAAAAAATTTTTTTCAAATAAAAAGAAATTTTATTTTATTACTGTTTAATAAAAACCCAAAATAAAACACCGCACACACACACACCCCAATTTCAGTTTTATAAAAGGGCCCTATGTATTTTATGTACATGTAAAAAGTGTACAGGGATGTGTAAAGTTTACATTATGGAAAAAGTGTTTTCCCCATGATGACGGGGTTTTTGGGGGAATTGTTAAGGAAAAGGAAAACCGACCTTGCTTTAAGTGTATTTCCTCTATTTAAAATTCAACTGTGCTTTAATTATATTTTCTTTTATGGGGATTCAACTGCATTTCAACTGGAAATTATCAATGAAAACCCAACATTAATACAAATGCTCCTTTTCTTTAAGAGGAGCGCCTGTACGATGGTTTCGATAGAATGCAAAATTCAAATTTTTGGGTTTTTGAATTGTAAAAAGACTGTTTTAAATTTTTTGAAAAGGATAAATTTGTGTTTTTTTTATTTACTTTTTAATACGGCATTTAGTTTTTTTTACAGTAATTATCTATTAAGTGATAGAAATTTAATTGCCTATTTATTATCATATTTCCCTATTCAACTACGATTTTTTTTCAACCCTTTCAATAATTTCAGTGAAACATAAACCCCCTCGAAAATTTGTGGAGCTCCTTTTAATATACCCCAAAACATAAATTCCCCTTTTGGAAATCTCATACTCAGTGATTTTGAAAAAAATAACCCCCACATAAAGAAACAAACTTTTTTGACATTTCGGGCTGACTTGGAAAAAAATTTAAATGTTAAAATGGGGTAACTCCCCAGTTTTAATTTTGGGCCCCTTTAACCCCCTTAAAAGGGTTAACTTGTTAATTTAACCCTTAAAGGTTTCCCAAATCGGACCTAAAAAATCATCGTGAGTGTCCCCCTCTCCTATTTGCGGGTTATTTTTGTTTTTGTTCCAGTCACGGAAATTTTAAGTCTTTTTGTTATTTTCAAAAGCTAAACTGTAAAAACCAAAATTTTTTTTTAAATCTTAACAACCCCCCTAAAAACAAGTTTTTTAAAAATTTTTTCAACATCTTTCCCGATGTAAGAAATTGGGGGAAGAGGTCAAAAAAGGGGGAATCGGACCAGTTTTTGAAGAAAAATGCCAATTCGGAAGAAAGGGTTTTTTAAACCTATTTGGGTAGTAACACCAAAGGGTTTCTTTAGAAAATTCTTCAGGGGAAATTCCGGGCCCCAGAGCAAGCTGTGAGAGCGAATTTACAAACAACCACCGGTTTGTATCCCTAGCTACAAAATTACAAAAACGTGAATGCAAAAGCACGAAAACGTTCCACACGGAAGATACACCGCCATTTAAACTGCTTAAGAAATTACAATTACATTAAAAATCACTGAAAAAATTTTTAAAATAAATTTATCATACTTAAAAATTTTCCAAAATTTTTATTTTACTAAACCCACTTTTTGGGGGATTTTTGCCCTCTTAAAATTGTTAAAAACGCCACAAAACTTCTTCACTTTTCCAAATAGTGTTTAAGCTTTTGGAATTTGTCCCTTTCCCGAAATGCCTGCAAGCTGGTTTACTTTTTTTTGTGCTTAAAAAGATATTTTTTTACATGTAAACTCAATTTTGTATACGCAAAAAAAAATTTCTTGTTTTTAATGAAAGAAAAGGGGATGGGGAAATGCAGGTTCCCCACGCAACTATGAGGGAGTGTTTTCCCCCTCGCTTTGATTCTTCCTTGGGGCCCCCCTCGTTTTCCCAGGTCCCACGATAAACCCCGGGGGAAGATTTTAACCCACTTCCACTCCCATGTCTGGCTGGCCGGTGAAAATAATAAGTTTTATATAATAAACCAAAAAAAAATCATACTATTATAATGTAAAAATGAATAAAGTGTGCAATTTAAAGTACAGGGAAAAAATGGAGAACTGTATATTTCCCCAAATTTCCAAATTCTTGTTTGGGAAAAATAATTAACCCCTTTGAGGGTCGACAGGCCCCCCTCCCGGGGAACCCCATTCTCAGGGGCGGGCCCCCAAAATTAAAAAAAAAAAAAAAAAAAAAATTCTTATGAAAAGGGTAAGAATCTTTTTCCCCTAAAAATGACACCAAAAGTAAAAAAAATTTTTAAAAAAAAACTTACAGAATTATTCTCTGCGAAATTTTTTCCATCGGCGATTTTGGGCCCCCTTTTAGCCCTTTTTTTCAGCCAATTTTTAAATGTACTTTTTGAAAAAAAAACTAATAATTTTGCTAGAACTCCCATTTTTTTTTCAAATAGTGCAAGAAACCACCCTTACCAATTTCAACTTCCTACAGGGTCGAATTTTTGCAAATTTTGCCCAAATTTTACCAAATTTCAAAAGAGCTAATTTTTCCCAAAGGGTCCAAATAAACAAGAAAGACATTCCTGGCACTAAAATACTTTCCTTGTTCATTAGTCATGTCACAAGGCCCCTCTTACATTTTTTTTGCTTTCCCCTTTTAATTTTTATTCTCCCAAAAAAAAAAAGATTTACTGTTAGCAGACATGCATTTGGTAAAAAATGGATAAATAATATTGGCCCTTCAAAAGAAATAAACCACCATTGACGTGTATTTGGGCTTGGCCCCGATTTGTTTACTTTGAAAATTTGGTAAAAAACGACATTTTTGCTACTTTGAGCTCAAATTTCAAGGTATTTTCATTGAAAAAACCGTCAAAATCATCTAAATTTTTGTAATATGTCTTTCCCTTCTATAAAATGAACCAAGAAAAATAAATACAAAAAAAAAAACCATCAAAAAAACAGTCAAAGTCTCTGTTTTTTTCCAAAAAAAAAGGGGGCAAGGTTTTTTTTTTTCTCATTAGACTGTGTCTGAGGTTTTTTTTTTTAACTGTGCACAAACCACATAGAACCCATTCTTTCATATGTAGGCCCACCACTTTTTTCCCCAGATTTGAGGGGGCCAGAATTAGCGACTAGTACGTCAAAAACCCCGGGGCTAAGCCGACTAGTACGGGCCCAAACCCCCAAAGGGTTTAAAAAACAAAATGTAGGGCCCCACTTATAAAACAGGTTAGGTTCGGGGATGTAGGGACCCCCTTTAAACAGCGGTTAGGTTCTGGGCTACTGTAGGGCACCACTTTACACAGGGTTTGGTTTCCCGGCTACTTGGTTTGGGAACCACTTAAAACAGCAGGTTAGGTTCCAGGTACTGTAGGGGTCCATTTAAACAGGTTAGGGTTTCCCGGCTACGTAGGGATCCACTTATTAAGCAGGTTAGGTTCCAGGTACGTGGGTCCCCTTATACAGCAGGTTAGGTTCCGCACTGTGGGGATCCATTATACACGGGTTAGGTTCCGGGCTCTGTGGGGATCCATTTATACAGCAGGAGGTTCGGGCTACTCCCAAACCCAAAAAATGACTGTAGGGTGAATCATACTTTATTGCACCCTGCAACAGACCTAAGATTTATCAACAAGGGACTTACAAGAAAGCAAGTGCCAATACGTTTTTTAATTCGTCCCTTTGACTTTTTTCTTACATTACATGGGGGGAGGCCTAAACCCATGGGGGGTCACACAGCACCAGGAAAAGGGAAAGGGCAATCAGATTCAATATAGGAAAAGGGAGGAAACTTTTTTTTTTTTGGGACAAGAACTCTTCACGGGCATCGAGGGTTAATTATGCAAAACACGTTCAGTAGTATGATTTTTCCATGTGGAAAATTTTGATTTTTGGTGACAATTAAATAAATTATAGGTGACATAAACCAATCTACACGAATGTTATTTTTATCTATTATTTTTTCCTCTTTGTTTAAATCACCCCAAAAATGTTTGCACAATTAGGGGCTTTTCCAGGGAGAAATTTAAACAAATATTTTTAATTTTTTAATCATAATTTTATTCACATGATATAATGCCTGACAGAGGGGTGACATTTAAGTAGCATGAGAAACCCCCTTTTTTTTTTGCAGACTTTTTTTTTTAAAACCAAAGCCTATCTTAAACAAAAAAGGCAATAACTAATTGCGCTTGTTTACAGTCTCAAGTGCTGTTAGTGTGCTTTTTCTGTTTTGCATTTTGGGCCAGGAACAAGTCCACATTGCACTGAATCCCCCCCTCCTACAGCTTAAAGGCTTCTCACAAATAAGCAGAAAAAATAAAAATAATAAAATAAAATATAATAAAAAATAATAATAAAAAAAAAATAAAAATAATAAAATAAAATGCAGAGATCTATAGTTTAAAAAATAGGATGAGGTTAGATTAAAAAACATTACCCAAAGGGGGCTGGGGAGGGGTTATTAAAAGGGTTCAGACATGTAGAAAGCATGGAACAAAAAGAATGACTTTGAAGTTAAAATCCATAGTGGGGGGGGAAGGGGGGGTTGGGGGGTCGGCCTGGGAAAAGGGGTTGGAGGAGGGGAAAAAGGAGGTTTTGTGTGAGAGGGGTTGGACTTCCGCAAGCATGTGTGACCAGCGTGTTAGATAGGAGTGAATGAAGGCAAATACATTTTTTTGATTTGACTGCTGTTGGAGTGTAACGGTAACATTTATAAAAGGTTTAAGGGAAAACCACGGGCCAGACTGAGCACTGGAAGGGAAGTACAGTGCCGCCCGAAGGAGGGGTGTTAATGTTCAGTTTTTAACTGTAGTGAAGCACGCCTTTGGGCAAGACAGTGATGGAGAAAATAAGGGTAAAAATTTTTTTTTTGGGCCCCCCGTCTTTTGGGGGAGATGGGCGATTGAAAAAAAAAAATAATAAATTACTAATTTTTTAAAACTCAACGACCACTCCCCCCAAGGCGGGTCACCCAAAAAAAATTTAAAAATAAGTAAGGGTAAATACCTCGTTGGAAAAAATAACTTTTTTTTTTTTAAAAAGCGCCGTCTCCCACAGAGGCAGGGGACCCAAAAAGAAAATATTTTCATCATCATTCAACACTTTCACCCACTCAACATAATTACTGTTTTTGCAGAGGTGCTAAAGAAAAAACAGTTTAGAAGTAAAACGATAAAGAACACAACCTATCCCTCCAAAACTCCCAAAAACCCCCCCCCTCCTTTGAAGGGAGGCATTGCTTTTCCCCCTTTTTCCCAGGATCAAGTCGGTTTTATAAAAATAACCTTTCCCTGAACCCCTTCACAAATTTTACTCTGTACACTCCAACGTCTCAGATCCCAAATCCATTGTCTCCATTCATCCTACTAACATCTGCAAAAACTTCGGAAGTCCAAGCCCCTTTCCCACAAAACCTCCTTTTCCCCCCTCAATCCAACCTTTTCGAGGATGACCCAACACCCCTTGCTTCCCTTTCCCCCACAATTTATACGCTCCCATGCATTTTCTTTTATCCATTCTTCTAAATGACCAAACCACCTCAAAAACCCCCTTAGCCCTTGACAAAAAATTTATTTAAATCCCCCGTCCCTAATTTCCACACTCCGAATTTTTTGCATAAATTTACACCCACTTGCCGTTGGGCAGGACAACTCCCTGCCTCCAACCGTCTCCCCCGCTGCCATTTACAACCCAAAATTTACACCCCTATAAAGGTTGGGACACTAAACTTTTTATACATTCCCCTTCTTTTGCCCCCATACATAACTTTTTTGTCTCCCTATACCTCAAGCACCACTCCCCTTTCCTTCAAATTCTATGGTTAACCTCACCTTATAACCCCTCCCTGAACACCCAATCCCAAAAATCTGAAAAAATTCCTTCTTCCATACTCCTTCCTCCAATTTTATATCCATTTTTCTTTTCTAAATCATTTGATACCCCCATCACCTTACTCTTTTTTTGCTCACTTTAACTTTCTACCTTTAAAACACTCTCCCAACTTGTCCACTAACCCTTTTCAATTTTTCTTAGAATCTCCCAAAACCCCAGAAATTGGCAGCAAAAAGTAACTGTGTCAACTCCCCTTTTGTATTTGATTCCCCCTAATTAATTTCCCCCCCCTCTCCCAACACCCAAACATTTACTTCTTTTACATCCCCATCTATAAAAAATTAACCCTTTTTGGGGGCCTGCCCTAGACTCGGTATACTCGAGGGCAAAAACCCTAGATCTACGTCTGAGCTCACTCACTCTAATTTTGAGTGGTAAATTTTGGGCCCAGATAAAAAAAATACATCTTGGTGTGGTTCCCACATAAAAAAACCTGCACACAAGTGCATAATGAGAAAAAACGAGACCGGAATTTTCGATTAAAACACGACTTTCAGTGTTTTTTTCCCTTTTTTTTATGGTTTTTATTTGCCAATTTTTTTGGGTCTCATCTGATAGAATGGGAAAATTATTTTCAGAAAAGGAGAGATTTTGATTGGTTTAGAAGAAATGGCTTTTAAACTGAGCTCAAAGTAGCAAAAAGTTAAATTTTTGCTGAGTTCAAGAGTAAACAAATGACCTCACGGTTTAATACATGCAGTGTGGGGCTAATATATGTTCACAAATGTGGGGATATTTTTTATCCAATTATTACAATATTGCATAACATAAATTTCCCTTTTTTTTTGGTTTTAAAAAAATTCATTTTGTGAAAAAAAAAAAAATGAAATTCATTAGTAAAGCCCGAAAATTAACAATGAACAGAGGAAATTTAGTTTTGTGCCAGGATGCCTGCATTTTTTATTCGAACCCTATTTTTAAACGGATATTTTGGAACTTTGCATTAAATGGGCCAAATTAAAATTTCCATCACTTTTTTTTTTGTAGTTGGAAAAAGTTGACTTGGCGAATTCTTGGCCCTGATAAAATAAAGAATATTATGAAAAAGTAAAATTTTGTCACTGGAATAACATAAATTGGCCAAAAAGGGGGTCAAATCAGCAAAATCGCCGATGCGTAATATCGCTGAACCCCAAAATTCGCAAGTAATTTTGTCAATTTTTTCCCCTCAAATTTTGTACTTTTTTTTTTATTACCCTTTAGAAAAAATTCCTACCATTTCATAAGAAAAAATAACAAAATATTTTTTTAAAAACTTGACCCCCTGGTCACACTTTTAAATTTGGCCTCTGGACCCTGAAAGGGTTAAACAACCATTGACATTTCACATCCTTTTAAGACCCATTTTACCAGGAAGTAGTTCCCTCTCTTTACACACCTTTAAACCACCCCCACCATCTTCAAAAAACCTTTACAGCTTTAGTAACTTACTCTATTCCAAATGACTTGCAACATCGCCACTTTTTCCCCCCTCCACTCTACAATGACTTTTTTAAAACCTAATGCAATGAAAACTTCTTCCTTCACTAAATACTGTCCACAAAAATGCTTCAAAGGGAAAACACTTGAAAACCATCCCCTACCCACTCTGAAACCTCCTTGCTCTCGTAAACCTACATTCTGTCTTACCTTAATTCTTTTAATAATCCCTACGTATTCTTTTTTCTGGGATACTGATAAAAATTCCTCATAATTTTTATGATCTCTTTTGTCCCCCCTTTCCCTTTTTATAAAGAACATACAGCTCCTACCAAAACCCCAGGGACCTTCTGCTCTTTCAGAATATATTAAACAAAAATACCCAAACCCCTCCCCAAAACTATTCCCCCCCCCCTTTTTAAAATTTCTGTCATGATTCCCCCATTCCCGCGCTTTAACCCCTTTCATTCTATGAAGCCCCCTGCACCTCCCCCACACTCACATCCGCTCTTCTTCACTCCTAGTAAAGGTAAAACCCCCCTGGCCCAATGATGAAATTACCCTTCCCTTTTTTCGTACATTTAAAAGTTTCTCAAAATTTTTCCCACCATCACCCAATCCCTCCATCCCCCTTTCTACAACCCCTTTACCTTTTTTTAACTAAACAAACCCAAATGACATTTATCCCTTTAAATTTTTAAAAAGTGGGGGGGAAAAGTCAGTGGAAGGCCTCGGTCAGAGACCAAAAGCTCCAGCGGGGGTCATTATATTACTAAACCCCCATCAGGAAACACTTGCCCTTTTCCGACAAACCAAACCAAACCTATTTTATTTACTACAGTGAAAGCCACTACGAGAAACTTTTAGGTTGAAATAAAAAGTCTCACCTCCGATGTCGCTTTTTTGCCCGGCAGTTTGGGGAGATCGCAGGTCTAGTCATCCAAGGTTGAGAAAACAGCATGACGCAAAGATTGTATCCAGTTCCTTTTATGTGGGTACCAAGTTGATGGGAACACTGCAGCAAAAACAAGTGCAATAATGTAGTCTAGAATGACACTCCCGATGCAAATTTATATTTTTTTTACAGTGGACCCCGACATTCGATGGCATCGACTTCGATAATCCAAAAATTCAAAACATTTTAACGCAAAAATTTCGCCTCGACATTCGATGGAAAACCCCCATTCGATACTTTTTTCGGACTTGTCCATGTGGGGCATAACGCCTCGTGGTCCCAGTGTTTAAAAGCCAGCCAGTGGCGCGCATCAAAGGATACTTCGGTACTTCCATTTTATCACTGTTTTTGGTGTTTGTTTTCAAAATAAGTCACCAGGGGCCCCCAAGAAAGCTTCTAGTGCCAACCCGGGGTAAAAAGGGGGAATTAGTAGGGAAATTAAGAAAGTTTTTTAAAGGGGTTTGGGGCTAACCCTTAGAAGCCTATGCCGTTGGGATCCATTGTCCCTCCCAAAAAAATTAAAAAAAATTTTGGGCAAAGTGGGTTAAACTGCAAACCTTTAGGATGAAAACGCCCAACACATATTGCAAGCCGAGCGGGTGCTATTACAATGACAATGTTAGGGGCCCCTTTTTAAGACAAATCTTAAGGAACGGCAACAGAGTCTGTGGCTCTCAAGCTGGTCCTAGTGGATTAAAAGAAGAAGGGAAGTAACCCCGGAAAAACTTGCTCCCCTAAGTCCTAAGGAAGGGGGATCCCCTTCAAAAACATAAACAAAAAACAAGGTAAGTGTAAATTTATTCTTTTAAATTTTTCTATTTTATTATTTTTAAATTGAAATTATTCTTTGCATTAACTTAATATTCTGGAAATTTTTTTTTTTCATACTTTTGGGGTGTTTTTGCACGGATAATTTGTTCCAATTTTTTCTTTTAATCGACTTTTGATATTTTGGCATTCATACTCTCACTAAGGATTAGTATCGAATGTCAGGGTCCACTGTATATTTTTATTTTTATTTTTTTAACACTGACGAAAAGAAATATTTTCACCATCTTCCCCACTACATGTCTTTCCCAATGACAAATTTTCAACGTTTTTTACTCACTCCAAACGCAAGATCCCAAATTCTTTTTGGGAAAGCGGGTTGTACTTCCACCTCCAGGACTTTAAATCCACTAACCGGTTTTTTCCCGAATCCCTTCACAAAATGTTACCATATTACATTCCAACAGCTTGTCGGTCCAAAAACCCACTTGTTTCCCACTCTTTCCCTAATAAACTTCACACATCCTGCTCTGGCCCAAGCCCCTTGCACACAAAACCCCCTTTACCCCCCTCCTCCAACCTTTCCAAGACAACCCCACCCCCCCTTCCCTCCCCTAAAATTTTTAACCCCTCCAAGTCATCCTTTTTGCCCCCTTCTCATGCCCAAAACCACCTCAAAAACCCCCTCCTCAGCCCTCGGGATAATATTTTTAGAACTCCACACTCCTCCTAATCCCAAACAAAAAAATTTTCTGCATGATTTTCACCCCACACATTTTCCCCTCGACACGCACCCACTGCCCCAGCCTCCCCCAGCTGCAAAATTTCACAACCCTGTTTAAAACCATATATTATTATTTTTACTTTATTATGCCCAGGGGGAAGTGGCAATTTAATGGACACAAAACCCTTGGAAATGGGAGGGATAAAGCTTGATCCAAAGGGTAAGTAGCTCCAATTCCTTGGGTTTATGATTTCTGACCCATCAAGGCACCCCTTCCTTGAAAGGGATTACCGGGTGACAACGAGCACACAACTAGACGCAAGCATCTGCCCTTCCCTACACCCCCTGGGAGCATTTGCAATCTGTTGTGTGAAGGGCCCTTCCACCACATCATCGAGGTCAGGATTTAATAGGCATGCTACAAAAAATTTGGAACACTTATTTCCAAGTCTCACCATTTCATAAAAAACTTAATACAAAACATTGTTTTTTTAATTTAAAAAAGCATTTTCCAATTTATCAAAACAGGGGTAGGGAAAAACTGAAAAAAGACAAAGAGTTAAAAGCATAAAGAAAATGCAAAACTTTTAAGCAAAATATCAGATCTGGGGGCAGGGCAGCATGATCTTGCTTTTAAATTTCAATTTAGTAATTCAAGGAAAAACTCAAAATCAAATACACACCGACAAGGAATACATCATAATGTTGATTAAATGTTACATAATATTGACCCTTGTGGGTTTAGTGCACTGGTCAGTGGGGTTTAAAGCCGACCTGGAAAATTTTTCCACTCACTCACCAAAGGGTTTCCAAAAACCCACCCGTTCCGTGGTTTTTCGATTGTGTTATTACAATCTCGAATAGCTGGAGTTAATTCATAATGTTTTGAAAGTGGTGACCCTTTTTCCAATTTTTACACCATGTTCACTAAATTTTGTACACTATCACATTTGTACATTAGTACAGATTTGTTCTGAGAATTTTACTACACTTCACTCACCTAGTTAAAACCACCTTGACTGAATCAAATTACGGCGGAACCTTCTGTCCTCCTGGGGGGTCCAAAACCCAAATAAAAAAAGTTTTAAATTAAAC
>NC_069413.1:29099241-29116283 GCF_026875155.1 Cherax quadricarinatus
TTACCTTTCCTTCCCTTTTACCTTCCTTTATCTTAACCTAACAAAACTAACCTTACCTAACCTAAACCTAACCTAACCTTACCTAATTTTTAACCTTTTTTACCTTTTCCTAACCTTACCTTACTTACCTTACCTTACCTTCCAAACCTAAACCTAACCTAACTTAACCTAAACCAAACCCTTACCTTACCTTTTAATTACCTTATTTTACCCAACCTAACCAAACCTCCTTATTTTTTACCTACCTTCCTAAAACCTAACCAAACCCAACCTTCCCTTTTCCTTACCTTACCTTACCTCCTAACCAAAACCTTTAACCTTATTCCTTTTCCTTTCCCTTTACCTTCCTAACCTAACTAACCAACCTTACTTCCACCTCCCTAACCAACCTAACCTACCTTACCTTCCCTTACCTTCCTTTCTCCTCCCTAAACCTAACCTAACCTAACCTAACCTTACCTTACCTTCCCTTTACCAAACCCAAACCAAACCTACCTTACCTTACCTACCAAAACCTTTACCTTACCTTACTTCCAAACCAAACCTAACCAAACCTTCCCTTTAAACCCCTTACCTACCTTTCCAAAAACCTTTACCTTACCTTAACCTTACCTACCTTTCCCTTTACCTAACCTAACCTTCCTTCCTTAACCTTCCTTACCTTACCTTACCTTCCCCTTACCTAACCTAACATACCAAACCTAACCAAACCCAAACCTAACCTTAACCTTCCCTTTAACCAAAAAAAAACCCTAACCTAACTAACCTTCCCTTTACCTTACCTTTACCTTCCTTCCTTACCTTCCTAACCTAACCTAACCTTACCTTACCCTTACCTACCTACCTTAACCTTACCTTTAACCTTACCTTAACCTAACCTAACCTTACCTTACCTTCCCTTTACCTTACCTTACCTTACCTAACCTTACCTTACCTTACCTACCTTACCTTACCTTACCAAACCCTTTAAACCTTAACCTTACCTTACCTTACCTTTACCAAACCCCTAACCTAACCTTACCTTAACCTTACCTTACCTTACCTTACCTACCTTAACCTTACCCTTAAACCCTAATCCTAACCTAACCTAACCAAAACCTAACCTTACCTTACCTTACCTTACCTTTACCTTACCTAACCTAACCTAACCTAACCTTACCTTACCTTACCTTACCTTACCTTACCTAACCTTACCTTACCTTACCTTACCTTACCTTACCTTACCTTACCTTCCCTACCTAACCTAACCTAACCAACCTAACCTTACCTTACCTAACCTAACCAAACCCTAACCTAACCTTACCTTACCTTACCTTACCTTACCTTACCTTCACCTAACCTATAACCAAACCCTAACCTAACCTTCCCTTTACCTTACCTTACCTTACCTTAACCTTAAAACCTTACCTTAACCTTACCTTAACCAAAACCTAACCTAACCTAACCTTACCTTAACCTAACCTAACCTAACCAACCAACCTAACCTAACCTAACCTAACCTTACCTTACCTTACCTTTACCTTACCTTTTCCCTTTAAACCTTACCTTAACCTTCCCTTACTTAAACCTATTACCTAACCTAACCTAACCTTACCTTACCTTACCTTACCTTAACCTTACCTTAACCTTCCCTTTACCTTCCCTTACCTTCCCTTTACCTAAACCTAACCAAACCCTTTACCTTACCTTACCTTACCTTACCTTACCTTACCTTACCTTAACCTTAACCTTACCTTACCTTACCTTACCTAACCTAACCTAACCTAACCTTACCTTACCTTACCTTACCTTACCTTACCTTCCCTTTACCTTACCTTAACCTTAACCAACCTAACCTAACCTAACCTTACCTTCCCTTTACCTTACCCTTAACCTTACCTTACCTTACCTAACCTAACCTAACCTAACCTAACCTAACCTAACCTTAACCTTTAAACCTTACCTTACCTTACCTTACCTTCCCTTTAAACCCTTACCTTAACCTTACCTTACCTTACCTTCCCTTTTACCTTACCTAACCTAACCTAACCTTAAACCTTACCTTACCTTACCTTACCTTAACCTTACCTTAACCTTACCTTAACCTTACCTTACCTTACCTAACCTAACCTAACCTAACCTAACCTAACCTAACCTTACCTTACCTTACCTTACCTTACCTTACCTTACCTTACCTTACCTTAACCTTAACTTACCTTACCTAACCTAACCTAACCTAACCTAACCTTTAACCTTACCTTACCTTACCTTACCTTACCTTACCTTAACCTTACCTTAACCTAACCTTACCTTAACCTAACCTTACCTTACCTTACCTTACCTAACCTTTACCTTAACCCTTAAACCTTAAACCCTTTTACCTTTAACCTTAACCTTACCTTAACCTTACCTACCTGCCACTACTGAGCTCACAGTAAAACATTCACAGAACATGATAAATGGTATACAATACCGACAAATAAGTAAGACACATATGCAATAGTTAAGTATCTTTATTCCGAAAGCCTTGACCTACCAGCAGTCATGTTCAGTCGTGTACAGAAGCAGTAGTGATGTCAAGACGATTAATGTCTTCTCTTCTCTCTGTTTGTTTTCCTACCAACTTTGTACACTTACTGAGAGAAGCCTGCTGCGCAGGCGAAGCAGGTTTCGGATTTTAAAGATACTTTAAATATTGAATTATATGTGTCTTACCTAACAAACTGCCGGTATTGTATACATCTTTAGTATCACATGAAGATGCTGAGAAGCTTGGGACTTGTTGGACTAGAGATCAGTGACTGGGAAAGTCCAACACTCCCTCGTCCTGAGGACTTTATTCACGTCCAACTTGATTTTTCATCTGCGTGTATTTTACAATGGTTCAGTTGATTAAATAAATTAGTTTTGATGCAGTAACTAGAGACTTTCACTTCTGGTCAACCCATCGAGATTTCACTGGAGCTACCTGGAGGATTAAGAACTTTATTCCCCATGGAATGGTTTTGGTCAACGTACCCGCGACTTGGACGATCACGTGGTTAATATCGTTATTACAATAATGATGGTAAAACTGTCATGACTTAAGTAACTATAAACCATTATTGTTTCTTAATTTGCAGTATTGTTAGACTGATTATTATGTGTGTGATAATTTGCTTCTTTGGAGTTTATAAGGTTGAAAAATGGACATTTCTGCTGTTAGGTTATAGTGCGAGGTTTACAAAGTTGAAATAACCCAGAAAACTACGGTTTCTGGTGGGTTTCCTGGGCGGTTTTGTCGTCCAAGAATGGATTTCTAGGCCCTCCGTAATCTTACATAGGCCTTAAAGCATAGGATGATGACTGATAATTTTAAATGCGGAAATATGGACTGTTAGCGATTAATCACTAAGTATGGTGTCATGGCATGGTAAGACAACGTCTTGACTCACACACTGAGTGTCCGAGGTTCGATCCCCGCCTGGTGGAAAACATTAAGTGTGGGCACCTTGACCTGCTGTCCATTCGCCTAGCATGTAAGTAGGTACCTGGGTGGATTGTGGACTTGTGGGGTGGCATCGGGGGGGACAAGATTGAGGACCACCAATGGAAATAAGATAGACATTCCTATCGATGACCCAGTGACTTTCTGGGTTATCCTGGGTGGCTAACCCTCCCCCCGGGTTATCCTGGGTTGGCTAAACCCTCCCCCGGGTATCCTGGGCGGCTAAACCTCCCCCCGGGTTATCATGGGTGGCTAACCCTCCCCCCGGGTTATCCTGGGTGGCTAAACCCCCTCCCCCCGGGTTTTCCAGGGTGGCTAACCCTCCCCCGGGTTATCCTGGGTGGCTAACCTCCCCGGGTTATCCAGGGGGATAACCCTCACCCCGGGTTATCTGCGGTGGTAACCTCCCCCCGGGTTATCCTGGGTGGCTAACCCTCCCCGGGTTATCCTGGGTGGCTAACCCTTCCCCGGGTTATCCTGGGTGGCTACCCTCCCCGAGTTATCCTGGGTGGGCTAACCCTCCCCCGGGTTATCCTGGGTGGCTACCCTCCCAGGGTTATCCTGGGTGGCTAACCCCCCCTTTCGGGGTTAAAATCCTACAAAATCGTGTGACATGGAAAATGTTATGTCATGTGTGAGAGGAGAGAACAAACTGTGGGCGGGAACCAGAATGCTCAGTCAGGTGGCATCTCGGTTGACAGGTATTTTCACCCTCAAACTAAATTATTTTAGCAGTGACTTGACACACTGGTTGAGGGTCACTGTTCAATCACGTGCTCTAAGTGTATGTCAGTTTTCAAAGTCTCTTCAAGATAACTTTGATGATCTAAACTATGTTGCAGATTAATTTATGAAACACTTTGATATAGAGATAATTTTAGTGTAATGACAAAGGTTTTCACACACACACACACACACAACACACACACAACACACACACACACACACACACCACACACTCACACACACACAACCACACACACACAAACACACACACACTCATACAACACAAACACACACACACACACATACACACACAAACACACACACACACCACATACACACACAATCACACACACACAACACATACACAACTCACACACACACATACACACAACACAAACACACACACACCACATACCACACAAACACACACACACACCACTAACACAACACACACACATAACACCACAAACAACACACCACACAATACAACACAAACACACACACACACATACACACAAACACACATACACACACACACATACACACACAAAACCCACTCATAACACACACAAAACACACACCACACACCATAACACACACAAACACACATACACACACACACACACTACACACACACACATACACACACAAAACACACACACAACACTACACACACAAACACACCACACAACATACACACACAACACAATACACACCACAACACAATACCACACAACACAACACACACACACACACACACACACACACACACACATACACACAACACTCACACACACACACACACATACACACACATTACATCACACATACACTCACACCACACACACACCACACACACACACACACACACATGCACACACAACAAATTCCAATTAGTATGGAAAAAGTACAGAGCAGAGAACACATGAAAATAGGAGTTCAGTCGCAGAGCCATGGAATGAGTATGCACATGTAAGGAGGGGGGCCCAGCGACAGTATGAAAAGCCATAGCATCGAAAAATCAAGACTGACTTCGAAAAACTATTGTTAGCCACAATCAGGAGGAAGACAAACAGGTCAAAGACCAGGGATCAGACTGAGGACTGAAGGTGGAAAACTCACAAGAAATGATCATGAGTTTGTGAGGAGCTAAACAGGTGGATTAAAGGAGTTTTTACAGTAGAGACAGGAGGATATGGGAAGACAGCAAAGAAGGGAACATCAAAGAGGTATACCAACAAGTGTTGGATGACATACGAAATCTAGGAAGAGATGCAGAAGATGCTAAAAGTGACCTTGATACCGCAAAGGCGATGGGCGGACCAAATCTCCCCGTGGCGGAGTCCTTAGAGAAGGAGCAGAGATGCTGTTGCGTGCCCCGATCACCATCTTAACACATCCCTTGAAACTGGGAACTACTGAGAAATGGAAGACAGCATATGTAGTCCCATATTTAAGAAAGGAAACAGAAATGTGGCAACTAAAACTACAGGACCTGTGTCTCTGACATGTATTGTGTGCAAAGTCATGAGAAGATTATCAGGAGGAGAGTGGTCGAACACCTGGATTGGAACAAGATTATAAATGAAAACCAGCATGTTCATGGATGGCAATAAATTCTTTTCTTTTACCACCCCTTCCACCTTTTTTTTTTTCCCTCCCCCCCCCTCCCCTCCCTATTTAATTTTTTCTCCCCCCCCCTTTTTTCTTTCTTAAATCTTCCTTCTTTTTCTTCCCCCCCTCTCCATGTGTCACAAACCTTCTGGACAAGGTACAGAGTAAGAACAGAGAGTAGGGTGGGTTGATGCATTTTCATCGACTGCAGGAAGGCCTTGACACAGTTCCCCACAAGAGATTAGCGCAGAAGCGGAGGTCAGGCGACATATAACAGGGGGCAATGCAATGGATCAGGGAATACAGTCAGGGAGGCAACAACGAGGTCATGGTACGTGAAGAGGTATCACAAGTGGGCGCCTGTGACGAAGCGGGGTCCCACAGGGGTCAGTTCTAGGACAGTGCTATTTTTGTATTGCGAACGACATGATGGAAGGAAATAGGACTCTGAAGTGTCCCTATCGCAGATGATGTGAAGTGATGAGAAGAAATTAAACGGATGTGGATGAGGCAGGACTGCAAAGGAGACCTGACAGGCTGGACAATGTGGTCCAGAAACTGGCTTCTCCGAATTACCCATGCCAATGCAAAGTCATGAGGATTGGGGAGGGCAACGAGACGCAGACAGAGTATAGGCTAGGAGGACAAAGGACTACAGACCTCACTCAGGGAAGAAAGACCTTGGGGTAACCATAACACCGAGCACGTCAACTGCTGTAGCATACGGTCGCGGGGCAAACTGTGATAGCGTTCGATACCTTAATAAGGAATGTTCTAGACCAAATTACACTGTGCATGTTAGGTCCATATGGAGTATGCAGCACAGTCTGAAACCAACCTGGTCAAGCACGTCAAGAAGTTAGAGAAATACATAGGGTTTGCAAACCAAGGCTAGTCCCAGAGCTAGG
The DNA here is from genome assembly GCF_026875155.1 of Cherax quadricarinatus. Lineage (NCBI taxonomy): Eukaryota > Metazoa > Arthropoda > Malacostraca > Decapoda > Parastacidae > Cherax > Cherax quadricarinatus. The sequence continues at coordinate 29,105,956 of NC_069413.1, forward strand.
GGAATGTCGTACGAGGAAAGGTTGAGGGAATCGAACTGGAAGACAGCAAGGGTCAGGGGAGACATGTAAACGACATACAAGATACTGCAGGGAATATACAAGGTGGGCAGAGATAGGATGTTCCAGAGAGGGGACACAGAACACAAGGGTCACAACTGGAAACTGAAGACTCAGAGAGTCACAGGGACGTTAGGAAGTATTTCTTATGTTATAGAGTCGTTCAGGAAGTGGAAATAGCCTAGCAGTGAAGTAGTGGAGGCAGGAATCATACTAGTTTTAAGAGAGGTATGACCAAAGCTCAGGGATGCTGGAGAGGGAGAGGAACTAGATAGCGATCAGTGAAGAGGCGGGGCCAGGAACTGAGTCTCGACCCCTGCAACCTCAATTAGGTGAGTACAATTAGGTGAGTACATACACACGCACACACACACACACACACACACAAACTCCACACACAACATACACATACACATACACACACACACACACTCATACATACCACACACACACCAACACACACACACACACACACAACACACACACACACAACAACACACACACACACCACACACACACCACTCCACCACCCTCCCCGAAAATCTGTGTCCACAAACCTTCTGGATTTTCTTATGACAAGGTAACAGAATGAGTCCCGAGAGTGAGGGAGGGTTGATTCCATTTTCCGAAAATGCGGAAGGCCTTTGACACAGTTCTCACAGGAGATTAGTGCAGATGCTGGAGATCAGGCGCACATAACAGGAGGCACTGCAGTGGATCAAAGAATACCTGACAGGGAGGCAAACAAAAGAGTCATGGTACGTGATGCGGTATCACAGTGCGCACTGTGACGAGCGGGGTTCCCACAGGGGTCTGTCCTAGGACCCAGTGATATTTTTGTATATGTGAATGACATGATGAAGGGATTGACTCTGAGTGTCCCTGTTCGAGATGATGTGAGTTAATGAAAAGAATTAAATCAGTTTAGGTCAGGCAGGAACTACAAAGCGACATGGACAGACTGGACACTGGTCCAAATGGCTAAGTAATGGAGATTGAGGAAACGGACAGGAAGACCGCAGCAGAGTATAGGCTAGGTGGGCAAAGCTGCAAAACTCACTCCAAGGATAAAGACCTTGGGGTGACCATAACACCGAGCACGTCTCCAGAGGCACACATCAAACCAAATAACCGGCCTGCAGCACTACGGGCGCTGGCAAACCTGAGATACGTTTCGATACCTTTAATTAAGGATTCGTTCAAGACACTGTACACTGTGTACGTTAGACCATATGGAGTATGGGCAAGCACCAGTTGAACCCACATCTGGTCAAGGACGTCATGAAATTAGAGAAAGTACAAAGGTTTGCAAAAGGTTAGTTCGGAAGCTCAGGGAAATGTCCTTCGAGAACGGTTGAGGAAATCGAACTGACGACAATGGAGGACAGGAGGGACAGGGGGAATGTTAACGACATACAAAATACTGCGTGGAATAGATAAGGTGAAACAGTGACTGGTTGTTCCAGAGAGGGGACACAGGAAACAAGGGGTCACATTGGAAGCTGAAGACTCAGACGAGTCAGAGAGATGTTAGGAAGTATTTTCTTCAGTCACAGAGAGTAGGAAGTGATAGCCTAAGGAAGTGATGTAGTGGGGCAGGAACCATACATAACTTTTAAGACGAGGTGTGACAAAAGCTTAGAAGCAGAGAGAAAGAGGACCTAGTAACGATCAGTGAAGAGGGCGGGGCCAGGGTGAGTCTCGATCCTGCAACCAAATTCGTGAGTACACACACACACACATCACACAACACACCACACACACACACAGCAAAGCTGTGAGCTTGCTGGTTCCTTTCTGCTGTCTATTCTGGACTATCTATGCTTTGGGGATTGATTAACGTTGCGTGGTTGATGTTACTGCTGCTGCTGTACTCCTACTACTGCTGTTGCTCCTGCTGTTGTACTGCTGCTGCTACTGTTACTGCTGCTGCTGCTGTTACTGTGCTGCTGCTGTTTGTGCTGCTGTGCTGTTACTGTGCTGCAGCTGTTACTGCTGCTGCTTCTGTTACTGCTGTGCTGATGTTGCTGCTGTAAGTTACTGCTGCTGTTATGCTGCTGTTACTGCTACTGTTACTGCGTGCTGCTGCTCCTGCTCCACACATTTTTATAATTCCTATTCTCCTCCCTTCATGAAACTATCTATGGTATGACCCTCTTCTTAATAATCTATTTGCGCTTTCTTGTGTTACTTCTGTGCTGCTGTTACTGGTGCTGCTGTGTTACTGCTGATGCTGTTACTGCTGCTGTTACCTGCCACTGTTGCCTCAGTGTTACCTGCAAGGACTCGAGAGCAAGCACCTCTCTTGTGTGCAGCTCCCGGATGCAGGTAGTGGGTTAATGACTGTTCTGGAACCTCGAGCGCACGGATGTCACGTGCATCTCGCACTCACGTACCACGACCGGGAAAGGTACGCCGCAGTACGTGCTGCGGTATGTCGCAATGGGAGAGACCACGCTGCAGGATATTTGCGAGGTAGGATGTTGCGGTACTGGGACGTTGTCTTTTGGCAGGGACGGTGTGGGGTCGATCCTCCGTCCGTGGATGTTGAGGCCGGATAACATTGAGAACCATGCTGAGGGCAGTGTGAACTTTGGAAACCTGTTGAAGGGCAGTTTAAACATGAGAGCATACACCAGGGCAGTGTTTAACAACCTGAGCATTACACCAGGGACTGTGTATAAAACCAGAGCTACACAGGGCAGTGTTATAACAACCAGGTGCATACACCAAGGGCAGTGTCTAACATTCAGAGCATACACCAGGACGTGTATAAAACTCCCAGAGCATACACGAGGGCATGTATATCTCCAGAGAATAACACAGGGCAGGGTATTTAACTCCCAGAGCATAAACCAGGGCAGTAGTATATCCCCCAGAGGCATTCACCTGGCTGTGTATAACTTCCCAGAAGCATACACCAGGGCAGTGTATACTCCCAGTGCATACACCAGGGCCGTGTTTGCTCCCAGAGACATACACCAGTGCAGTGTATATCTCCCAGGAGCATACACCAGGGCAGTGTATACCTCCCAGAGCATACACCTGGGCTGTGTATAATCTACCAGAGCTTAACCAGGGCATGGTTAGTAGCCGGGCGGTGTATAACTCCCAGACAATACACCAGGGCAGTGTGTACCTCCCAAGAGGCATAAACCAGGGGGCAGTGTATAACTCACAGAGCATACACAGGGCATTGTATAACAAACCAGAGCATACAACCCAAGGTTTTTTTGGGGGCCCCCCGTGTATAACTCCCAGAGCATTACACAGGTGCAGTGTATAACTCCCAGTGCTACTCAGTACTGTGTATATCTCCCAGAGCATAATCCAGGGCAGTGTATAACTTCCAGAGCAACACCAGGGAAGTTGTATAACTCCCAGAGCTACACAGGGCAGTGTGTATCTCCCAGAGCCTACACCAAGGGACAGTGTATAACTCTCAGAGCTACACCAGGGAGTGTATAACTCCCAGCGCATACACCAGGGTATTGTATAACTCCCGAGCATACACAGGGCAAAGGGTTGTCCGTGTTATTCCAGTGCATACACCAGGGAGGTGTATATATCCCAGAGCTTTACACAGGGGCAGTGGGGTTTTATTCTCCTGAGCATACATTAAGGGCTGTAGTATATCTCCAGAGCATTACTCCTGGGCAGTGTATATATCCCAGTGCATACACCAGGGCAGTCGTATAACAACCAGAGCAGACCCACCTGGGCAGTGTTTAACAACCAGAGCATACACCAGGGCAGTGGTATAACAACCAGAGATACCCAGGGCAAGTGATAACAACCAGAGCTTACACCCAGGGCAGTGTATACATCCAGATCATACACAAGGCAGTGTATAACAACCAGAGCATACACAGGGCTGGTGTATAAACTCCGAGAGGCATTACAAGGTCAGTGTATAAATCCAGACCATATCACCAGGGCAGTGTATAACTCCCAGAGCATACACCAGGGCAGGTATAACAACCAGGATATACACCAGGGCAGTGTATAAATCCGAGAGCATACACAGGGCTGTGTATATCTCCCAGGAGCATACTCCCGGCGGTGTATAACAACAGGCATTACCACCCAGGGCAGTGTTTAACAAACCAGAGCATACACCAGGGCTGTGTATAACTCCCAGAGATAACACGGCAGTGTATATCTCCCTGTGATATACACCAGGGCAGTGTGTATCTCCCAGAGCCTACACAGGGCAGTGTATATCTCCCAGTGCATTTACCAGGGCAGTGTATGACAACCAGAGCATACACCATGGCAGTGTATAACGCCGAAGCATACACCAGGGCGTGTATTCTCCAAGAGCATCACCAGGGCAGGGTATATCTCCCAGAAGCATACCCCAAGTGCAGTGTATAACCTCCCAGAGCATTACACCAGGGCAGTGATTATCTCCCAGAGCATACACCAGGGCAGTGTATATTCCCCAGAGCATACCACCAGGGCAGTGTATATCTCCCAGAGATCCACCAGGGCGTGTATATATCCCAGAGGCTTACACAGGGCAATGTATAACTCCAGACCTTACACGGGCAGTGTATATCTCCAGAGCATACACCAGGGCTGTGTATACTCCCAGAAGCATACACCAGGGCAGTGTATATTCCCAGAGCATACCACCAGTGCAGTGTATATCTCCAGAGCATACACAGGGCAGTGTTTAACTCCAAGAGCATACAAGGCCTGTGTATATCTCCAGAGCTAAACCAGGGCAGTGTATTCTCTCCAGAGCATTCACAGGGCAGTGTTATAACCTCCCCGAGCATACACCCAGGGCAGTGTATAATCCAAGAGCAGACACCAGTGCTGTGTTATATCTCCAGAGCTTAACACCAGGGCAGTGCATAACTCCAGATCATACACCAGGGGGAGTGTATATCTCCCAGGCTTACACCAGGGCAGTGTAATATCTCCCAGAGCATACATCAGGGCTGTGTATATCTCACAGAGGATACACCAGGGCAGTGTATATCTCCAGAGAATACACAAGGGCAGTGTATATCTCCTGAGCATACCCAGGGCAGTGTTATTATCTACCAGTGCATAACCAGGCAGCGGGATGTGTTGTGTGTATCACCCAGAGAATACCCAGGGCAGTGTATTTTCCCACGAGCAATACACCAGGGCAGTGTATATCTCCAAGAGCATTACATTCGGGCAGTGTATATCTCCCAGAGGGCATACCCCCTGGGCGTGTGTATCTCCCAGAGCATACACCACGGCAGAGTATATCTCCCAGAGCTATACACCAGTTCAGAGATTATATCCCAGAGGCATTCACCCATGGGCAGCTGTATTGATCCCAGAGCTCACCAAGGCAGTGTATATCTCCCGAGACATACACCAGGCAGTGCAATCTCCCAGAGCATACACCATGGCAGTGCATATCTCCCAGAGCATACACCAGGGCAGTGTCTATCTCCAGAGCTACACCAGGTCAGTGTATATCTACAGGAGCATACACCAGGGCTGTGTATATCTCCCGAGCATAACCAGGGCAGTGTATATCTCCAGAGCTATACACAGGGCAGTGTATATCTTTCCAGAGAAGTCACCAGGGAAGTGTATATCTCCAGAGCATAACCAGGCAGTGTATATCTCCCAGGCATACACCATGGCAGTGTATATCTCCAAGAGCCTTACCACCAGGGCAGTGTTATATATTCTCCCCGAGCATACACCAGGGCATGTTGTATAACTCCCAGAGCATACACCTGGGCAGTGTATAGCTCCAGAGCATAACCAGGGCAGGTATATCTCCCAGAGCATTCACCAGGGCAGTGTATATCTCCCAGAGCATACACCAGGCAGTGTATATCTCCGAGCATACACAGGGCAGTGGTATCTCCCAGAGCATACCCAGGGCGTGTATATCTCCCTGAGCATCACCAGGGTGCATGATACTCTGAATCAATTATTTCTCTCTATGTATTAAAGATGTGAGATATCAAAGCGGTCAATAGAAATTATTTCGTTGCCGGCCATCGTTCCCTTGGCACCGGCAGTGACTGACTCCTGCTAATATTCTGGCATAAGTACCTTCATAGTACCAATGCTTCCCAGAGGAAGTTAAAGGCAGTGTCACTTCCAGGGCAGGATAGAGGCAGTGCCACCTTTCAGAGAGGGATAAAATGCAGTGCCACCTCATCCCAAGAGCGGGATGAGGCCGTGCCTCTTACTCAGAGACGGATAGAGACAGTGCCCACCTTTCCCTGACCGGGATAGAGGCTGTGTCACCTTCCATTGTGAGGGATAGAGGCAGTGCCTCCTTCCCAAGAGAGGGATAGAGGTAGTGCCAACTTCCCCAGAGTTGGGATAATCAGTGCCACCTTCCACGAGAAGGATCGACACGGTGCTATGTACCCAGAGATGGATAAGAGGCTTGGATTCTCGCGGGTAAAATCGGATAGGCAGATGGTGCCTCCTGACAGGTGGTACCTCTGAAGGTGGTACCTCTGGGGTGGTGATGCTCATGGATAGGTGGTAGCTCCTGTCAGGTGGTGGCATCCTGACAGGTGGCTCTGGCGACCATCAAGGGAACTGGTTACCTGTATTGGATGTCACATTACCTGAGCTCTCACAGTGCATCGGTTTCACCACCATCTACCTCTCTCTGGCACTCTCCTTCTCTCTCTTCTTACTTCTTCTTCTTCTTCTTCTTTTCTTCTTCTTCTTATTTTCTTCTTCTTCTCTCTTCTGCTTCTCTTTCCTCTCCACCTATGCTTCTTCTCTGGTGGAAATCTGGTGTCGGTCTGCACGCAGTGATTCTTTTCACCTCGCGACGATATTTTTACCTCGCGATTTGTCGTATTTTTCACCCCAGTCACCTCTCTCTATCTCTCTCTCTCTCTCTCTCTCTCTCTCCCCTGGGTAATCATAAGCGTCTCTACAAGGTATTACCACCAATCACAGCTCAGTAATGACAACACTTCTTCAATCTTTCCCTCAATACTTGTCATTTTGGTCTTTTTTCTGTATCGTATACCTCTGTATACAAAGATAGATTTCTGTATGTTCTGCCTGTTTTTTGTCTGTGACTATCTGCCTCTGTACTGTCTGAAGCCAGGGTATGTATTTCCGTCTGCATGTCATATCTGTGTATGTGTTTTGTATGCATACCTCTATGCCTATATATACGTCATACATCCGTATGATGTATACACAGCGTTCACTACGCACTGTATATCGCTTGAAGCCAATGACGTGCAGAAGAGAGGGGGGCAAAGGGGCGGTGGACACGGGCATCTACACTGCGGGGTGATCCAATTAGAGAGCGAAATAAGATAGTGATTTGGTGCATACAATCAAGGAGTCTTTGGGGCATTTGGGACAATCAAGGAGACTTGGAGCATCAATCAAGGAGACTTTGGGCATACAATCAAGGGGGCCTTTGGAGCATACTATCAAGGAGACTTTGGGAGCATACAATCAAGGAGCTTTGGGGCATACAATCAAGAGGACTTTGGGAATACAAATCAAAGGAGACTTTGGGGCATAACAATCAGGAGACTTGGGGCATTACAATCAAGGAGGGCTTTGGAGCATACAATCAAGGAGACTTTGGAGCATACAATCAAGGAGACTTTGGAGCATACAATCAAGGAGACTTTGGAGCATACTATCAAGGAGACTTTGGGGCATAACAATCAGGAGACTTTGGGGATACAATCAAATAGTTGGCCCCGGAAGCATCACCTGACTCTGAATGCCAGTATCTGAGCATCGTTCCTAAACGCAGGCAGTGATCACCACACATATGTTGTTGTGTTGTATGAACTAGATTTATCTCCTAGTGTAGATGATAGGACGTGTTGGGCAAGACGTGCATTCGATAACGTTTTCCTTTTTCGTTTCGCCGAAAAACGAGAAATTTTAAACACAGCGGGGGGAGTAAAGGGAGTTAGGGGTAATGTAGTAAGACTAGCGGATAAAGTGTAGTGGGTTTTAATAATAGTGTGTATAGTGGTAGTGTTTGTGTGTTAGTAGTGTAGTGTAGTAGTGGTAAAATATGGTATTTAAAAAGGTGGTAGTGGTAAAAGTAGTGGGAGTGTAAAGGGAGTGGTAATAGTATGGTAGTAAAAAGTGATAACGTGGTAGTGTAATGGTATAGCATAGAGTAGTGGTAAAACTTGGTAAAAAAGTATGGGGAAAATAGTGGTGGTTTATTGTGTGGTAATAGGGGTAATAGGTGGAGTGTAGGGTAATAGGGCAGTGTGTGTAGTGGTAATAGTATGGTAGTGTAGTTTGGGAGTTGTAGCGGTAAATAGTAGTTGGTTTTTTTAAAATAGGTAGTTTAGTAGTGGTGTAGTAGTGTAGTGTGGTAAAAAATATGGTAAAGTAGTGGATGTAGTGGGGGGGTATTGTAGTATGGAAATATTTTTATAATAGTATGGGATGTGGTAAATAGTGGGTAGTAGTAGTAGGGGTAATAGTTGGTGAGTGTGTGGTAGTAGTGTTGGTATAGTAGTGGTGAGTTGTGTAATAGTAGTGGCAGTAATGTATTGGAAAGTGTCTAGTGTACTGGTTTTGTAGTGGGTGTAGTAGTGTGTAGTAGTGGTATAGTGTGGGGAGTAGTAGTGGTAAAAGTATGGCAGAGTGTAGAGTGGGGAATAAGTCGTAGTAGTAGTGGTAATAGTTGGTAGTAGTATAGTGTGGAATAGTAGTGGTAAAATGGTGTAGTTTGTGGTAATTGTAGTGGAGTGTATAGGTGTGGTAATGTGGTGTAGTAGAGTGGGGTAGTAGTGGAAAAAAGTAGTGGTAGTAGTAGTGGTATATAGTGGTAATTAGTGGTAATTAAAATGGTTTGTTTTGAGTGGGATTTGTAGTGGTGTAATTTTTTGGTAATTGTGTGGGGCAGTGGGTTTTGTGGTATTTTGTGGTAATAGTATGGTAATAGTAGTGGGGTAAGTAGTGGGAGTGTTGGTATTAGTAGTGGTTAGTAGTGGTAAAGATGTGGAATGTAGTGGTAATAGTAGTAGTTTGGAATAGTAGTGGGATAGTGTAATAGTAGTGGTATATAGTGTGTGTGGTATAGTGGGGTTTTTAGTATATAGAGTGGTAAAAAAGTGTGGTGATGGTTAAAGTAGTTAGTTGTGTAATAGTGTGGTTGTAGGGAAATTTGTAGTGGTAGTAATAGTGGAAATAGTAGTTGGTTGTAGGTAGTGGTAATAGTAGTGGTAGTAGTAGGGGGTTAATATTTGGGGTTTAGTTGTGGTTAAATAGTGGGGGTTTAGTAGTAGGGGTTAGTAGTGGTAGAGTAGTGGAATTTGTAGTGGTTTTTGTTTGGGGTATTAGTTGGTAGTAGTAGTGGTTTAGTGTGGTAGTAGTGGGTTTGGTAATGTGTGGTGGGGTTTGTGGACATAGTAGGGTTTAGTAGTGTGGTATTTTAGGGGTTAAGGGGTAGTAGGTAGTGGTTAGTGTGGTGTGTAGTGGTAGTTGTGGTGGTGAGTGGGTTGTGGGTGGTGTGGGGTTAGTGTGGTGGTAGTGGTTTTTGTGGTGGGAGTGTGGAAGTTGGGGTGTAGTGGGTATGGTGGGGGGTGGTAGGGGAAAGTGTTGGGGTGTGTAGTGGCTTGTGTGGGGGTGTGTGGGGTAATGGTGGTGGTAAGTGGGTTTGGGTGGTGTGTGGGGTTTGGTGGGGGTGGTGGTGGTTAGGTGTGGGGGTATAGTGTGGTGGGGTGTGGTGGTGGTAGAGTGGGGGTTTAGGGTTGTGGTGTGTGGTTTAGTTTTGGGATAGTAGTGGTAATTTATGGAAATAGGGGTTTTTGGGGAAAAAAGAGGGAGTATATTGGAAATGATAAATGTTAAATGATAAAATATGGGAAAAAATTAAAGCAATTTAATCAAATTTCCCCAAATTTAAAAAAAAAAATTAAATAAACATTTTAAAAAATAAAAAAAATTCCATAAAAAAAAAATTTAAAAAATTTTAAAAAAAATAAAAATCACCCCCAAAATAATATACACTCCCAAATATCCCAACCCAACATCATCAAAAATTTCCCAAACCCCAATATACAAAAATAACCCCCAAAAACCATCCCAACATAATATAACAAATAAACCCCCACCACCCCAAAATCCCCAACAATCCAAAACCAAACCAAACATTCCCCAAATCCCCAAACCCCCCACAAACCCCCAAAACCCCAAATACAAACAAACCAAACCAAACCCCCAAACACCACAACCCAAACCCCATATCCCACCATCTACCATTCCCCCCTCACCCCCCTTTTCCCCCCCTCCCCCCCCCC
>NC_069413.1:29116783-29146139 GCF_026875155.1 Cherax quadricarinatus
TTGAAACCCAGATGAGGTTTTTAAAACCCCCTATCTTTTGTTTTAACCAGAGTGAGCGTGTTAAAACCCTTTTTTCATTTTTTGAAACCCAAGTGAGCGTGTTGCAAACCCTATCATTGTTGATAACCCAAGTGAGCGTGTTGCAAATTCTTCTTTGTTGAAACCAGAGGAGCGTGTTTGCAAACCCCTATCTTGTTGAAACCCAGAGGAGCGTGTTGCAAACCTACATTGTTTAACCCAGAGTGAGGTTTCAAACTTTACATTGTTGAAACCCCAGGGGTGTGTTCAAACCTTTCATTGTTGATCCCCGATTGAGCTTGTTCAAACCCCTACATTGTTGAAACCCCGAGTGGGTGTTCAAACTTATATTTTTTGAAACCCAAAATGGTTGGTTGCAAACCTTTATCATTGTTGAAACCCAGAGGAGGTGTTGCAAACCTTTTTCATTGTTGAAACCCAGATGAGGTTTTGAAAACCCCATCTTTTGTTGATAACCAGATTGAGCTGTTGAAAACCCCTATCATTGTTTAACCCAGATGAGGGGGTTGCAAACTTATCATTTTTTAAACCCAGAGGAGGGGTTGCAAACCCTATCTTTGTTGAAACCCAGATGAGGGTTCAAACCCCATATTTTTGAAACCCAGGGGGCGTTTTTTGCAAACCCCATCTTTTTGAAAACCCCAAGTGAGCGTGTTGCAAACCCCCTACATTGTAATAACCCAGAGTGAGCGTTTTGAAACCCCCGGTTGATTGTTGAAAACCCAGAGTGAGGTGTTCAAACCCCTATCATTGTTGAAACCCGGAGTGAGCGTTTTTCAAACCCACATTGTTGAAACCAGAGTGAGCTTTTTTTGAAAACCCTATCATTGTTGAAACACAGAGGAGCGTGTTGCAAACCCCTATCATTGTTAAACCCAGATGAGCGGGTTGCAAACCTCACATTTTTAAACAACCAGAGTGAGCGGTTTGCAAACCTCTACATTGGAAACCAGGGAGGGGTTTTGAAAAACCCCTATTTTTGTTGCAACCAGAGTGAGCTTTGCAAACCCTTTAGTTGACAACCCAGAGTGACGTGTTGACAAACCTCTATCATTGTTGACAATCAAGTGAGCGTTTTTTGCAAACTCTATCATTGTTGAAACCCAGAGTGAGCGTGTTGCAAACCTCTATATTGTTGAAACCCAGAGTGAGCGTTTTTGCAAACCCTATCATTGTTGACAACCCAGAGTGAGCGTTTTTGCAAACCTCTATCCTTTTTGACAATCCAGAGTGAGCGTGTTGCAAACGTCTATCATTGTTGACAACCCGAATGACGTGTTGGCAAACCTCTATCAATTGTATTTGACAACCAGAGTGAGGCGTGTTGCCAAACCTCTATCATGTTGACAACCCAAGTGATCGTGTTTGCAAACCTCTATCATCGTTGACAACCCCCAGAGTGAGCGTGTTGCAAACCCCTATCATTGTTGACAACCAGAGTGAGCGTGTTGCAAACCCCTATCATTGTTGACAACCCAGAGTGAGCGTGTTGCAAACCCCTATCATAGTTGACAACCCAGAGTGAGCGTGTTGCAACACCCTATCATTGTTGACAACCCAGAGTGAGCGTGTTGCAAACCTCTCTCTCATTGTTGACAACCCAGAGTGAGCGTGTTTGCAAACCCTATCATTGTTGACACCCAGAGTGAGCGTGTTGCAAAACCTCTATCATTGTTGACAACCCCAGAGTGAGCGTGTTGCAACAACGCCCTATCATTGTTGACAACACCAGAGTGTGAGCGTGTGCAAAACCCCCTATCATTGTTGACAACTTAGAGTGAGCGTGTTTCAAACCCCTATCATTGTTGACAACCCAGAGTGAGCGTGTTGCAGAACCTCTATATTGTTGACAACCCAGGGTGAGCGGTTGCAAACCCGTATCATTGTTTGAAACCCAGGGGAGTGAGCGTGTTGGCTAAACCCCTATCATTGTTGACAACCCAGAGTGACGTGTTACAAACCCCATCTTGTTGACAACCCTGAGTGAGCGTGTGGCAAACCTCTATCATTGTTGACAACCAAGTGAGCGTTTGCAAACCTCTATCATTGTGACAACTCAGAGTGAGCGTGTGCAAACCTCTGTCATTGTTGAACAACCCAGATGAGCGTGTTGCAACCCCATCATTGTTGACAACCCAGAGTGAGCGTTTTGCAAACCCTTATCATTGGTTGCCACAACCCAGAGTGAGCCGTGTTGCAAACCCCTATCGATTGTTGACAACCCAGAGTGAGGCGTGTTGCAAAACCTCTATCATTGTTTGACAACCCAGAGTGAGCGTGTTGCAAACCTCTATCATTGTTGACAACCCAGAGTGAGCGTGTTGCAAACCCCTAACATTGTGACAACCCAGAGTGAGCGTGTGCAAACCCCTATCATGGTTACAACCCAGAGTGAGCTGTTTCAAACCCTACATTGATGACACCCAGGAGTGAGCTTGTTGCAAACCTCTATCATTTTGACAACCCAGAGTGAGTGGCGTGTTGCAAACCCCTATCATTGTTGACAACCCAGAGTGACGTGTTGCAAACCCCTATCATTGTTGACAACGCCATAGTGGAGCGTGTTGCAAACCTCTATCCATTGTTGACAACCAGAGTGAGCGTGTTGCAAACCCTATCTTGTTGACACACAGAGTGAGCGGTGTTGCAAACCTCTATCATTGTTGACAACCCACACTGAGCTGATTGCAAAACCCCTACATTTGTTTGACAAACCCAGGGGGGGGGGGGAAGGAGCGTGTTGCAAACCCCTAATCATTGTTTGACAACCCAGAGTGAGCGTGTTGCAAACCCCCTATCATTGTTGACAACACCAGAGTGAGCGTGTTGCAAAACCCCTATCATTGTTGACAACCCAGAGTGAGCGTGTTGCCAAAAACCCCTATCATTGTTGACAACCCAGAGTGAGCGTTGTTGTAAATCATCATTGTTTGACAACCCAGAGTGAGCGTGTTGCAAACCCCTTTCATTGCTGATAACCCAAGTGAGCGGTTGCAAACCAGTATCATTGTTTGACAACCCAGAATGAGCTGTTGCAAAACCCCTATCATTGTTGACAACCCATAGTGAGGGTGTTGCAAACCCTTATCATTGTTGACAACCAGAGTGAGCGTGTTGCAAACCCCTATCATTGTTGACAACCCATAGAGACGTGTTGCAAACCCCTATCATTGTTGACAACCCAGAGTGAGCGTGTTTGCAAACCCCTCTCATTGTTGACAACCCAGAGTGAGAGTGTTGCAAACCCCTATCATTGTTGACGAACCCAGAGTGGAGCGTGTTGCAAACCTCTATCATTGTTTGACAACCCAGAGTTGAGGGTGTTAGCAAACCTCTATCATTATTGACAACCCAGAGGAGCGTGTTGGCAAACCTCTATCATTGCTGATAACCCAGAGTGAGCGTGTTGCAAACCTCTATCATTGTTGACAACCCAGAGTGAGCGTGTTGCAAATCTCTATCATTGTTGACAACCCAGAGTGAGCGTGTTGCAAATCTCTATCATTGTTGACAACCCAGAGTGAGCGTGTTGCAAATCTTCTATCATTGTAGACACCCCAGAGTGAGCGTGTTGCAAATCTCTATCAATCAATGTTGACAACGCCAGAGTGAGCGTGTTGCAAACCTCTAATCATTGCTGATACCCAGAGTGAGCTTGTTTGCAAACACCAAATTATTGTTTGACGAACCCAGATTGAGCCGTGTTGCAAACCCTATCATTGTTGATTAACCCAGAGTGAAAGCGGTGTTTGCTAACCAACCCCTATCATTGTTGAACAGAACCCAGGGTGAGCGTGTTGCAAAACCTCTATCATTGTTGACAACCCAGAGTGACCGTGTAGCAAAACCTCTATCATTGTTGACAACCCAGGTGAGCGTGTTGCAAACCTCTATCTTTATTGACAACCCAGAGTGAGCGTGTTGCAAACCTCTTATCATTGTTGACAACCTCAGAGTGAGTCGTGTGCAAACCTCTATCAATTGTTGACAACTATGAGTGAGCGTGTTGCAAACCCCTATCATTGTTGACAAAACCCAGAGTGAGCGTGTTGTAATCTCCTATCATTGTTGACAACCCAGAGTGAGCGTGTTCAAACCCTTTCATTGCTGATAAACCAGAGTGAGCGTGATGCAAACCAGTATCATTGTTGACAACCCAGACGGAGCGTGTTGCAAACCCCTATCATTGTTGACAACCCAGAGTGAGGGTGTTTGCAAAAAAAAAAAAAAAAACCCCCTTAATCATTGTTGACAACCCAAGTGAGCGTTGTTAGCAAACCCCAATCATTGTTGACAACCAAGATTGAGCGTGTTGCAACCTCTATCATGTGTTGAACAACCCAGATGAGCGTGTTGCAAACTCCCTATCATTGTTTGACAACCCAAGATGATGTGTGCAAACCCCTAACATTGTTGAATAACCCAGAGTGGCGGTTGCAAACCTCTATCATTGTTGACAACCAGAGTGAGCGTGTTGCAAACCTCTTATCATTGTTGACAAACCCAGAGTACGTGTGCAAACCTCTATCATTGTTGACCAACCCAGAGTGAGGGTGTTGCAAACCTCTACATGTTGAAACCCAGAATGAGCGTGTTTGCAAACCTCTTTCAATTGTTGACAACCCAGAGTGAGCGTGTTGGCAAACCTCTTATCATTGTTGACAACCCAGAGTGAGCCGTGTTTGCAAACCTCTATCATTGTTTACACGACAGAGGTGAGCGGTTGCAAACCTCTATCATTGTTGACAACCCAGATGAAGTCGTGTTTGCAAACCTCTATCATTGTTGACAACCCAGAGTGAGCGGTTGCAAACCTCTATCATTGTTGATAACCCAGATTGAGCGGTTGCAACCCCTAATCATTGTTGATAACCCAGATTGAGCGTGTTGCAAACCCCTATCATTGTTGATAACCCCAGAAGTGATCTGTTGCAAACTTCTATCACTGTTGATAAACCAGAAGTGAGCGTGTTGCAAACCTCTATCATTGTTTGAAAGACCCAGAATGACGTGATACCAACCCCAATGCATTGTCTATAACCCGAGTGAGCCTGGTTGCAAACCCTATCATTGGTTGATAACCAGAATGAGCGTTGCAAAAAACCCAATCAATTGTTGAAACCCAGATTGAGCTGTTGCAAACCCTGATCATTGTTGATAACCAAGAGTGAGCGTGTTGCAAACCTTCTGTCATTGTTGAACGAATCCAGAGGCAACTGAGTCTGTGTTGCAATACGCCTATCATTGCTGATAACCCAGAGTGAGCTGTTGCAAACCCCTACATTGTTGTAACCCAGAGTGAGCGTGTTGCAAAGCCTCTATTATTGTGAATAACCCAGAGTGAGCGTGTTGCAAACCCCTAAATTGTTGATAACCAAGTGAGGCGTGTTGCAAACGTATTTCATTGTTGGCAACCAGAGGCAACTGAGCGTGGTTTGCAATCCCCTATCATTGTTGATTAACCCAGAGTGGAGCGTGTTGCAAAAACCCCTATCATTGTTGATAACCCAGAATTGAGCGTGTTGCACACCTCTATCATTTTTGATAACGCCAGAGTGAGCGTGTTTGCAACCCGTATCATGTTGATAACCCAGATGAGCGTGTTGCCAAACCTCTTACATTGCTGATAACTCCAGAGTTGAGCGTGTTGCAAACCCACTATCATTGTTGACACCCAGAGAGAGCGTGTTGCAACCCCTATCATTGTTGATAACCCAGAGTGAGCGTGTTGCACAACCCTATCATTGTTGACAACCCAGGGTGAGCGTGTTGCAAACCTCTATCATTGTTGATTAAACCCAGAGAGACCGGTGTTGCAAACCCCTATCGTTGTTGACAACCCAGAGTGAGCGGTAGCAAACCCCTATCAATGTTCAATAACTACCCAGAGGGAGCGTGTTGCAAAACCCCTATCATGTTGACAACTCCTATGAGCGTGTTGCAAAAACCCCTATCACATTGTTGACAATAACCCAGAGAGACCGTGTTGCAAACCCTATCGTTGTTGACACCCGAGTGAGCGTGTACAAACCCTATCATTGTTCAAAACCCAGAGGGAGCGTGTTGCAAACCTCTATCATTGTTGACACCCCACATGAGCGTGTTGCAAACCTCTATCATTGTTGACAACCCAGAGTGAGCGTGTTGCAACCTCATATCATTTGTGACAAACCCAAGAGTGGCCGTTTGCAAACCTCTTTCATTGTTGACATACCCCAGAGTGGAGCGTGTTGCAAACCTCTATCATCGTTGACACACAACCCCAGAGTGAGCGTGTTTGCAAACCTTTATCATTGTTGACAAACCCAGAGTGAGCGTGTTGGCAAACCACTATCATTGTTACAACCCAGAGTGAGCGTGTTTGGCAAACCTCTATCATTGTTGATAGCCCAGATTGAGGTGTTGCAAACCCCTATCATTGGTGATAACCCAGAGTGAGCGTGTTTGCTAACCCTATCAATGTTGATACCCAGAGTGAGCGTGGTTTGCAAACTTCTATCATTGTTGATAACCCAGAATGGGAGTGTTGTAAACCCCAATCATTGTTGATGACCCACAGTGGAGCGTGTTGCAAACCCCCTATCATTGTTGATAACCCAGAGTGAGCATTTTTGCAAACGTCTGTCATTGTTGAAAACCCATAGGCAACGAGCGTGTTGCAAAACCCCTACATTGTTGATTAACCCAGAGTGAGCGTGTTGCAAATCCTCTATCCATTCTTGATAACCGGAAGTGAGGGTGTTGCACACCCTATACATTGTTTGACTATCCAGAGTGAGCGTGTTGCAAACGTCTGTCATTGTTGACAACCCAGAGGCAACTGAGCGAGTTGCAAACCCCTAATCATGTTGATAACCCAGAGTGAGCGTTTGCAAACCCTATCATTGTTGTAACCCAGTGTAGCGTGTTGCAAACCTCTATCATTGTTGAAAACCGCAGAGTGAGCGGTTAGCATAACCCCTATCATTGTTGATAACCCAGAGTGGATGGAGCGTGTTGGCAAACCCTATCATTGTTGATAGAACCCAGAGTTAGCGTGTTACAAACCTGTATCATTGTTGATAACCCAGAAGAGCGTGTTACAAACCCGCTATCACATGTTGATAACCCAGCGTGGAGCGTATTACAAAACGTCTATCATTGTTTGATAACCAGGAGTGAGCGTTTACAAACCCCTATCATTTGTTGACCAACCCAGAGTGAGTCGTGTTACAAACCTCTATCATTGTTTGATCACCCAGAGTGAGCGTTGTTACATACGTCTAACTTGTTTGATAACCCAGAGTTGAGCGAGTTAACAAACCCCTATCATTCTTGACAACCCAGGAGTGATCGTGTTACAAACCTCTATCATTGTTGACAACCAGAGTGAGCGTGTACAAAACCCCTATCATTGTTGAAACGCAGAGTGAGCGTGTTACAGACCTCTAATCATTGTTGACAACCCAGATGAGCGTGTTTACAAACCACTATCATTGTTTGACAACCCAGAGTGAGCGTTGTTGCAAACCACTATCAATTGTTGATAACCCGAATGAGCGAGTGCAAACCCTATCATTGTTGATAACCCAAGTGAGCGTGTTGCAAACCTCTACATTTTTGATAACCCAGAGTAGCGTGTTACAGAACCTCTACGTTGTTATAACCCAGAGTGAGCTGTTGCAAACTTCCTTTCATTGTTGATAACCCGGAAGTGGCGCGGTTGCAACTTCTTCAATTGTTGAATAACCCAGATGAGCGTGTTGCAAACCCCTATCATTGTTGATAACCCAGATGAGCGTGTTGCAAACTACTTTCATTTTTGATAACCCAGATAGAGCGTGTTGAAACCCCTACATTGTTTTGATAACCCAGAGTGAGCGTGTTGCACCCTCAAGCTTGGGGTGGGATAACCCAGAGTGAGCGTGTACAAACCCCAATCTTTGTTGATAACCAGAGTGAGCGAGTGCAAACCCCTACAATTGTTTTGATAACCCAGAGTGAGCGTGATGCAAACGTCCTGTCATTGTGAAAAACAACCCAGCGGCAACTGAGAGGCGTGTTTGCAAAACCCCGATCAGTGTTGATAAACCAGAGTGGCGTGATGCAAACCCCTATCATTGTTAACCCAGAGTGAGCGTGGTTACAAACTTCTATCTTTTTGATAACCCAGAGTGAGCGTGTTGCAAACCCCTATCATTGATAACCCAGAGTTGAGCGTGTTACAAACCACTATCATTTTTGATAACCCAGAGTGAGCGTGTTGGCCAAACCTTCTATCGTTTTGATATAACCCAAGTGAGCGTGTTATCAAACCTCTATCGTTGTTGAGATAACCCAGAGTGAGCGTGTTACAAACCTCATCGTTGGTTGCAACCACCAGAGTGAGCGTGTTACAAACCCCTAAATCATTGTTTGACAACCTAGAGTGAGCGTGTTTACAAACGTCTATCATTGTTGACCAACCCAGAGTGAGCGTGTTGCAAACTCCCTATCAATTGTTGATAACCTAGAGGAGCGTGTTACAAACGTCAGATCCCTGTTGAAACCCAGAGTGAGCGTGTTGCAAACCTTTATCATTTGTTGACAATCCAAGTGAGCGTTGTTGCAGAACCTCTATCCATTGTTGACAACCAGAGTGAGTGTGTTGCAAACCTCTATCATTGTTGATAACCCAGATTAGAGTGTTGCAAACCCCTATCATTGTTGATAACCCAGAGTGAGCGTGTTGCCAAACTTCTATCATTGTTTGGATAACCCAAGTGATCGTGTTTGCAAACTCTATCATTTGTTGGATAAACCCAGAGTGAGTCGTGTTGTCAAACTTCTATCATTGTTGATACCAGAGTGAGCGTGTTGCAAACTCCCTATCAATGTTGAATAACCCAGAGTGAGCGTGTTGCAACCTCTATCATTGGTTGATAACCCAAGTGAGTGCGTGTTGCAAACCCCTATCATTGTTGATAAACCAGAGTGGCGTGGTTTGCAAAACTCTATGATTGTTTGATAACCCAGAGTGAGCGTGTTGCAAAACCCCAATCTTTGTTGATAACCAGAGTGAGCGTTTGCAAACCCTATCATTGTTATAACCGCAGAGGAGCGTGTTGCAAAAACCTCTATCATTGTTGATAACCCAAGTGAGCAGGTTTGCAAACCTCTATCATTGTATAACCGCAGAGTGAGCGGTGTTTTCAAACCCACTGTCAGTTGTTGATAACCCCAAGTGAGCGTGTTGCAAACCTCTATCATTGATTGAAAACCCAGAGTGAGCGTGTTGCAAACCCCTATCATAGTCGATAACCCAAAAGTGAGCGAGTTGCAAACCTCTGTCATTGTTGACAACCTGAGGCAACTGAGCCAAATGTTGCAAATCCCTATCATAGTTGATAACCCAGAGTGAGCGTGTTGCACACCCTATCATTGTTGATAACCCAGAGTGACGGTGGCTACAAACCTCTATCAATTGTTGATAACCCAGAGTGAGCGTGTGTTTGCAAACCTCTTATCCACTTTGTTTGATAACCCATAGTGAGCGTGTTGCAAACCTCTATCATTGTTGATATCCCAGATTGAGCGTGGTTTGCAAACCCCGTATCAATGTTGATAACCCAGATTAGCGTGTTACAAACCCCGATCATTGTTGATTACCCAGAGTGAGCGTGTTGCAAAAAAACCTCTATCATTGTTGATAACCCAGCGTGAGCGTGTTACAAACCCCTATCATGTTGATAACCCAGAGTGAGCTTGTTGCAAACCCTATCATTGTTGATAACCCAGAGTGAGCGTGTTACTAACCCCTATCTTTGTTGATAACCCTGAGTGAGCGTGTTTACAAACCTCTATCATTGTGTGATAACCCAGAGTGAGCGAGTTCAACTCTCATCATTGTTGATAACCCAGAGTGAGCTGTTACAAACCTCTATCATTGTTGATAACCCAGAGTGAGCGTGTTGCAAACCCCTATCATTGTTTGACAACCCAAGTGAGCGTGTTGCAAACGCCCTAGTCATTGTTGACAACCCAGAGTGA
The DNA here is from genome assembly GCF_026875155.1 of Cherax quadricarinatus. Classification (NCBI taxonomy): domain Eukaryota; kingdom Metazoa; phylum Arthropoda; class Malacostraca; order Decapoda; family Parastacidae; genus Cherax; species Cherax quadricarinatus. The sequence continues at coordinate 29,126,831 of NC_069413.1, forward strand.
GTGCGTGTTTCAAAACCCCTATCATTGTTGATAACCCAGAATGAGCGTGTTTCAAACCCCTATCATTGTTGATAACCCAGAGTGAGCCGTGTTGCAAACCCATCATTCGTTGATAAAACCAGAGTGAGCGTGGTGCACAACCTCTATCATTGTTGATAACCCAGAGGCAACAGAGTCAGCAACAACTCTGTGCTCATTCACTTTAAGTCCGTCACAGAACTAGCCATGTTGAGTGTTTCAAATGAATAATTCATAACAATAAGTAATTTTCGGAGAACAAAAAAACAATAAAAAAAACTAACTGCCAACATTCCTCTTGATGACAGCAAAAACATAAAAATTACAATAAAAAAAAAATAAAGCTTAGAAATTATGAATAGAATAAGCTGATTGCATCAACAAGTGCCAGAATTTTTCACTAGATTTTGGTAAGAAAACGAAAATTCCAAAAGTTTTTCAACTCAATTTTATGATCCTTAAATACTGCATTTCAGGCCCCATAAAAAACGCCCGTGCCTGTGGTTGTTAAGTCGGAGTCAGAAACCAGGTGGAGTGCAAGGACAGAAGAAGTGAATCTGTCAGCAAGTACCTTGAAGACATTTCTTCAGTTCTCCAGACATGACAACACTGAAGAACGAGACCAGTGAAACAAGAAGTGAAGCAAGGCAGCTGTATAACCCAGACTCTGAGTTACCCCTTCTGACTTTTGTTAGGATTTCCTGTAACAAAGTGCTATTCACATTGGACCGTATCAAGAGTTCTGCAGACACCTAGCATAAACTTTACCATCCTGCCCTGGATTTGAAGCCCCAGATCATTTTGATGTTGTGGTATAGTTACCTAAAAAATGCGTTTCAGATGTTTGGATAGGGGGCTCAATTTCAGTGATAAACCCCTATCACTGTTGACAACCCAGAGTGAGCGTGTTGCAAGCCTCTATCATTGTTGACAAACCCAGAGTGAGCGTGTTGCAAACCTCTAGCATTGTTGACAACCCAAGGTGAGCTGTGGTTGCAAACCATCTAATCATTGTTGACAACCCAGGTGAGCGTGTTCAAACCCCTAATCATTGTTGACAACCCAGAGTGAGCGTGTTGCAAACCCCTATCATTGTTTTGACAACCCAGAGTGAGCGTGTTGCAAACCTCTATCATTATTTGACAACCCAGAGTGAGCGTGTTTGCAAACCCCTATCATTGTTGACAACCCAGAGTGTGCCGTGTTGCAAACTCCCTATTAATTGTTTGACAACCCCAGAGTGGAGGCGTGTTGCAAACCTCTATCATTGTTGACAACCCCAGAGTGGAGCGTGTTGCAAAACCTATCATTGTTTGACAACCCCAGAGTGAGGCGTGGTTGAAAACCCCTATCATTTTGACAACCCAGAGTAGCGTGTTGCAAACCTCTATCATTGTTGACAACCCAGAGTGGAGGCGTGTTTGCAAACCACTATCATTGTGACAACACCCAGCTGAGCGTGTTGCAAACCTCTATCATTGTTGACAACCCAGAGTGAGCGTGTTGGCAAACCCTATCATTGTTGACACCCAGAGTGAGCGTGTTTGCCAAACCCCTATCATTGTTGACAACCCAGAGTGAGCGGTTGCAAACCTCTATCATTGTTGACAACTCAGAGGAGCGTGTTGCAAACCTTCTATCATTGTTGACAACCCAGAGTGAGCTGTTGCAAACTCTCTAATCATTGTGACAACCCAGAGTGAGCGTGTTGCAAACCTCTATCATTGTTGACAACCCATAGTGACGTGTTGCAAACCTATATCATTGTTGACAACCCAGAGTGAGCGTGTTGCAAACCTCTATCATTGTTGACAACCCAGAGTGAGCGTGTTGCAAACCCTATCAATGTTGACAACCCAGAGGACGAGTTTTGCAAACCCCTATCATTGTTGACACCCAGAGTTGAGCGTGTTGCAAAATCCTCTATCATTGTTGGGACAACCCAGAGTGAGCGTGTTGCAAAACCCTCTATCATTGTTGACAACCCAGAGTGAGCGTGTTGCAAACTCTAATCATTGTTGACAACCCAGATGAGCGTGTTGCAAACCTCTATCATTGTTGACGAACCCCAGAGTGAGAGTGTTTGCAAACCCTCTGTCAATTGTTGACGAACCCAGAGTGAGCGTGTTGCAAACTCTATCATTGTTGACAAAACCAGAGTGAGCGTGTTTTGGCAAACCTCTATCATTGTTTGACAACCCAGAGTGAGCGTGTTTGCACAACCTCTATCATTGTTTGACAACCCATAGTGGAGCGTGTTGCAAACCTCTATCATGTTGACAACCCAGAGTGAGCGTGTTTGCAAACCTCTATCATTGCTGACAACCCAGAGTGAGCGTGTTGCAAACCTCTATCATTGGTTGACAACCCAGAGTTCGCGTTTGTTGCAAACCTCTATCAATGTTGACAACCCCGAGTGGAGCGTGTTGCAAACCTCTATCATTGTTGACAACCCAGAGTGAGCGTGTTGCAAACCTCTATCATTTGTTTACAACCCAAGTGAGCGTGTTGCAAAACCCTCTATCATTGTTGACAACCCAGAGTGAGCGTGTTGCAAACCTCTATCCATTGTTGACAACCCAGAGTGACGTGTTGCAACGTCTATCATTGTTGACACGCCAGAGTGAGCGTGTTGCAAACCCCTATCATTGTTGACAACCCATAGTGAGCGTGTTGTCAACCTCTATCTAGTTGACAACCCAGAGTGGAGCGTGTTGCAAACCCCTATCATTGTTGACAACCCAGAGTGAGCGAGTTTGCAAATATCTTTATCATTTGTTTGACAACGCCAGAGTGAGCGATTTGCAAACGCCCTATCATTGTTGTACAACCAAGAGTGAGCGTGTTGCAAACAACCCTATCAATTGTAAGACACCCAGAGTGAGCGTGTTGCAACCCCTTTCATTGTTTGACAACCAGAGTGAGCGTGTTGCAAACCCCTACATTGTTGACAACCCAGAGTGAGCGTGTTGGCAACCCCTATCATTGTTGACCACCCAGAGTGAGCGTGTTGCAAACCCCTTATCATTGTGTTGACAACCCCAGAGTGAGCGTGTTGCAAACCCCCATCATGGTTTGACAACCCAGAGTGAGCGTGTTGCAACCTCTATCATTGTTGACCAACCCAGAGTGAGCGTGTTGCAAACCTCTATCATTGTTGATAACCCAGAGTGACGGTTGCAAACCTATCATTGTTGATAACCCAGAGTGACGTGTTGCAAACCCCTATCATTGTTGACAACCCAGAGTGAGCGTGTTGCAAACCTCTATCATGTTGAAACAACCCAAGTGGAGCGGTTGCAAACCTCTATCATTGCACATGACGAACCAGAGTGAGCGTGTATGCAAACCCCTATCAATTGTTGATAACCCAGAGTGAGCGTGTTGCAAACGCCCGACATTGTTGACAACCCAAGTGAGCCGTGTTGCAAACCCCTATCATTGTTGACAACCCATATTGAGCGTGTTGCAAACCCCTATCATTGTTGACAACCCAGAGTGAGCGTGTTGCAAACCCCAATCATTGTTGAACAACCCAGAGTGACGTGTTGCAAACCCCTATCATTGTTTGACAAACCAGATGAGCGGTTGCAAACCCCTATCATTGGTTGACAACCCAGAGTAGCGGGTTGCAAACCTCTATCATTTTGATAACCCAAGAGTGAGTCGTGTTGCAAAACCCCTATCATTGTTGACGACCCAGAGTGAGCGTTTTGCAAACCCTATCATTGGTGACAACCAGAGTGAGCGGTGTTGCAAAACCCAATCATTGTTGACAACCCAGAGTGAGCGTGTTGGCAACCCTATCATTGTTGACAACCCAGAGTGAGTGTGTTGCGCAGAACCCATATCATTGTTTGACAACCCAGAGTGAGCGTGTTGCAACCTTCTATCAATGTTGACATCCCAGAGTGAGCGTGTTGAAACCCCTATCCATTGTTGAACAACCCAGAGTGAGCGTGTTGCAAACCCTATCATTGGTTGAAAAACCCAGAGTGAGCGTGTTGCAAACCCCTATCATTGTTGACAACCCAAGTGAGCGTGTTGCAAACCATTATCATTGTTTGACAACCCAGAGTGGAGCGTGTTGCAAACCCCTATCATTGTTGACAACGCAGAGTGAGCGTGTTGCAAACCCAATCATGTTGACAACCCAGAGTAAGCGTGCAAACCCCTATCATTGTTGACAACGCCCAAGTGAGCGTGTTGGAAACCCCTCCCATTGTTGACAACCCAGAGTGAGCCGTGTTTGCAAACCCCCCTATCATTGTTTGTCAACCAAGAGTGAGCGTGGTTGCAAACCCCTATCATTTGTTACACCCCAGAGTGAACGTGTTGCCAAACCCCTAATCATTGTTGACAACCCAGAGTGAGCGTGTTGGCAAACCCCAATTCCTTGTACCAATCCAGAGTGAGCGTTGTTGCAGCAAAACCCCTATCATAGTTTTGACAACCAAGAGTGTATGGCTGTGCAAACCCCTATCATTGTTGACACCCAAGTGGAGCGTGTTTGCATACCCCTATCACTGTTGGACCAACCAGAAGTGACGAGTGCAAACCTCTATCATTGTTGACAAACGCCAGAGTGAGCGTGTTGCAAACCTCTGTCATTGTTGATAAACCCAGAGTGACGTGTTGCAAACCCCTATCATTGTTGACAACCAAGAGTGAGCGTGTTGGCAAACCCCTATCATTTTGACAACCCAGAAGTGAGCGTGTTGCAAACCTCTATCATTTGTTGACAACCCAGAGTGAGCGTGTTGCAAACCTCAATCATTGTTTACAACCCAAGTGAGCGTGTTGGCAACCCCTATCATTGTTGACAACCCAGAGTGAGCAGTTTGCAGAACCCCTAACATTGTTTGACAACCAAGAGTGAGGAGCGTGTATGCAAAAACTCTATCATTGTTTGACAACCATAGTGAGCGTGTTGCAAACCCCTATCATTGTTGAAACCCAGAGTGAGCGTGTTGCAAACCCTATTCATTGTGATAAAACAGTGTGAGCGTAGTTGCTAACCCCCTATCATTGTTACACCCCAGAGTGAGCGTGTTGCAACCCCCCTAACATTGTTTTGACAACCAGAGTGAAGCGTGTTGCAAACCCCTATCATTGTTGACAACCCAGAGTGCGCGTGTTGCAAACCTCTATCTTGTTGATAACCAAGTGAAGCGTGTTGCAAACCCCTTATCATTGTTTGACAACCCAGAGTGAGCGTGTTGCAAACCCCTATCATTGTTGACAACCCAGATGGAGCGTGTTGCAACCCCTATCATTGTTGACAACCCCAGAGTGAGCGTGTTGCTAACCCCTATCATTGTTGACAACCCAGAGTGAGCGTGTTGCAAACCTCCTGTCATTGTTGACACTCCAGAGTGAGCGTGTTGCAAACCTCTATCATTGTTGACAACCCAGAGTGAGCGTGTTGCAAACCTCTATCATTGTTGACAAACCCAAGTGAGCGTGTGCAAACCTCATCATTGTTGATTCCCAGAGGAGCGTGTGCAAACCCCTATCATTGTTGACACCAAGAGTGGAGCGTGTTGCAACCCCTATCATTGTGTTGACAACCAGAGTGAGCGTTTGCAAACCTCTATCATTTGTTGACAACGCAAGTGAGCGTGGTGTCAAACCTCTATCATTGTTGACAACCCAGAGTGTGAGCGTGTTTGCAAACCTCTATCATTTGTGGACAACCCAGAGTGGAGCGTGTTGCAAACCTCTATCATTGTTGACAACCCAGAGTGAGCGTGTTGCAAACCTCTATCATGTGATAAACCCAGAGTGAGCGTGGTTGCAAACCTCTATCATTGTTGACAACCCAGAGTGAGCGTGTTGTCAAACCTCTATCATTGTTGACAACCCAGAGTGAAGCGTGTTGCAAACCTCTGTCATTGTGGATGACAACGCCAAGTGAGCGGTTGCAAACCCTTCTATCATTGTTGACAACCAGAATGGATCGTGTTAACAAACCCCTATCATTGTTGACAACCACATAGTGAGAGTGTTTGCAAACCCCTATCAAATTGTTGACCACCCAGAGTGAGCGTGATGCAAACCCCTATCGATTGGTTGACAAACCCAGAGTGAGCGAGTTACAACCCAATTAATAGTTGACAACCCAGAGTGAGCGTGTTGCAAACCCCTAATCATTGTTGACAAACCCAGAGTGAGCGTGTTGCAAACCTCAATCATTGTAGACAACCCAGAGTGAGCGTGTTGCAAATCCTCTATCATTGTTGACACCCAGAGTGAACGTGTTGCAAACCCCTGTCATTGTAGACAACCCAGAGTGAGCGTGTTACAAACCCCTATCATTGTTAGATAACCCAGAGTGAGCGTGTTGCAAACCCTATCACTGTGACAACCCAGAGGATCGTGTTTTACAAACCCCTATCATTCTTGACAACCCAGAGTGAGCGTGTTGAAAAGCAAACCCCTATCATTGTTGACAACCCAGAGTGGAGCGTGTTGCAAACCTCTATCATTGTTGACAACCCAGAGTGAGCGTGTGCAATCCTCTACATTGTTGACAACCCAGAGTGAGCGTGTTGGCAAACCCCTATCCTTGTTGACAATCCAGAGTGAGCGTGTTTGCAAACCCCTATCATTGTTACAACCCAGAGAGAGCCGTGTTGCAAACCCTATCATTGTTGAAACCCAGAGTGAGCGTGTTGCAAACCCCTATCATTGTTGACAACCCAGAGTGAACGAGTTTGCAAAACCCCCTATCATTGTTGACAACCCAGAGTGAAGCGTGTTGCAACCCCTATCAATGTTGACAACCCAGAGTGAGCGGGGTTGCAAACCTCTATCATTGTTGACAAAAACCAGAGTGAGAGGTTGCAAACCTCTATTCATTGTGAGCAACCCAGAGTGAGCATGTTGCAAACCCCTATCATTGTTGACAATCCAAGAGTGTGAGCGTGTTGCAAACCTCTATCATTGTTTGACAACCCAGAGTGAGCCGGTGTTGCAAACCTCTATCAATGTTGACAACCCCAGAGTGAGCGTGTTGCACAAACCTCTATCATTGTGACAACCCAGAGTGAGCGTGTTGAAACCCCTATCATTGTTGACAACCCAGATGAGTCGGTGTTGGCAAACCCCTAACAGTTTGACAATCCAGAGTGAGCGTGTTGCAAACCTCATCATTGTTGACAACCCAAGTGAGCGTGTTGCAAACCTCTATCATTGTTGACAACCCAGAGTGACATATTGCAAACCCCTATCATTGTTGACAATCCAGAGTGAGTCGTGTTGCAAAACCTCTATCATTGTTGACAAACCAGAGTGAGCGAGTTGCAAACCTCTATCATTGTTTGACAACCCAGAGTGGACGTGTTGCAACCTTATCAATGTTGACAACCCCCCAGAGTAGAGCGTGTTGCAACCCCTATCATTGTTGACAACCCAGAGGTGAGCGAGTTGCAAACCCCTATCATTGTTGACAACCCATAGTGAGCTGTTGCAAACCCTCTATCATTGTTGACACCCAGAAGGTGAGCGGTTGGCAAACCTCTATCATTGTTGACAACCCAGAGTGAGCGTGTTTGCAACTCGTATCCTTTTTGACAATCCAGAGTGAGCGTGTTGCAAACGTCTATCATTGTTGACAACCCGAATGACGTGTTGGCAAACCTCTATCAATTGTATTTGACAACCAGAGTGAGGCGTGTTGCCAAACCTCTATCATGTTGACAACCCAAGTGATCGTGTTTGCAAACCTCTATCATCGTTGACAACCCCCAGAGTGAGCGTGTTGCAAACCCCTATCATTGTTGACAACCAGAGTGAGCGTGTTGCAAACCCCTATCATTGTTGACAACCCAGAGTGAGCGTGTTGCAAACCCCTATCATAGTTGACAACCCAGAGTGAGCGTGTTGCAACACCCTATCATTGTTGACAACCCAGAGTGAGCGTGTTGCAAACCTCTCTCTCATTGTTGACAACCCAGAGTGAGCGTGTTTGCAAACCCTATCATTGTTGACACCCAGAGTGAGCGTGTTGCAAAACCTCTATCATTGTTGACAACCCCAGAGTGAGCGTGTTGCAACAACGCCCTATCATTGTTGACAACACCAGAGTGTGAGCGTGTGCAAAACCCCCTATCATTGTTGACAACTTAGAGTGAGCGTGTTTCAAACCCCTATCATTGTTGACAACCCAGAGTGAGCGTGTTGCAGAACCTCTATATTGTTGACAACCCAGGGTGAGCGGTTGCAAACCCGTATCATTGTTTGAAACCCAGGGGAGTGAGCGTGTTGGCTAAACCCCTATCATTGTTGACAACCCAGAGTGACGTGTTACAAACCCCATCTTGTTGACAACCCTGAGTGAGCGTGTGGCAAACCTCTATCATTGTTGACAACCAAGTGAGCGTTTGCAAACCTCTATCATTGTGACAACTCAGAGTGAGCGTGTGCAAACCTCTGTCATTGTTGAACAACCCAGATGAGCGTGTTGCAACCCCATCATTGTTGACAACCCAGAGTGAGCGTTTTGCAAACCCTTATCATTGGTTGCCACAACCCAGAGTGAGCCGTGTTGCAAACCCCTATCGATTGTTGACAACCCAGAGTGAGGCGTGTTGCAAAACCTCTATCATTGTTTGACAACCCAGAGTGAGCGTGTTGCAAACCTCTATCATTGTTGACAACCCAGAGTGAGCGTGTTGCAAACCCCTAACATTGTGACAACCCAGAGTGAGCGTGTGCAAACCCCTATCATGGTTACAACCCAGAGTGAGCTGTTTCAAACCCTACATTGATGACACCCAGGAGTGAGCTTGTTGCAAACCTCTATCATTTTGACAACCCAGAGTGAGTGGCGTGTTGCAAACCCCTATCATTGTTGACAACCCAGAGTGACGTGTTGCAAACCCCTATCATTGTTGACAACGCCATAGTGGAGCGTGTTGCAAACCTCTATCCATTGTTGACAACCAGAGTGAGCGTGTTGCAAACCCTATCTTGTTGACACACAGAGTGAGCGGTGTTGCAAACCTCTATCATTGTTGACAACCCACACTGAGCTGATTGCAAAACCCCTACATTTGTTTGACAAACCCAGGGGGGGGGGGGAAGGAGCGTGTTGCAAACCCCTAATCATTGTTTGACAACCCAGAGTGAGCGTGTTGCAAACCCCCTATCATTGTTGACAACACCAGAGTGAGCGTGTTGCAAAACCCCTATCATTGTTGACAACCCAGAGTGAGCGTGTTGCCAAAAACCCCTATCATTGTTGACAACCCAGAGTGAGCGTTGTTGTAAATCATCATTGTTTGACAACCCAGAGTGAGCGTGTTGCAAACCCCTTTCATTGCTGATAACCCAAGTGAGCGGTTGCAAACCAGTATCATTGTTTGACAACCCAGAATGAGCTGTTGCAAAACCCCTATCATTGTTGACAACCCATAGTGAGGGTGTTGCAAACCCTTATCATTGTTGACAACCAGAGTGAGCGTGTTGCAAACCCCTATCATTGTTGACAACCCATAGAGACGTGTTGCAAACCCCTATCATTGTTGATAACCCAGAGTGAGCGTGTTGCAAACCCCTATCATTGTTGACAACCCAGAGTGAGCGTGTTGCAAACCCCTATCATTGTTGACGAACCCAGAGTGGAGCGTGTTGCAAACCTCTATCATTGTTTGACAACCCAGAGTTGAGGGTGTTAGCAAACCTCTATCATTATTGACAACCCAGAGGAGCGTGTTGGCAAACCTCTATCATTGCTGAAACCCAGAGTGGAGCGTGTTGCAAACCCCTATCATTGTTGACAACCCAGAGTGAGCGTGTTGCAAATCTCTATCATTGTTGACAACCCAGAGTGAGCGTGTTGCAAATCTCTATCATTGTTGACAACCCAGAGTGAGCGTGTTGCAAATCTCTATCATTGTTGACAACCCAGAGTGAGCGTGTTGCAAATCTCTATCAATCAATGTTGACAACGCCAGAGTGAGCGTGTTGCAAACCTCTAATCATTGCTGATACCCAGAGTGAGCTTGTTTGCAAACACCAAATTATTGTTTGACGAACCCAGATTGAGCCGTGTTGCAAACCCTATCATTGTTGATTAACCCAGAGTGAAAGCGGTGTTTGCTAACCAACCCCTATCATTGTTGAACAGAACCCAGGGTGAGCGTGTTGCAAAACCTCTATCATTGTTGACAACCCAGAGTGACCGTGTAGCAAAACCTCTATCATTGTTGACAACCCAGGTGAGCGTGTTGCAAACCTCTATCTTTATTGACAACCCAGAGTGAGCGTGTTGCAAACCTCTTATCATTGTTGACAACCTCAGAGTGAGTCGTGTGCAAACCTCTATCAATTGTTGACAACTATGAGTGAGCGTGTTGCAAACCCCTATCATTGTTGACAAAACCCAGAGTGAGCGTGTTGTAATCTCCTATCATTGTTGACAACCCAGAGTGAGCGTGTTCAAACCCTTTCATTGCTGATAAACCAGAGTGAGCGTGATGCAAACCAGTATCATTGTTGACAACCCAGACGGAGCGTGTTGCAAACCCCTATCATTGTTGACAACCCAGAGTGAGGGTGTTTGCAAAAAAAAAAAAAAAAACCCCCTTAATCATTGTTGACAACCCAAGTGAGCGTTGTTAGCAAACCCCAATCATTGTTGACAACCAAGATTGAGCGTGTTGCAACCTCTATCATGTGTTGAACAACCCAGATGAGCGTGTTGCAAACTCCCTATCATTGTTTGACAACCCAAGATGATGTGTGCAAACCCCTAACATTGTTGAATAACCCAGAGTGGCGGTTGCAAACCTCTATCATTGTTGACAACCAGAGTGAGCGTGTTGCAAACCTCTTATCATTGTTGACAAACCCAGAGTACGTGTGCAAACCTCTATCATTGTTGACCAACCCAGAGTGAGGGTGTTGCAAACCTCTACATGTTGAAACCCAGAATGAGCGTGTTTGCAAACCTCTTTCAATTGTTGACAACCCAGAGTGAGCGTGTTGGCAAACCTCTTATCATTGTTGACAACCCAGAGTGAGCCGTGTTTGCAAACCTCTATCATTGTTTACACGACAGAGGTGAGCGGTTGCAAACCTCTATCATTGTTGACAACCCAGATGAAGTCGTGTTTGCAAACCTCTATCATTGTTGACAACCCAGAGTGAGCGGTTGCAAACCTCTATCATTGTTGATAACCCAGATTGAGCGGTTGCAACCCCTAATCATTGTTGATAACCCAGATTGAGCGTGTTGCAAACCCCTATCATTGTTGATAACCCCAGAAGTGATCTGTTGCAAACTTCTATCACTGTTGATAAACCAGAAGTGAGCGTGTTGCAAACCTCTATCATTGTTTGAAAGACCCAGAATGACGTGATACCAACCCCAATGCATTGTCTATAACCCGAGTGAGCCTGGTTGCAAACCCTATCATTGGTTGATAACCAGAATGAGCGTTGCAAAAAACCCAATCAATTGTTGAAACCCAGATTGAGCTGTTGCAAACCCTGATCATTGTTGATAACCAAGAGTGAGCGTGTTGCAAACCTTCTGTCATTGTTGAACGAATCCAGAGGCAACTGAGTCTGTGTTGCAATACGCCTATCATTGCTGATAACCCAGAGTGAGCTGTTGCAAACCCCTACATTGTTGTAACCCAGAGTGAGCGTGTTGCAAAGCCTCTATTATTGTGAATAACCCAGAGTGAGCGTGTTGCAAACCCCTAAATTGTTGATAACCAAGTGAGGCGTGTTGCAAACGTATTTCATTGTTGGCAACCAGAGGCAACTGAGCGTGGTTTGCAATCCCCTATCATTGTTGATTAACCCAGAGTGGAGCGTGTTGCAAAAACCCCTATCATTGTTGATAACCCAGAATTGAGCGTGTTGCACACCTCTATCATTTTTGATAACGCCAGAGTGAGCGTGTTTGCAACCCGTATCATGTTGATAACCCAGATGAGCGTGTTGCCAAACCTCTTACATTGCTGATAACTCCAGAGTTGAGCGTGTTGCAAACCCACTATCATTGTTGACACCCAGAGAGAGCGTGTTGCAACCCCTATCATTGTTGATAACCCAGAGTGAGCGTGTTGCACAACCCTATCATTGTTGACAACCCAGGGTGAGCGTGTTGCAAACCTCTATCATTGTTGATTAAACCCAGAGAGACCGGTGTTGCAAACCCCTATCGTTGTTGACAACCCAGAGTGAGCGGTAGCAAACCCCTATCAATGTTCAATAACTACCCAGAGGGAGCGTGTTGCAAAACCCCTATCATGTTGACAACTCCTATGAGCGTGTTGCAAAAACCCCTATCACATTGTTGACAATAACCCAGAGAGACCGTGTTGCAAACCCTATCGTTGTTGACACCCGAGTGAGCGTGTACAAACCCTATCATTGTTCAAAACCCAGAGGGAGCGTGTTGCAAACCTCTATCATTGTTGACACCCCACATGAGCGTGTTGCAAACCTCTATCATTGTTGACAACCCAGAGTGAGCGTGTTGCAACCTCATATCATTTGTGACAAACCCAAGAGTGGCCGTTTGCAAACCTCTTTCATTGTTGACATACCCCAGAGTGGAGCGTGTTGCAAACCTCTATCATCGTTGACACACAACCCCAGAGTGAGCGTGTTTGCAAACCTTTATCATTGTTGACAAACCCAGAGTGAGCGTGTTGGCAAACCACTATCATTGTTACAACCCAGAGTGAGCGTGTTTGGCAAACCTCTATCATTGTTGATAGCCCAGATTGAGGTGTTGCAAACCCCTATCATTGGTGATAACCCAGAGTGAGCGTGTTTGCTAACCCTATCAATGTTGATACCCAGAGTGAGCGTGTTGCAAACTTCTATCATTGTTGATAACCCAGAATGGGAGTGTTGTAAACCCCAATCATTGTTGATGACCCACAGTGGAGCGTGTTGCAAACCCCTATCATTGTTGATAACCCAGAGTGAGCATGTTGCAAACGTCTGTCATTGTTGAAAACCCATAGGCAACGAGCGTGTTGCAAAACCCCTACATTGTTGATTAACCCAGAGTGAGCGTGTTGCAAATCCTCTATCCATTCTTGATAACCGGAAGTGAGGGTGTTGCACACCCCTATCATTGTTGATAACCCAGAGTGAGCGTGTTGCAAACGTCTGTCATTGTTGACAACCCAGAGGCAACTGAGCGTGTTGCAAACCCCTATCATTGTTGATAACCCAGAGTGAGCGTGTTGCAAACCCTATCATTGTTGTAACCCAGTGTAGCGTGTTGCAAACCTCTATCATTGTTGAAAACCGCAGAGTGAGCGGTTAGCATAACCCCTATCATTGTTGATAACCCAGAGTGGATGGAGCGTGTTGGCAAACCCTATCATTGTTGATAGAACCCAGAGTTAGCGTGTTACAAACCTGTATCATTGTTGATAACCCAGAAGAGCGTGTTACAAACCCGCTATCACATGTTGATAACCCAGCGTGGAGCGTATTACAAAACGTCTATCATTGTTTGATAACCAGGAGTGAGCGTTTACAAACCCCTATCATTTGTTGACCAACCCAGAGTGAGTCGTGTTACAAACCTCTATCATTGTTTGATCACCCAGAGTGAGCGTTGTTACATACGTCTAACTTGTTTGATAACCCAGAGTTGAGCGAGTTAACAAACCCCTATCATTCTTGACAACCCAGGAGTGATCGTGTTACAAACCTCTATCATTGTTGACAACCAGAGTGAGCGTGTACAAAACCCCTATCATTGTTGAAACGCAGAGTGAGCGTGTTACAGACCTCTAATCATTGTTGACAACCCAGATGAGCGTGTTTACAAACCACTATCATTGTTTGACAACCCAGAGTGAGCGTTGTTGCAAACCACTATCAATTGTTGATAACCCGAATGAGCGAGTGCAAACCCTATCATTGTTGATAACCCAAGTGAGCGTGTTGCAAACCTCTACATTTTTGATAACCCAGAGTAGCGTGTTACAGAACCTCTACGTTGTTATAACCCAGAGTGAGCTGTTGCAAACTTCCTTTCATTGTTGATAACCCGGAAGTGGCGCGGTTGCAACTTCTTCAATTGTTGAATAACCCAGATGAGCGTGTTGCAAACCCCTATCATTGTTGATAACCCAGATGAGCGTGTTGCAAACTACTTTCATTTTTGATAACCCAGATAGAGCGTGTTGAAACCCCTACATTGTTTTGATAACCCAGAGTGAGCGTGTTGCACCCTCAAGCTTGGGGTGGGATAACCCAGAGTGAGCGTGTACAAACCCCAATCTTTGTTGATAACCAGAGTGAGCGAGTGCAAACCCCTACAATTGTTTTGATAACCCAGAGTGAGCGTGATGCAAACGTCCTGTCATTGTGAAAAACAACCCAGCGGCAACTGAGAGGCGTGTTTGCAAAACCCCGATCAGTGTTGATAAACCAGAGTGGCGTGATGCAAACCCCTATCATTGTTAACCCAGAGTGAGCGTGGTTACAAACTTCTATCTTTTTGATAACCCAGAGTGAGCGTGTTGCAAACCCCTATCATTGATAACCCAGAGTTGAGCGTGTTACAAACCACTATCATTTTTGATAACCCAGAGTGAGCGTGTTGGCCAAACCTTCTATCGTTTTGATATAACCCAAGTGAGCGTGTTATCAAACCTCTATCGTTGTTGAGATAACCCAGAGTGAGCGTGTTACAAACCTCATCGTTGGTTGCAACCACCAGAGTGAGCGTGTTACAAACCCCTAAATCATTGTTTGACAACCTAGAGTGAGCGTGTTTACAAACGTCTATCATTGTTGACCAACCCAGAGTGAGCGTGTTGCAAACTCCCTATCAATTGTTGATAACCTAGAGGAGCGTGTTACAAACGTCAGATCCCTGTTGAAACCCAGAGTGAGCGTGTTGCAAACCTTTATCATTTGTTGACAATCCAAGTGAGCGTTGTTGCAGAACCTCTATCCATTGTTGACAACCAGAGTGAGTGTGTTGCAAACCTCTATCATTGTTGATAACCCAGATTAGAGTGTTGCAAACCCCTATCATTGTTGATAACCCAGAGTGAGCGTGTTGCCAAACTTCTATCATTGTTTGGATAACCCAAGTGATCGTGTTTGCAAACTCTATCATTTGTTGGATAAACCCAGAGTGAGTCGTGTTGTCAAACTTCTATCATTGTTGATACCAGAGTGAGCGTGTTGCAAACTCCCTATCAATGTTGAATAACCCAGAGTGAGCGTGTTGCAACCTCTATCATTGGTTGATAACCCAAGTGAGTGCGTGTTGCAAACCCCTATCATTGTTGATAAACCAGAGTGGCGTGGTTTGCAAAACTCTATGATTGTTTGATAACCCAGAGTGAGCGTGTTGCAAAACCCCAATCTTTGTTGATAACCAGAGTGAGCGTTTGCAAACCCTATCATTGTTATAACCGCAGAGGAGCGTGTTGCAAAAACCTCTATCATTGTTGATAACCCAAGTGAGCAGGTTTGCAAACCTCTATCATTGTATAACCGCAGAGTGAGCGGTGTTTTCAAACCCACTGTCAGTTGTTGATAACCCCAAGTGAGCGTGTTGCAAACCTCTATCATTGATTGAAAACCCAGAGTGAGCGTGTTGCAAACCCCTATCATAGTCGATAACCCAAAAGTGAGCGAGTTGCAAACCTCTGTCATTGTTGACAACCTGAGGCAACTGAGCCAAATGTTGCAAATCCCTATCATAGTTGATAACCCAGAGTGAGCGTGTTGCACACCCTATCATTGTTGATAACCCAGAGTGACGGTGGCTACAAACCTCTATCAATTGTTGATAACCCAGAGTGAGCGTGTGTTTGCAAACCTCTTATCCACTTTGTTTGATAACCCATAGTGAGCGTGTTGCAAACCTCTATCATTGTTGATATCCCAGATTGAGCGTGGTTTGCAAACCCCGTATCAATGTTGATAACCCAGATTAGCGTGTTACAAACCCCGATCATTGTTGATTACCCAGAGTGAGCGTGTTGCAAAAAAACCTCTATCATTGTTGATAACCCAGCGTGAGCGTGTTACAAACCCCTATCATGTTGATAACCCAGAGTGAGCTTGTTGCAAACCCTATCATTGTTGATAACCCAGAGTGAGCGTGTTACTAACCCCTATCTTTGTTGATAACCCTGAGTGAGCGTGTTTACAAACCTCTATCATTGTGTGATAACCCAGAGTGAGCGAGTTCAACTCTCATCATTGTTGATAACCCAGAGTGAGCTGTTACAAACCTCTATCATTGTTGATAACCCAGAGTGAGCGTGTTGCAAACCCCTATCATTGTTTGACAACCCAAGTGAGCGTGTTGCAAACGCCCTAGTCATTGTTGACAACCCAGAGTGAGTGCGTGTTTCAAAACCCCTATCATTGTTGATAACCCAGAATGAGCGTGTTTCAAACCCCTATCATTGTTGATAACCCAGAGTGAGCCGTGTTGCAAACCCATCATTCGTTGATAAAACCAGAGTGAGCGTGGTGCACAACCTCTATCATTGTTGATAACCCAGAGGCAACAGAGTCAGCAACAACTCTGTGCTCATTCACTTTAAGTCCGTCACAGAACTAGCCATGTTGAGTGTTTCAAATGAATAATTCATAACAATAAGTAATTTTCGGAGAACAAAAAAACAATAAAAAAAACTAACTGCCAACATTCCTCTTGATGACAGCAAAAACATAAAAATTACAATAAAAAAAAAATAAAGCTTAGAAATTATGAATAGAATAAGCTGATTGCATCAACAAGTGCCAGAATTTTTCACTAGATTTTGGTAAGAAAACGAAAATTCCAAAAGTTTTTCAACTCAATTTTATGATCCTTAAATACTGCATTTCAGGCCCCATAAAAAACGCCCGTGCCTGTGGTTGTTAAGTCGGAGTCAGAAACCAGGTGGAGTGCAAGGACAGAAGAAGTGAAGTCTGTCAGCAAGTACCTTGAAGACATTCTTCAAGTTCTCCAGACATGACAGACACTGAAAACTAGACCAGTGAAACAAGAAGTGAAGCAAGGCAGCTGTATAACCAGACGCTGAGTTACCACTCTCTGACTTTGTTAGGATTCTGGAACAAAGTGCTTATTCACATTGACCGTATTCAAGAGTCTGCAGGACACTAGCATAAACCTTTACCATCCTGCCTGGATTTGAAAGCCCTCCGAGATCATTTTGATGTTGTGGTATAGTTACCTAAAAAAATGGGTTTCAGATGTTTGGATAGGGGGCGCAATTTCAGTGATTGCCATAGGCGCTTTTTTCCGTAGATACGCCCCTGGTGCTAAGGACACAACCCTGAGGGACACAGATGGAGCACCTAAGATATGCGGATAATATGATTTACAATTACTGTGGCAACTTCAACAAGGTCTGCAATGCTTACACCAGCTTCCCTAACAACGAGAACTGGCGCTTTGCAGTACCTGCCACTCAGATACAGTAAATTTTCCAAAATTCTCTCACAGAAGTGGAAGTGACTTGCCCTGGGTACTTACCATCCTGTCCTGGGTAACTTACCATCCTGTCCTGGGTAACTTACCATCCTGTTCGGATAACTTACCATCCTGTCCTGGATAACTTACCATCCTGTCCTGGGTAACTTACCATCTGTCCTGGGTAACTTACCATCCTGCCTGGTAACTTACCATCCTGTCCTGGAGTTAACTTAATCCTGTCCTGGATACTACCATCCTGTCCTGGTAACTGTACCATCATGTCTGGATAACTTACCATTCCTGCCCGGCTGGTAACTTACCATCCTGCCCGGATAACTTATCATCCTGCCTGGGAGTTTACCTGGTGAAGAGAGTTCCGGGGGTCAACGCCCCTGCGGGCGGTCTGTGACAGTCTCATGGTGAATCTAGAGCCTTGATCAACCAGCTGTTATGGGCATGGTGCACGCAATCCAACGTACGAGCCACCACCCTGCTTGGTCAGGTACCGAATTTAGGTGCTTGTCCAGTGCCGCTTGAAGACAGTGCCCAGGGTCTATTGTAATCCCCCCTTTTGTATCGGGGGGGAGGAGTTACAGTCTCGGGGGCCCTGACACTTATTGTATTGTCTCTTAACGTGCTAGTGACACCAATGCTTTTCATTGGGGGGATGTTGCATCATATGCCGAGTGGTGACGTGTACTTAGCTCAGTGGTGACGTGTACTTAGCTCAGTGGTGACGTGTACTTAGCTCTGTGAAGACCTGTTTGCGCGCTCTCTACAAATTGAAGCAAGATGCCCTCCAACGAGCAACTTTACCAACAGCTTAAGGAAGAATTCAGGATGGCGAAGATGGAGATTCGGCGACTGACTGAGGAGAACAAGAAGATTCGTAGTAGTCCTCCTGTTTTGAGTCCTCAGGTCAAGAAAGGAAACTGGTCGGTGGCTGGACAGCAGGGAACGAAGTTGACGATCAAGAAGACGAATGGAAAGGTGGAAACGATGAAGAACAAAGAGACTGCTGTGGAAACTGTTGTGGAAACATCTAATACATTCTCAGTGCTACCCGACGAATGTGAGTCGACTACTGGGAACGTCACGACGAACGACATCAAGGAAGGTAAGAATATTGTTGTTGGTGGGGATAGCCAAGTTAGGTATATGGATAGGCGTTCTGCTTGAAGGACAGGAGTAGGAGACAGAGAGTTTGCTTTCCTGGGGCTGGGATGGAGGATATTGTTAGCCGTCAGGATGACATCATGAGAGGTAATGGGAGCAATCCTATTATCTGTCTCAGTGCTGGAGGCAACGATGTTGGCAGAGGTAGGAGTGAAGACCTGATTAGCAGGTATAGGTCAGCAATGAAAATAATTAGGAGGAAGGGTGGGAACCCTGTCATATGTGGTATTTTGCCAAGGAGAGGAGTTGGAAATGAATGGTTGTCCAGGGCAATTGGTGTCAATTGCTGGCTGGACAAATACTGTAAGGAAAATGCGGTAACATTCATTGACAACTGGGACCTCTTCTATTTCAGAAATGACATGTATGCCAGGGATGGGGTTCACTTATCTAGGTCTGGGGTGGGAGCACTGGCAACTGCAGTGGAGGGAGCTGTTAGGACTTTAAAAATAGGAATAGTTGTGGTATGGGTTTTGGCAGGAAACAGTGAAAATCCCAGTGGGAGTAATTTATGAGTTCTAGGGGAACTAGTAATAAGGCAGAACGAGGGGAGATATTGAAAAGCCAGTGACATTGGGTGATAAGGACAGTAATAGGTTTAGTAGAAAAACAGAATGAGCAGGAAGGGTAAAGAGAAAGGAGAGTCTTCAATGTTTATTATGCTATTGCCGTAGT
>NC_069413.1:29146639-29177759 GCF_026875155.1 Cherax quadricarinatus
CCCAGAGGCCACAGGCAGCAACAACTCTGTGCTCTTCACTTTAGTCGTCACAGAACTTGCCATGTTGAGTGTTTCAAATGAAATAATCATAACAATAGTAATTTTTGGAGTACAAAAAAAACAATAAAAACACTAACTGCCAACATGTCCTCTTGATGACAGCAAAAACATAAAAATTACATTAAAAAATAAAGCTTAGAAATATGATAGAAATAAGCTGATTGCATCAACAAGTTGCCAGAATTTTGCACTAGATTTTGGTAAGAAAACGTAAAATTCCAAAAGTTTTCAACTTCAATTTTATGATCCCTAAATAACTTGCATTCAGCCCCTAAAAAACGCCGTGCCTGTGGTTGTTAAGTCGGAGTCAGAAACCAGGTGGAGTGCAAGGACAGAAGAAGTGAAGTCTGTCAGCAAGTACCTTGAAGACATTCTTCAAGTTCTCCAGACATGACAGACACTGAAAACGAGACCAGTGAAACAAGAAGTGAAGCAAGGCAGCTGTATAACCAGACGCTGAGTTACCACTCTCTGACTTTGTTAGGATTCTGGAACAAAGTGCTTATTCACATTGACCGTATTCAAGAGTCTGCAGGACACTAGCATAAACCTTTACCATCCTGCCCTGGATTTGAAAGCCCTCCGAGATCATTTTGATGTTGTGGTATAGTTACCTAAAAAAATGCGTTTCAGATGTTTGGATAGGGGGCGCAATTTCAGTGATGCCATAGGCGCTATTTTCCGTAGATACGCCCCTGGTGCTAAGGACACAACCCTGAGGGACACAGATGGAGCACCTAAGATATGCGGATAAAATGATTTACAATTACTGTGGCAACTTCAACAAGGTCTGCAATGCTTACACCAGCTTCCCTAACAACGAGAACTGGCGCTTTGCAGTACCTGCCACTCAGATACAGTAAATTTTCCAAAATTCTCTCACAGAAGTGGAAGTGACTTGCCCTGGGTAACTTACCATCCTGTCCTGGGTAACTTACCATCCTGTCCTGGGTAACTTACCATCCTGTATTGGGTAACTTACCATCCTGTCCTGGATAACTTACCATCCTGTCCTGGGTAACTTACCATCCTGTCCTGGGTAACTTACCATCCTGGCCTGGGTAACTTACCATCCTGTCCTGGATAACTTACCACCCTGTCCGGGAAAAATTACCACCCCTGCCGGGTAAACTTACCATCGTCCTGGATAACTTACCATCCTGCCTGGGTAATTTCCCATCCTCCCGGAAAACTTATCATCCTGCCCGGGGGAAGTTTCCTGGAGGAGTTCCGGGGGTAAACGCCCCTGCGGCCGGTCTGTGCCCGGGCCCATGGGGGTCAGAGCCTGATCAAACCGGGTTTTTTTCTGCTGGCTGCAGAAATCCAACGTACGACCCACACCCGGCTGGCGGGGTACCGAATTTAGGTGCTTGTCCAGTGCCGCTTAAAAAGACAGCCAGGGGTCTTTTGGGAAATCCCCCAACACCCCCCCCCCACCCCCCCCCCCCCTTATTTTTTGCCCCTCTTAATGCTAGTGACCCAAATGTTTTCATTGGGGGGATGTTGCATCTTGCCGAGTGGTGACGTTACTTAGCTCAGTGGTGAGTGTACTTAGCTCAGGGGAGGACTTAGCTTGTGAAGACCTGTTTGCGCGTCTCTACAAATTTAAACAAGATGCCCTCCAAGGGCAATTTCCCAACAGCTTTAAGGAAGAATTCAGGATCGAAGATGGAGATTGGGCGATGACTGAGGAGAAAAAGAAGATTCGTGTATCCTCCTGTTTTGAGTCCTCAGGTCAAGAAAGGGAAACTGGTCGGTGGTGGAAGCAGGGAACGAAGTTGACGATCAAGAAGACGAAGGGAAAAGGGTGGAAACGTGAAGAAAAAGAGATGCTGTGGAAACTGTTGTGGAAACATCTAATTCTCCTGCTCCCCGACAATGTAGTGCTAGGGGAACGTCACGACAACGACCAAGGAAGGAAAATATTTTTTGTTTGGGGATACCAATTAGGTTTTGGATAGGGCGTTCTGCTTGAAGGACAGGGTGGGGGACAGAGAGTTTGCTTTCCTGGGGCGGGGATGGGGGTATTGTTACCCGTAGGATGACATCAGGGGTAATGGAGCAATCCTATTATCTGTTCAGGCGGGGGCAAAAGATGTT
This sequence comes from Cherax quadricarinatus, assembly GCF_026875155.1. Classification (NCBI taxonomy): domain Eukaryota; kingdom Metazoa; phylum Arthropoda; class Malacostraca; order Decapoda; family Parastacidae; genus Cherax; species Cherax quadricarinatus. The sequence continues at coordinate 29,148,800 of NC_069413.1, forward strand.
GGGAAGGTAGGAGTGAAGACCTGATTAGCAGGGATGGTCACAAAAGAAAAATTAGGAGGAAGGGGGGGGGAACCCCGCAATGTGGGGATTTTTTCCCAAGGAGAGGATTGGAAATGAAAGGTTGTCCGGGGGAATTGGTGCAATTTCTGGTGGACAAATATGGTAAGGAAAATGCCGGTAAATTTTTTGACAACTGGGACCTTTTCTATTTCAGAAATGCATGATCCAGGGTGGGGTTCACTTTTTCAGGTCTGGGGTGGGGGAGCACTGGAACTGCAGTGGAGGGAGTGTTAGGGCTTTTTAAAATAGGAAAGTTAGTGGATGGTTTTTCAGGAAAACAGGAAAAATCCCAGTGTAGAAAATTATGAGTTCTAGGGGGAAATAGTAATAAGCAGAACGAGGTAGAATTAAAACCCGTGACATTGGGTGATAAGGACAGTAATAGGTTTAGTAGAAAAACAGAAATGAGCAGGAAGGGTAAAGAGAAAGGAGAGTCTTCCAATGTTTATTATGCTAATTGCCGTAGTGCTAGGAATAAGATGGACGAGTTGAGATTAGTTGCTAGTGCAGGTAACATTGATGTATTTGCCTTAACTGAGACGTGGTTTATTTCAAAAAGTCGGGACATGCCTGCAGAATGTCACATTCAGGGTTTTAAATTGTTCAAGTAGATAGAAGTATCGGGAAGGGGGGGTGGGGTGGCATTGTATGTCCGAGATCGCTTGAACTGTTGCATAAAAACAGGTATTAAGTCTGAAGTCACACATACAGAGTCTGTTTGGATACAATTTTCAGAGGGGCATGAAAAACTGATTTTAGGAGTGATATACCGTCCCCCAAACTTAGATAGGGACCAGGGGAGACTACTATGGGAGGAAATTGTTAAGGCCACAAGGCACGATAATGTAGTAATTCTAGGAGACTTTAACTTTAGTCATATTGATTGGAATTTGTTGACTGGGAATTTAGAATCATACGACTTCTTAGAATTAGTTCAGGATTATTTTTTGAAGCAGTTTGTGACAGAACCTACAAGGGGTAATAACCTGCTTGACTTAGTTCTGGCAAACAATGAATCCCTTGTCAATAATTTAGAAATTTCAGAGGAACTGGGTGCTAGCGACCACAAATCAATTACATTTAGCATTGAATGGAAGTACGATAGTAGCGATAACTCAGTAACAGTCCCAGATTTTCGCTTAGCAGATTACGATGGGCTTAGAGAACACTTATCATCTGTTGACAGGGGTAACGAAGAGAGCTATCAATATGACAGTTTTCTGAACACTGTGCATGCTGCTCAAAGAACGTTTGTCGTATATAAAGAAATTAGATCAAATAGAAATGACCCAAAATGGATGAATAATAGGCTCAAATATCTACTAGGGCATAAGAAGGGAATTTATAGGCGTATCAAAAGAGGTGAGGGTCATCTTATGAATCAGTATATTGACATTAAGAGGGACATTAAAAAGGGGATAAGAAAAGCTAAAAGGGACTATGAAATTAAAGTTGCTAGGGATTCTAAAACTAACCCAAAAAGTTTTTTTCCAGGTCTATAGAACAAAAGTTAGAGATAAGATAGGTTCCCTTAAAAATAACTATGGGCATCTTACTGACAAAGAGAATGAAATGTGCTCGATTTTAAATAATTATTTTCTCTCAGTTTTTACACAGGAAGACACTAACAATATTCCAGTAATTAATTTTTATAGTTGGCTAGAAGAAGATAAATTATGTAACAGCACAGTCACTAGTGAAATAGTTGTGAAGCAGATAGACAGACTGAAGCAAAATAAGTCGCCGGGTCCTGATGAGGTTTTTTCAAGGGTTCTTAAGGAATGCAAAATGGAACTCTGTGAACCATTAACTAATATTTTTAATTTATCTCTTTCAAACAGGTGTAGTGTCTGATATGTGGAAGATGGCTAATGTAATTCCTATTTTTAAAACAGGTGACAAGTCGTTACCGTCAAATTACCGCCCAATAAGCCTGACCTCAATTGTAGGCAAATTACTAGAGTCAATTATAGCTGAGATTATAAGAAGCCATCTCGATAAGCATAGCTTGATTAAGGATACTCAGCATGGATTCACAAGAGGCCAGTCTTGTCTAACTAATTTATTAACTTTCTTCAGTAAAGCTTTTGAGGCTGTTGACCACGATAATGAATTTGATATTATTTACTTAGATTTTAGTAAGGCTTTTGATAGAGTTCCGCACCATAGACTGTTAAAGAAAGTGGCAGCTCATGGCATTGGGGAAAAGTGCTCTCGTGGATCGAGTCATGGCTCACTGACAGGAAGCAGAGAGTGTCCATAAATGGGGTTAAATCCGAGTGGGGATCTGTAACAAGTGGCGTTCCACAGGGATCAGTCTTGGGCCCGTTTTTGTTTATAATATATATCAATGATCTTGATGAGGGAATTACTAGTGATATGAGCAAATTCGCCGATGACACAAAGATAGGTAGGATAATTGATTTAAACGTAGATGTTATGGAACTTCAGGAGGATTTAAACAAACTCTATTCTTGGTCAGAAAAGTGGCAGATGCAGTTCAATGAAGATAAATGCAAGGTTCTGAAGCTCGGGAGTGCCCATAACCCTAGTACTTATAAGTTAAATAATGTAGAACTTAGCCATACAGATTGCGAAAAAAATTTGGGGGTTATGGTGAGCAGCAACCTTAAACCAAGACAGCAAAGCCTAAGCGTACGTAATAAGGCAAATAGATTACTGGGATTTATATCAAGAAGTGTAAGCAACAGAAGACCAGAGGTCATACTGCAGCTTTATACATCATTAGTAAGGCCTCACCTAGATTATGCAGCTCAATTCTGGTCTCCATATTACAGAATGGACATAAATTCGTTAGAAAACATTCAGCGTAGGATGACTAAATTAATACATAGCATTAGAAATCTTCCTTATGAAGAAAGATTGAAGACTCTTAAGTTACATTCACTTGTTAGACGAAGAATGAGGGAGACCTGATCGAAGTGTATAAGTGGAAGATAGGTATTAATAAAGGGATATTAATAAGGTCTTGAGGATATCTCTCCAAGAGAGAACCCGCAGTAATGGATTTAAATTAGATAAGTTTAGATTTAGAAAGGACATAGGAAAGTATTGGTTTGGAAAAAGGGAGTTGATGAGTGGGAACAGTCTACTTAGTTGGGTTATTGAGGTTGGGTTTTGGGGTTTAAGTTTCAAATTTGGGTTTGGGATAGAAACTTTGAGTGGGGGGGGTTTTGGATTTTTGAGTGGGATTTTTCACATAGGAGCTTATTTCTTGGTGGCTTTGAAAAGAGGGGGGGGTTTGGGCAAGTTTTGTTAGGGGGGATGAATTGTAAAGGACGCCTAGTAGGGGGCCAAAGGCCCCCTGCATGTTCCTCCTTTTCTTGTTTTTTTAAGTTCTTTTTGTCTTTTTCTTTCTTTTTGAGTGATTTTGGGTTTTCCCAATTTGGTATTTATTTCCCTCTAGGATTTTAAAAGGTGTATATAATAAATTTTACCTCCTGCCTGCTTTTCCCGGGGTACAAGTTCGGGAAAACTTAAAAGGGGCCCCCGGGAACTGGGGGGTTTTTTAAATCTCCCGTTATGGGGCCCCGGGTGAAGGTTCTCTGTACATTTTCAAAGGTCAGCATTTCCCCCTGCCTTGAAAGGGGGCTGTTAGGAAAAAGAAAATTTTCCCCCAAGCCTAGAAAAAAACCAAGCGACCGGAAGAGTGTCCTCTTTGGGTTTGGCACCCCTATTTTTTAAAGGGTTTTCCTTTATCCATTCTGCCCTTTTTTTCTAGCAGATGCATTGTTTAAAATTTGTTAGGGTTTTTTTAAGGTGAGATCCTCCGAATAAATTCACTCCCGGTCTTTGACGGGGGTTTTTCGCTCTTTTTTTGGGGAAAGGGAAATTTTTTTTTTTGTCCCAAAAGAAGCAAAATAAAGGGGGAAACACTGCGGGAGGCCTGGGGCCCCTTTACTGGGCAGGCCCTTTACAATTTTTCCCCACAACAAAAAAATTTGGTCCCAAACCCCAATTTTAAATTTCCCAACCCAAAAAAAAAAAGGGCTCTGATGTGAAAGCCCCATAAAACCCCAAACCCCCCCCAACTCTTTGTACTTATCCAACCTATTTTTGAAACCCCCAAAGTCCCTCCTCAAAAAACCCCAAAAACTAGGTAGACTTTTCCCGTCACAACTACCCTATTTCCAAACCCAATATTTTCCCTATGCCCCTTTTTTAAATCTAAACTTATCTAATTTAAATCCTTTAACTGGGGGTTTCCCTCTCTTGGAGAGAAAATCCTAAAGACCTTTTTAAATTTTTCCCCTTTATTAATACCAAACCTTCCCCCTTTTAAAACCTTCAAATCAGGTCTCCCCTAAATTCTTGGGAAAACAAGTAAATTTTAACAAAGAGTCTTCAATCTTTCTTCAAAAGGGAAGATTTCTAATGCTATGTTTTAAAATTTAGTATCCAAACGCGGGAATGTTTTTTAAAAAAATTTATTTTCCTTTCAATTTTTTGGAAACCGAACTGAGCTCCCATAATTTTGGTGGGGCCCTTACTAATGATGTATAAAGCGTATGCCCTCTGGCTTCTGTTGCTTCACTTCTTGAATAAAACCCCTTAATCTATTTCCCTTTAAATTATGACCAAAGGCTTTGGGTTTTTTGGGTTTTAAAGGTTGTTTGTCACCATAAACCCCCAAAGCCCTTTTTCGCCAATCTGAATGGCTTTTTTTCTACATTATTTAACTTATAATACTGGGGGTTTTTAAATGGGCACCCCCCAATTTCAAACCTTGCATTTATCTACATTGAACTGCATCCCCATTTTTCCCAAAATAAAAATTGATTTTTTTTAAAAATCCCCTAATTTCCAAAAACCCATTTACTTTGAATCAATTATCCACCTACTTTGTTTTCAGGGGCGAAATTTTGCTCATAAAAATAGTAATTCCTCATAAAGATCATTGTATTTTTTATAAACAACAAGGGCCCCCAAACTGATCCCTGTGGAAGCCACTTGTTACAGACCCCACTGGAAATTTAACCCCATTTATGGCCCACTCCTGTTTTCCTGCTGTGAGCCCATAAAATTCGATCCACGAAAGCATTTTTTCCCCCCATCCCATGAGCTGCCCTTTTTTTTTAAACATTCTATGGTGCGGAACTCATCAAAACCCTTTACTAAAATCTAAGTAAATTTTTTTAAAATTCTTTATCTGGTAAACACCCCAAAAAGTTTTAACTGAAAAAATGTTAAAAATTTATTAGACAAGACCGGCCTCTTGTAAACCATGCGGGTTTATCATTATAAAGTATGCTTATCGAGAGGGCCCTTCTTTTTAATCCGGGGCTTTTAATTTTAAACTCTAAAATTTTTGCCTAAAATTTGGGGTTTCAGGCTTTTTGGTCGGTAATTTGCCCCGGTAACGACTTTTTCCCCTTGTTTTAAAAATAGGAATTACATTAGCCATCTTCCCCATTTTAAAAAAAAAACCAAAAAAACCCTTTTTGAAAGATTAAATTAAAAAAAATTTTAATGGTTCACAGAGTTCCATTTTGCATTCCTTAAAAAACCCTTGAAAAAAACCCCATCAGGAACCCCGACTTATTTTGCCCTTCCCGTCTGTCTATCTGCTTCACAACCCTTTCACTAGTACTTTTCTGTTACATAAATTTTTCTTTTTCTAGCCAACTATAAAAATTTAAAACGGAATATTTTTAAATGGGCTTCCTGTGTAAAAACTGAGAGAAAAAATTAAATTTTAAAAACGAGCAATTTTATTTCTTTGTCCCTAAGGGGGCCCCTGTTAAATTTTTTAAGGGGGCCTATCTTATCTTAACTTTTGGGTTTTAAAGACCTGGAAAAAAAAAATTTTTTGGGTTAGTTTTTTGAATCCCAAACAAAATTTAATTTTTATAGTCCCCTTTTAAACTTTTCTTATCCCCCCTTTTTTAAAGTCCCCCTTAATTTTCAATTTTACTGATTTTATAAATGACCCTTTACCTCTTTTTATACGCCTAAAATTCCCCTTTTTTAAAGCCCCAAATAGATATTTGAGCCAAATTTTTCATCCCTTTTGGGGGAAATTTTTATTTGATCTAATTTTTTTATATTTGGGTAAAAAAGCTCTTTGAGCAGCATGTAAAGTGTTTAGAAAACTGTCATAATTTAAAAGCTCTCCCTTTGTTAAACCCCCGTCAAAGATGATAAAATGTTCTCTAAGCCCCAAAAAAGTTAAATTGCTAAACGAAAAAAATTGGGGCTGTTACTGAGTTAAACCCCTACTACGTAACCATTCCAATGCTAAAAATTTAAATTTATTTGGGGGGTCGTTTGCACCCAGTTTTCCCCTGAAATTTCTAAATTATTAACAAAGGGGTTCATTGTTTGCCATAAATAAGTCAAGCAGGGTTTTTTCCCCTTTTAGGTTCTGTCACAAATGCTTCAAAAAAAACAAAACCTGAACTTTCTTCAAGAATTGAAAGATTCTAAAATTTCCCCCCAAAAAATTTCCCAAACAAAATGACCCAAAAATTAAAAGTTTCCCTAGAATTTTCTACTATTTGCCTTTTGGCCTTTAAAAATTTCCTCCCATAGTAGTATCCCCCTTGGTTTCCCCATCTAAGTTTTTGGGGGGCGGTATATCACTCCTAAAATCAATTTTTCAAAGCCCCCTGAAAATTTTACCAAAAAGATTGTATGTGTTTTTCTTCAGACTTAATACCCGGTTTTTTTTGCAACGTTCAAACGATCTCGGGCATACAATTGCACCCCCCCCCCCCCTTCCCGAAAAACTTCTATCTACTTGGAAACCAAATTTTAAAAACCCTGAATATGAGCATTCCCCAGGGATATCCCCAACCTTTTTTTTAATTAAACCCCGTTTTCAGTTAAAGGGGAAATACACAATGTTTCCTGCACTAGCAAAATAATTCAACTCGGGCCATCTTAAAATTCCCTAGCACTTGGCAATTGATAAAAAATCTGGAAAAACTCTCCTTTTCTTTTTTACCCTTTCCCGGGTCATTTCTGTTTTTCTACTAAACCCATTACTGTTTCCCTTTTCACCCCCAAAGTCCTGGGGTTTTCAAAAATCTACCTCTTCTGCTTATTTTCTATTCCCCCAGAAAATCAAAAATTAAACACTGGGCTTTTAAAAGGGTTTTTTTCCAAAAACCCCTACCACTAAATTTTTTCCTAGTTTAAAGTCCCAAACCCGGCCCCCCCTCCCTGCAAATTTTCCGTGCTACCACCCCAGACCTAGATAAATGAACCCCACCCTGGCATACATTCATTCCTGCCATAGGAAAAAGGTCCCAGTTTGTCAAGAAAAGTTACCGCATTTTTTCCCTTTCAGGGGTTTGTCCAGCCCCCAATTGGGCACCAAATTGCCCTGAACAAACCAATTTTTTTTCCAATCCTCTTTCCCTTGGGAAAAAAACCCCAATGGCAGGGGTTTCCCCCCCTTAAATCCTAATTATTTTTATTGCTTGGCCCCCTACCTGCTAATCAGGGCTTCATCCTACCCTGCCCAAAATCGTTCCTCCAGCACTGAGACAGATAATAGGATTGCTCCCATTACCTCTCATGATGTCATCCAGACGGCTAACAATATCTCCATCCCAGCCCAGGAAAGCAAACTCTGTCTCCTACTCCTGTCCTTCAAGCAGAACGCCCTATCCATATACCTATCTTGGCTATCCCCAACAACAACAATATTCTTACCTTCCTTGATGTCGTTCGTCGTGACGTTCCCAGTAGTCGACTCACATTCGTCGGGTAGAACTGAGAATGTATTAGATGTTTCCACAACAGTTTCCACGGCAGTCTCTTTCTTCTTCATCGTTTCTACCTTTCCATTCGTCTTCTTGATCGTCAACTTCGTTCCCTGCTGTCCAGCCACTGACCAGTTTCCCTTTTTGACCTGAGGACTCAAAACAGGAGGACTACTACGAATCTTCTTTTCCTCGGTCAGTCGCCGAATCTCCATCTTCGCCATCCTCAATTCTTCCTTAAGCTGTTGGTAAAGCTGCTCGATGGAGGGCATCTTGCTTCAATTCGTAGAGAGCGCGCAAACACGTCTTCACAGAGCTAAGTACACGTCACCACTGCGCAAAAGCCAACTCAATCAGGAGCGACTGTGCAGCACGTCCGCACGGCCCAATAGCGATGCGAACTGATGAAGTTTTAATTTCCTCGTGTTAACCATATCGGAGTAATTGAAATTTCTCATCGTTGAACTTCATATTGTTTTCTGCAGACCACTGAAAGATTTGGTTGATGTCCGCCTGGAGCCTTGCAGTGTCTGCAATGGAAGACATTGTCATGCAGATTCGGGTGTCATCTGCAAAGGAAGACACGGTGCTGTGGCTGACATCCTTGTCTATGTCAGAAATGAGGATGAGAAACAAGAAGGGAGCGAGTACTGTGCCTTGTGGAACAGAGCTTTTCACCGTAGCTGCCTCAGACTTTACTCTGTTGACTACTACTCTTTGTGTTCTGTTTGTGAGGAAATTATAGATCCATCTCCCAACTTTTTCCTGTTATTCCTTTAGCACGCATTTTGTGCGCTATTACGCCATGGTCACACTTGTCGAAGGCTTTTGCAAAGTCTGTATATATTACATCTCCATTCTTTTTGTCTTCTAGTGCATCTAGGACCTTGTCGTAGTGATCCAGTAGCTGAGACAGACAGGAGCGACCTGCTCTAAACCCATATTGCCCTGGGTTGTGTAATTGATGGGTATCTAGATGGGTGGCGATCTTGCTTCTTAGGACCCTTTCAAAGATTTTTATGATATGGGATGTTAGTGCTATCGGACTGTAGTTCCAAGCTATTGCTTTACTGCCCCCTTTGTGGAGTGGGGCTATGTCTGTTGTTTTTAGTAACTGTGGGACGACCCCCATGTCCATGAGCCCTCTCCATAGGATGATAAAAGCTCGTGATAGGGGCTTCTTGCAGTTCTTGATGAACACGGAGTTCCATGAGTCTGGCCCTGAGGCAGAGTGCATGGGCATGTCATTTATCACCTGTCGAAGTCATTTGGCGTCAGGATAACATCAGATAGGCTTGTGTTAACCAAATTCTGTGGCTCTTCTCATAAAAAATTCATTTTGATCTTCGACTCTCAGTCTGGTTAGCGGCTTGCTAAAAACTGAGTCATATTGGGACTTGAGTAGCTCACTCATTTCCTTGCTGTCATCTGTGTAGGACCCATCTTGTTTAAGTAGGGGCCCAATACTGGATGTTGTTCTCGACTTTGGTTTGGCATAAGAAAAGAAATACTTTGGGTTTCTTTCGATTTCATTTATGGCTTTTAGTTCTTCCCGCGATTCCTGGGCAACTTACCATCCTGCCCAAGATAACTTACCATCCTGCCCTGGGTAACTTACCATCCTGCCCTGGGTAACTTACCACCTGCCCTGGGTAACTTACCATCCTGCCCTGGGTAACTTACCATCCTGCCTCGGGTAACTTACCATCCTGCCCTGGGTAACTTACCATCCTGCCTCGGGTAACTTACCATCCAGCCCTGGGTAACTTACCATCCTGCCTCGGGTAACTTACCATCCAGCCCTGGGTAACTTACCATCCTGCCCTGGATAACTTACCATCCTGCCCTGGGTAACTTACCATCCAGCCCTGGGTAACTTACCATCCTGCCCTGGGTAACTTACCATCCTGCCCTGGGTAACTTACCATCCTGCCCTGGGTAGAGGTACAGTAGTATCAACCACCAGGAAGATGCTCTGGTTTTGGCAGTGAAGGCTGGCCAGGTTAACTGTCTCACCCTTGGATATCTGCGCCTGTGATGCGTACAACCTGTGAACACCAGGGATAACTGTGAACACCAGGGATAACTGTGAACACCAGGGATAACTGTGAACACCAGGGATAACTGTGAACACCAGGGATAACTGTGAACACCAGGAATAACTGTGAACACCAGGAATAACTGTGAACACCAGGGATAACTGTGAACACCAGGGATAACTGTGAACACCAGAGATAACTGTGAACACCAGGGATAACTGTGAACACCAGGGATAACTGTGAACACCAGTGATAACTGTGAACACAAGGGATAACTGTGAACACCAGGAATAACTGTGAACACCAGGAATAACTGTGAACACCAGGGATAACTGTGAACACCAGGGATAACTGTGAACACCTGGGATAACTGTGAACACCAGGGATAACTGTGAACACCAGGGATAACTGTGAACACCAGGGATAACTGTGAACACCAGGGATAACTGTAAACACCAGGAATAACTGTGAACACCAGGAATAACTGTGAACACCAGGGATAACTGTGAACACCAGAGATAACTGTGAACACCAGGGATAACTGTGAACACCAGGGATAACTGTGAACACCAGGGATAACTGTGAACACCAGGAATAACTGTGAACACCAGGAATAACTGTGAACACCAGGGATAACTGTGACACAGGGATAACTGTGAACACCAGGAATAACTGTGAACACCAGGAATAACTGAGAACACCAGGGATAACTGTGAAAACCAGGGATAACTGTGAACACCAGAGATAACTGTGAACACCAGGGATAACTGTGAACACCACGGATAACTGTGAACACCAGGAATAACTGTGAAAACTAGGGATAACTGTGAACACCAGGGATAACTGTGAACATCAGGGATAACTGTGAACAAGAGCGATAACTGTGAACACCAGGGATAACTGTGAACACTAGGAAAACTGTGAACACTAGGGAAAACTGTGAACACCAGGGATAACTGTGAACACCAGGGATAACTGTGAACGCGAGATAACTGTGAACACCAGGGATAACTGTGAACACTAGGGATAACTGTGAACACCAGGGATAACAGTGAACACCATGGATAACTGTGAACACCAGGGACAACTGTGAACACTAGGGATAACTGTGAACACCAGGGATAACTGTGAACACCAGGGATAAATGTGAACACCAGGGATAACTGTGAACACCAGGGAAATGTGAACACAATGGATAACTGTGAACACCAGGGATAACTGTGAACACTAGGGATAACTGTGAACACCAGGGATAATTGTGAACACCAGGGATAACTGTGAACACCAGGGATAACTGTGAACACCAGGAATAACTGTTAACACCAGGGATAACTGTGACCATGGATAACTGTGAGCACCAGGGATAACTGTGAACACCAGGGATAACTGTGAACACTAGGGATAACTGTGAACACCAGGGATAACTGTGAACACCATGGACAACTGTGAACACCAGGGACAACTGTGAACACTATTGATAACTGTTAACACCAGGGATAACTGTGAACAGCAGACATAACTGTGAACACCAGGGATAACTGTGAACACCAGGAATAACTGTGAACACTAGGAATAACTGTGAACACCAGGGATAAGTGTGAACACCAGGGAACTGTGAGCACAATGGATAACTGTGAACACCAGGGATAATTGTGAACACTAGGGATAACTGTGAACACCAGGGATAACTGTGAACACCAGGTATAACTGTGAACACCAGGGATAACTGTGAACACCAGGAATAACTGTGAACAGGGATAACTGTGAGCACCAGGGATAACTGTGAACACCAGGGATAACTGTGAACACTAGGGATAACTGTGAACACCAGGGAAAACTGTGAATACCAGGGATAACTGTGAACACCATGGATAACTGTGAACACCAGGGACAACTGTGAACACTAGGGATAACTGTGAACACCAGGGATAACTATTAACACCAGGGATAACTGTAAACACCAGGGATAACTGTGAACACCAGGAATAACTGTGAACACCAGGGATAACTGTGAACACCAGGAATAACTGTGAACACCAGGGATAACTGTGAACACTAGGGATAGCTGTGAACACCAGGGATAACTGTGAACACCAGGAATAACTGTGAACACCAGGGACAACTGTGAACACTGGAGATAACTGTGAACACCAGGGATAACTGTGAACACCAGGGATAACTGTGAATACCAGGAATAACTGTGAACACCAGGAATAACTATGAACACAAGGGATAACTGTGAACACCAGGGATATCTGTGAGCACCAGGGATAACTTTGAACACCAGGGATAACTGTGAACACCAGGGATAACTTTGAACACCAGGTATAACCGTGAACACCAGGGATAACTGTGAGCACCAGGAATAACTGTGAACATCAGGGATAACTGTTAACACCAGGGATAACTGTGAACACAAGGGATAACTGTGAACACCAGGGATAACTGTGATTACAAGGGATAACTGTGAACACCAGGGATAACTGTGAACACCAGGGATAACTGTGAAAACCAGGATTAACTGTGAACACCAGGGATAACTGTGAACACCACGGATAACTGTGAACACCACGGATAACTGTGAACACCACGGATAACTGTGAACACCAGGAATAACTGTGAACACCAGGAATAACTGTGAACACCAGAGATAACTGTGAACACCAGGGATAACTGTGAACACCAGGAATAACTGTGAACACTAGGAATAACTGTGAACACCAGGGATAACTGTGAACACCAGGGAACTGTGAGCACAATGGATAACTGTGAACACCAGGGATAATTGTGAACACTAGGGATAACTGTGAACACCAGGGATAACTGTGAACACCAGGTGTAACTGTGAACACCAGGGATAACTGTGAACACCAGGAATAACTGTGAACAGGGATAACTGTGAGCACCAGGGATAACTGTGAACACCAGGGATAACTGTGAACACTAGGGATAACTGTGAACACCAGGGAAAACTGTGAGTACCAGGGATAACTGTGAACACCAGGGACAACTGTGAACACTAGGGATAACTGTGAACACCAGGGATAACTATTAACACCAGGGATAACTGTAAACACCAGGGATAACTGTGAACACCAGGAATAACTGTGAACACCAGGGATAACTGTGAACACTAGGGATAGCTGTGAACACCAGGGATAACTGTGAACACCAGGAATAACTGTGAACACCAGGGACAACTGTGAACACTGGAGATAACTGTGAACACCAGGGATAACTGTGAACACCAGGGATAACTGTGAATACCAGGAATAACTGTGACCACCAGGAATAACTATGAACACAAGGGATAACTGTGAACACCAGGGATATCTGTGAGCACCAGGGATAACTTTGAACACCAGGGATAACTGTGAACACCAGGGATAACTTTGAACACCAGGGATAACCGTGAACACCAGGGATAACTGTGAGCACCAGGAATAACTGTGAACATCAGGGATAACTGTTAACACCAGGGATAACTGTGAACACAAGGGATAACTGTGAACACCAGGGATAACTGTGATTACAAGGGATAACTGTGAACACCAGGGATAACTGTGAACACCAGGGATAACTGTGAAAACCAGGATTAACTGTGAACACCAGGGATAACTGTGAACACCACGGATAACTGTGAACACCACGGATAACTGTGAACACCACGGATAACTGTGAACACCACGGATAACTGTGAACACCAGGAATAACTGTGAACACCAGGAATAACTGTGAACACCAGAGATAACTGTGAACACCAGGGATAACTGTGAACACTAGGGATAACTGTGAACACAAGGGATAACTGTGAACACCAGGGATAACTGTGAGCACCAGGAATAACTGTGGACATCAGGGATAACTGTTAACACCAGTGATAACTATGAACACAAGGGATAACTGTGAACACCAGGGATAACTGTGATTACAAGGGATAACTGTGAACACCAGGGATAACTGTGAACACCAGGAATAACTGTGAACACCAGGGATAACTGTGAACACCAGGGATAACTGTGAACACAGGGGATAACTGTGAACACAAGGAATAACTGTGAACACCAGGGATAACTCTGAACACCAGGAATAACTGTGAACACCAGGGATAACTTTGAACACCAGGGATAACTGTGAACACCAGGGATAACTGTGAGCACCAGGGATAACTGTGAACACTAGGGATAACTGTGAACACCAGGGATAACTGTGAACAAAAGGGATAACTGTAAACACCAGGGATAACTGTCAACACCAGGGATAACTGTGAACACTAGCGATAACTGTGAACACCAGAGATAACTGCGAACACTAGGGATAACTGTGAACACCAGGGATAACTGTGAACACTAGGGATAACTGTGAACACCAATGATAACTGTGTAGTATACATCCTAAATCTACAGATAACAGTGATAACTGAACCTCCTGTCATCAGTGATAACTGAACCTCCTGTCAACAGTGATAACTGAACCTCCTGTCAACAGTGATAACTGAACCTCCTGTCAACAGTGATAACTGAACCTCCTGTCAACAGTGATAACTGAACCTCCTGTCAACAGTAATAAATGAACCTCCTGTCAACAGTAATAACTGAAACTCCTGTCAACAGTAATAACTGAAACTCCTGTCAACAGTAATAACAGATCCTCCTGTCAACAGTAATAACTGAACCTCCTGTCAACAGTAATAACTGAAACTCCTGATAAGAGTAATAACAGAACCTCCGTTCAACAGTAACAATTGAACATCCTGTTAACAGTAATAACTGAACCTCCTTTCAGCAGTAATAATTGAACCTGTTGTCAAGAGTAATAACTGAACCTCTTATAAACAGTAATAACTGAACCTCCTGTCAACACTAATAACTGACCCTCCTGTTAACATTAATAACTGAACCTCCTTTCAGCAGTAATAATGGAAGCTGCTGTCAAGAGTAATAACTGAACCTCCTGTCAACAGTAATAACTAAACCTCCTGTCAACAGTGATAACTGAACCTCCTCTCAACAGTGATAACTGAAAATCCTCTCGACAGTACTAACTGAACCTCCTGTCAGCAGTGATAACTAAACCTCCTCTCAACAGTAATAACTGAACCTCCTGTCAACAGTAATAACTAAACCTCCTCTCGACAGTACTAACTGAACCTCCTGTCAGCAGTGATAACTAAACCTCCTCTCAACAGTAATAACTGAACCTCCTGTCAACAGTAATAACTAAACCTCCTCTCAACAGTAATAACTGAACCTCCTGTCAGCAGTAATAACTAAACCTCCTCTCAACAGTAATAACTGAACCTCCTGTCAGCAGTAATAACTAAACCTCCTCTCAACAGTAATAACTGAACCTCCTCTCAACAGTAATAACTGAACCTCCTGTCAACAGTGATAACTGAACCTCCTGTTAACAGTGATAACTGACCCTCCTGTCAAGAGTACCAACTGAACCTCCTGTCAACAGTGATAACTGACCCTCCTGTCAAGAGTACCAACTGAACCTCCTGTCAACAGTGATAACTGACCCTCCTGTCAAGAGTACCAACTGAACCTCCTGTCAACAGTGATAACTGACCCTCCTGTCAAGAGTACCAACTGAACCTCCTGTCAACAGTGATAACTGACCCTCCTGTCAAGAGTACCAACTGAACCTCCTGTCAACAGTGATAACTGACCCTCCTGTCAAGAATACCAACTGAACCTCCTGTCAACAGTGATAAGTGACCCTCCTGTCAAGAGTACCAACTGAACCTCCTGTCAACAGTAATAACTGAACCTCCTGTCAACAGTGATAACTGACCCTCCTGTCAACAGTGAAAACTGAACCTCCTGTCAACAGTAATAACTAAACCTCCTCTCAACAGTAATAACTGAACCTCCTGTCAACAGTGATAACTGACCCTCCTGTCAACAGTGAAAACTGAACCTCCTCTCAACAGTAATAACTAAACCTCCTCTCAACAGTAATAACTGAACCTCCTGTCAACAGTACCAACTGAACCTCCTGTCAACAGTGATACTAGCAGTGACAATAATAATAAATTATTAATAAGTATAACAAGTAATGCTTCAGTAGACTGTATAATATTTGGGACACTAATAAAATAAGACATTTATATGGATAATGAATATTTGAAAAATACACAGCAATGATAAGACAGATAACTGATTTAATAAGAAATATGACTACTCGTTACGTTTATATAATTGCTAAACATATTAGCACAGAATCAACCATTGTTGAACACATTTTGGCAAGTTGTTCGTGGTGGCACCTGGGCCTAATAACAGCAAAAAATTGGGTTTTCCAAGTGAACAGCCTGTGTCGTGATCCTTTCTTTGTTATCACCCCTGGGTTCTCAACTGCGTTGAGGTCAGGAGAAATTTCCCGGCTAATTTAAAAACACTAAGCTCACTCCCTCGAAGAAGGCAGCACCCGGGGGGTGTGGGATGGAACAAATCCGCGGGAAAAGTCTTCTCCCCTCAGGAAAGTTCCACACACAGGGAAAAAAGATGCCCGGATACCCTTGTATTCTCAGTGTTTACATCAACAACAAGTCGTCCGGTCTTTTACCGTAAAACTACCCAACACTGTCTTAGGTGGGGGTTTCACTACCCCTTACCTGACCCGGTATTCACTACCCCCTGACCCGTACCCGTGTACTTTCCCTCCACTGACCGTACCCGTGTACTTCACTCCCAAATGCCCTGACCCGGGTATTTTTCCCACTCCCAAACGCCCTTTGTTCCCCGTGACTTAAATTACCACTGATCTTTTTCCCGTTTTTACTTCACTACCACTGACCTTTTACCCGTGTCCCTTCACTCCCACTGACCTTCCCCCTTTACTTCACTCCCCATTGACCTGAACCCCCTGTACTTCACTACCCACTAACCTGTACCCTTTCTTCATTACCACTGACCTTTCCCCCCGTTACTTAAACTCCCACTGACCGGTACCCTTGTACTTCATTTCCAAATTATTTTAAACCCGGATACTTCACAAACCACTGATTTTTTACCCTGTACTCACTCCCATTTTCCCTGTACCCGTTTCCCCTACCCCCTGACCTTTTAAACTTGTACTTCACAAAAAAACAAATCGAAACCCCTTGTATTTTAACTACCACTGCCTTACCCGGGGTACTTACTACCCTGTTTCTGAAACCCTTTTAATTTCCCATTTTACCCTGACCTTTTCCCTTGTACTTAACTACCACTAAACCTTACCCTGTCCTTAACTACCACGGACCTGTACCCTGTATTTTAACAAACCAGGGACCTTTTTCCCTGTCCCTTCACTCCCCACTAAACCCTTTTTCCCCTTTGTACTTCACTACCACGGGCCTTACCCTGTATTTTAACTACCCAGGACCTGTCCCCTGTACTTAACTACCACTGACCTGAACCCTGTACTTCACTCCCAATTTGACCTTTTACCCTGTCTTAAATACCACTGACCTGTCCCTTGTACTTCACTACCCCCTGACCTTTTGGGCCCCTTGTATTTCACAAAACCAACGGGACCTTTCCCTGTATTTTAAATCCCGGGGGTTCCTGTACCCTGTACTTCACTACCATTTGACCTGCCCCCGGTACTTCCTCCCAAACTGCCTGTCCCCTTGTATTTTCCTACCATAAAACCTGTCCCCGGTTGAAATTTAAAAATACCAAGGCCTTTACCCCCTGTACTTAAACACCCACTGACCTTTTACCCTTTACCCCCCACTCCCACTGATCTGTACCCATTTTACTTCACTACCCACTGGTTGATCCATGAAACCTTTCACTTCCCACGGGCCTGAAAACCCCTGTGATTCATTTTCCCACGGATCTTTTCCCCCGGGGGCCCGTACACCCGGTTTTAAACACATGATTTCACGGACCTTCCCTCCCTGTACTTCACTCCCACGGACCTGTACCTGTACTTCACTCCCCAACGGGTTGTACCCTGTACTTAAACTACCCCCTGATTGGGCCCCCGGGTGTATTTCCCACACCACTGCCTGTACCCTGTAACTTCACTCCCACTGACCGGGCCCCCGGTGAATTTTATTTAACCACGGGCCTGAACCCTTTTACTTCACACCACTGACCTTTCCCTGAAACTTCCTACCACTGACCTGTACCCGGGGTACTTCAACTACCACTGCCCTTTACCCGTGTATTTCACTCCCACTGACCTGTACCCGTGTAATTTCCCACTACCCCCCGGGTTCTTTTACCCTTTTCTTCACTACCACTGCCCTGAAAACCCTTGTACTTAACTACCACTGACCTAAAACCCTGTATTTCCCACTTCCACTGCCTGTAACCCCAATTTTCCCTTCACTACCACTGACCGGGTTCCCTTGTATTTTCAAGCCACTTGCCCCCTGTACCCCCCATAAACCCTTCCCCATTTACCCCCTGGCCTGTACCCTGTACTTCACTACCAGGGCCTGTACACATTTCTTCATACCAAATTTTTACCTTGTATTTCATTAAAAATCCCCTGTTTACCCATGTACTTCACTACCACGGACCTGTACCATGTACTTCACTCCCCTTTAACTGCCATGTACCCCTTTTCCCTGACCCCTGTACACTTTGTATTTCCCACTACCACTTACCTTTTCAAAGTACTTAAATACCACTGATCGTACACATGTACTTCACTCCCAATAAATTAAAACCATGAACTTCACAAAACCATTTGACCTGTACCCTTGTACTTCAAAACCACGACCCTGTACACTTTTTACTTCACTCCATTTTCCCCTTCCTTTGATTTCCCATTTCCATGATTTTTTCCCATTTTATTTAAACTACCACAAAATTGACCACAGGGAACTTTTTTTAAAACTATTTACCCATGTTTTTTCACTATCCATGATTGTAACCATGTCTTAAACCATCCACTGACATTACCCATTATTTTCACTACCATTGATCTGAAAACCATTTTTCTTCCAACCACTAAATCTGTACCATGTATTTCACAAACCTAATTAAACCGCTCCCAAAACCTTTCACTGCCAGGTAGCCCCATTATTTCTCATACCCCCCTGATAAAAAAACACATGTACTTAAATCCCAATGGCTTACCAAATGAAATTCCACCCCCATAAGAACCCTGAACTTCACTACCCTTTTCTGAAACCCATTTTTTCTTCACTCCCCTTTGGTCCTGTTACCCCATGTACTTCCCCTAACCAGGAAGGGTACCATGTACTTCACTCCCATGATCGGGTCCCTTCCCATGAAATTTTCCATTACCAGGGTTGTACCATTTTTTTTTCCCATTTCCACGGGAAGTTTCCCAAATGAAATTCCCCACTACCATTGTTCTGCCACCCCCGGGGTCTTCACTTAAACAATGACCTTCCCAATGTATTTTAAACTACCACTGTTGTCCCCATGAAATTCACTACCAATGTTTTTCCCCCATGTAACTTCATTTTAAAATGACCTCAACCCTGTATTTTCATTACCCCCCTTTTTTTAAACCATGTATTTAACTCCCAAATGATTTTTGTACCGGTGCAATTTTAATCCCCACGGGTCTGTACCCATGTACTTCACAAACCAAACTAAATTTTTCCCCCAAAATGTACTTCACTCCCCATTTGACCTGTCCCCAAAATGAAATTAAAAAAACCCCCGGCCCTTAAAACCCTGAAACTTCACTACCCGGATGTACCTGTACTTAAACTTCCAAATGTTCTGCCCCCTTTGTTTTTCACTCCCCATAGCGATTGTACCCTTTGTCCCTTCCCAAAAACCACTATTTGCCCCCATTTTCTTATTACCCGGGTTTGAAACCAATTACTTCACTCCCCAAACGGGTTTTAAAACACATGACTTCATACCATTGATAGTCCCCCAAGGAAAAATTCATACCACTGTTCTGCCAATTCCCCATTGTTTCCCCAAAATTGCCCCTTTTCCCTTTTACTTACAAAACAACCCTTTGGAATGACCCATGAAACTTAAACAACCCGGGAATATGTCCCCATGAAATTAAAAAAACCACGGGTTCTGACCCATGTACTTAACAAAACCCACTGATCCTAAAATGTACTTAAATTCCCCACTGATTCTGTACCCTTGTATTTCCCACTACCTATTTTTTGAATCTTTCCCATGTTTGTACTTCACTCCCCACTGACTGAAACCCATGTACTTCATTTCCACTGATTTTACACATGTATTTTCCCCACCACTGACCTGTACCCATGATTTTCACAAACCCACGACTGAACCCATGAAACTTCCCTCCCATGATCTGTACACTTGTACTTCACAACCCTGACCTGTACCCATGTATTTCACTACCACTGACCCCGGCACCCAATGTTTTACCACTACCCCACTGTCTGAAACACATGTATTTCCCCTACCCTTTAACCTGTACACATGTATTTCCCTACCATGATCGTACCCATGACTTCACTACCACTAAATCTTACACATTTTCTTCATTCCACTGACCTGTACCCCATGTATTTCCCAACCCCCACGCCCCTGTCCCAAATGTACTTCACTACCACTGACCTGTACCCATGTACTTAAATACCACTGATCTGTAAATGTTACTTCACAAAACTGATTTTTTACCTTTGTATTTTAAACTACCCCCCGACCTTCCCCAGGGTTTTTTTTCACTACCACTAAATTTACCCATGTACTTTCATTTCCACTGATTGTAACATGTATTTTCCACAAAACCCCCCGCCCTGCCCCGTTTTTCCTTCACTACCATTGTTGTACCATTTTACTTCACTACCCATCTCCCCAAACCCCCAAAATTTTGTAATTTTCACAAACATTTAAATATTTACCCATTTTCCTCACTTACCACCCCCTCCTGTACCTTTTTAAACTTCACTACCCTGCAACCAAAACCCCCCCCCCCCCCCCCCCCCCCCCCCCCCCCCCCCCCCCCCCCCCCCCCCCCCCCCCCCCCCCCGGCCCCCCCCAAAACCCCATGTACTTCACTACCCTAAACCCCTGCCCCTTTTACCCCGTTGTACCCCAGCCCCCACTCCCTTCATAAAAACCCCTTATGTACCTTTGGTTCCCTTTCATTTCCACGGGACCTGTATCCAGGAAACTTAAATTCCAACTGATCTGAAACCAAGGTACTTCACTACATCTGTCTGTACCGGCGTACTTAAAATTTCCATGTTCTGAAACCCAAATGTATTTCACTACCACTGGGGGGTTTTCCCATGTATTTCTTACAACCATGGCCGTACCCATGTCCCTTAAATGCCACTGGTTTTTTTTGGCCATGTACTTTCACTACCACTGATCTACCCCCATGTATTTCCCAAAACCCCTTGATCTGTACCCTTTGTGTTTCCCACTCCCCACTGAAACGCACCCATGTACTTAAATACCACGGGTTTTTGTGGTTTGAAAAGCCCATGTACTTAAACAAAAACTGATCTACACCCATGTATTTTCACAACCACTGATCTTTTACCCTTTGTGTTTTCACTACCCCCCGAAATCGCACCCATGTACTTCACTACCACTGGTTTGTAGCCATTTTGCTTAAACTACCGCGGTGTGTCCCAAAGCTTCCCCAACCACTGGCGTTTTTACCCATGTACTTCATTAAACCTGTTTTGTCCCCAAGGGTACATAAAAACCACTGATATGTACCTATGTATTTTCATTTACCACTGTTCTGAAACCCAAAGTATTCACAAACACTGATCTATCCCAAAAATGTCCCTTCACTACCCCCTGGTGTGTAGCCATGTACTTCACTACCACTGATCTGCACCCATGTACTTCACAACCACTGATCTGTACCCATGTACTTCACTACCACTGAAATCCCACCCATTTACTTCACTACCACTGGTGTGTAGCTATGTACTTCACTACCACTGGTGTGTAGCCATGTACTTCACTACCACTGATCTGCACACATGCACTTCACAACCACTGATCTGTACCCATATACTTCACTACCACTGGTGTGTAGTCATGTACTTCACTACCACTGGCGTGTACCCATGTACTTCAGTACAACTGATATGTACCCATGTACTTCACTACCACTGTTCTGTACCCATTTACTTCACTAACACTGATCTATACCAATGTACTACACTACCACTGATTTGTACCCATGTACTTCACTACCATTGTTCTGTAACAATGTATGATACTCAGCATGGATTCACAAGAGGCCGGTCTTGTCTAACTAATTTATTAACTTTCTTCAGTAAAGCTTTTGAGGCTGTTGACCACCATAAAGAATTTGATATTATTTACTTAGATTTTAGTAAGGCTTTTGATAGAGTTCCGCACCAAAGACTATTGAAGAAAGTAGCAGCTCATGGCACTGGGGGAAAAGTGCTCTCGTGGATCGAATCATGGCTCACAGACAGGGAGCAGAGAGTGTCCATAAATGGGGTTAAATCCGAGTGGGGATCAGTAACAAGTGGCGTTCCACAGGGATCAATCTTGGGCCCGTTGTTGTTCAAATATATTCAATGATCTTGGGTGAAGGGAATACTAGTGGTATGAGCAAATTCGCCGATGATACGAAGATAGGTAGGATAATTGATTTTAAACGTAGATGTTAGGGAACTTCAGGAGGAAATTTAAACAAAATCTACTCTTGGACAGAAAAGTGGCAGATGCAGTTCAATGTAGAAAAAATGCAAGGTTCTTTAAGCTTGGGAGTTGCCCATAACACTACACTTATAAGTTAAATAATGTAGAACTTTGCCATACAGATTGCGAAAAAAGGGCTTGGGGGTATGGTAAGCAGCAACCTTAAACCAAGACAGCAATGCCTAAGCGTACGTAATAAGGCAAATAGATTACTGGGAATTATATCAAGAAGTGTAAGCAACAGAAGTCTAGAGGTCATACTGCAGTTTATACATCATTAGTAAGGCCTCACCTAGATTATGCAGCTCAGTTCTGGTCTCCGTATTACAAAATGGACATAAATTCGTTAGAAAACATTCAGCGTAGGATGACTAAATTAATACATAGCATTAGAAATCTTCCTTATGAAGAAAGATTGAAGACTCTTAAGTTACATTCACTTGTTAGACGAAGAATGAGGGGAGACCTGATCGAAGTGTATAAGTGGAAGATAGGTATTAATAAAGGGGATATAATAAGGTCTTGAGGATATCTCTCCAAGAGAGAACCCGCAGTAATGGATTTAAATAAGATAAGTTTAGATTTAGAAAGGACATAGGAAAGTATTGGTTTGGAAATAGGGTAGTTGATGAGTGGAACAGTCTACCTAGTTGGGTTATTGAGGCTAGGACTTTGGGTAGTTTCAAATTTAGGTTGGATAAGTACATGAGTGGGAGGGGTTGGATTTGAGAGGGACTTTCACATCGGAGCTTGTTTCTTGGGTGGCATTGAAAATAGGGCTGGTCAAATGTTTGTTACTGGGATGAATTGTAAAGGACCTGCCTAGTATGGGCCAACAGGCCTGCTGCAGTGTTCCTTCTTTCTTATGTTCTTATGTTCATATGTTCTTATGTACTTCACTAACACTGATCTATACCAATGTACTTCACTACCACTGATCTGTACCCATGTACTTCACAACCACTGTTCTGTACCCATGTTCTTCACTAACACTGATCTATGCCCATGTACTTCACTACCACTGATCTGTACCCATGTACTTCATTAAAACTGATCTGTACTCATGTATTTCACTACAACTGATCTGTACCCATGTACTTCATTAAAACTGATCTGTACTCATGTATTTCACTACAACTGATCTGTACACATGTACTTCACTACCACTGATCTGTGTCCATGTACTTCACTACCACATCTGTACCCATGTACTTCACTACCACATCTGTACCCATGTACTTCACTACCACATCTGTACCCATGTACTTCACTACCACTGATCTGTGCCCATGTACTTCACTACCACTTATCTGTACCCATGTACTTCAGTACCTCTGATCTGTACCCATGTACTTCACTATTACTGATCTGTACCCATGTACTTCACTACCACTGATATGTACCCATGTACTTCACTACCACTAACGTGTACACATGTACTTCACTACCACTGACCTGCACCCGTGTACTTCACTACCACTGTTCTGTACACATGTATTTCACTACCACTGATCTGTACCCGTGTACTTCACTACCACTGGTCAGTACACATGTACTTCACGACCACTGACCTGTGCCCATGTACTTCACTACCACTGATCTGTACCCATGTACTTCACTACCACTGGTGTGTAGCCATGTACTTCACTTCCACTGGTCTGTACACTTGTACTTCACTACCACTGATTTGTACCCATGTACTTCATTAGCACTGATTTGTACGCATGTACTTCACTACCACTGATATGTACCCATGTACTTCACTACCACTGATCTGTACCCATGTACTTCACTACCATTGGTCTGTACCCATGTACTTCACTAACCTGGTATGTACCAATGTACTTCACTACCACTGATCTGTACCCATGTACTTCATTACCACTGATCTGTATCAATGTACTTCACTACCAATGATATGTACCCATGTAATTCACTACCACTGTTCTGCACCCATGTACTTCACTAACACTGACCTGTACACATGTACTTCACTACCACTGATCTGTACACATGTACTTCACTACCACTGACATGCACCCGTGTACTTCACTACCACTGATCTGTACCCATGTACTTCACTACCACTGATCTGTACCCATGTACTTCACTACCACTGATCTGTACCCATGTACTTCACTAACACTGATCTGTACCCGTGTACTTCCCTACCACTGTTATGTACCAATGTACTTCACTACCAATGACCTGTACCCAGGTACTTCACTACCACTGATCTGTACCAATGTACTTCACTACATCTGATCTGTACCTGTGTACTTCACTACCACTGATCTGTACCCATGTACTTCACTGCCACTGGTGTGTAGCCATGTACTTCACTACCACTGATCTATACGCAGGTACTTCACAACCACTGATCTGTACCCATGTGCTTCACTACCACTGAAATCGCACCCATGTAATTCACTACCACTGGTGTGTAGCCATGTACTTCACTACTACTGGTGTGAAGCCATGTACTTCACTACCACTGATCTGCACCCATGTACTTCACTACCAGTGGTCTGTACACATGTACTTCACTACCACAGACCTGTACCCATGTACTTCACTACCACTGGTCTGAACACATGTACTTCACTACCACTTATCTGTACACATGTACTTCACTACCACTTATCTGTACACATGTACTTCAATACCACTTATCTGTACACATGTACTTCACTAACCACTGTATGAAACACAGTAACTTCAATACCACTTATTGTACACATGTACTTCACTACCACTACTGACCCATGTACTTAACCACTTTGAAACATGTACTTCACCCACTATCTGACACATGTAACTTCACTACCACTTATCTGTACACATGTACTTCAATACCACTTATCTGTACACATGTACTTCACTACCACTTATCTGTACACATGTACTTCACTACCACTTATGTGTACACATGTACTTCACTACCACTTATCTGCACACATATACTTCACTACCACTTATATGTACACATGTACTTCACTTCCACTTATCTGTACACATTACTCATACCACTTTCTTACACTTACTTCACTACCACGGTCTTACACATGTACTTCACTACCACTTCTGTACACATTACTCACTCCACCCTGACACATGACTTCACTACCACTGGTCTGTACACATGTACTTCACTACCACTGGTCTGTACACATGTACTTCACTACCACTTATCTGTACCAATGTACTTCACTACCACTGACCTGTACCCAGGGACTTCACTACCACTGATCTGTACCGATGTACTTCACTACATCTGATCTGTACCTGTGTACTTCACTAACACTGATGTGTACCTTTGTACTTCACTACCACTGTTTTTCTTTTTTACCCAAAATGTATTTTTACTACCACTGGTGTGTACCCATGTACTTCACAACCACTGGTCTGTACCCATGTACTTCACTACCACTGGTGTGTAGCCATGTACTTCACTACCACTGAAATCGCACCCATGTACTTCACTACCACTGGTGTGTAGCCATGTACTTCACTACCTCTGATCTGCACCCATGTGCTTCACAACCACTGATCTATACCCATGTACTTCACTACAACCACTGGCATGTACCCATATACTTCAGTACAACTGATTTGTACCCAAGTACATCACAACCACTGATATGTACCCATGTACTTCACTAACTGATCTATACCAATGTACTTCACTACCACTGATATGTACCCATGTACTTCACTACCACTGTTCTGTACCAATGTACTTCACTAACACTGATCTATACCAATGTACTTCACTACCACTGTTCTGTACCCATGTACTTCACTACCACTAATCTGTACACATGTACTTCACTACCACTGACATGTACCCGTGTACTTCAATACCACTGTACTGTACACAGGTACTTCACTACCACTGAGCTGTACCTATGTACTTCACTAACACTGATCTGTACACATATACTTCACTACCATTGATCTGTGCCCATGTACTTCACTACCACATCTGTACCCATGTACTTCACTACCACATCTGTACCCATGTACTTCACTACCACATCTGTACCCATGTACTTCACTAAAACTTATCTGTACCCATGTACTTCAGTACCTCTGATCTGTACCCATGTACTTCACTATTACTGATCTGTACCCATGGACTTCACTACCACTGACATGTACCCATGTACATCACTACCACTGATCTGTACACATGTACTTCACTACAACTTATCTGTACCCATGTACTTCACTACAACTGATCTGTACACATGTACTTCACTACCACTGATCTGTACACATGTACTTCACTACCACTGGCCTGCACCCATGTACTTCACTACCACTGATCTACACCAGTGTACTTCACTGCCACTGATATGTGCCCATGCATTTCACAACCACAGATATGTACCCATGTACTTCACTACCACTGCTCTAAACACATGTACTTCACTACCACTGACCTGCTCACATGTACTTCACTACCACTGATATGCACCCATGTACTTCACTACCACTGATCTGTACACATGTATTTCCCAAAACTGACATGTACCCGTGTACTTCACTACCACTGTACTGTACAAAGGTACGTCACTACCAATCAGCTGTACCCATGTACTTCACTACCACTGATCTATACCCATGTACTTCACTACCACTGACCTGTACCCGTGTACTTCACTACCACTGTTCTGTACCAATGTACTTCACTACCACTGACCTGTACCCAGGTACTTCACTACCACTGATCTGTACCAATGTACTTCACTACATCTGATCTGTACCTGTGTACTTCACTACCACTGATGTATACCTGTGTACTTCACTACCACTGATCTGTACCCATGTATTTCACTACCACAGATCTGTACCCATATTACTTCACTACAACTGATCTGTACCCATGTACTTCACTACCACTGGTGTGTACCCATGTACTTCACAACCACTGGTATGTACCCATGTACTTCACTACCACTGGTGTATAGCCATGTACTTCACTACCACTGATCTGCACCCAAGTACTTCACAACCACTGATCTGTACCCATGTACTTCACTACCCCTGGTGTGTAGCCATGTATTTCACTACCACTGATGTGCACCCATGTACTTCAGTACAACAGATTTGTACCCAAGTACATCACAACCACTGATATGTAGCCATGTACTTCACAACCACTGTTCTGTACCAATGTACTTCACTAACCACTGATCTGTAACCATGTACTTCACTACCACTGATCTTGTACCCAAAGTTGTACTTTCACTAACACTGATCTATACCCATGTACTTCACTACCACTGTTCTGTACCCATGTACTTCACTAACACTGATCTATACCCATGTACTTTACTAACACTGATCTGTACACATGTACTTCACTACCACTGACCTATACCCATGTACTTCACTGCCACATCTGTACCCATGTACTTCAATACCACATCTGTACCCATGTACTTCACTACCATATCTGTACCCATGTACTTCACTACCACTGATCTGTACCCATGTACTTCACTATCAATGACCTGCACACATGTACTTCACTATCACTGATCTGTACCCAAGTACTTCACTACCACTTATCTGTACCCATGTACTTCAGTACCTCTGATCTGTACCCATGTACTTCACTATTACTGATCTGTACCCATGTACTTCACTATCACTGATATGTACCCATGTACTTCACTACCACTGATCTGTACACATATACTTCACTACCACTGATCTGTACACATGTACTTCACTACCACTGATGTGTACCCATGTACTTCACTACCACTGGTCTGTACACATGTACTTCACTACCACTGATCTGTACACATGTACTTCAGTACCACTGATCTGTACACATGCACTTCACTACCACTGATCTGTACACATGTACTTCGCTACCACTGACCTGTACCCATGTACTTCACTACCACTGGTCTGTACACATGTACTTCACTACCACTTATCTGTACACATGTACTTCAATACCACTTATCTGTACACATGTACTTCACTACCACTTATCTGTACACATGTGCTTCACTACCACTTATCCGTACACGTGTACTTCACTACCACTTATCTGTACACATGTACTTCACTACCACTTATCTGTACACATTACTTAAAACCCACCACTGGTCATACACAGTACCTCACACCACTTATCTGTACACATGTACTTCCTCCCACTGGTCTGACACATTACTCACTACCAGGGGTCTGTACACATGACTTCCTCCCACTTATCTTACCAATTACTTCACTACCACTGACCTGTACCCGTACTTCATAACACGACTTACCAATGTACTTCACTCCCCCTGATCTTACCGGGAAATTTTCATACCACTGCTTACCTGTGTCTTTCTCCCACTAAATTTTACCCATTTTTCACACCCGGGTGTGTACCCATGTACTTCAAAACCCACAGATCTGTACCCTGTTTTTCACACCACTGTGGTAGCCATGTTTTTTCACTACCACTAAGTGTACGCAGTACTCATACAACTGATTTGTACCCAAG
>NC_069413.1:29188259-29195759 GCF_026875155.1 Cherax quadricarinatus
TGGATGAGAGGTTTCCAGGAGGGTGCTTCAGGATGAGAGATTTCCAGGAGGGTGCTTCAGAAAGAGAGGTTTCCAGGAGTGTGCCTCAGGAAGAGAGGGTTCCAGGAGGGTGCTTCAGGATGAGAGGGTTCCAGGAGGGTGCTTTAGGATGAGAGGGTTCCAGGAGGGTGGTTCATGATGAGAGGGTTCCTGGAGGGTGCTTCAGAATGAAAGGGTTATAGTAGGGTGCTTCAGAATGAGAGGGTTCCAGGAGGGTGCTTCAGAAAGAGAGGGTTCCAGGAAGGTGCTTCAGAATGAGAGGGTTCCAGGAGGGTGCTTCAGGATGAGAGGGTTCCAGGAGGGTTCTTCATGATGAGAGGGTTCCAGGAGGGTGCTTCAGGATGAGAAAATTCCTTGAGGGTGCTTCAGAAAGAAAGAGTTCCTGGATGGTGCTTCAGAATGAGAGGGTTCCAGAAGGGTGTTTCAGAATGAGAGGGTTCCAGGAGGGTGCTTCAGGATGAGAGGGTTCCAGGAGGGTGCTTCAGAATGAGAGGATTCCAGGAGGGTGCTTCATGAAGAGAGGTTTCCAGGAGGGTGCTTCAGGTTGAGAGGGTTCCAGGAAGGTGCTTCAGGATGAGAGGATTCCAGGAGGGTGCTTCAGGATGAGAGGGTTCCAGGAGGGTGCTTCAGGATGAGAGGGTTCCTGGAGGGTGCTTCAGAATGAGAGGATTCGAGGAAGGTGCTTCAGAATCAGAGGGTTCCAGGAGGGTGCTTCAAGATGAGAGGGTTCCAGGAAGGTGCTTCAGAATGAGAGGATTCGAGGAAGGTGCTTCAGAATCAGAGGGTTCCAGGAGGGTGCTTCAAGATGAGAGGGTTCCAGGAGGGTGCTTCAGAATGAGAGGGTTCCAGGAGGATGCTTGAGAATGAGAGGGTTCCAGGAGGGTTCTTCAGAAAGAGAGGGTTCCAGGAAGGTGCTTCAGAATGATAGGGTTCCGGGAAGGTTCTTCAGGATGAGAGGGTTCCTGGAGGGTGCTTCAGGATGAGAGAGTTCCAGGAGGGTGCTTCAGGATGAGAGGATTCCTGGAGGGTGCTTCAGAAAGAAAGGATTCCAGGATGGTTCTTCAGAATGAGAGGGTTCCAGGAGGGTGCTTCAGAATGAGAGGGTTCCAGGAGGGTGCTTCAGAATGAGAATGTTCCAGGAGGGTGCTTCAGAATGAGAGGGTTCCAGGAGGCTGCTTCAGAATGAGAAGGTTCCAGGAGGGCGCTTCATGATGAGAGGGTTCCAGGAGGGTGCTTCACGATGAGAGGGATTCCAGGAGGGTGCTTCAGGATGAGAGGGTTCCAGGAGGGTGCTTCAGAGTGAGAGGGTTCCTGGAGGATGCTTCAGAATGAGAGGGTTCCAGGAGGGTGCTTCAGAATGAGAGGGTTTCATGAGGGTGCTTCAGAATGAGAGGGTTCTAGGAGGGTGCTTCATGATGAGAGGGTTCCAGGAGGGTGCTTCAGAATGAGAGGGTTCCAGGAAGGTGCTTCAGAATGAGAGGGTTCCAGGAGGGTGCTTCAGAATGATAGGGTTCTGTGAAGGTATCTTCCAAGAAAGGTTTTTCCAGGTACCAGCCACTGGAAGGAAGGTTCCAGGCACCAACTGGAAGCAAGATCACCAGGAACTAATCACTGGAAACAAGGTTCCAGGTACCAACGACTGGAAACAAGGTACCAGGTACCAACCACTGGAAACAAGGTACCAGGTACCAACGACTGAAAACAAGGTACCAGGTAACAACCACTGGAAACAAGGTACCAGGTACCAACCACTGGAAACAAGGTACCAGGTACCAACCACTGGAAACAAGGTACCAGGTACTAACTGGAAGCAAGAAGACCCTACAAAGGAACCCTTCAACCTGTAACACCGTCTTCAGAGAAAGGTTTCACTAAATCTTATATATTTTCCAAGGAGTTAGAGTCCAAGTGGCAGTAACCTCAGGGAGGTAGTAACCTCAGGGAGGGAGGGAGGTTGTTCCAGGTGGTGCCTGGCCTCTGAGAGAGGCCTCCAAGAGGTAGTGAGAGGTAATGTTTTCTAGACAAGGAGTTTAGAACGCAGTTAAGGGAATCTAAGAGCTTCACTAAGCTCTCTGGGAGACAAGGTTTCGAGAACTACCTACAGTAAAGAAGGTTTCTATAACCCTGTAAGTAGGGTTGGCTTGTTAGGTTTGAAGCCTGTCTACTACACGATGGGTGGGTTGTAAGTTTAATGCCTGTCTTCTACACGAGGGTTGGGTTGCTAGGTTTCAAGTCTATCTACTACACGAGGGTCATTAAGGCTGCATGTCACCTGTACACCACCAGTCAAGAATACTTTAATACCTAAAATACTGATTATTGTAAACTAACAGTGTATATACACTGAGATATACACCTCTCAGTGTATATACAATGAGAGATATACGTTTATTATTATTTTATTATCACACTGGCCGATTCCCACCAAGGCAGGGTGCCCCGAAAAAGAAAAACTTTCCCATCATTCACTCCATCACTGTCTTGCCAGAAGGGTGCTTTACACTACAGTTTTTAAACTGCAACATTAACACCCCTCCTTCAGAGTGCAGGCACTGTACTTCCCATCTCCAGGACTCAAGTCCGGCCTGCCGGTTTCCCTGAACCCCTTCATAAATGTTACTTTGCTCACACTCCAACAGCACGTCAAGTATTAAAAACCATTCGTCTCCATTCACTCCTATCAAACACGCTCACGCACGCCTGTTGGAAGTCCAAGCCCCTCGCACACAAAACCTCCTTTACCCCCTCCCTCCAACCTTTCCTAGGCCGACCCCTACCCCGCCTTCCTTCCACTACAGACTGATACACTCTTGAAGTCATTCTGTTTCGCTCCATTCTCTCTACATGTCCGAACCACCTCAACAACCCTTCCTCAGCCCTCTGGACAACAGTTTTGGTAATCCCGCACCTCCTCCTAACTTCCAAACTACGAATTCTCTGCATTATATTCACACCACACATTGCCCTCAGACATGACATCTCCACTGCCTCCAGCCTTCTCCTCACTGCAACATTCATCACCCATGCTTCACGCCCATATAAGAGCGTTGGTAAAACTATACTCTCATACATTCCCCTCTTTGCCTCCAAGGACAAAGTTCTTTGTCTCCACAGACTCCTAAGTGCACCACTCACTCTTTTCCCCTCATCAATTCTATGATTCACCTCATCCTTCATAGACCCATCCGCTGACACGTCCACTCCCAAATATCTGAATACATTCACCTCCTCCAAACTCTCTCCCTCCAATCTGATATCCAATCTTTCATCACCTAATATTTTTGTTACCCTCATAACCTTACTCTTTCCTGTATTCACTTTTAATTTTCTTCTTTTGCACACCCTACCAAATTCATCCACCAATCTCTGCAACTTCTCTTCAGAATCTCCCAAGAGCACAGTGTCATCAGCAAAGAGCAGCTGTGACAACTCCCACTTTATGTGTGATTCTTTATCTTTTAACTCCACGCCTCTTGTCAAGACCCTCGCATTTACTTCTCTTACAACCCCATATATAAATATATTAAACAACCACGGTGACATCACACATCCTTGTCTAAGGCCTACTTTTACTGGGAAATAATTTCCCTCTTTCCTACATACTCTAACTTGAGCCTCACTATCCTCGTAAAAACTCTTCACTGCTTTCAGTAACCTACCTCCTACACCATACACCTGCAACATCTGCCACATTGCCCCCCTATCCACCCTGTCAAACGCCTTTTCCAAATCCATAAATGCCACAAAGACCTCTTTAGCCTTATCTAAATACTGTTCACTTATATGTTTCACTGTAACACCTGGTCCACACACCCCCTACCTTTCCTAAAGCCTCCTTGTTCATCTGCTATACTATTCTCCGTCTTACTCTTAATTCTTTCAATAATAACTCTACCATACACTTTACCAGGTATACTCAGCAGACTTATCTCCCTAGAGATATACATCTCTCTATATATATACATTGAGAGATATACACTTCTCAGTGTATATACGTTAGAATAATAATAATAATAATAATAATAATAATAATAATAATAATAATAATAATAATAATAATAATAATAATTATTACTATTATCATTATTATTAAAAATATCAGTAATTTAAATTCCTGCGGGATGAAAGCGCTATACCCGCAAGGAAGGGCTGATCACACTCCTTGGATCGCCAGCATCCAGGGGCGCACCTCGAAGGGTCATACTCACGTCCTATTTAGACCAATAATCGACCTTATTGAGGCGTGTTGGGAGCAGGAGGGCGCTAAACCAGGGAGGGTGGCAGTTGTAAGGTCGAGTATGCTAGCGACTAGTGTGGGATCAACGCCCCTATTGCTTCCTGGAAGCGGTTCTCGTGAAGGCAGTGATCATAAGGCTGGTTTTTCAGTCTTTCCGAGTGCCCTGAACGACCTTATTAGCCTGGTGATGGAGGGTAGGGAAATACCATGGTACCATTATTGTGGTACAATTACCATGGTAGCATTTCCATGGTACCACTACCATGGTACCATTACTATGGCACCATTACCATGGTACCATTATCATGGTAACATTTTCATGGTACTATTACCATGGTACTATTGCCATACCATGGTACTATTACTATGGTAACAACACCATGGTAACATTACCATGGTTGTTATGGTAGAAAATGCCTAGTGAGGTATGTTGTATTATGTTGTGAGGGAGAGCCAAACTTTACCACATAACATCAACATAACATCAACATAACAACATAACATCAACGTCAACATAACACCAATATAACCTCAACACCAACATAACACCAACATAACATCAACACCAATATAACAACATAACATCAACGTCAACATAACACCAATATAACCTCAACACCAACATAACATCAACATAATATCAACATAACATGAACATAACAACATAACATCAACGTCAACATAACACCAACATAACCTCAACACCAACATAACACCAACATAACATCAACACCAACATAACACCAACATAACATCTACACCAACATAACACCAACATAACATCAACACCAATATAACAACATAACATCAACGTCAACATAACACCAATATAACCTCAACACCAACATAACCTCAACACCAACATAACATCAACATAACATCAACATAACATTATTACGAGCTGGAGAAGTACCTTGTTATTTGTTAATAATAAAAGGAGAGTAATATCTTCTAAGAAAAACTCGTTCCTTACTTGTAATAATCTTTATCTAAGTTAACATTCCTTGATTTTTCTTTCAATTATATAATTACCATCAGGAAATCAAAACTTAATCAAAATTACTTAAATTAAAGTATTAATACTTATCTTTAGATAAGTATAATACGTATATAATCTAAGTATTCAGTGTTTGGGTTCCTTTAAGTTTTAAGTAATACATGACATTACTTACTTATAACAGACAATCTGCTTTAGTGAATCATAAATATGCAAATAAGTAAGACATTACAATATACAAGTTCCATTCCCAGTGTATTACGTCTTTTCAAAGACGTAATACACTGGGAATATTCTTTCTGAGGAGAGTTTCAGGTATACACAGTAGGCTGAGTCCAAGCCAAGATGAGTACAGTTTACTCCTTAAACACACGTATATATTAAGTACAAGTCTGTGAAGCCTCAAAGTGTAGGTACTGCTATGAGTATAGAAGTACAGAAACTCCCTCAGCATAGTCAAGACAGACACTGTCTAGACAAACCCTGGTGAACCACAGGTCACCTCAGGTCACCTGATATACTTAATATTTGGCACTAACTTGTGACGTTACTAACCAGTAATGATAATTATGTACATTTACACACAAATATATGATGAGGGTTGAATATGGTGATATTACAATGATCCAGTAGCTTCGTTTTAGTTAAAAACTAAGTTACTAGCATGGTAGTATTATCAGAGTGGTGAATTACATACGAATTATCGTATGTAATTCATCATGACATCAACGTCAACATAACACCAACATAACCTTAACACCAACATAACATCAACACCAACATAACATCAACATAACATTAACGTCAACATAACACCAACATAACCTCAACACCAGCATAACATCGACACCAACATAACATCGACACCAACATAACCTCAACACCAACATAACCTCAACACCAACATAACCTCAACACCAACATAACCTCAACACCAACATAACCTCAACACCAACATAACCTCAACAACCAACATAACATCAACACCAACATAACATCGACACCAACATATCACCAACATGACCTCAACACCAACATAACATCAACACCAACATAACATCAACACCAACATAACATCAACACCAACATAACATCAACACCAACATAACATCAACACCAACATGACCTCAACACCAACATAACATCAACACCAACATAACATCAACACCAACATAACCTCAACACCAACATAACCTCAACACCAACATAACACCTTCTTACATACAAGGTAAAAAGCACAATATTGGACATATTTCAACAGGTACACAACTCGTGGCTTCACACCTTCATCTTCCACAAGTCTGACGATCTTGCTGACGTAATATAACAAGATCAAAGATCTTGCTCAGGCCCAAGTTCTTCCTAATGGAATATCAAACATGACTCAAAAACCTTTTGATATATATTATATATATATATATATATATATAATATATATTATATATATATATATATATATATATAATTTTTTTTCAACAAGTATATAGTATATAGTTGTGTTTGCTGAATAAACAGATAAAACAAATAAAGGAGAGGTGTATTGTGTGATCTTCCAACAAGAGTGTTTGTTCAGGCCTCTGGTGTGTCTGGAATATTCCATGTTTCCTTGTTTGTCTTAAACACAACGACTGCGGCCAAACACGGCAGACAATCCCATCCCCACCATCCACATCCCTCCCTTGAAAGAGGGTTGTTTGCATGAGGGAGGATGCATGAGAACATAAGAACATAAGAAAGGAGGAACGATGCAGTAGGCCTGTTGGCCCATACTTGGTAGGTCCTTCACTAACTCATGTGCAATTCTGACTCAAATCCAACCCCTCTCACTCATGTATTTATCCAACCTAAATTTGAAGCTACCCAAGGTTTTAGCTTCTATAACCCGACTAGGCAGACTATTCCACTCATAAACTACCTTATTGCCAAACCAATACTTACCTATATGATTTCTAAATCTAAACTTGTCTAATTTGAATCCATTATTGCCATTATTACAAACTAGGTTGTTACACTAAGATAGTTAGTATTTATCCACCAGGGACAATGGAAGACGTAATATGAGATACCTGGTGTTCCGGGGGTCAGCCCCACTAGCGGCCCGGTCCATGACCAGGTCTCCCGGTGGAGCAGAGACTGATCAACCAGGTGTTATTGCTGGAATCACAGCCCGGCTGGTCAGGTACTGACTTTAGGTGCCTGTCCAGCTCCCTCTTGAAGGCAGCCATGG
>NC_069413.1:29203259-29213259 GCF_026875155.1 Cherax quadricarinatus
TGTCTGGTTGTGTTGTGTGTGTCACTGTCAGTGTCACTGTCAGTGTGTCTGGGTGTGTTGTGTGTGTCACTGTCAGTGTCACTGTCAGTGTGTCTGGGTGTGTTGTGTGTGTCACTGTCAGTGTCACTGTCAGTGTGTCTGGGTGTGTTGTGTGTGTCACTGTCAGTGTCACTGTCAGTGTGTCTGGGTGTGTTGTGTGTGATACTGTCAGTGTCACTGTCAGTGTCACTGTCAGTGTCACTGTCAGTGTGTCTGGGTGTGTTGTGTGTGTCACTGTCAGTGTGTCTGGGTGTGTTGTGTGTGTCACTGTCAGTGTCACTGTCTGTGTCACTGTCAGTGTGTCTGGGTGTGTTGTGTGTGTCACTGTCAGTGTGTCTGGGTGTGTTGTGTGTGTCACTGTCAGTGTGTCTGGTTGTGTTGTGTGTGTCATTGTCAGTGTCACTGTCAGTGTGTCTGGGTGTGTTGTGTGTGTCACTGTCAGTGTGTCTGGTTGTGTTGTGTGTGTCACTGTCAGTGTCACTGTCAGTGTGTCTGGGTGTGTTGTGTGTGCCACTGTCAGTGTGTCTGGGTGTGTTGTGTGTGTCACTGTCAGTGTGTCTGGGTGTTTTGTGTGTGTCACTGTCAGTGT
The DNA here is from genome assembly GCF_026875155.1 of Cherax quadricarinatus. Classification (NCBI taxonomy): domain Eukaryota; kingdom Metazoa; phylum Arthropoda; class Malacostraca; order Decapoda; family Parastacidae; genus Cherax; species Cherax quadricarinatus. The sequence goes on from NC_069413.1 coordinate 29,203,888, forward strand.
GTCTGGGTGTGTTGTGTGTGTCACTGTCAGTGTGTCTGGTTGTGTTGTGTGTGTCACTGTCAGTGTCACTGTCAGTGTGTCTGGGTGTGTTGTGTGTATCACTGTCAATGTCACTGTCAGTGTGTCTGGGTGTGCTGTGTATGTCACTGTCAGTGTCACTGTCAGTGTGTCTGGGTGTGTTGTGTATGTCACTGTCAGTGTCACTGTCAGTGTGTCTGGGTGTGTTGTGTGTATCACTGTCAGTGTCACTGTCAGTGTGTCTGGGTGTGCTGTGTGTCACTGTCAGTGTCACTGTCAGTGTGTCTGGGTGTGTTGTGTATGTCACTGTCAGTGTCACTGTCAGTGTGTCTGGGTGTGTTGTGTGTGTCACTGTCAGTGTCACTGTCAGTGTGTCTGGGTGTGCTGTGTGTGTCACTGTCAGTGTCACTGTCAGTGTGTCTGGGTGTGTTGTGTGTATCACTGTCAGTGTCACTGTCAGTGTGTCTGGGTGTGCTGTGTGTGTCACTGTCAGTGTCACTGTCAGTGTGTCTGGGTGTGGTGTGTATGTCACTGTTAGTGTCACTGTCAGTGTGTCTGGGTGTGTTGTGTATGTCACTGTCAGTGTCATTGTCAGTGTGTCTGGTGTGTTTTTGTATGTCACTGTCAGTGTCACTGTCAGTGTGTCTGGGTGTGTTGTGTATGTCACTGTCAGTGTCACTGTCAGTGTGTCTGGGTGTGCTGTGTGTGTCACTGTCAGTGTCACTGTCAGTGTGTCTGGGTGTGTTGTGTATGTCACTGTCAGTGTCACTGTCAGTGTGTCTGGGTGTGTTGTGTATGTCACTGTCAGTGTCACTGTCAGTGTGTCTGGGTGTGCTGTGTGTGTCACTGTCAGTGTCACTGTCAGTGTGTCTGGTTGTGTTGTGTGTGTCACTGTCAGTGTCACTCTCAGTGTGTCTGGGTGTGCTGTGTGTGTCACTGTCAGTGTCACTGTCAGTGTGTCTGGGTGTGCTGTGTGTGTCACTGTCAGTGTCACTGTCAGTGTCACTGTCAGTGTCACTGTCCACTCACAGTGCGACACTAAACATTAATATCTCTCAATATAAACAGTGAACTCTGTTAGTTACATCATTTGTCGTGATAAATTCTTTATCAGTCTCCATTACACAGACGGAAGCAACGATTAAATTGCACTTAGTTGGGTTTGAAACCTGTCTACTACACGAGGGTTAGGTTGCTGGGTTTGAAGTTTATCAAACGAGGGTTGTGTTGTTAAGTTTCAAGTCTATCTACTACACGAGGGTTGGGTTGTTAGGTTTCAAGACTATCTACTACACGAGGGTTGGGTTGTTAAGTATCAAGTCCATCTACTACACGAGGGTTGGGTTGTTAGGTTTCAAGTCTATCTACTACACGAGGGTTGGGTTGTTAGGTTTCAAGTCTATCTACTACACGAGGGTTGGGTTGTTAGGTTTCAAGTCTATCTACTACACGAGGGTTGGGTTGTTAGGTTTCAAGTCTATCTACTACACGAGGGTTGGGTTGTTAGGTTTCAAGTCTATCTACTACACGAGGGTTGGGTTGTTAGGTTTCAAGACTATCTACTACACGAGGGTTGGGTTGCTAGGTTTCAAGTCTATCTACTACACGAGGGTTGGGTTGTTAGGTTTCAAGTCTATCTACTACACGAGGGTTGGTTGTTAGGTTTTCAAGTCTATCTACTACACGAGGGTTGGGTTGTTAGGTTTCAAGTCTATCTACTACACGAGGTTGGGTTGTTAGGTTTCAAGTCTATCTACTACACGAGGGTTGGGTTGCTAGGTTTCAAGTCTATCTACTACACGAGGGTTGGGTTGCTAGGTTTCAAGTCTATCTACTACACGAGGGTTGGGTTGTTAGGTTTCAAGTCTATCTACTACACGAGGGTTGGGTTGTTAGGTTTCAAGTCTATCTACTACACGAGGGTTGGGTTGTTAGGTTTCAAGTCTATCTACTACACGAGGGTTGGGTTTTCTAGGTTTCAAGTCTATCTACTACACGAGGGTTGGGTTGCTAGGTTTCAAGTCTATCTACTACACGAGGGTTGGGTTGTTAAGTTTCAAGTCTATCTACTACACGAGGGTTGGGTTGTTAGGTTTCAAGTCTATCTACTACACGAGGGTTGGGATGTTAAGTTTCAAGACTATCTACTACACGAGGGTTGGGTTGTTAGGTTTCAAGACTATCTACTACACGAGGGTTGGGTTGTTAGGTTTCAAGTCTATCTACTACACGAGGGTCATTAAGGCTGCATGTCACCTGTACACCACCAGTCAAGAATACTTTAATACCTAAAATACTGATTAATGTAAACTACCAGTGTATATACACTGACATATACACCTCTCAGTGTATATACACTGACATATACACCTCTCAGTGTATATACAATGAGATATACACCTCTCAGTGTATATACACTGAGATATACACCTCTCAGTGTATATACACAGATATATACACCTCTCAGTGTATATATACTGAGATATACACCTCTCAGTGTATATACACTGAGATATACACCTCTCAGTGTATATACACAGAGATATACACCTCTCAGTGTATATACACTGAGATATACACCTCTCAGTGTATATACACTGAGATATACACCTCTCAGTGTATATACACTGAGATATACACCTCTCAGTGTATATACACTGAGATATACACCTTTCACTACATATACACTAAGATATATACACCTCTCAGAAAATATACACTGTGATATACTCACTTCTAAGTATATACAGAATATACTTCCCAGACTATACAAAATGTGAATAAGTATACAAGGATGATAGATACCAGAGATAGATAGTTAATATAAACAGGTGCACATAGATATCCTAGATAGACAGAAATTATTGATGATGATAATAATAATAATAAATAATAATAATAATAATAATAATAATATAATAATAATAATAATAATAATAATAATAATAATAATAATAAATAATAATAATAATAATAATAATAATATAATAATAATAATAATAATAAATAATAATAATAATAATAATAATAATAATAACATTAATATTAATAATAATAATAATGAGATATAATTTTTATTATTATATTATTATTATTATTATTATTTATTAAATTATTATTATTTAAATTTTTATAATTATTATTATTATTATTTAAATTATTATTTTTAAATTATTATTATTATTAATGAAGGAAAGAGGAAAAAAAGCATTTGTAAAAATACCTCCTAAACCCTTTCCCCTTTCCCCCTACCTTCCCTTCCTCCTACCTTCCCTTCCCCTACCTTCCCTTCCCCTAAACCCCCCTTTTCCCCCTACCTTCCCCCCCTCCTACCTTCCCTTCCTCCCACCTTCCCTTTCCCCCTCCTTCCCTTTCCCCCTACCTTTCCCCTTCCTCCTACCTTCCTTCCCCCTACCTTCCCTTTCCCCTACCTTCCCTTCTTCCTACCTTCCCTTCCCCCCCTACCTTCCCTTCCTCCTACCTTCCCTTCCTCCTACCCTTCCCTTCCTCCTCCTTTCCCCTTTTTCCTACCTTCCCTTCCCCTACCTCCCTTCCTCCTACCTTCCCTTCCTCCACCTTTCCCCTTTCCCCCTACCTTTTCCCTTCCCCACCTTCCCTTCCTCCTACCTTCCCTTCCTCCTACCTTCCCTTCCCCTCCTTCCCTTCCTCCTACCTTCCCTTCCTCCTACCTTCCCTCCTCCTACCTTCCCCTTTCCCCCTACCTTCCCTTCCCCCTACCTTCCTTTCCCCCTACCTTCCCTTCCTCCTACCTTCCCTTCCTCCTACCTTCCCTTCCTCCTACCTTCCCTTCCCCCCTACCTCCCCCTTTCCCCCTCCTTCCCTCCTCCACCTTCCCCCTTTCCCCCTACCTTCCCTTCCCCTACCTTCCCTTCCCCCCTACCTTCCCTCCTCCTACCTTCCCTTCCTCCTACCTTTTCCCTTCCTCCTACCTTTCCCTTCCCCCCTACCTTCCCTTCCTCCTACCTCCCTTCCTCCACCTTCCCTTTCCCCCACCTTCCCTTCCTCCTACCCTTTCCCTTCCTCCTAAACCCTTCCCCCCCCCTTCCCCCCCCTCCTTCCCTTCCTCCCACCTTTCCCTTCCTCCTACCTTCCCCCCCCCCCCTACCTTCCCTCCCCTACCTTCCCTTCCTCCTACCTTCCCTTTCCTCCTACCTTTCCCTTCCTCCTACCTTCCCCTTCCTCCTCCTTCCCTTCCTCCTACCCTTTCCCTTTCCCCCTACCCCCCCCCTCCTTCCCCCCTCCCACCTTCCCCCTTCCTCCCTCCTTCCCCTTCCCTTTTTCCACCTTCCCCCTCCTACCTTTTCCCTTCCTCCTACCTTCCCTTCCTCCTAACCCCCTTCCTCCACCTCCCTTCCCCACCTTCCCTTCCTCCTACCTTCCCTTCCCCCTCCTTCCCCCCTTCCCCTTCCCCCCCCTACCTTCCCTTTTTCCCCCTACCTTCCCTTCCTCCTACCTTCCCTTCCTCCTACCTTCCCCTTTCCCCCTACCTTCCCTTCCCCTACCTTTCCCTTTCCCCCTTTACCTTTCCCCTTTCCCCCTACCTTCCCTTCCTCCTACCTTCCCTTCCTCCTACCCCCTTTTCCCTTTCCTCCTACCTTCCCTTCCTCCTACCTTTTCCCCTTTCCCCCTACCTTCCCCCTTCCCCCTACCCCCTTCCTCCTACCTTCCCTTCTCCTACCTTCCCTCCTCCCACCTTCCCTTCCTCCTACCTTCCCCCCTCCTCCCTTTTTTTCCTCCACCTTCCCTTTCCCCCTACCTTCCCTTTCCCCTACCTTCCCTTCCTCCCCCCTTTCCCCCTCCACCTTCCCTTTCCCCCACCTTCCCTTCCCCTCCCCTTCCCCACCTTCCCTTCCTCCTACCTTTTCCCCCCTCCTACCTCCCTTCCTCCTACCTTCCCTTTTCCCCCTACCTTCCCTCCTCCACCTTTCCCTTTCCCCCTACCTTCCCTTCCTCCTACCTTCCCTTCCCCTACCTTTTCCCCTTCCTCCTACCTTTCCCTTTCCCCCACCCTTCCTTCCTCCTACCTTCCCTTCCTCCTACCTTTCCCTTTTTCCTACCTTCCCTTCCTCCTACTCCCTTCCCCCTATCCCCCCCCCTACCTTCCCTTCCTCCACCTTTCCCCTTCCTCCAACCTCCCTTTCCCCCTACCTTTCCCTTCCCCCTACCTTCCCTTCCCCTACCTTCCCTTCCTCCAAACCCTTCCCCTTCCCCCCTACCCCCCCCTCCCTTCCCCCCCCTACCTTTCCCCTTCCTCCTACCTTCCCTTCCCCCTACCTTCCCTTCCTCCTCCCCCCTTCCTTCCACCTCCCTTTCCCCCTACCTTCCCTTCCCCTACCTTTCCCTTCCTCCTCCTTTCCCTTTCCCCCAACCCTTCCCCCTTTCCCCCACCTTCCCTTCCCCTCCTTTCCCCTTTCCCCCTACCTTCCTCCTACCTTCCCCCCCTACCTTCCCCCCCACCTTTCCCTTCCTCCATTCCTTTCCCCTTCCTCCCAACCTTCCCTTTCCCCCTACCTTCCCTTCCTCCAAAACCTTCCCTTCCTCCTACCTTCCCCCTTTTCCACCTCCCTTCCCCTTTCCCTTTCCCCCACCTTCCCTTCCCCCTACCTTTTCCCCTTCCTCCTACCTTCCCCTTTCCCCCTACCTTCCCTTCTCCACCTTCCCTTCCTCCTACCTTCCCTTCCTCCACCCCCTTTTTCCCCTTCCTTCCTCCTACCTTCCCTTCTCCTACCCTTCCTTCCTCCTACCTTCCCTCCCCTACCTTCCCTTCTTCCCCAAATTCCCTTCCTCCTACCTTCCCTTCCTCCTACCCCTTCCCTTTCCCCCACCTTCCCTTCCTCTACCTTCCCCTTTCCCCCACCTTCCCTTCCCCCCCTTTTTCCCTTTCCCCCCCTTCCCTTCCTCCAAACCCTTCCCCCCTTCCCTCCCTACCCTTTCCCCTTTCCCCTACCTTCCCTTCCTCCCCCTTCCCTTTTCCAATTCCCATCCCCACCTTCCCTTCCCCTACCTTCCCTTTCCCCTACCTTCCCTTCCCTACCTTCCCTTTCCCCTACCTTTCCCCTTTCCCCCAAACCCCCCCCTCCTACCTTCCCTTCCTCCCCACCTTCCCTTCCTCCTACCTTCCCTTCCTCCTACCCTTCCCTTCCTCCACCTTCCCTTTCCCACCCCCCCACCTTCCCCCTTTCCCCCAAACCCTTTCCCCTTCCTCCACCTTCCCTTCCTCCTACCTTCCCCTTCCTCCACCCTTCCCCTTTCCCCCTCCTTCCCCTTCCCCTTTCCCCCACCTTCCCTTCCTCCTACCTTCCCTTCCCCTACCTTCCCTTCCTCCTACCTTTCCCTTTCCCCCTTACCTTCCCTTCCCCTTTTCCTTCCCTTCCCCACCTTCCCTTTCCTCCTTCCCCCTACCCCCTTTCCCCTTTTCCTCCTACCTTCCCTTCTCCTACCTTCCCTTCCCCCCTAACCTCCCTTCCTCCTACCCTTTCCCTTTTCCCCTACCTTCCCTTTCCCCCTACCTTCCCTTCCTCCTACCTTCCCTTCCTCCTACCTTCCCTTCCTCCTACCTTCCCCCTTTTGCCTCCCCCCTTCCCTCTACCTTTCCCCTTTCCTTTTACCTACCTTTTTCCCTCCTTCCCTTCCTCCTACCTTCCCTTCCTCACCTTTCCCCCCTTTGTCCTCCCTTTTCCTTCCTCCACCTTCCCTTCCCCCTACCTTCCCTTTTCCTACCTTCCCTTCCTCCTACCTTTCCCTTCCCCCTACCTTCCCTTCCTCCTACCTTCCCCCTCCTACCTTCCCTTCCCCTACCTTTCCCTTTTCCCCCACCTTCCCCTTCGTCCTACCCCCCCTTTCCCCATTCCCCCCTTCTACCTTTCCCTTTTCCTACCTTCCTTCCTCCTACCTTCCCCTTCCTCCACCTTCCCTTTCCTCCTACCTTTTCCCCTTCCTCCCCACCTTCCCTTCCCCCTACCCCCTTCCCCCCCTTCCCTCCAACCTTCCCTTCCTCCAACCCCCCTTTCCCCCTTCCTCCCCCTACCTTCCCCCCCCTACCTTCCCTTTTCCCCCTACCTTTTCCCTTCCTCCCCCCCCCCCACCTTCCCCCTCTCCTACCCCCCTTCCTTCACCTTCCCTTCCCCACCTCCCTCCTCCTATTCCCTCCCCAACCTTCCCTTCCTCCCACCCTTTCCCTTTTTTCCTACCTTCCCCTTCTCCTACCTTTCCCCTTTTTCCTTTCCTTCCCCCTTCCCCCTTTTTCCCTCCTCCTACCTTCCCTCCTCCTACCTTCCCCCTTTCCCCTTTTCCCTTCCCCTTTCCCCCTACTTCCCTTCCTAACCTTCCCTTTCCCCCTACCCCCCTTCCCCCCCCTTCCCTTCCCCCACCTTTCCTTCCCCTACCCTTTCCCTTTCCCCCTACCTTCCCTTTCCCCTACCTTCCCTTCCTCCTACCTTCCCTCCCTACCTTCCCTTCCTTCCTTCCCCCTTCCCCTTTCCCCCCCCTACCTTCCCTTCCCCTACCTTCCCTTTCCCCTACCTTCCCTTCCTCCTACCCTTTCCCCTTTCCCCACCTTTCCCTTCCCCCTAAACCCTTTCCCTTTCCCCTTCCTTCCCCTTTCCTCACCTTCCCTTCCTCTACCTTTTCCCTTCCTCCTTCCTTCCTTCCTCCACCTTCCCCTTCCTTCTACCCTTCCCCTTCCTCCACTTTTCCCTTCCTCCTACCTTTCCCCCCTTCCCCCCTTTCCTTCCCTTTCCCCTACCTTCCCCTTTCCCCCTACCTTCCCTTCCTCCTACCTTTTCCCCCTCCTACCTCCCTTCCCCTACCTTCCCTTCTCCTACCTTCCCTTTCCCCTACCTTCCTCCCTTCCCTTTCCCCTCCTTCCCTTCCCCACCTTCCCTTCCTCCTCCTTCCCTTCCTCCTACCTTCCCTTCTCCTACCTTCCCTTCCCCTACCTCCCTTTCCCCCTACCTTCCCTTCCCCTACCTTCCCTTCCTCCCACCTTCCCCCCTTTCCTCTACCTTCCCTTCCCCCTTCCTTCCCTTTCCCCCTACCTTCCCTTCCTCCCACCTTCCTTCCCCACCCTTTTTTTCCCCTCCCCCCCCTTCCTCCCCTTTCCCCTCCCCACCTTCCCTTCCTCCCACCTTTCCCCCCTCCTACCTTCCCCTTTTCCTACCTTCCCTTCCCACCTTCCCTCCCTACCTTCCCTTCCCCTACCTTCCCCTTCCCTACCTCCCTTCTCCTACCTTTCCCTTCCTCCTACCCTTTCCCTTTCCCCCTACCTTTCCCCTTTTCCCAACCCCCTTCCTTCTTTCCCTTTTTCTACCTTCCCCTTTCCCCCTTCCTTCCCTTCCTCCACCTTCCTTTTCCTACCTTCCCCCTTTCCCCCTACCTTCCCTTCCTCCTACCTTTTCCCTCCTCCACCTTTCCCCCTTTTTCTACCTTTCCCTTTCCCCCTACCTTTCCCCTTCTCCACCTTCCCTTCCTCCTACCTTCCCCTTCCTCCTTCCCTTTCATTTTTTCCCCCCCTTCCCTTCCTCCAAACCCTTTCCCCTTTTCCCCCCCTTTCCCCTTCCTCCTACCTTCCCCTTCCCCCCTACCTTCCCTTCCTCCCACCTTCCCCCTTTTCCCACCTTTCCCTCCTCCTACCTTCCCTTCCTCCTAAACCTTTCCCCTTTTCCTCCACCTTCCCTTCCCCCCTACCTTCCCTTTTCCCCCACCTTCCCTTCCTCCACCTTCCCTTTTCCTACCCTTCCCTTCCTCCCACCCTTCCCTTCCTCCTTCCCCCTTCCTCCCTTTCCCCTTTCCTTCCTTCCCTTCCTCCACCTCCCTTTCCCCACCCCTTCCCTTCCCCTACCTTCCCTTCCTTTCCTTCCCTCCTCCCACCTTTCCCCTTCCCTTCTTCCCTTTCCCCCCCCCCTTCCTCCTACCTTTCCCCTTCCTCCACCTTCCCTTCCCTACCTTCCCTTCCCCTCCTTCCCTTCCTCCTACCTTCCCTTCCCCCTACCTTCCCTTTCCCCACCTTCCCTTCCTCCTTTTCCTTCCCTTCCTCCACCTTCCCCTTCCCCCAAACCTTTTCCCCCCCTCCTACCTTCCCTTCCCCTACCCCCCTTCCTCCTACCTTCCCTTCCTCCTAATTTTTTCCCCCATTCCCCCTCCTCCTTCCCCTTTCCCCTACCTTCCCTTTTCCCCCTACCTTCCCCTCCTCCTACCTTTTTTTCCCCTCCTTTCCCCCTTCCCTTTCCCCCTACCCCCTTCCCCCACCCCCCTTCCCCACCTTCCCCCTTTCCCCTGCCTTCCCTTTCCCCCTCCTTCCCTTCCCCTACCTCCCCTTTCCCCTCCTCCTTCCCT
>NC_069413.1:29223259-29225759 GCF_026875155.1 Cherax quadricarinatus
ACACTGAATTGTTTGCCAACTTAATGTCGCTAAAGTTAACTTATAACATTGACCTTGAATCTTTGATTATTAATGATTCTGTGACATCACTGATGACCCTTGACCCACATAATGACTCTGACAACATCATCAATGGAGAAGTTACGTATAGATACTGAAAATCCGGGAAAAAATAATTAATGTACAATTGTTATTATTCTATCACACATTGAATTACTCCTTCATGATAAAGTTGATAAATTAGACAAGAAAAGTAACTTGAGGGAGAATGTAGAATATAACTCAGTGAGTCTGTGTCTAGCATTAGGAATAATATTAAGAGAGAAGTAAATAATGAATGTTAGGGAAATGCAATTAGAAGACTGAGAAGATCTATAATCTGTTATAATAATGTCTACCTCATTATTACTGTACCTGTCTACCTCATTATTACTGTACCTGTCTACCTCATCATTACTGTACCTTTCTACCTTATTATTACTGTACCTGTCTACCTCATTATTACTGTACCTGTCTACCTCATTATTACTGTACCTGTCTACCTCATTATTACTGTACCTGTCTACCTTATTATTACTGTACCTGTCTACCTCATTATTACTGTACCTGTCTACCTCATTATTACTGTACCTGTCTACCTTATTACTGTACCTGTCTACCTCATTATTACTGTACCTGTCTACCTCATTATTACTGTACCTGTCTACCTCATTATTACTGTACCTGTCTACCCCATTATTACTGTACCTGTCTACCTCATTATTACTGTACCTGTGTACCTTATTACTGTACCTGTCTACGTCATTATTACTGTACCTGTCTACCTCATTATTACTGTACCTGTCTACCTTATTACTGTACCTGTCTACGTCATTATTACTGTACCTGTCTACCTCATTATTACTGTACCTGTCTACCTCATTATTACTGTACCTGTCTACCTCATTATTACTGTACCTGTCTACCTCATTATTACTGTACCTGTGTACCTTATTACTGTACCTGTCTACCTCATTATTACTGTACCTGTCTACCTCATTATTACTGTACCTGTCTACATCATTATTACTGTATCTGTCTACCTCATTATTAATGTACCTGTTTACTTCATTATTACTGTACCTGTCTTCCTCATTATTACTGTACCTGTCCACCTTATTACTGTACCTGTCTACGTCATTATTACTGTACCTGTCTACCTCATTATTACTGTACCTGTCTACCTTATTACTGTACCTGTCTACCTCATTATTAATGTACCTGCCTACCTTATTACTGTACCTGTCTACCTCATTATTACTGTACCTGTCTACCTCATTATTACTGTACCTGTCTACATCATTATTACTGTACCTGTCTACCTCATTATTACTGTACCTGTCTACCTCATTATTACTGTACCTGTCTACCTAATTATTACTGTACCTGTTTACCTTATTATTACTGTACCTGTTTACCTTATTATTACTGTACCTGTCTACCTCATTATTACTGTACCTGTCTACCTCATTATTACTGTACCTGTCTACCTCATTATTACTGTACCTGTGTACCTCATTATCACTGTACCTGTTTACTTCATTATTACTGTACCTGTCTACCTCAATATTACTGTACCTGTCTACCTTATTACTGTACCTGTCTACGTCATTATTACTGTACCTGTCTACGTCATTATTACTGTACCTGTCTACCTCATTATTACTGTACCTGTCTACCTTATTACTGTACCTGTCTACCTCATTATTAATGTACCTGCCTACCTTATTACTGTACCTGTCTACCTCATTATTACTGTACCTGTCTACCTCATTATTACTGTACCTGTCTACATCATTATTAATGTACCTGTCTACCTCATTATTACTGTACCTGTCTACCTCATTAGAACTGTACCTGTCTACCTCATTATTACTGTACCTGTTTACCTTATTATTACTGTACCTGTCTACCTTATTATTACTGTACCTGTTTACTTCATTATTACTGTACCTGTCTACCTCATTATTACTGTACCTGTCTACCTCATTATTACTGTACCTGTTTACTTCGTTATTACTGTACCTGTCTACCTCATTATTACTGTATCTGTCTACCTCATTATCACTGTACCTGTTTACTTCATTATTACTGTACCTGTCTACCTCATTATTACTGTACCTGTCTACCTCATTATTACTGTACCTGTCTACCTCATTATTACTGTACCTGTCTACCTCATTATTACTGTACCTATCTACCTCATTATTACTGTACCTGTGTACCTCATTATTACTGTACCTGTCTACCTTGTTACTGTACCTGTCTATCTCATTATTACTGTACCTGTCTACCTCATTATTACTGTACCTGTCCACCTTATTACTGTACCTGACTACCTCATTATTACTGTACCTGTCTACCTCATTATTACTGTACCTGTCTACCTCATTATTACTGTACCTGTCTACCTCATTATTACTGTACCTGTCTACCTCATTATTACTGTACCTGTCTACCT